>OV050030.1:113089295-113689295 GCA_920105625.2 Clusia tigrina
TGCGTGAAGTTTGGCGTCGTGAAGTCCGTTGGGATGAGTCCATCCCTAACGACGTGAACGTATTATGGGAACAGTGGCGTCAACAGATGCACAAGGTAACGGAATTTCGTGTGCCGCGATTCTACTTCTCTTATGGTGTGCCCCAAGATTTAGAGCTGCATGTGTTTGTTGACGCCAGCGAAGAGGCCTTTGCTGCAGTCGCCTACTGGAGGTCAAGAGGGCCGAATGGTGAAGTTGAAGTTACGTTAGTCTGTGCGAAAACGAAGTGCGCCCCGCTAAAGGCTGTAACCATTCCACGCCTAGAATTGCAGGCAGATGTGATAGGCGTACGTCTACGGAAATTGATATTGGACAATCACCAACTGCGCCCTCAACGATGCTGCTTATGGAGCGACTCTAAAACAGTTTTGAAATGGATTGGCAGCGAACATCGACGCTACAAACCGTATGTGGCGCACCGCGTTGCAGAGATTCTAAGCGGGAGTGAAGTTCGCGAATGGCGATGGGTACCAACCAAAGACAATGCAGCCGACGATGCGACAAGAAGCAACAAAAGCGTTAATTTTTCACAAAAATCTCGCTGGCTGCAGGGACCGATTTTCTTGAGATGCGATGAGGATACGTGGCCAGCTGAAGAAAACGATTCTAGAGTCATTGTGGAAGATGATGAAGACCTCCGCCCCAGATTTGCTTTAATTGCCAGCAACAACATTTTTAGTGAATATAATCGTTTTTCAAGTTTAATTAGGTTAAAGAGAGCAGTAGCGTGGATTCTTCGCTTCATAAATCGATGTCGTAAGCGGGAGCTAGAATATCATGACTATGGGCTTACTGCAGCTGAGATTGAAGCTGCCGAGCATCTGTTATGCCTGCGCGTTCAAACAAAATCATTCGCTTCAGAACGCAACTGTATCATAATTGGTCAAGGTATACCAAAAGCCAGCTCATTTAAACAACTTTCACCATACCTGGACGAGGACGGACTACTTCGCGTGCAAGGGCGTATAGATTGCAGTCAGCTTCTTGCCGTATAACGCCAGACGCCCGATTATACTGCCGTATGGGCACACCTTTACACGGTTGGTCGTCCCTTATCACCATTGCCAGATGAAGCTCCAGAATCACGAGGCGACTATAAGCAATATTCGTCAGAAATACTGGATTCCCAGAATAAGACAGCTGCTACGAAGCGTAATAGCTGAATCTAAATTTTGCCATATCAGCAAGGCTGAACCGCACACGCCCATGATGGGTCCTTTACCTGAAGATCGGCTTAAGCCATACGTACGGCCCTTTACCTATACAGGACTCGACTATTTTGGGCCTATTTGCGTTACGATAGGGCGGCGTACTGAGAAGCGCTGGGTCGCGCTATTTACGTGCCTCACAGTACGCGCAATACACTTAGAGATCGCCCACGACTTATCGACGGATTCATGCATAATCGGCATGCGCAACTTCATGAATCGGAGAGGGGTTCCAGCACGTCTACGATCCGATAATGGAAAAAACTTTATAGGAGCCAATGAAGAAGCGAAACGTTTTTCTGAAGTTTTTGATACCGAGCGTGTTCAAAACGAATTGTCAACGAAGGGAGTTGAGTAATGCCAACCCATCGGAAGGAGGAGTGTGGGAAAGAATGGTGCAGTGCGTAAAAAAAGTTCTCCGACATTCATTAAAAGAAGGAGTGCCACGTGAGCATGTCCTACAGAGCTTTCTGATAGAAGCAGAGAATATAGTAAACTCACGCCCATTGACGCACCTACCCATCTCTCCCGACGAAGAGGAACCACTAACACCGAATCACTTCCTGATTGCCGTAGGTAATGCCTCGAAAACGCCAACGGCCAATACTCCTGAAGAGAAGGTACTTGGTTTACGCAAACAGTGGCGCATTGCACGGAGCCTAAGAAACGCATTCTGGACACGATGGGTACTGGAGTATTTGCCAACGCTAACCCGAAGAGTCAAATGGTGTCAGCGAACAGCACCTCTTAGAGTGATGCAGTACTTATTTGTGATCCGAATATGCCAAGAAATCTGTGGCGACGTGGAGTTGTAGAACGAGTGCACACTGGCGCGGATGGTGTAGTTCGGCGTGCGGACGTGCGTACGGTTGGCGGACTTCTGCAACGAGCGGTATCTAAACTGGCAGTCTTGGATCTGGAGAATAGTGAAGCTGATCGCTCCACGGGTGTGGGGGTGTTGGAAAATAGTATTATTAACTTTCGTTAGATTTATAGTTAAAATTCAGAGACCCGTTTTGAACAACTCTGGGTTATAAACCAATGTTGTGCATTCTTCTTTCTCTCTTTTCCTATGTTCGTCAAAGCGCTGCCTAAAACGGTCATTTGATCTTGAACATCGAAAGAGTGAAGAGAGGGTGCAAAACTGCGGTAAGTTTGTAGTATTTGATCATTAATGTACTAAATTTAATTATTTTACAGAATAAACGTACGTACACCCGTAGTTGTTTTAAGCAAACCCTCTTTAGCCAAAGTCGTAGCCGCGACACAAACAATCTTTGAAGTGCGGGCACAGTGAACTAGATTGCTTGACGACATTTTCAAAATGTCGGTGATATAACATAGCTATGCCCACCATTATAATGTTGCCAACTTTTGCAATGAAATTTGGCAGTTTTTATGCCATCAAAAATTGCTCGTGGGGACGTGGGGTATGACACTCATTTAGGAACACACTTGTTTTGTTGTTTTTTTTTATTATATTCTGCATTCACATTCACTTTTCTCTTTTTAAATGCAAAATAGAATCACCATTTAGTGCACACAAAAGTGTCTACGTTAAACGTCCTATCGCACTATAGCACTTTTTCTAATTTAGGTAAATAAAAATAAAAATAACTTTGAGTGAAGACGCGTCTGTACACGTCGGAGATTTTATTTCGAGGTCAACTGTAATTTAAAATATTTGAATCATTACAACAATATGACAACCACAACATTGCAGCAAATAGCTCCGGGTTTGCGTTCTGATTGCAGCCAACAACACTGCAGGACAACTGGAAACCGCTGCAGCCAAGTTGCTGACCATCACAAGTTGTAGGTGGCACAAAGTCAAGTGGCCACAACAACAACAAGCATGGTCTTAGGAGAAACCGAAGCCGACCAACGGAAGTGCAACCACACAACGTTGCCCCGCCAACAACAATATGCACCGGCCGCTGTAGTCACTTCGACGATATAAACCATGCAGCCCAAGCAGTGGATCTCTTCTTTGGATACGAGATCCTGACTAGGAACACCTCTACGCCAGACACCTACTTTACAATCTTAGAAATTACTACTTACGAACTAAAATTTAGAGACTTGGTGAGAACGTCTGGTTTTCAATCGTTTTCTCACTAAGGTACATTGGCTACCAGATCATAGGGACTAAGTGAGACCATCTGGTTTTAAATCATTTTATCACTGACACCCAGTCCTAAAACGCAATGTGAGGACTCGCTGCTGAGCCCCACAGCTGAATTCCATATGTCCATATAGGTTTTATTATACTTTATTATCCAATGTTAGCTTCGAGTTGTAACCCATCAACCAATACATTGGACAACATATCATTGGACTGCTGTTGTGATGACTCAGCACATTCTGTTGATGGGGCATTGATTTTTTTCTTGCTGCTGTACCACCTGCACATAAGTGCTTCCTGCTGGAACTTGCTTTTTTTTGTGAACTAATAACACTGGATTTGTCTACGACCTTCTCTCCAAGTGTTGGAAATGACTTTAGCTGCAATTCTTTATAAACTATACATTCTCTATAATTGGCCGGATTGTTGCCTCCACAGAGAATACATTTAGGCTCTTGCTATCTATCCTTTCGTCGGCAATCTAATGTTGTATGGCTGCCAGCGCATTTCACGCATCTTGTACTATGATTGAAGAATTTTTTCGTATGGACATATCTCTGACATTTTGTGCACTGTTCAATTTCTCTTTTCTTTTTAGGTGGCGCAAATTTAATTTTAGTGTACGATTTAGTGTCGATTTTATATAAGTCAGTATTATTTTTATTTGGTTTTACATTTACATAAAACATTGAGAGCCGGTTTTTTGTTGTTCTTTGTTTAATGTTTGGTACGTTTGTGACATCAAATCTCATACGTCTTAACTCATCACTTATTTCTTTTTTTGGCGTAGTGTGATGCAGGCCTTTCAAAACGACGTTAAAATTTTGCTCTTGTTTTGGTTTGTAAGTATGAAATTCTGTATTTCTGTCTGCAAGAGCTTTTGTAATAGTTCTGTATTTATCAGCTGTCATTGGTTGAATTTTGATTTTATTTTCGTTCAATAATTTCAACTCATATTGCTTATCTGCAACGTAATAGCTCCAATATCGGCTGCACATTGTTTACTCCAGAAACATAGATTGGAGGTGGTTTTGGAACTTTATGTTTTTCAATGTGCGGGATATTACAGTAATTTTCTTTTTCGGCTAAAATAGAAAATCTGTTCGAATTTGAAGGGAGATCCAGTCAGTAATTGGCTAACCTGGATTGTTTTGATTTACTTTGATTTGCTGGTTCTGGGCTCGATCTAGCACGTTTCAGAGTGTTTTGAGTTCTTTTAGTCGGGGATTTCTTTTGATTACCTAATGTAAATGTTTTGCTTCCTACTTGCTTGTTTTTCTTTTGGTGCCTGGTGGGGTTTGGTTTTAGTAAATTTTCTTTTGCTCAAATCTTGATTTGCATTGTTCGTGCTTATTGACATTTTGATGAATTTGAAACGACCGATGTTTTTGTTGTTGTACTGTTCGACGAAGCAATTGTCGTAATCACACTGCTTGGAGTCGTTATAGGGCCAGTCAAGGCAATATTTGTTCTTAAATTTTTCAGACATACGGAACTTGTTGTTGGTAGTTCCGCAGTCAGGGGTATAACATTAAATATACCTGTTGTTGGTGAGAGGCTGGCACAATTTCTATGCTTGTAGACTGCTTATTTGGTTGAGAGCGACTTCCCCTTGGTTGATCAAGCACAGCGGCCGATCGCCCATGTTCGCTAGAGTTATTGTGCTCACATTGTGGGGGAAAGCTTAACCCTACGTATCCACGGGTAATTTTTGATGGCATGCAATTGGCAATTTCAAGGAAATTGTCAATGGAGACTGCAAATTGCTTCAAGTTGGCAATTTATGGCTTGCAATATTTCATGCCATAAATTGCCAACATGCTGTGTTGCAATCAGTTGCCATTTTGTTTGTTTGACTGCCTTTTTCATTTTTCGTGTTGCTCACAGTGGCAGCATCGCAGAACCCCACGTCCGTGGGGACGTGGAGTATGACACTCATTTAGGAACACTTGTTTTGTTGTTTTTTTTTATTATATTCCGCATTCACATTCACTTTTCTCGTTTTAAATGCAAAATAGAATCACCATTTAGTGCACACAAAAGTGTCTACGTTAAACGTCCTATCGCACTATAGCACTTTTTCTAATTTAGGTAAATAAAAATAAAAATAACTTTGAGTGAAGACGCGTCTGTACATTTTCAACTTTAATGTAAAATATTTGAATCATTACAACAATATGACAACCACAACATTGCAGCAAATAGCTCCGAGTTTGCGTTCTGATTGCAGCCAACAACACTGCAGGACAACTGGAACCCGCTGCAGCCAAGTTGCTGACCATCACAAGTTGTAGGTGGCCCACAGTCAAGTGGCCACAACAACAAAAAGCATGGTCTTAGGAGAAACCGAAGCCGACCAACGGAAGTGCAACCACACAACGGTGCCCCGCCAACAACAATATGCACCGGCCGCTGTAGTCACTTCGACGATATAAACCATGCAGCCCAAACAGTGGATCTCTTCTTTGGAAACGGATCCTGACTAGGAACACCTCTACGCCAGACACCTACTTTACAATCTTAGAAATTACTACTTACGAACTAAAATTTAGAGACTTGGTGAGAACGTCTGGTTTTCAATCGTTTTCTCACTAAGGTACATTCGCTACCAGATCATAGGGACTAAGTGTGACCATCTGGTTTTAAATCGTTTTATCACTGAGACACACAGTCCTAAAACGCAATGTTAGCACTCGCTGCTGAGCCCCACAGCTGAATTCCATATGTCCATATAGGTTTTATTATACTTTATTATCCAATGTTAGCTTCGAGTTGTAACCCATCAACCAATACATTGGACAACATATCATTGGACTGCTGTTGTGATGACTCAGCACATTCTGTTGATGGGGCATTGCTTTTTTTCTTGCTGCTGTACCACCTGCACATAAGTGCTTCCTGCTGGAACTTGTTTTTTTTTTTGTGAACTAATAACACTGGATTTGTCTACGACCTTCTCTCCAAGTGTTGGAAAGGACTTTAGCTGCAATTCTTTATAAACTGTACATCCTCTATAATTGGCCGGATTGTTGCCTCCACAGAGAATACATTTAGGCTCTTGCTATCTATCCTTTCGTCGGCAATCTAATGTTGTATGGCTGCCAGCGCATTTCACGCATCTTGTACTATGATTGAAGAATTTTTTCGTATGGACATATCTCTGACATTTTGTGCACTGTTCAATTTCCCTTTTCTTTTTACGTGGTTCAAATTTAATTTTAGTGTACGACTTAGTCGATTTTATATAAGTCAGTATTATTTTTATTTGGTTTTACATTTACATAAAACATTGAGAGCCGGTTTTTCGTTGTTCTTTGTTTAATGTTTGGTACGTTTGTGACATCAAATCTCATACGTCTTAACTCATCACTTATTTCTTTTTTTGGCGTAGTGTGATGCAGGCCTTTCAAAACGACGTTAAAATTTTGCTCTTGTTTTGGTTTGTAAGTGTGAAATTCTGTATTTCTGTCTACAAGAGCTTTTGTAATAGTTCTGTATTTATCAGCTGTCATTGGTTGAATTTTGATTTTATTTTCGTTCAAAAATTTCAACTCATATTGCTTATCTGCAACTTAGTAGCTCCAATATCGGCTGCACATTGTTTACTCCAGAACCATAGATTGGAGGTTGTTTTGGAACTATATGTTTTGCAATGTGCGGGAGATTACAGTAATTTTCTTTTTAGGCTAAAATAGAAAATCTGTTCGAATTTGAAGGGTGATCCAGTCAGTAATTGGCTAACCTGGATTGTTTTGATTTACTTTGATTTGCTGGTTCTGGACTCGATCTACCACGTTTCAGAGTGTTTTGAGTTCTTTTAGTCGGGGATTTCTTTTGATTACCTAATTTAAATGTTTTGCTTCCTACTTGCTTGTTTTTCTTTTGGTGCCTGGTGGGGTTTGGTTTTAGTAAATTTTCTTTTGCTCAAATCTTGATTTGCATTGTTCGTGCTTATTGACATTTTCATCAATTTGAAACGACCGATGTTTTTGTTGTTGTACTGTTCGACGAAGCAATTGTCGTAATCACACTGCTTGGAGTCGTTATAGGGCCAGTCAAGGCAATATTTGTTCTTAAATTTTTCAGACATACGGAACTTGTTGTTGGTAGTTCCGCAGTCAGGGGTATAACATTAAATATACCTGTTGTTTGCTGTTGTTGGTGAGAGGCTGGCACAATTTCTATGCTTGTAGACTGCTTATTTGGTTGAGAGCGACTTCCCCTTGGTTGATCAAGCACAGCGGCCGATCGCCCATGTTCGCTAGAGTTATTGTGCTCACATTGTGGGGGAAAGCTTAACCCTACATATCCACGGGTAATTTTTGATGGCATGCAATTGGCAATTTCAAGGAAATTGTCAATGGAGAATGCAAATTACTTCAAGTTGGCAATTTATGGCTTGCAATATTTCATGCCATAAATTGCCAACATGCTGTGTTGCAATCAGTTGTCATTTTGTTTGTTTGACTGCCTTTTTTCATTTTTTCGTGTTGCTCACAGTGGCAGCATCGCAGAACCCCACGTCCGTGGGGACGTGGAGTATGACACTCATTTAGGAACACTTGTTTTGTTGTTTTTTTTTATTATATTCCGCATTCACATTCACTTTTCTCGTTTTAAATGCAAAATAGAATCACCATTTAGTGCACACAAAAGTGTCTACGTTAAACGTCCTATCGCACTATAGCACTTTTTCTAATTTAGGTAAATAAAAATAAAAATAACTTTGAGTGAAGACGCGTCTGCACACGTCGGAGATTTTATTTCGAGGTCATCTTTAATTTAAAATATTTGAATCATTACAACAATTACAACAATATTGTTAAAGATAATATTACGTGCAATACAATATATTTGACTCTACTGTATTTATAATGAATTAGCCATCACTGTAACATGAATTTTGTTTTTTGTTTTGGAATCGAATCTTTGCATTTGCTTTTGGATTGTATTTTGGCAACTCCTTCTCCTTTCTATATTTCTAATATTATTTACTCTCTCAGGAAACGTTGAACAATAAAGTTGTGTGTCGCTTTTTTATTTAACAAACGAACGATTAAAATCTAATAGGTTATGGGCCCAGGTCACATATAAAAAATAAATAAAGTATTTTGGTGAAGATTTTTAAATAATTATTTTGTATTTAAAGTGGATTTGAGAGAGTCGAAAAAAAGTTAAAAAAAAAAAATTTTTTTAAACATGAGCGGTGCCGGGTTGTTATCAATCGAAAAACTCGACGAAAGTAATTACGCGTCGTGGTCGATAACTATGAAAAGCGTCCTAATTCACGCGGAGCTTTGGAGGATCACCATTGGAAAAGTGGTCAAGTCAGAGACTGCAACGAGTGCGGAGGAGGATGCGTTTGATGCAAAGGATGAAAAGGCGTTGGCAAGCATTATGCTGTGCGTAAAACCTTCGCAGATCAACTATATTAAGCACTGCAAAACGGCAAAAGAGGCCTGGACAAAGTTGGAGGAAGTTTATAGACCGGCAGGGCCGGCACGTAAAATAATGTTATTTAAAAAATTGCTGTACCTCAGTTTGTCTGAGGGCAGCAGCGTTTCTGATCATCTGATTGAGTTCCTGGGAGCGGTGGAGATGCTTGCGGAGATTGGCGTGACTGTACCGGAGGAAATGTTAGTTATTATTTTGTTGTCAAGTTTGCCCACACGTGATGCGTTGCCTGATTTAAATATGCTCAAGGTTAAGCTGCTAGAAGAGGGAGAAAGACGGCATGACAAAAAGGAACAAACGGTAACTTGCAACAGTCAGCAAGCGTATGTAGTGCAAGAGAATTCGAAAAAATCAGCATATACAAACAACAGTTACAGCAACAGCGGGGTCAGCAACCATAAAAAACGCATACAAGGCAAGTGTTTCAACTGCGGTCGTCGCCGACAATTTGCTGCAAACTGCAGAGAGAAACGAAAATCGCAACAAAAGGAACAAGAAAATTCCAAATCTTTTGCTTTTCTTGCTAATTCATCTACGCATGATTTTCGTTGCGACAAGTGGATTATTGACAGCGGCGCTACATCACATTTATGCTGCGACCGTTCATTGTTTGTCTCATTTGAAGAGCGCAAGGAAAGAATAGATCTCGTGGGCAACAAATTTATTGAAGCAGAAGGGCGAGGAGACGTTGACGTGGAGAGCAATGGTTTTCGCATAAATTTGAAAAATGTTTTGTATGTGCCAGAGCTGCGATGTAATTTTGTTTCAGTTTCCAAAGCGTGCCAAAATAAACTTTCTGTGAACTTTGAAAAAGAACAAGTAGTCATACGCGACAAAAATGACATTTTGATTAGAGGCATTGAAGATGGTGGTTTATTTACATTTACCTCAAAAATAAATAAGTGTTTTGTGACAACAGATGCAGCAAATAATGCAATGGTTTGGCATAGGCGCTATGGACATTTGAATTTCGGTAGCTTGAAGGAAATGTTAAATAAAAAATTGGTGTTTGGACTTAACATAAAAGATTTTTCAAATAAAGATGAATGCATAACATGTGCGAAAAGCAAAATTTCCGTAAAGCCATTCCCTCGTTCGTCGGAGAATCGTGCTAAAAATTTATTAGAAGTGGTTCATAGTGATGTGTGCGGGCCAATAAACAAAGACTCAATTGGTGGCTCACGATATTTTGTATCTTTCATAGACGACAAGTCACGTTATATTTTTGTTTATTTTTTAAAGAAAAAAGACCAAGTGCTAGACACATTTATTTCATTTAAAGCCATGGCAGAAAAACAGACTGGTCAAAAATTAAAAATACTGCGAAGTGACAATGGCGGTGAATTTATTAGTAAAAGTTTTGATGATTTTTTTAGACAAGAACGGTATCAGGCGGCAGTTGACTGTTCCGCATACACCTCAACAGAATGGCGTGGCAGAGCGTGCTAATCGCACATTGGTGGAGATGGCGCGCAGCATGTTAGAGCATAGCAGACTTGATGAAAGCTTTTGGGCAGAGGCGGTGGCAGCTGCAGTCTATTTGAGAAATAGAGCTGCAACGAAATCACTTCTAAATGAAACGCCATACGAAGCATGGGTTGGTAAGAAACCAAGTGTGTCACATTTGAAAATTTTTGGGTCAACGGCGATTGCAATTGATAAAACCCAATCAAATAAATTCAGGCCAAAAGGCAGAGAGTTTATTATGGTAGGCTATTCCGAAACTTCTAAAGCTTATCGTTTAATGGATCCAGAGACTAGAAAAGTTATTACTAGCCGAGACGTTATATTTTTTGAAGAGCGGTTCAACAACAACAAAGAAATTCAGAGCGACTTAACAATCTTGGACACTGAAGACATTGCAGCTGGATCTACTGAAAGTGTTAGCCCAAACGAAGAAGATGAGAGCTGTGCAGCAGATATGATCAAAGATGCTGAACCAGTAAGATATGGTCCTGGTCGTCCCAGAATTATTCACACCGGGGAACCAGGGCGCCCACGCAAGGAGCGCCATATATTAAATTTTATTGAAAGCAAGGAACTAAAAATACCGTCGTGTGTAGATGAGGCTTTGAGTAGCGAATATTCAAAGCACTGGAAAGACTCCATGCAGAAGGAGTATGATGCGTTAGTGGAGAATAATACTTGGACACTTGTACAGTTGCCAGCAGGTGAAAAAGTTATCAATTGTAAATGGGTGTACAACATAAAGAGAAATGCAGATGGTAGTATTCAGCGCTTTAAGAGTCGTTTGGTGGCAAAAGGCTGCAGTCAACAATTCGGAGTAAATTTTACTGAAACATTTTCACCAGTGGTAAGATACGCGACCATCCGTATGCTATTTGCGCTAGCATGCGAACATGAGCTCTATTTACATCAAATGGATGTGTCATCAGCGTATTTAAACAGCGATTTGCATGACATCGTATATATGAGGCAGCCCGAAGGTTTTGTTAGCCAGAAATTTCCAAATCGAGTGCTGAGGTTAAACAAGGCGTTATATGGGCTGAAGCAGAGTGGGCGTGAATGGAATGCGACGCTTGATGGAGTTCTAAAGAAAATTGGGTTTTCACCGTGTGTCAGTGAGCCCTGCGTGTACACAAAAAATGAAAATGGTAACTATAATATAATTGCTGTGAACGTAGACGATCTCATTATAGGGTGCTCAAAACTTGAAGATTTATCTGCAATCAAAGCACAAATCGCAGAAGAGTTTGATGTTGTGGATGGAGGTCCACTTAAATATTTCCTGGGCATGGAAATATGCCGCGAAGGTGAAACAGGTCCTCTAGCTGTTTGTCAGCGAAAATACATCCTTGATCTTCTAAAGCAGTATGGTATGGACAATTGCAAACCTGTATCAACACCGTTAATTCCAGGGTTTCAAGTGAGCTGCGGAGTTGAAAGTTGCAGAAAGGCGAATCAAACGGAGTATCAGTCTCTAGTTGGTGCCTTGATGTATTTAGCCATTTCAACGCGACAAGATATACTCCATTCGATTTCAAAGCTGTCACAGAGAAACACCGATCCTCATTCAGAGCATGAGGCTGCATTGAAGCATATCCTAAGATATTTAAAAGGAACCGTCGATTTAAAAATCCATTACAGCAAGACTGGTAAGCCTATAGAGTGCTATGTAGATGCCGACTGGGGTAGTGACACCAGTGACAGAAAGTCGTATACGGGTTGTGCCTTTATTGCAGCAGGCAGCGTGTTTTCATGGGAAAGCAAAAAACAGAGCGTAGTTTCACTCAGCAGTACGGAAGCGGAGTATGTGGCTCTCTCGGCAGCGGCCAAAGAAGCTGTTTATATCAAAAAATTGTTAAATGAAATAGATTTTGGCGAAAATCGTCCGATGGTTTTGAATGGCGATAACCAAAGCGCACAAAGTTTAGTAAAGAATCCCATATATCACTCTAGAAGTAAACATATAGATATTAAATTTCATTATATTCGTAATTTGTATGAAAATTCCGAGATAACTTTAAACTATGTTTGTACTGAAGAAATGATATCTGATATTTTAACCAAAAATTTGCAAAGGTTTAAACACTGTAAATTTACAAGAGAAATGGGATTGTATTAATTTTTTATTTATTTTTAATATGCAATCAAATATATTTGTATTGAGAAGGAGTGTTAAAGATAATATTACGTGCAATACAATATATTTGACTCTACTGTATTTATAATGAATTAGCCATCACTGTAACATGAATTTTGTTTTTTGTTTTGGAATCGAATCTTTGCATTTGCTTTTGGATTGTATTTTGGCAACTCCTTCTCCTTTCTATATTTCTAATATTATTTACTCTCTCAGGAAACGTTGAACAATAAAGTTGTGTGCCGCTTTTTTATTTAACAAACGAACGATTAAAATATTGTACCACAACATTGCAGCAAATAGCTCCGAGTTTGCGTTCTGATTGCAGCCAACAACACTGCAGGACAACTGGAACCCGCTGCAGCCAAGTTGCTGACCATCACAAGTTGTAGGTGGCCCACAGTCAAGTGGCCACAACAACAAAAAGCATGGTCTTAGGAGAAACCGAAGCCGACCAACGGAAGTGCAACCACACAACGGTGCCCCGCCAACAACAATATGCACCGGCCGCTGTAGTCACTTCGACGATATAAACCATGCAGCCCAAATAGTGGATCTCTTCTTTGGAAACGGATCCTGACTAGGAACACCTCTACGCCAGACACCTACTTTACAATCTTAGAAATTACTACTTACGAACTAAAATTTAGAGACTTGGTGAGAACGTCTGGTTTTCAATCGTTTTCTCACTAAGGTACATTCGCTACCAGATCATAGGGACTAAGTGTGACCATCTGGTTTTAAATCGTTTTATCACTGAGACACACAGTCCTAAAACGCAATGTTAGCACTCGCTGCTGAGCCCCACAGCTGAATTCCATATGTCCATATAGGTTTTATTATACTTTATTATCCAATGTTAGCTTCGAGTTGTAACCCATCAACCAATACATTGGACAACATATCATTGGACTGCTGTTGTGATGACTCAGCACATTCTGTTGATGGGGCATTGCTTTTTTTCTTGCTGCTGTACCACCTGCACATAAGTGCTTCCTGCTGGAACTTGTTTTTTTTTTGTGAACTAATAACACTGGATTTGTCTACGACCTTCTCTCCAAGTGTTGGAAATGACTTTAGCTGCAATTCTTTATAAACTGTACATCCTCTATAATTGGCCGGATTGTTGCCTCCACAGAGAATACATTTAGGCTCTTGCTATCTATCCTTTCGTCGGCAATCTAATGTTGTATGGCTGCCAGCGCATTTCACGCATCTTGTACTATGATTGAAGAATTTTTTCGTATGGACATATCTCTGACATTTTGTGCACTGTTCAATTTCTCTTTTCTTTTTAGGTGGCGCAAATTTAATTTTAGTGTACGATTTAGTGTCGATTTTATATAAGTCAGTATTATTTTTATTTGGTTTTACATTTACATAAAACATTGAGAGCCGGTTTTTCGTTGTTCTTTGTTTAATGTTTGGTACGTTTGTGACATCAAATCTCATACGTCTTAACTCATCACTTATTTCTTTTTTTGGCGTAGTGTGATGCAGGCCTTTCAAAACGACGTTAAAATTTTGCTCTTGTTTTGGTTTGTAAGTATGAAATTCTGTATTTCTGTCTACAAGAGCTTTTGTAATAATTCTGTATTTATCAGCTGTCATTGGTTGAATTTTGATTTTATTTTCGTTCAAAAATTTCAACTCATATTGCTTATCTGCAACTTAGTAGCTCCAATATCGGCTGCACATTGTTTACTCCAAAACCATAGATTGGAGGTTGTTTTGGAACTTTATGTTTTTCAATGTGCAGGAGATTAGAGTAATTTTCTTTTTCGGCTAAAATAGAAAATCTGTTCGAATTTGAAGGGTGATCCAGTCAGTAATTGGCTAACCTGGATTGTTTTGATTTACTTTGATTTGCTGGTTCTGGACTCGATCTAGCACGTTTCAGAGTGTTTTGAGTTATTTTAGTCGGGGATTTCTTTTGATTACCTAATTTAAATGTTTTGCTTCCTACTTGCTTGTTTTTCTTTTGGTGCCTGGTGGGGTTTGGTTTTAGTAAATTTTCTTTTGCTCAAATCTTGGTTTGCATTGTTCGTGCTTATTGACATTTTCATCAATTTGAAACGACCGATGTTTTTGTTGTTGTACTGTTCGACGAAACAATTGTCGTAATCACACTGCTTGGAGTCGTTATAGGGCCAGTCAAGGCAATATTTGTTCTTAAATTTTTCAGACATACGGAACTTGTTGTTGGTAGTTCCGCAGTCAGGGGTATAACATTAAATATACCTGTTGTTTGCTGTTGTTGGTGAGAGGCTGGCACAATTTCTATGCTTGTAGACTGCTTATTTGGTTGAGAGCGACTTCCCCTTGGTTGATCAAGCACAGCGTCCGATCGCCCATGTTCGCTAGAGTTATTGTGCTCACATTGTGGGGGAAAGCTTAACCCTACGTCTCCACGGGTAATTTTTGATGGCATGCAATTGGCAATTTCAAGGAAATTGTCAATGGAGACTGCAAATTGCTTCAAGTTGGCAATTTATGGCTTGCAATATTTCATGCCATAAATTGCCAACATGCTGTGTTGCAATCAGTTGTCATTTTGTTTGTCTGACTGCCTTTTTTCATTTTTTCGTGATGCTCACAGTGGCAGCATCGCAGAAAATTTTAGTTTTACCGCGTCTATTAAATTAATACAAACGCTAATATGGATGGAGAGTGTGCATTACCCAGAATTTCGGTTTTCTTCTTTTTTCTCTTCATCGTATAATTCAAACAATCTTTGAAGCGCGGGCACAGCGAACTAGATTGCTTGACGACATTTTCAAAATGACGATGACATAACATGGCTATGCCCACCATTATAATATTGCCAACTTTTGCAATGAAATTTGACAGTTGTTATGCCATCAAAAATTTGCCCGTGGGGACGTGGGGTATGACACTCATTTAGGAACACTTGTTTTGTTGTTTTTTTTTATTATATTCCGTATTCACATTCACTTTTCTCGTTTTAAATCCAAAATAGAATCACCATTTAGTGCACACAAAAGTGTCTACGTTAAACGTCCTATCGCACTATAGCACTTATTCTAATTTGGGTAAATAAAAATAAAAATAACTTTGAGTGAAGACGCGTCTGTACACGTCGGAGATTTTATTTCGAGGTCAACTTTAATTTAAAATATTTGAATCATTACAACAACATGACAACCACAACATTGCAGCAAATACCTCCGAGTTTGCGTTCTGATTGCAGCCAACAACACTGCAGGACAACTGGAAACCGCTGCAGCCAAGTTGCTGACCATCACAAGTTGTAGGTGGCCCACAGTCATGTGGCCACAACAACAACAAGCATGGTCTTAGGAGAAACCGAAGCCGACCAACGGAAGTGCAACCACACAACGGTGCCCCGCCAACAACGATATGCACCGGCCGCTGTAGTCACTTCGACGATATAAACCATGCAGCCCAAATAGTGGATCTCTTCTTTGGAAACGGATCCTGACTAGGAACACCTCTACGCCAGACACCTACTTTACAATCTTAGAAATTACTACTTACGAACTAAAATTTAGAGACTTGGTGAGAACGTCTGGTTTTCAATCGTTTTCTCACTAAGGTATATTCGCTACCAGATCATAGGGACTAAGTGAGACCATCTGGTTTTAAATCGTTTTATCACTGAGACACACAGTCCTAAAACGCAATGTTAGCACTCGCTGCTGAGCCCCACAGCTGAATTCCATATGTCCATATAGGTTTTATTATACTTTATTATCCAATGTTAGCTTCGAGTTGTAACCCATCAACCAATACATTGGACAACATATCATTGGACTGCTGTTGTGATGACTCAGCACATTCTGTTGATGGGGCATTGATTTTTTTTCTTGCTGCTGTACCACCTGCACATAAGTGCTTCCTGCTGGAACTTATTTGTTTTTTGTGAACTAATAACACTGGATTTGTCTACGACCTTCTCTCCAAGTGTTGGAAATGACTTTAGCTGCAATTCTTTATAAACTGTACATCCTCTATAATTGGCCGGATTGTTGCCTCCACAGAGAATACATTTAGGCTCTTGCTATCTATCCTTTCGTCGGCAATCTAATGTTGTATGGCTGCCAGCGCATTTCACGCATCTTGTACTATGATTGAAGAATTTTTTCGGTTGGACATATCTCTGACATTTTGTGCACTGTTCAATTTCCCTTTTCTTTGTAGGTGGCTCAAATTTAATTTTAGTGTACGATTTAGTGTCGATTTTATATAAGTCAGTATTATTTTTATTTGGTTTTACATTTACATAAAACATTGAGAGCCGGTTTTTTGTTGTTCTTTGTTTAATGTTTGGTACGTTTGTGACATCATATCTCATACGTCTTAACTCATCACTTATTTCTTTTTTTGGCGTAGTGTGATGCAGGCCTTTCAAAACGACGTTAAAATTTTGCTCTTGTTTTGGTTTGTAAGTATGAAATTCTGTATTTCTGTCTAAAAGAGCTTTTGTAATAGTTCTGTATTTATCAGCTGTCATTGGTTGACTTTTGATTTTATTTTCGTTCAAAAATTTCAACTCATATTGCTTATCTGCAACTTAGTAGCTCCAATATCGGCTACACATTGTTTACTCCAGAAACATAGATTGGAGATGGTTTTGGAACTTTATGTTTTTCAATGTGCAGGAGATTACAGTCATTTTCTTTGTCGGCTAAAATAGAAAATCTGTTCGAATTTGAAGGGTGATCCAGTCAGTAATTGGCTAACCTGGATTGTTTTGATTTACTTTGATTTGCTGGTTCTGGACTCGATCTAGCACGTTTCAGAGTGTTTTGAGTTCTTTTAGTCGGGGATTTCTTTTGATTACCTAATTTAAATATTTTGCTTCCTACTTGCTTGTTTTTCTTTTGGTGCCTGTTGGGGTTTGGATTTAGTAAATTTTCTTTTGCTCAAATCTTGATTTGCATTGTTCGTGCTTATTGACATTTTCATCAATTTGAAACGACCGATGTTTTTGTTGTTGTACTGTTCGACGAAGCAATTGTCGTAATCACACTGCTTGGAGTCGTTATAGGGCCAGTCAAGGCAATATTTGTTCTTAAATTTTTCAGACATACGGAACTTGTTGTTGGTAGTTCCGCAGTCAGGGGAATAACATTAAATATACCTGTTGTTTGCTGTTGTTGGTGAGAGGCTGGCACAATTTCTATGCTTGTAGTCTGCTTATTTGGTTGAGAGCGACTTCCCCTTGGTTGATCAAGCACAGCGGCCGATCGCCCATGTTCGCTAGATTTATTGTGCTCACATTGTGGGGGAAAGCGTAACCCTACGTCTCCACGGGTAATTTTTGATGGCATGCAATTGGCAATTTCATGGAAATTGTCAATGGAGACTGCAAATTGCTTCAAGTTGGCAATTTATGGCTTGCAATATTTCATGCCATAAATTGCCAACATGCTGTGTTGCAATCAGTTGTCATTTTGTTTGTTTGACTGCCCTTTTTCATTTTTTCGTGATGCTCAGAGTGGCAGCATCGCAGAACATTTTAGTTTTACCGCGTCTATTAAATTAATACAAACGCTAATATGGATGGAGATTGTGCATTTCCCAGAATTTCGGTTTTCTTCTTTTTTCTCTTCATCGTATAATTTAAACAATCTTTGAAGCGCGGGCACAGCGAACTAGATTGCTTGACGACATTTTCAAAATGACGATGACATAACATGGCTATGCCCACCATTATAATATTGCCAACTTTTGCAATGAAATTTGACAGTTGTTATGCCATCAAAAATTGCCCGTGGGGACGTGGGGTATGACACTCATTTAGGAACACTTGTTTTGTTGTTTTTTTTTATTATATTCCGCATTCACATTCACTTTTCTCGTTTTAAATGCAAAATAGAATCACCATTTAGTGCACACAAAAGTGTCTACGTTAAACGTCCTATCGCGCTATAGCACTTTTTCTAATTTAAGTAAATAAAAATAAAAATAACTTTGAGTGAAGACGCGTCTGTACACGTCGGAGATTTTATTTCGAGGTCAACTTTAATTTAAAATATTTGAATCATTACAACAACATGACAACCACAACATTGCAGCAAATAGCTCCGAGTTTGCGTTCTGATTGCAGCCAACAACACTGCAGGACAACTGGAAACCGCTGCAGCCAAGTTGCTGACCATCACAAGTTGTAGGTGGCCCACAGTCAAGTGGCCACAACAACAACAAGCATGGTCTTAGGAGAAACCGAAGCCGACCAACGGTGCCCCGCCAACAACAATATGCACCGGCCGCTGTAGTCACTTCGACGATATAAACCATGCAGCCCAAACAGTGGATCTCTTCTTTGGAAACGGATCCTGACTAGGAACACCTCTACGCCAGACACCTACTTTACAATCTTAGAAATTACTACTTACGAACTAAAATTTAGAGACTTGGTGAGAACGTCTGGTTTTCAATCGTTTTCTCACTAAGGTACATTCGCTACCAGATCATAGGGACTAAGTGAGACCATCTGGTTTTAAATCGTTTTATCACTGAGACACACAGTCCTAAAACGCAATGTTAGCACTCGCTGCTGAGCCCCACAGCTGAATTCCATATGTCCATATAGGTTTTATTATACTTTATTATCCAATGTTAGCTTCGAGTTGTAACCCATCAACCAATACATTGGACAACATATCATTGGACTGCTGTTGTGATGACTCAGCACATTCTGTTGATGGGGCATTGATTTTTTTCTTGCTGCTGTACCACCTGCACATAAGTGCTTCCTGCTGGAACTTGTTTTTTTTTTTTGTGAACTAATAACACTGGATTTGTCTACGACCTTCTCTCCAAGTGTTGGAAATTACTTTAGCTGCAATTCTTTATAAACTGTACATCCTCTATAATTGGCCGGATTGTTGCCTCCACAGAGAATACATTTAGGCTCTTGCTATCTATCCTTTCGTCGGCAATCTAATGTTGTATGGCTGCCAGCGCATTTCACGCATCTTGTACTATGATTGAAGAATTTTTTCGTATGGACATATCTCTGACATTTTGTGCACTGTTCAATTTCCCTATTCTTTTTAGGTGGCTCAAATTTAATTTTAGTGTACGATTTAGTGTCGATTTTATATAAGTCAGTATTATTTTTATTTGGTTTTACATTTACATAAAACATTGAGAGCCGGTTTTTTGTTGTTCTTTGTTTAATGTTTGGTACGTTTGTGACATCAAATCTCATACGTCTTAACTCATCACTTATTTCGTTTGTTGGCGTAGTGTGATGCAGGCCTTTCAAAACGACGTTAAAAGTTTGCTCTTGTTTTGGTTTGTAAGTATGAAATTCTGTATTTCTGTCTACAAGAGCTTTTGTAATAGTTCTGTATTTATCAGCTGTCATTGGTTGAATTTTGATTTTATTTTCGTTCAAAAATTTCAACTCATATTGCTTATCTGCAACTTAGTAGCTCCAATATCGGCTGCACATTGTTTACTCCAGAAACATAGATTGGAGGTTGTTTTGGAACTTTATGTTTTTCAATGTGCGGGATAGTACAGTCATTTTCTTTATCGGCTAAAATAGAAAATCTGTTCGAATTTGAAGGGTGATCCAGTCAGTAATTGTTTTGATTTACTTTGATTTGCTGGTTCTGGACTCGATCTAGCACGTTTCAGAGTGTTTTGAGTTCTTTTAGTCGGGGATTTCTTTTGATTACCTAATTTAAATGTTTTGCTTCCTACTTGCTTGTTTTTCTTTTGATGCCTGGTGGGGTTTGGATTTAGTAAATTTTCTTTTGCTCAAATCTTGATTTGCATTGTTCGTGCTTATTGGCATTTTCATCAATTTGAAACGACCGATGTTTTTGTTGTTGTACTGTTCGATGAAGCAATTGTCGCAATCACACTGCTTAGAGTCGTTATAGGGCCAGTCAAGGCAATATTTGTTCTTAAATTTTTCAGACATACGGAACTTGTTGTCGGTAGTTCCGCAGTCAGGGGTATAACATTAAATATACCTGTTGTTTGCTGTTGTTGGTGAGAGGCTGGCACAATTTCTATGCTTGTAGACTGCTTATTTGGTTGAGAGCGACTTCCCCTTGGTTGATCAAGCACAGCGGCCGATCGCCCATGTTCGCTAGATTTATTGTGCTCACATTGTGGGGGAAAGCTTAACCCTATGTCTCCACGGGTAATTTTTGATGGCATGCAATCAGCAATTTCAAACAAATTGTCAATGGAGACTGCAAATTGCTTCAAGTTGGCAATTTATGGCTTGCAATATTTCATGCCATAAATTGCCAACATGCTGTGTTGCAATCAGTTGTCATTTTGTTTGTTTGACTGCCTTTTTCATTTTTTCGTGATGCTCAGAGTGGCAGCATCGCAGAACATTTTAGTTTTACCGCGTCTATTAAATTAATACAAACGCTAATATGGATGGAGATTGTGCATTTCCCAGAATTTCGGTTTTCTTCTTTTTTCTCTTCATCGTATAATTCAAACAATCTTTGAAGCGCGGGCACAGCGAACTAGATTGCTTGACGACATTTTCAAAATGACGATGACATAACATGGCTATGCCCACCAATATAATATTGCCAAGTTTTGCAATGAAATTTGACAGTTGTTATGCCATCAAAAATTGCCCGTGGGGACGTGGGGTATGACACTCATTTAGGAACACTTGTTTTGTTGTTTTTTTTTATTATATTCCGCATTCACATTCACTTTTCTCGTTTTAAATGCAAAATAGAATCACCATTTAGTGCACACAAAAGTGTCTACGTTAAACGTCCTATCGCACTATAGCACTTTTTCTAATTTAGGTAAATAAAAATAAAAATAACTTTGAGTGAAGACGCGTCTGTACACGTCGGAGATTTTATTTCGAGGTCAACTTTAATTTAAAATATTTGAATCATTACAACAATATGACAACCACAACATTGCAGCAAATAGCTCCGAGTTTGCGTTCTGATTGCAGCCAACAACACTGCAGGACAACTGGAAACCGCTGCAGCCAAGTTGCTGACCATCACAAGTTGTAGGTGGCCCACAGTCAACTGGCCACAACAACAACAAGCATAGTCTTAGGAGAAACCGAAGCCGACCAACGGAAGTGCAACCACACAACGGTGCCCCGCCAACAACAATATGCACCGGCCGCTGTAGTCACTTCGACGATATAAACCATGCAGCCCAAACAGTGGATCTCTTCTTTGGAAACGGATCCTGACTAGGAACACCTCTACGCCCGACACCTACTTTACAATCTTAGAAATTACTACTTACGAACTAAAATTTAGAGACTTGGTGAGAACGTCTGGTTTTCAATCGTTTTCTCACTAAGGTACATTCGCTACCAGATCATAGGGACTAAGTGAGACCATCTGGTTTTAAATCGTTTTATCACTGAGACACACAGTCCTAAAACGCAATGTTAGCACTCGCTGCTGAGCCCCACAGCTGAATTCCATATGTCCATATAGGTTTTATTATACTTTATTATCCAATGTTAGCTTCGAGTTGTAACCCATCAACCAATACATTGGACAACATATCATTGGACTGCTGTTGTGATGACTCAGCACATTCTGTTGATGGGGCATTGATTTTTTTCTTGCTGCTGTACCACCTGCACATAAGTGCTTCCTGCTGGAACTTGTTTTTTTTTTTTGTGAACTAATAACACTGGATTTGTCTACGACCTTCTCTCCAAGTGTTGGAAATTACTTTAGCTGCAATTCTTTATAAACTGTACATCCTCTATAATTGGCCGGATTGTTGCCTCCACAGAGAATACATTTAGGCTCTTGCTATCTATCCTTTCGTCGGCAATCTAATGTTGTATGGCTGCCAGCGCATTTCACGCATCTTGTACTATGATTGAAGAATTTTTTCGTATGGACATATCTCTGACATTTTGTGCACTGTTCAATTTCCCTATTCTTTTTAGGTGGCTCAAATTTAATTTTAGTGTACGATTTAGTGTCGATTTTATATAAGTCAGTATTATTTTTATTTGGTTTTACATTTACATAAAACATTGAGAGCCGGTTTTTTGTTGTTCTTTGTTTAATGTTTGGTACGTTTGTGACATCAAATCTCATACGTCTTAACTCATCACTTATTTCGTTTGTTGGCGTAGTGTGATGCAGGCCTTTCAAAACGACGTTAAAAGTTTGCTCTTGTTTTGGTTTGTAAGTATGAAATTCTGTATTTCTGTCTACAAGAGCTTTTGTAATAGTTCTGTATTTATCAGCTGTCATTGGTTGAATTTTGATTTTATTTTCGTTCAAAAATTTCAACTCATATTGCTTATCTGCAACTTAGTAGCTCCAATATCGGCTGCACATTGTTTACTCCAGAAACATAGATTGGAGGTTGTTTTGGAACTTTATGTTTTTCAATGTGCGGGATAGTACAGTCATTTTCTTTTTCGGCTAAAATAGAAAATCTGTTCGAATTTGAAGGGTGATCCAGTCAGTAATTGTTTTGATTTACTTTGATTTGCTGGTTCTGGACTCGATCTAGCACGTTTCAGAGTGGTTTGAGTTCTTTTAGTCGGGGATTTCTTTTGATTACCTAATTTAAATGTTTTGCTTCCTACTTGCTTGTTTTTCTTTTGATGCCTGGTGGGGTTTGGATTTAGTAAATTTTCTTTTGCTCAAATCTTGATTTGCATTGTTCGTGCTTATTGGCATTTTCATCAATTTGAAACGACCGATGTTTTTGTTGTTGTACTGTTCGATGAAGCAATTGTCGTAATCACACTGCTTAGAGTCGTTATAGGGCCAGTCAAGGCAATATTTGTTCTTAAATTTTTCAGACATACGGAACTTGTTGTCGGTAGTTCCGCAGTCAGGGGTATAACATTAAATATACCTGTTGTTTGCTGTTGTTGGTGAGAGGCTGGCACAATTTCTATGCTTGTAGTCTGCTTATTTGGTTGAGAGCGACTTCCCCTTGGTTGATCAAGCACAGCGGCCGATCGCCCATGTTCGCTAGATTTATTGTGCTCACATTGTGGGGGAAAGCTTAACCCTACGTCTCCACGGGTAATTTTTGATGGCATGCAATCAGCAATTTCAAACAAATTGTCAATGGAGACTGCAAATTGCTTCAAGTTGGCAATTTATGGCTTGCAATATTTCATGCCATAAATTGCCAACATGCTGTGTTGCAATCAGTTGTCATTTTGTTTGTTTGACTGCCTTTTTCATTTTTTCGTGATGCTCCCAGTGGCAGCATCGCAGAACATTTTAGTTTTACCGCGTCTATTAAATTAATACAAACGCTAATATGGATGGAGATTGTGCATTTCCCAGAATTTCGGTTTTCTTCTTTTTTCTCTTCATCGTATAATTCAAACAATCTTTGAAGCGCGGGCACAGCGAACTAGATTGCTTGACGACATTTTCAAAATGACGATGACATAACATGGCTATGCCCACCAATATAATATTGCCAAGTTTTGCAATGAAATTTGACAGTTGTTATGCCATCAAAAATTGCCCGTGGGGACGTGGGGTATGACACTCATTTAGGAACACTTGTTTTGTTGTTTTTTTTATTATATTCCGCATTCACATTCACTTTTCTCGTTTTAAATGCAAAATAGAATCACCATTTAGTGCACACAAAAGTGTCTACGTTAAACGTCCTATCGCACTATAGCACTTTTTCTAATTTAGGTAAATAAAAATAAAAATAACTTTGAGTGAAGACGCGTCTGTACACGTCGGAGATTTTATTTCGAGGTCAACTTTAATTTAAAATATTTGAATCATTACAACAATATGACAACCACAACATTGCAGCAAATAGCTCCGAGTTTGCGTTCTGATTGCAGCCAACAACACTGCAGGACAACTGGAAACCGCTGCAGCCAAGTTGCTGACCATCACAAGTTGTAGGTGGCCCACAGTCAACTGGCCACAACAACAACAATCATAGTCTTAGGAGAAACCGAAGCCGACCAACGGAAGTGCAACCACACAACGGTGCCCCGCCAACAACAATATGCACCGGCCGCTGTAGTCACTTCGACGATATAAACCATGCAGCCCAAACAGTGGATCTCTTCTTTGGAAACGGATCCTGACTAGGAACACCTCTACGCCCGACACCTACTTTACAATCTTAGAAATTACTACTTACGAACTAAAATTTAGAGACTTGGTGAGAACGTCTGGTTTTCAATCGTTTTCTCACTAAGGTACATTCGCTACCAGATCATAGGGACTAAGTGAGACCATCTGGTTTTAAATCGTTTTATCACTGAGACACACAGTCCTAAAACGCAATGTTAGCACTCGCTGCTGAGCCCCACAGCTGAATTCCATATGTCCATATAGGTTTTATTATACTTTATTATCCAATGTTAGCTTCGAGTTGTAACCCATCAACCAATACATTGGACAACATATCATTGGACTGCTGTTGTGATGACTCAGCACATTCTGTTGATGGGGCATTGCTTTTTTTCTTGCTGCTGTACCACCTGCACATAAGTGCTTCCTGCTGGAACTTGTTTTTTTTTTTGTGAACTAATAACACTGGATTTGTCTACGACCTTCTCTCCAAGTGTTGGAAATGACTTTAGCTGCAATTCTTTATAAACTAAACATTCTCTATAATTGGCCGGATTGTTGCCTCCACAGAGAATACATTTAGGCTCTTGCTATCTATCCTTTCGTCGGCAATCTAATGTTGTATGGCTGCCAGCGCATTTCACGCATCTTGTACTATGATTGAAGAATTTTTTCGTGTGGACATATCTCTGACATTTTGTGCACTGTTCAATTTCCCTTTTCTTTTTAGGTGGCTCATATTTAATTTTAGTGTACGATTTAGTGTCGATTTTATATAAGTCAGTATTATTTTTATTTGGTTTTACATTTACATAAAACATTGAGAGCCGGTTTTTTGTTGTTCTTTGTTTAATGTTTGGTACGTTTGTGACATCATATCTCATACGTCTTAACTCATCACTTATTTCTTTTTTTGGCGTAGTGTGATGCAGGCCTTTCAAAACGACGTTAAAATTTTGCTCTTGTTTTGGTTTGTAAGTATGAAATTCTGTATTTCTGTCTACAAGAGCTTTTGTAATAATTCTGTATTTATCAGCTGTCATTGGTTGAATTTTGATTTTATTTTCGTTAAAAAATTTCAACTCATATTGCTTATCTGCAACTAAGTAGCTCCAATATCGGCTGCACATTGTTTACTCCAGAACCATAGATTGGAGGTTGTTTTGGAACTTTATGTTTTTCAATGTGCAGGAGATTACAGTCATTTTCTTTGTCGGCTAAAATAGAAAATCTGTTCGAATTTGAAGGGTGATCCAGTCAGTAATTGGCTAACCTGGATTGTTTTGATTTACTTTGATTTGCTGGTTCTGGACTCGATCTAGAACGTTTCAGAGTGTTTTGAGTTCTTTTAGTCGGGGATTTCTTTTGATTACCTAATTTAAATATTTTGCTTCCTACTTGCTTGTTTTTCTTTTGGTGCCAGGTGGGGTTTGGTTTTAGTAAATTTTCTTTTGCTCAAATCTTGATTTGCATTGTTCGTGCTTATTGACATTTTCATCAATTTGAAACGACCGATGTTTTTGTTGTTGTACTGTTCGATGAAGCAATTGTCGTAATCACACTGCTTAGAGTCGTTATAGGGCCAGTCAAGGCAATATTTGTTCTTAAATTTTTCAGACATACGGAACTTGTTGTCGGTAGTTCCGCAGTCAGGGGTATAACATTAAATATACCTGTTGTTTGCTGTTGTTGGTGAGAGGCTGGCACAATTTCTATGCTTGTAGTCTGCTTATTTGGTTGAGAGCGACTTCCCCTTGGTTGATCAAGCACAGCGGCCGATCGCCCATGTTCGCTAGATTTATTGTGCTCACATTGTGGGGGAAAGCTTAACCCTACGTCTCCACGGGTAATTTTTGATGGCATGCAATCAGCAATTTCAAACAAATTGTCAATGGAGACTGCAAATTGCTTCAAGTTGGCAATTTATGGCTTGCAATATTTCATGCCATAAATTGCCAACATGCTGTGTTGCAATCAGTTGTCATTTTGTTTGTTTGACTGCCTTTTTCATTTTTTCGTGATGCTCCCAGTGGCAGCATCGCAGAACATTTTAGTTTTACCGCGTCTATTAAATTAATACAAACGCTAATATGGATGGAGATTGTGCATTTCCCAGAATTTCGGTTTTCTTCTTTTTTCTCTTCATCGTATAATTCAAACAATCTTTGAAGCGCGGGCACAGCGAACTAGATTGCTTGACGACATTTTCAAAATGACGATGACATAACATGGCTATGCCCACCAATATAATATTGCCAAGTTTTGCAATGAAATTTGACAGTTGTTATGCCATCAAAAATTGCCCGTGGGGACGTGGGGTATGACACTCATTTAGGAACACTTGTTTTGTTGTTTTTTTTATTATATTCCGCATTCACATTCACTTTTCTCGTTTTAAATGCAAAATAGAATCACCATTTAGTGCACACAAAAGTGTCTACGTTAAACGTCCTATCGCACTATAGCACTTTTTCTAATTTAGGTAAATAAAAATAAAAATAACTTTGAGTGAAGACGCGTCTGTACACGTCGGAGATTTTATTTCGAGGTCAACTTTAATTTAAAATATTTGAATCATTACAACAATATGACAACCACAACATTGCAGCAAATAGCTCCGAGTTTGCGTTCTGATTGCAGCCAACAACACTGCAGGACAACTGGAAACCGCTGCAGCCAAGTTGCTGACCATCACAAGTTGTAGGTGGCCCACAGTCAACTGGCCACAACAACAACAATCATAGTCTTAGGAGAAACCGAAGCCGACCAACGGAAGTGCAACCACACAACGGTGCCCCGCCAACAACAATATGCACCGGCCGCTGTAGTCACTTCGACGATATAAACCATGCAGCCCAAACAGTGGATCTCTTCTTTGGAAACGGATCCTGACTAGGAACACCTCTACGCCCGACACCTACTTTACAATCTTAGAAATTACTACTTACGAACTAAAATTTAGAGACTTGGTGAGAACGTCTGGTTTTCAATCGTTTTCTCACTAAGGTACATTCGCTACCAGATCATAGGGACTAAGTGAGACCATCTGGTTTTAAATCGTTTTATCACTGAGACACACAGTCCTAAAACGCAATGTTAGCACTCGCTGCTGAGCCCCACAGCTGAATTCCATATGTCCATATAGGTTTTATTATACTTTATTATCCAATGTTAGCTTCGAGTTGTAACCCATCAACCAATACATTGGACAACATATCATTGGACTGCTGTTGTGATGACTCAGCACATTCTGTTGATGGGGCATTGCTTTTTTTCTTGCTGCTGTACCACCTGCACATAAGTGCTTCCTGCTGGAACTTGTTTTTTTTTTTGTGAACTAATAACACTGGATTTGTCTACGACCTTCTCTCCAAGTGTTGGAAATGACTTTAGCTGCAATTCTTTATAAACTAAACATTCTCTATAATTGGCCGGATTGTTGCCTCCACAGAGAATACATTTAGGCTCTTGCTATCTATCCTTTCGTCGGCAATCTAATGTTGTATGGCTGCCAGCGCATTTCACGCATCTTGTACTATGATTGAAGAATTTTTTCGTGTGGACATATCTCTGACATTTTGTGCACTGTTCAATTTCCCTTTTCTTTTTAGGTGGCTCATATTTAATTTTAGTGTACGATTTAGTGTCGATTTTATATAAGTCAGTATTATTTTTATTTGGTTTTACATTTACATAAAACATTGAGAGCCGGTTTTTTGTTGTTCTTTGTTTAATGTTTGGTACGTTTGTGACATCATATCTCATACGTCTTAACTCATCACTTATTTCTTTTTTTGGCGTAGTGTGATGCAGGCCTTTCAAAACGACGTTAAAATTTTG
The DNA here is from genome assembly GCA_920105625.2 of Clusia tigrina. NCBI lineage: Eukaryota > Metazoa > Arthropoda > Insecta > Diptera > Clusiidae > Clusia > Clusia tigrina. Next base: position 113,117,619 of record OV050030.1, read on the forward strand.
CTCTTGTTTTGGTTTGTAAGTATGAAATTCTGTATTTCTGTCTACAAGAGCTTTTGTAATAATTCTGTATTTATCAGCTGTCATTGGTTGAATTTTGATTTTATTTTCGTTAAAAAATTTCAACTCATATTGCTTATCTGCAACTAAGTAGCTCCAATATCGGCTGCACATTGTTTACTCCAGAACCATAGATTGGAGGTTGTTTTGGAACTTTATGTTTTTCAATGTGCAGGAGATTACAGTCATTTTCTTTGTCGGCTAAAATAGAAAATCTGTTCGAATTTGAAGGGTGATCCAGTCAGTAATTGGCTAACCTGGATTGTTTTGATTTACTTTGATTTGCTGGTTCTGGACTCGATCTAGCACGTTTCAGAGTGTTTTGAGTTCTTTTAGTCGGGGATTTCTTTTGATTACCTAATTTAAATATTTTGCTTCCTACTTGCTTGTTTTTCTTTTGGTGCCTGTTGGGGTTTGGATTTAGTAAATTTTCTTTTGCTCAAATCTTGATTTGCATTGTTCGTGCTTATTGACATTTTCATCAATTTGAAACGACCGATGTTTTTGTTGTTGTACTGTTCGACGAAGCAATTGTCGTAATCACACTGCTTGGAGTCGTTATAGGGCCAGTCAAGGCAATATTTGTTCTTAAATTTTTCAGACATACGGAACTTGTTGTTGGTAGTTCCGCAGTCAGGGGAATAACATTAAATATACCTGTTGTTTGCTGTTGTTGGTGAGAGGCTGGCACAATTTCTATGCTTGTAGTCTGCTTATTTGGTTGAGAGCGACTTCCCCTTGGTTGATCAAGCACAGCGGCCGATCGCCCATGTTCGCTAGAGTTATTGTGCTCACATTGTGGGGGAAAGCTTAACCCTACGTCTCCACGGGTAATTTTTTGGTGGCATGCAATTGGCAATTTCAAGCAAATTGTCAATAGAGACTGCAAATTGCTTCAAGTTGGCAATTTATGGCTTGCAATATTTCATGCCATAAATTGCCAACATGCTGTGTTGCAATCAGTTGTCATTTTGTTTGTTTGACTGCCTTTTTTCATTTTTTCGTGATGCTCACAGTGGCAGCATCGCAGAACATTTTAGTTTTACCGCGTCTATTAAATTAATACAAACGCTAATATGGATGGAGATTGTGCATTTCCCAGAATTTCGGTTTTCTTCTTTTTTCTCTTCATCGTATAATTCAAACAATCTTTGAAGCGCGGGCACAGCGAACTAGATTGCTTGACGACATTTTCAAAATGACGATGACATAACATGGCTATGCCCACCAATATAATATTGCCAAGTTTTGCAATGAAATTTGACAGTTGTTATGCCATCAAAAATTGCCCGTGGGGACGTGGGGTATGACACTCATTTAGGAACACTTGTTTTGTTGTTTTTTTTATTATATTCCGCATTCACATTCACTTTTCTCGTTTTAAATGCAAAATAGAATCACCATTTAGTGCACACAAAAGTGTCTACGTTAAACGTCCTATCGCACTATAGCACTTTTTCTAATTTAGGTAAATAAAAATAAAAATAACTTTGAGTGAAGACGCGTCTGTACACGTCGGAGATTTTATTTCGAGGTCAACTTTAATTTAAAATATTTGAATCATTACAACAATATGACAACCACAACATTGCAGCAAATAGCTCCGAGTTTGCGTTCTGATTGCAGCCAACAACACTGCAGGACAACTGGAAACCGCTGCAGCCAAGTTGCTGACCATCACAAGTTGTAGGTGGCCCACAGTCAACTGGCCACAACAACAACAATCATAGTCTTAGGAGAAACCGAAGCCGACCAACGGAAGTGCAACCACACAACGGTGCCCCGCCAACAACAATATGCACCGGCCGCTGTAGTCACTTCGACGATATAAACCATGCAGCCCAAACAGTGGATCTCTTCTTTGGAAACGGATCCTGACTAGGAACACCTCTACGCCCGACACCTACTTTACAATCTTAGAAATTACTACTTACGAACTAAAATTTAGAGACTTGGTGAGAACGTCTGGTTTTCAATCGTTTTCTCACTAAGGTACATTCGCTACCAGATCATAGGGACTAAGTGAGACCATCTGGTTTTAAATCGTTTTATCACTGAGACACACAGTCCTAAAACGCAATGTTAGCACTCGCTGCTGAGCCCCACAGCTGAATTCCATATGTCCATATAGGTTTTATTATACTTTATTATCCAATGTTAGCTTCGAGTTGTAACCCATCAACCAATACATTGGACAACATATCATTGGACTGCTGTTGTGATGACTCAGCACATTCTGTTGATGGGGCATTGCTTTTTTTCTTGCTGCTGTACCACCTGCACATAAGTGCTTCCTGCTGGAACTTGTTTTTTTTTTTGTGAACTAATAACACTGGATTTGTCTACGACCTTCTCTCCAAGTGTTGGAAATGACTTTAGCTGCAATTCTTTATAAACTAAACATTCTCTATAATTGGCCGGATTGTTGCCTCCACAGAGAATACATTTAGGCTCTTGCTATCTATCCTTTCGTCGGCAATCTAATGTTGTATGGCTGCCAGCGCATTTCACGCATCTTGTACTATGATTGAAGAATTTTTTCGTGTGGACATATCTCTGACATTTTGTGCACTGTTCAATTTCCCTTTTCTTTTTAGGTGGCTCATATTTAATTTTAGTGTACGATTTAGTGTCGATTTTATATAAGTCAGTATTATTTTTATTTGGTTTTACATTTACATAAAACATTGAGAGCCGGTTTTTTGTTGTTCTTTGTTTAATGTTTGGTACGTTTGTGACATCATATCTCATACGTCTTAACTCATCACTTATTTCTTTTTTTGGCGTAGTGTGATGCAGGCCTTTCAAAACGACGTTAAAATTTTGCTCTTGTTTTGGTTTGTAAGTATGAAATTCTGTATTTCTGTCTACAAGAGCTTTTGTAATAATTCTGTATTTATCAGCTGTCATTGGTTGAATTTTGATTTTATTTTCGTTAAAAAATTTCAACTCATATTGCTTATCTGCAACTAAGTAGCTCCAATATCGGCTGCACATTGTTTACTCCAGAACCATAGATTGGAGGTTGTTTTGGAACTTTATGTTTTTCAATGTGCAGGAGATTACAGTCATTTTCTTTGTCGGCTAAAATAGAAAATCTGTTCGAATTTGAAGGGTGATCCAGTCAGTAATTGGCTAACCTGGATTGTTTTGATTTACTTTGATTTGCTGGTTCTGGACTCGATCTAGAACGTTTCAGAGTGTTTTGAGTTCTTTTAGTCGGGGATTTCTTTTGATTACCTAATTTAAATATTTTGCTTCCTACTTGCTTGTTTTTCTTTTGGTGCCAGGTGGGGTTTGGTTTTAGTAAATTTTCTTTTGCTCAAATCTTGATTTGCATTGTTCGTGCTTATTGACATTTTCATCAATTTGAAACGACCTATGTTTTTGTTGTTGTACTGTTCGACGAAGCAATTGTCGTAATCACACTGCTTGGAGTCGTTATAGGGCCAGTCAAGGCAATATTTATTCTTAAATTTTCAGACATACGGAACTTGTTGTTGCTAGTTCCGCAGTCAGGGGTATAACATTAAATATACCTGTTGTTTGCTGTTGTTGGTGAGAGGCTGGCACAATTGCTATGCTTGTAGACTGCTTATTTGGTTGAGAGCGACTTCCCCTTGGTTGATCAAGCACAGCGTCCGATCGCCCATGTTCGCTAGAGTTATTGTGCTCACATTGTGGGGGAAAGCTTAACCCTACGTCTCCACGGGTAATTTTTGATGGCATGCAATTGGCAATTTCATGGAAATTGTCAATGGAGACTGCAAATTGCTTCAAGTTGGCAATTTATGGCTTGCAATATTTCATGCCATAAATTGCCAACATGCTGTGTTGCAATCAGTTGTCATTTTGTTTGTTTGACTGCCTTTTTTCATTTTTTCGTGATGCTCAGAGTGGCAGCATCGCAGAACATTTTAGTTTTACCGCGTCTATTAAATTAATACAAACGCTAATATGGATGGAGATTGTGCATTTCCCAGAATTTCGGTTTTCTTCTTTTTTCTCTTCATCGTATAATTCAAACAATCTTTGAAGCGCGGGCACAGCGAACTAGATTGCTTGACGACATTTTCAAAATGACGATGACATAACATGGCTATGCCCACCATTATAATATTGCCAACTTTTGCAATGAAATTTGACAGTTGTTATGCCATCAAAAATTGCCCGTGGGGACGTGGGGTATGACACTCATTTAGGAACACTTGTTTTGTTGTTTTTTTTTTATTATATTCCGCATTCACATTCACTTTTCTCGTTTTAAATGCAAAATAGAATCACCATTTAGTGCACACAAAAGTGTCTACGTTAAACGTCCTATCGCGCTATAGCACTTTTTCTAATTTAAGTAAATAAAAATAAAAATAACTTTGAGTGAAGACGCGTCTGTACACGTCGGAGATTTTATTTCGAGGTCAACTTTAATTTAAAATATTTGAATCATTACAACAATATGACAACCACAACATTGCAGCAAATAGCTCCGAGTTTGCGTTCTGATTGCAGCCAACAACACTGCAGGACAACTGGAAACCGCTGCAGCCAAGTTGCTGACCATCACAAGTTGTAGGTGGCCCACAGTCAACTGGCCACAACAACAACAAGCATAGTCTTAGGAGAAACCGAAGCCGACCAACGGAAGTGCAACCACACAACGGTGCCCCGCCAACAACAATATGCACCGGCCGCTGTAGTCACTTCGACGATATAAACCATGCAGCCCAAACAGTGGATCTCTTCTTTGGAAACGGATCCTGACTAGGAACACCTCTACGCCCGACACCTACTTTACAATCTTAGAAATTACTACTTACGAACTAAAATTTAGAGACTTGGTGAGAACGTCTGGTTTTCAATCGTTTTCTCACTAAGGTACATTCGCTACCAGATCATAGGGACTAAGTGAGACCATCTGGTTTTAAATCGTTTTATCACTGAGACACACAGTCCTAAAACGCAATGTTAGCACTCGCTGCTGAGCCCCACAGCTGAATTCCATATGTCCATATAGGTTTTATTATACTTTATTATCCAATGTTAGCTTCGAGTTGTAACCCATCAACCAATACATTGGACAACATATCATTGGACTGCTGTTGTGATGACTCAGCACATTCTGTTGATGGGGCATTGCTTTTTTTCTTGCTGCTGTACCACCTGCACATAAGTGCTTCCTGCTGGAACTGTTTTTTTTTTTTGTGAACTAATAACACTGGATTTGTCTACGACCTTCTCTCCAAGTGTTGGAAATGACTTTAGCTGCAATTCTTTATAAACTAAACATTCTCTATAATTGGCCGGATTGTTGCCTCCACAGAGAATACATTTAGGCTCTTGCTATCTATCCTTTCGTCGGCAATCTAATGTTGTATGGCTGCCAGCGCATTTCACGCATCTTGTACTATGATTGAAGAATTTTTTCGTGTGGACATATCTCTGACATTTTGTGCACTGTTCAATTTCCCTTTTCTTTTTAGGTGGCTCATATTTAATTTTAGTGTACGATTTAGTGTCGATTTTATATAAGTCAGTATTATTTTTATTTGGTTTTACATTTACATAAAACATTGAGACCCGGTTTTTCGTTGTTCTTTGTTTAATGTTTGGTACGTTTGTGACATCAAATCTCATACGTCTTAACTCATCACTTATTTCGTTTGTTGGCGTAGTGTGATGCAGGCCTTTCAAAACGACGTTAAAATTTTGCTCTTGTTTTGGTTTGTAAGTATGAAATTCTGTATTTCTGTCTACAAGAGCTTTTGTAATAGTTCTGTATTTATCAGCTGTCATTGGTTGAATTTTGATTTTATTTTCGTTCAAAAATTTCAACTCATATTGCTTATCTGCAACTTAGTAGCTCCAATATCGGCTGCACATTGTTTACTCCAGAAACATAGATTGGAGGTTGTTTTGGAACTTTATGTTTTTCAATGTGCTGGATATTACAGTCATTTTCTTTTTCGGCTAAAATAGAAAATCTGTTCGAATTTGAAGGGTGATCCAGTCAGTAATTGGCTAACCTGGATTGTTTTGATTTACTTTGATTTGCTGGTTCTGGACTCGATCTAGCACGTTTCAGAGTGTTTTGAGTTCTTTTAGTCGGGGATTTCTTTTGATTACCTAATTTAAATGTTTTGCTTCCTACTTGCTTGTTTTTCTTTTGATGCCTGGTGGGGTGTGGATTTAGTAAATTTTCTTTTGCTCAAATCTTGATTTGCATTGTTCGTGCTTATTGGCATTTTCATCAATTTGAAACGACCGATGTTTTTGTTGTTGTACTGTTCGATGAAGCAATTGTCGCAATCACACTGCTTAGAGTCGTTATAGGGCCAGTCAAGGCAATATTTGTTCTTAAATTTTTCAGACATACGGAACTTGTTGTTGGTAGTTCCGCAGTCAGGGGTATAACATTAAATATACCTGTTGTTTGCTGTTGTTGGTGAGAGGCTGGCACAATTTCTATGCTTGTAGTCTGCTTATTTGGTTGAGAGCGACTTCCCCTTGGTTGATCAAGCACAGCGGCCGATCGCCCATGTTCGCTAGATTTATTGTGCTCACATTGTGGGGGAAAGCTTAACCCTACGTCTCCACGGGTAATTTTTGATGGCATGCAATCAGCAATTTCAAACAAATTGTCAATGGAGACTGCAAATTGCTTCAAGTTGGCAATTTATGGCTTGCAATATTTCATGCCATAAATTGCCAACATGCTGTGTTGCAATCAGTTGTCATTTTGTTTGTTTGACTGCCTTTTTCATTTTTTCGTGATGCTCCCAGTGGCAGCATCGCAGAACATTTTAGTTTTACCGCGTCTATTAAATTAATACAAACGCTAATATGGATGGAGATTGTGCATTTCCCAGAATTTCGGTTTTCTTCTTTTTTCTCTTCATCGTATAATTCAAACAATCTTTGAAGCGCGGGCACAGCGAACTAGATTGCTTGACGACATTTTCAAAATGACGATGACATAACATGGCTATGCCCACCAATATAATATTGCCAAGTTTTGCAATGAAATTTGACAGTTGTTATGCTATCAAAAATTGCCCGTGGGGACGTGGGGTATGACACTCATTTAGGAACACTTGTTTTGTTGTTTTTTTTTTATTATATTCCGCATTCACATTCACTTTTCTCGTTTTAAATGCAAAATAGAATCACCATTTAGTGCACACAAAAGTGTCTTCGTTAAACGTCCTATCGCACTATAGCACTTTTTCTAATTTAGGTAAATAAAAATAAAAATAACTTTGAGTGAAGACGCGTCTGTACACGTCGGAGATTTTATTTCGAGGTCAACTTTAATTTAAAATATTTGAATCATTACAACAATATGACAACCACAACATTGCAGCAAATAGCTCCGAGTTTGCGTTCTGATTGCAGCCAACAACACTGCAGGACAACTGGAAACCGCTGCAGCCAAGTTGCTGACCATCACAAGTTGTAGGTGGCCCACAGTCAACTGGCCACAACAACAACAAGCATAGTCTTAGGAGAAACCGAAGCCGACCAACGGAAGTGCAACCACACAACGGTGCCCCGCCAACAACAATATGCACCGGCCGCTGTAGTCACTTCGACGATATAAACCATGCAGCCCAAACAGTGGATCTCTTCTTTGGAAACGGATCCTGACTAGGAACACCTCTACGCCCGACACCTACTTTACAATCTTAGAAATTACTACTTACGAACTAAAATTTAGAGACTTGGTGAGAACGTCTGGTTTTCAATCGTTTTCTCACTAAGGTACATTCGCTACCAGATCATAGGGACTAAGTGAGACCATCTGGTTTTAAATCGTTTTATCACTGAGACACACAGTCCTAAAACGCAATGTTAGCACTCGCTGCTGAGCCCCACAGCTGAATTCCATATGTCCATATAGGTTTTATTATACTTTATTATCCAATGTTAGCTTCGAGTTGTAACCCATCAACCAATACATTGGACAACATATCATTGGACTGCTGTTGTGATGACTCAGCACATTCTGTTGATGGGGCATTGATTTTTTTCTTGCTGCTGTACCACCTGCACATAAGTGCTTCCTGCTGGAACTTGTTTTTTTTTTTGTGAACTAATAACACTGGATTTGTCTACGACCTTCTCTCCAAGTGTTGGAAATGACTTTAGCTGCAATTCTTTATAAACTGTACATTCTCTATAATTGGCCGGATTGTTGCCTCCACAGAGAATACATTTAGGCTCTTGCTATCTATCCTTTCGTCGGCAATCTAATGTTGTATGGCTGCCAGCGCATTTCATGCATCTTGTACTATGATTGAAGAATTTTTTCGTATGGACATATCTCTGACATTTTGTGTACTGTTCAATTTCCCTTTTCTTTTTAGGTGGCTCAAATTTAATGTTGGTGTACGATTTAGTGTCGTTTTTATATAAGTCAGTATTATTTTTATTTGGTTTTACATTTACATAAAACATTGAGAGCCGGTTTTTTGTTGTTCTTTGTTTAATGTTTCCATACGTCTTAAATCATCACTTATTTCTTTTTTTGGCGTAGTGTGATGCAGGCCTTTCAAAACGACGTTAAAATTTTGCTCTTGTTTTGGTTTGTAAGTATGAAATTGTGTATTTCTGTCTACAAGAGCTTTTGTAATAGTTCTGTATTTATCAGCTGTCATTGGTTGAATTTTGATTTTATTTTCGTTCAAAAATTTCAACTCATATTGCTTATCTGCAACTTAGTAGCTCCAATATCGGCTGCACATTGTTTACTCCAGAAACATAGATTGGAGGTTGTTTTGGAACTTTATGTTTTTCAATGTGCGGGATATTACAGTCATTTTCTTTTTCGGCTAAAATAGAAAATCTGTTCGAATTTGAAGGGTGATCCAGTCAGTAATTGGCTAACCTGGATTGTTTTGATTTACTTTGATTTGCTGGTTCTGGACTCGATCTAGCACGTTTCAGAGTGTTTTGAGTTCTTTTAGTCGGGGATTTCTTTTGATTACCTAATTTAAATATTTTGCTTCCTACTTGCTTGTTTTTCTTTTGGTGCCTGTTGGGGTTTGGATTTAGTAAATTTTCTTTTGCTCAAATCTTGATTTGCATTGTTCGTGCTTATTGACATTTTCATCAATTTGAAACGACCGATGTTTTTGTTGTTGTACTGTTCGACGAAGCAATTGTCGTAATCACACTGCTTGGAGTCGTTATAGGGCCAGTCAAGGCAATATTTGTTCTTAAATTTTTCAGACATACGGAACTTGTTGTTGGTAGTTCCGCAGTCAGGGGAATAACATTAAATATACCTGTTGTTTGCTGTTGTTGGTGAGAGGCTGGCACAATTTCTATGCTTGTAGTCTGCTTATTTGGTTGAGAGCGACTTCCCCTTGGTTGATCAAGCACAGCGGCCGATCGCCCATGTTCGCTAGAGTTATTGTGCTCACATTGTGGGGGAAAGCTTAACCCTACGTCTCCACGGGTAATTTTTTGGTGGCATGCAATTGGCAATTTCAAGCAAATTGTCAATAGAGACTGCAAATTGCTTCAAGTTGGCAATTTATGGCTTGCAATATTTCATGCCATAAATTGCCAACATGCTGTGTTGCAATCAGTTGTCATTTTGTTTGTTTGACTGCCTTTTTTCATTTTTTCGTGATGCTCACAGTGGCAGCATCGCAGAACATTTTAGTTTTACCGCGTCTATTAAATTAATACAAACGCTAATATGGATGGAGATTGTGCATTTCCCAGAATTTCGGTTTTCTTCTTTTTTCTCTTCATCGTATAATTCAAACAATCTTTGAAGCGCGGGCACAGCGAACTAGATTGCTTGACGACATTTTCAAAATGACGATGACATAACATGGCTATGCCCACCATTATAATATTGCCAACTTTTGCAATGAAATTTGACAGTTGTTATGCCATCAAAAATTGCCCGTGGCGACGTGGGGTATGACACTCATTTAGGAACACTTGTTTTGTTGTTTTTTTTTTATTATATTCCGTATTCACATTCACTTTTCTCGTTTTAAATGCAAAATAGAATCACCATTTAGTGCACACAAAAGTGCCTACGTTAAACGTCCTATCGCACTATAGCACTTATTCCAATTTAGGTAAATAAAAATAAAAATAACTTTGAGTGGAGACGCGTTTGTACACGTCGGAGATTTTATTTCGAGGTCAACTTTAATTTAAAATATTTGAATCATTACAACAATATGACAACCACAACATTGCAGCAAATAGCTCCGAGTTTGCGTTCTGATTGCAGCCAACAACACTGCAGGACAACTGGAAACCGCTGCAGCCAAGTTGCTGACCATCACAAGTTGTAGGTGGCCCACAGTCAAGTGGACACAACAACAACAAGCATAGTCTTAGGAGAAACCGAAGCCGACCAACGGAAGTGCAACCACACAACGGTGCCCCGCCAACAACGATATGCACCGGCCGCTGTAGTCACTTCGACGATATAAACCATGCAGCCCAAACAGTGGATCTCTTCTTTGGAAACGGATCCTGACTAGGAACACCTCTACGCCAGACACCTACTTTATAATCTTAGAAATTACTACTTACGAACTAAAATTTAGAGACTTGGTGAGAAGTCTGGTTTTCAATCGTTTTCTCACTAAGGTATATTCGCTACCAGATCATAGGGACTAAGTGAGACCATCTGGTTTTAAATCGTTTTATCACTGAGACACACAGTCCTAAAACGCAATGTTAGCACTCGCTGCTGAGCCCCACAGCTGAATTCCATATGTCCATATAGGTTTTATTATACTTTATTATCCAATGTTAGCTTCGAGTTGTAACCCATCAACCAATACATTGGACAACATATCATTGGACTGCTGTTGTGATGACTCAGCACATTCTGTTGATGGGGCATTGATTTTTTTCTTGCTGCTGTACCACCTGCACATAAGTGCTTCCTGCTGGAACTTGTTTTTTTTTTGTGAACTAATAACACTGGATTTGTCTACGACCTTCTCTCCAAGTGTTGGAAATGACTTTAGCTGCAATTCTTTATAAACTGTACATTCTCTATAATTGGCCGGATTGTTGCCTCCACAGAGAATACATTTAGGCTCTTGCTATCTATCCTTTCGTCGGCAATCTAATGTTGTATGGCTGCCAGCGCATTTCACGCATCTTGTACTATGATTGAAGAATTTTTTCGTATGGACATATCTCTGACATTTTGTGCACTGTTCAATTTCCCTTTTCTTTTTAGGTGGCTCAAATTTAATGTTGGTGTACGATTTAGTGTCGATTTTATATAAGTCAGTATTATTTTTATTTGGTTTTACATTTACATAAAACATTGAGTGCCGGTTTTTTGTTGTTCTTTGTTTAATGTTTGGTACGTATGTGACATCAAATCTCATACGTCTTAACTCATCACTTATTTCGTTTGTTGGCGTAGTGTGATGCAGGCCTTTCAAAACGACGTTAAAATTTTGCTCTTGTTTTGGTTTGTAAGTATGAAATTCTGTATTTATGTCTACAAGAGCTTTTGTAATAATTCTGTATTTATCAGCTGTCATTGTTTGTATTTTGATTTTATTTTCGTTCAAAAATTTCAACTCATATTGCTTATCTGCAACTTAGTAGCTCCAATATCGGCTGCACATTGTTTATTCCAGAAACATAGATTGGAGTTTGTTTTGGAACTTTATGTTTTTCAATGTGCGGGATATTACAGTCATTTTCTTTTTCGGCTAAAATAGAAAATCTGTTCGAATTTGAAGGGTGATCCAGTCAGTAATTGGCTAACCTGGATTGTTTTGATTTACTTTGATTTGCTGGTTCTGGACTCGACCTAGCACGTTTCAGAGTGTTTTGAGTTCTTTTAGTCGGGGATTTCATTTGGTTACCTAATTTAAATGTTTTGCTTCCTACTTGCTTGTTTTTCTTTTGGTGCCTGGTGGGGTTTGGATTTAGTAAATTTTCTTTTGCTCAAATCTTGATTTGCATTGTTCGTGCTTATTGACATTTTCATCAATTTGAAACGACCGATGTTTTTGTTGTTGTACTGTTCGACGAAGCAATTGTCGTAATCACACTGCTTGGAGTCGTTATAGGGCCAGTCAAGGCAATATTTGTTCTTAAATTTTTCAGACATACGGAACTTGTTGTTGGTAGTTCCGCAGTCAGGGGTATAACATTAAATATACCTGTTGTTTGCTGTTGTTGGTGAGAGGCTGGCACAATTTCTATGCTTGTAGTCTGCTTATTTGGTTGAGAGCGACTTCCCCTTGGTTGATCAAGCACAGCGGCCGATCGCCCATGTTCGCTAGAGTTATTGTGCTCATATTGTGGAGGAAAGCTTAACCCTACGTCTCCACGGGTAATTTTTTGATGGCATGCAATTTGCAATTTCAAGGAAATTGTCAATGGAGACTGCAAATTGCTTCAAGTTGGCAATTTATGGCTTGCAATATTTCATGCCATAAATTGCCAACATGCTGTGTTGCAATCAGTTGTCATTTTGTTTGTTTGACTGCCTTTTTTCATTTTTTCGTGATGCTCACAGTGGCAGCATCGCAGAACATTTTAGTTTTACCGCGTCTATTAAATTAATACGAACGCTAATATGGATGGAGATTGTGCATTTCTCAGAATTTCGGTTTTATTCTTTTTTCTCTTCATCGTATAATTCAAACAATCTTTGAAACGTGGGCACAGCGAACTAGATTGCTTGACGACATTTTCAAAATGACGATGACATAACATGGCTATGCCCACCATTATAATATTGCCAACTTTTGCAATGAAATTTGACAGTTGTTATGCCATCAAAAATTGCCCGTGGGGACGTGGGGTATGACACTCATTTAGGAACACTTGTTTTGTTGTTTTTTTTATTATATTCCGTATTCACATTCACTTTTCTCGTTTTAAATGCAAAATAGAATCACCATTTAGTGCACACAAAAGTGTCTACGTTAAACGTCCTATCGCACTATAGCACTTATTCTAATTTGGGTAAATAAAAATAAAAAATAACTTTGAGTGAAGACGCGTCTGTACACGTCGGAGATTTTATTTCGAGGTCAACTTTAATTTAAAATATTTGAATCATTACAACAATATGACAACCACAACATTGCAGCAAATAGCTCCGAGTTTGCGTTCTGATTGCAGCCAACAACACTGCAGGACAACTGGAAACCGCTGCAGCCAAGTTGCTGACCATCACAAGTTGTAGGTGGCCCACAGTCAACTGGCCACAGCAACAACAAGCATAGTCTTAGGAGAAACCGAAGCCGACCAACGAAAGTGCAACCACACAACGGTGCCCCGCCAACAACAATATGCACCGGCCGCTGTAGTCACTTCGACGATATAAACCATGCAGCCCAAACAGTGGATCTCTTCTTTGGAAACGGATCCTGACTAGGAACACCTCTACGCCAGACACCTACTTTACAATCTTAGAAATTACTACTTACGAACTAAAATTTAGAGACTTGGTGAGAACGTCTGGTTTTCAATCATTTTCTCACTAAGGTACATTCGCTACCAGATCATAGGGACTAAGTGAGACCATCTGGGTTTAAATCGTTTTATCACTGAGACACACAGTCCTAAAACGCAATGTTAGCACTCGCTGCTGAGCCCCACAGCTGAATTCCATATGTCCATATAGGTTTTATTATACTTTATTATCCAATGTTAGCTTCGAGTTGTAACCCATCAACCAATACATTGGCTACATATAATTGGACTGCTGTTGTGATGACTCAGCACATTCTGTTGATGGGGCATTGATTTTTTTCTTGCTGCTGTACCACCTGCACATAAGTGCTTCCTGCTGGAACTTGTTTTTTTTTTTTGTGAACTAATAACACTGGATTTGTCTACGACCTTCTCTCCAAGTGTTGGAAATGACTTTAGCTGCAATTCTTTATAAACTGTACATCCTCTATAATTGGCCGGATTGTTGCCTCCACAAAGAATATATTTAGGCTCTTGCTATCTATCCTTTCGTCGGCAATCTAATGTTGTATGGCTGCCAGCGCATTTCACGCATCTTGTACTATGATTGAAGAATTTTTTCGTATGGACATATCTCTGACATTTTGTGCACTGTTCAATTTCCCTTTTCTTTTTTGGTGGCTCAAATTTAATGTTGGTGTACGATTTAGTGTCGTTTTTATATAAGTCAGTATTATTTTTATTTGGTTTTACATTTACATAAAACATTGAGAGCCGGTTTTTTGTTGTTCTTTGTTTAATGTTTGGTACGTTTGTGACATCAAATCTCATACGTCTTAACTCATCACTTATTTCGTTTGTTGGCGTAGTGTGATGCAGGCCTTTCAAAACGACGTTAAAATTTTGCTCTTGTTTTGGTTTGTAAGTATGAAATTCTGTATTTCTGTCTACAAGAGCTTTTGTAATAGTTCTGTATTTATCAGCTGTCATTGGTTGAATTTTGATTTTATTTTCGTTCAAAAATTTCAACTCATATTGCTTATCTGCAACTTAGTAGCTCCAATATCGGCTGCACATTGTTTACTCCAGAAACATAGATTGGAGGTTGTTTTGGAACTTTATGTTTTTCAATGTGCGGGATATTACAGTCATTTTCTTTTTCGGCTAAAATAGAAAATCTGTTCGAATTTGAAGGGTGATCCAGTCAGTAATTGGCTAACCTGGATTGTTTTGATTTACTTTGATTTGCTGGTTCTGGACTCGATCTAGCACGTTTCAGAGTGTTTTGAGTTCTTTTAGTCGGAGATTTCTTTTGATTACCTAATTTAAATGTTTTGCTTCCTACTTGCTTGTTTTTCTTTTGGTGCCTGGTGGGGTTTGGATTTAGTAAATTTTCTTTTGCTCAAATCTTGATTTGCATTGTTCGTGCTTATTGACATTTTCATCAATTTGAAACGACCGATGTTTTTGTTGTTGTACTGTTCGACGAAGCAATTGTCGCAATCACACTGCTTGGAGTCGTTATAGGGCCAGTCAAGGCAATATTTGTTCTTAAATTTTTCAGACATACGGAACTGGATGTTGGTAGTTCCGCAGTCAGGGGTATAACATTAAATATACCTGTTGTTTGCTGTTGTTGGTGAGAGGCTGGCACAATTTCTATGCTTGTAGTCTGCTTATTTGGTTGAGAGCGACTTCCCCTTGGTTGATCAAGCACAGCGGCCGATCGCCCATGTTCGCTAGATTTATTGTGCTCACATTGTGGGGGAAAGCTTAACCCTACGTCTCCACGGGTAATTTTTGATGGCATGCAATTGGCAATTTCAAACAAATTGTCAATGGTGACTGCAAATTGCTTCAAGTTGGCAATTTATGGCTTGCAATATTTCATGCCATAAATTGCCAACATGCTGTGTTGCAATCAGTTGTCATTTTGTTTGTTTGACTGCCTTTTTTCATTTTTTCGTGATGCTCCCAGTGGCGGCATCGCAGAACATTTTAGTTTTACCGCGTCTATTAAATTAATACAAACGCTAATATGGATAGAGATTGTGCATTTCCCAGAATTTCGGTTTTCTTCTTTTTTCTCTTCATCGTATAATTCAAACAATCTTTGAAGCGCGGGCACAGCGAACTAGATTGCTTGACGACATTTTCAAAATGACGATGACATAACATGGCTATGCCCACCATTATAATATTGCCAACTTTTGCAATGAAATTTGACAGTTGTTATGCCATCAAAAATTGCCCGTGGGGACGTGGGGTATGACACTCATTTAGGAACACTTGTTTTGTTGTTTTTTTTTTTTATTATATTCCGCATTCACATTCACTTTTCTCGTTTTAAATGCAAAATAGAATCACCATTTAGTGCACAGAAAAGTGTCTACGTTAAACGTCCTATCGCACTATAGCACTTTTTCTAATTTAGGTAAATAAAAATAAAAATAACTTTGAGTGAAGACGCGTCTGTACACGTCGGAGATTTTATTTCGAGGTCAACTTTAATTTAAAATATTTGAATCATTACAACAATATGACAACCACAACATTGCAGTAAATAGCTCCGAGTTTGCATTCTGATTGCAGCAAACAACACTGCAGGACAACTGGAAACCGCTGCAACCAAGTTGCTGACCATCACAAGTTGTAGGTGGCCCACAGTCAAGTGGCCACAACAACAACTAGCATGGTCTTAGCAGAAACCGAAGCCGACCAACGGAAGTGCAACCACACAACGGTGCCCCGCCAACAACAATATGCACCGGCCGCTGTAGTCACTTCGACGATATAAACCATGCAGCCCAAACAGTGGATCTCTTCTTTGGAAACGGATCCTGACTAGGAACACCTCTACGCCAGACACCTACTTTACAATCTTAGAAATTACTACTTACGAACTAAAATTTAGAGACTTGGTGAGAACGTCTGGTTTTCAATCGTTTTCTCACTAAGGTACATTCGCTACCAGATCATAGGGACTAAGTGAGACCATCTGGTTTTAAATCGTTTTATCACTGAGACACACAGTCCTAAAACGCAATGTTAGCACTCGCTGCTGAGCCCCACAGCTGAATTCCATATGTCCATATAGGTTTTATTATACTTTATTATCCAATGTTAGCTTCGAGTTGTAACCCATCAACCAATACATTGGACAACATATCATTGGACTGCTGTTGTGATGACTCAGCACATTCTGTTGATGGGGCATTGATTTTTTTCTTGCTGCTGTACCACCTGCACATAAGTGCTTCCTGCTGGAAATTGTTTTTTTTTTTTTGTGAACTAATAACACTGGATTTGTCTACGACCTTCTCTCCAAGTGTTGGAAATGACTTTAGCTGCAATTCTTTATAAACTGTACATCCTCTATAATTGGCCGGATTGTTGCCTCCATAGAGAATACATTTAGGCTCTTGCTATCTATCCTTTCGTCGGCAATCTAATGTTGTATGGCTGCCAGCGCATTTCACGCATCTTGTACTATGATTGAAGAATTTTTTCGTATGGACATATCTCTGCCATTTTGTGCACTGTTCAATTTCCCTTTTCTTTTTAGGTGGCTCAAATTTAATTTTAGTGTACGATTTAGTGTCGATTTTATATAAGTCAGTATTATTTTTATTTGGTTTTACATTTACATAAAACATTGAGAGCCGGTTTTTTGTTGTTCTTTGTTTAATGTTTGGTACGTTTGTGACATCAAATCTCATACGTCTTAACTCATCACTTATTTCGTTTGTTGGCGTAGTGTGATGCAGGCCTTTCAAAACGACGTTAAAATTTTGCTCTTGTTTTGGTTTGTAAGTATGAAATTCTGTATTTCTGTCTACAAGAGCTTTTGTAATAGTTCTGTATTTATCAGCTGTCATTGGTTGAATTTTGATTTTATTTTCGTTCAATAATTTCAACTCATATTGCTTATCTGCAACTTAGTAGCTCCAATATCGGCTGCACATTGTTTACTCCAGAAACATAGATTGGAGGTTGTTTTGGAATTCTATGTTTTTCAATGTGCGGGATATTACAGTCATTTTCTTTTTCGGCTAAAATAGAAAATCTGTTCGAATTTGAAGGGTGATCCAGTCAGTAATTGGCTAACCTGGATTGTTTTGATTTACTTTGATTTGCTGGTTCTGGACTCGATCTAGCACGTTTCAGAGTATTTTGAGTTATTTTAGTCGGGGATTTCTTTTGATTACCTAATTTAAATGTTTTGCTTCCTACTTGCTTGTTTTTCTTTTGATGCCTGGTGGGGTTTGGATTTAGTAAATTTTCTTTTGCTCAAATCTTGATTTGCATTGTTCGTGCTTATTGGCATTTGCATCAATTTGAAACGACCGATGTTTTTGTTGTTGTACTGTTCGACGCAGCAATTGTCGCAATCACACTGCTTGGAGTCGTTATAGTGCCAGTCAAGGCAATATTTGTTCTTAAATTTTTCAGACATACGGAACTTGTTGTTGGTAGTTCCGCAGTCAGGGGTATAACATTAAATATACCTGTTGTTTCCTGTTGTTGGTGAGAGGCTGGCACAATTTCTATGCTTGTAGTCTGCTTATTTGGTTGAGAGCGACTTCCCCTTGGTTGATCAAGCACAGCGGCCGATCGCCCATGTTCGCTAGATTTATTGTGCTCACATTGTGGGGGAAAGCTTAACCCTACGTCTCCACGGGTAATTTTTGATGGCATGCAATTGGCAATTTCAAACAAATTGTCAATGGAGACTGCAAATTGCTTCAAGTTGGCAATTTATGGCTTGCAATATTTCATGCCATAAATTGCCAACATGCTGTGTTGCAATCAGTTGTCATTTTGTTTGTTTGACTGCCTTTTTTCATTTTTTCGTGATGCTCCCAGTGGCAGCATCGCAGAACATTTTAGTTTTACCGCGTCTATTAAATTAATACAAACGCTAATATGGATGGAGATTGTGCATTTCCCAGAATTTCGGTTTTCTTCTTTTTTCTCTTCATCGTATAATTCAAACAATCTTTGAAGCGCGGGCACAGCGTACTAGATTGCTTGACGACATTTTCAAAATGACGATGGCATAACATGGCTATGCCCACCATTATAATATTGCCAACTTTTGCAATGAAATTTGACAGTTGTTATGCCATCAAAAATTGCCCGTGGGGACGTGGGGTATGACACTCATTTAGGAACACTTGTTTTGTTGTTTTTTATTATTAAAGTCCGCATTCACATTCACTTTTCTCGTTTTAAATGCAAAATAGAATCACCATTTAGTGCACAGAAAAGTGTCTACGTTAAACGTCCTATCGCACTATAGCACTTTTTCTAATTTAGGTAAATAAAAATAAAAATAACTTTGAGTGAAGACGCGTCTGTACACGTCGGAGATTTTATTTCGAGGTCAACTTTAATTTAAAATATTTGAATCATTACAAGAACATGACAACCACAACATTGCAGCAAATAGCTCCGAGTTTGCGTTCTGATTGCAGCCAACAACACTGCAGGACAACTGGAAACCGCTGCAGCCAAGTTGCTGCCCATCACAAGTTGTAGGTGGCCCACAGTCAAGTGGCCACAACAACAACTAGCATGGTCTTAGCAGAAACCGAAGCCGACCAACGGAAGTGCAACCACACAACGGTGCCCCGCCAACAACAATATGCACCGGCCGCTGTAGTCACTTCGACGATATAAACCATGCAGCCCAAACAGTGGATCTCTTCTTTGGAAACGGATCCTGACTAGGAACACCTCTACGCCAGACACCTACTTTACAATCTTAGAAATTACTACTTACGAACTAAAATTTAGAGACTTGGTGAGAACATCTGGTTTTCAATCGTTTTCTCACTAAGGTACATTCGCTACCAGATCATAGGGACTAAGTGAGACCATCTGGTTTTAAATCGTTTTATCACTGAGACACACAGTCCTAAAATGCAATGTTAGCACTCGCTGCTGAGCCCCACAGCTGAATTCCATATGTCCATATAGGTTTTATTATACTTTATTATCCAATGTTAGGTTCGAGTTGTAACCCATCAACCAATACATTGGACAACATATCATTGGACTGCTGTTGTGATGACTCAGCACATTCTGTTGATGGGGCATTGATTTTTTTCTTGCTGCTGTACCACCTGCACATAAGTGCTTCCTGCTGGAACTTGTTTTTTTTTTGTGAACTAATAACACTGGATTTGTGTACGACCTTCTCTCCAAGTGTTGGAAATGAATTTAGCTGCAATTCTTTATAAACTGTACATCCTCTATAATTGGCCGGATTGTTGCCTCCACAGAGAATACATTTAGGCTCTTGCTATCTATCCTTTCGTCGGCAATCTAATGTTGTATGGCTGCCAGCGCATTTCACGCATCTTGTACTATGATTGAAGAATTTTTTCGTATGGACATATCTCTGACATTTTGTGCACTGTTCAATTTCCCTTTTCTCTTTAGGTGGCTCAAATTTAATTTTAGTGTACGATTTAGTGTCGATTTTATATAAGTCAGTATTATTTTTATTTGGTTTTACATTTACATAAAACATTGAGAGCCGGTTTTTTGTTGTTCTTTGTTTAATGTTTGGTACGTTTGTGACATCAAATCTCATACGTCTTAACTCATCACTTATTTCGTTTGTTGGCGTAGTGTGATGCAGGCCTTTCAAAACGACGTTAAAATTTTGCTCTTGTTTTGGTTTGTAAGTATGAAATTCTGTATTTCTGTCTACAAGAGCTTTTGGAATAGTTCTGTATTTATCAGCTATCATTGGTTGAATTTTGATTTTATTTTCGTTCAATAATTTCAACTCATATTGCTTATCTGCAACTTAGTAGCTCCAATATCGGCTGCACATTGTTTACTCCAGAAACATAGATTGGAGGTTGTTTTGGAATGCTATGTTTTTCAATGTGCGGGATATTACAGTCATTTTCTTTTTCGGCTAAAATAGAAAATCTGTTCGAATTTGAAGGGTGATCCAGTCAGTAATTGGCTAACCTGGATTGTTTTGATTTACTTTGATTTGCTGGTTCTGGACTCGATCTACCACGTTTCAGAGTGTTTTGAGTTATTTTAGTCGGGGATTTCTTTTGATTACCTAATTTAAATGTTTTGCTTCCTACTTGCTTGTTTTTCTTTTGATGCCTGGTGGGGTTTGGATTTAGTAAATTTTCTTTTGCTCAAATCTTGATTTGCATTGTTCGTGCTTATTGGCATTTTCATCAATTTGAAACGACCGATATTTTTGTTGTTGTACTGTTCGACGAAGCAATTGTCGCAATCACACTGCTTGGAGTCGTTATAGGGCCAGTCAAGGCAATATTTGTTCTTAAATTTTTCAGACATACGGAACTTGTTGTTGGTAGTTCCGCAGTCAGGGGTATAACATTAAATATACCTGTTGTTTCCTGTTGTTGGTGAGAGGCTGGCACAATTTCTATGCTTGTAGTCTGCTTATTTGGTTGAGAGCGACTTCCCCTTGGTTGATCAAGCACAGCGCCCGATCGCCCATGTTCGCTAGATTTAGTGTGCTCACATTGTGGGGGAAAGCTTAACCCTACGTCTCCACGGGTAATTTTTGATGGCATGCAATTGGCAATTTCAAACAAATTGTCAATGGAGACTGCAAATTGCTTCAAGTTGGCAATTTATGGCTTGCAATATTTCATGCCATATATTGCCAACATGCTGTGTTGCAATCAGTTGTCATTTTGTTTGTTTGACAGCCTTTTTCATTTTTTCGTGATGCTCCCAGTGGCAGCATCGCAGAACATTTTAGTTTTACCGCGTCTATTAAATTAATACAAACGCTAATATGGATGGAGATTGTGCATTTCCCAGAATTTCGGTTTTCTTCTTTTTTCTCTTCATCGTATAATTCAAACAATCTTTGAAGCGCGGGCACAGCGAACTAGATTGCTTGACGACATTTTCAAAATGACGATGACATAACATGGCTATGCCCACCATTATAATATTGCCAACTTTTGCAATGAAATTTGACAGTTGTTATGCCATCAAAAATTGCCCGTGGGGACGTGGGGTATGACACTCATTTAGGAACACTTGTTTTGTTGTTTTTTTTTATTATATTCCGCATTCACATTCACTTTTCTCGTTTTAAATGCAAAATAGAATCACCATTTAGTGCACACAAAAGTATCTACGTTAAACGTCCTATCGCACTATAGCACTTTTTCTAATTTAGGTAAATAAAAATAAAAATAACTTTGAGTGAAGACGCGTCTGTACATTTTCAACTTTAATGTAAAATATTTGAATCATTACAACAATATGACAACCACAACATTGCAGCAAATAGCTCCGAGTTTGCGTTCTGATTGCAGCCAACAACACTGCAGGACAACTGGAAACCGCTGCAGCCAAGTTGCTGACCATCACAAGTTGTAGGTGGCCCACAGTCAACTGGCCACAACAACAACTAGCATGGTCTTAGCAGAAACCGAAGCCGACCAACGGAAGTGCAACCACACAACGGTGCCCCGCCAACAACAATATGCACCGGCCGCTGTAGTCACTTCGACGATATAAACCATGCAGCCCAAACAGTGGATCTCTTCTTTGGAAATGGATCCTGACTAGGAACACCTCTACGCCAGACACCTACTTTACAATCTTAGAAATTACTACTTACGAACTAAAATTTAGAGACTTGGTGAGAACGTCTGGTTTTCAATCGTTTTCTCACTAAGGTACATTCGCTACCAGATCATAGGGACTAAGTGAGACCATCTGGTTTTAAATCGTTTTATCACTGAGACACACAGTCCTAAAACGCAATGTTAGCAATCGCTACTGAGCCCCACAGCTGAATTCCATATGTCCATATAGGTTTTATTATACTTTATTATCCAATGTTAGCTTTGAGTTGTAACCCATCAACCAATACATTGGACAACATATCATTGGACTGCTGTTGTGATGACTGAGCACATTCTGTTGATGGGGCATTGATTTTTTTCTTGCTGCTGTACCACCTGCACACAAGTGCTTCCTGCTGGAACTTGTTTTTTTTTTTTGTGAACTAATAACACTGGATTTGTCTACGACCTTCTCTCCAAGTGTTGGAAATGACTTTAGCTGCAATTCTTTATAAACTGTACATCCTCTATAATTGGCCGGATTGTTGCCTCCACAGAGAATACATTTAGGCTCTTGCTATCTATCCTTTCGTCGGCAATCTAATGTTGTATGGCTGCCAGCGCATTTCACTCATCTTGTACTATGATTGAAGAATTTTTTCGTATGGACATATCTCTGACATTTTGTGCACTGTTCAATTTCCCTTTTCTTTTTAGGTGGCTCAAATTTAATTTTAGTGTACGATTTAGTGTCGATTTTATATAAGTCAGTATTATTTTTATTTGGTTTTACATTTACATAAAACATTGAGAGCCGGTTTTTTGTTGTTCTTTGTTTAATGTTTGGTACGTTTGTGACATCAAATCTCATACGTCTTAACTCATCACTTATTTCGTTTGTTGGCGTAGTGTGATGCAGGCCTTTCAAAAGTACGTTAAAATTTTGCTCTTGTTTTGGTTTGTAAGTATGAAATTCTGTATTTCTGTCTACAAGAGCTTTTGGAATAGTTCTGTATTTATCAGCTGTCATTGGTTGAATTTTGATTTTATTTTCGTTCAAAAATTTCAACTCATATTGCTTATCTGCAACTTAGTAGCTCCAATATCGGCTGCACATTGTTTACTCCAGAAACATAGATTGGAGGTTGTTTTGGAACTTTATGTTTTTCAATGTGCGGGATATTACAGTCATTTTCTTTTTCGGCTAAAATAGAAAATCTGTTCGAATTTGAAGGGTGATCCAGTCAGTAATTGTTTTGATTTACTTTGATTTGCTGGTTCTGGACTCGATCTAGCACGTTTCAGAGTGTTTTGAGTTCTTTTAGTCGGGGATTTCTTTTGATTACCTAATTTAAATGTTTTGCTTCCTACTTGCTTGTTTTTCTTTTGGTGCCTGGTGGGGTTTGGATTTAGTAAATTTTCTTTTGCTCAAATCTTGATTTGCATTGTTCGTGCTTATTGACATTTTCATCAATTTGAAACGACCGATGTTTTTGTTGTTGTACTGTTCGACGAAGCAATTGTCGCAATCACACTGCTTGGAGTCGTTATAGGGCCAGTCAAGGCAATATTTGTTCTTAAATTTTTCAGACATACGGAACTTGATGTTGGTAGTTCCGCAGTCAGGGGTATAACATTAAATATACCTGTTGTTTGCTGTTGTTGGTGAGAGGCTGGCACAATTTCTATGCTTGTAGTCTGCTTATTTGGTTGAGAGCGACTTCCCCTTGGTTGATCAAGCACAGCGGCCGATCGCCCATGTTCGCTAGATTTATTGTGCTCACATTGTGGGGGAAAGCTTAACCCTACGTCTCCACGGGTAATTTTTGATGGCATGCAATTGGCAATTTCAAACAAATTGTCAATGGTGACTGCAAATTGCTTCAAGTTGGCAATTTATGGCTTGCAATATTTCATCCCATAAATTGCCAACATGCTGTGTTGCAATCAGTTGTCATTTTATTTGTTTGACTGCCTTTTTTCATTTTTTCGTGATGCTCCCAGTGGCAGCATCGCAGAACATTTTAGTTTTACCGCGTCTATTAAATTAATACAAACGCTAATATGGATAGAGATTGTGCATTTCCCAGAATTTCGGTTTTCTTCTTTTTTCTCTTCATCGTATAATTCAAACAATCTTTGAAGCGCGGGCACAGCGAACTAGATTGCTTGACGACATTTTCAAAATGACGATGACATAACATGGCTATGCCCACCATTATAATATTGCCAACTTTTGCAATGAAATTTGACAGTTGTTATGCCATCAAAAATTGCCCGTGGGGACGTGGGGTATGACACTCATTTAGGAACACTTGTTTTGTTGTTTTTTTTTTTATTATATTCCGCATTCACATTCACTTTTCTCGTTTTAAATGCAAAATAGAATCACCATTTAGTGCACAGAAAAGTGTCTACGTTAAACGTCCTATCGCACTATAGCACTTTTTCTAATTTAGGTAAATAAAAATAAAAATAACTTTGAGTGAAGACGCGTCTGTACACGTCGGAGATTTTATTTCGAGGTCAACTTTAATTTAAAATATTTGAATCATTACAACAATATGACAACCACAACATTGCAGCAAATAGCTCCGAGTTTGCATTCTGATTGCAGCAAACAACACTGCAGGACAACTGGAAACCGCTGCAACCAAGTTGCTGACCATCACAAGTTGTAGGTGGCCCACAGTCAAGTGGCCACAACAACAACTAGCATGGTCTTAGCAGAAACCGAAGCCGACCAACGGAAGTGCAACCACACAACGGTGCCCCGCCAACAACAATATGCACCGGCCGCTGTAGTCACTTCGACGATATAAACCATGCAGCCCAAACAGTGGATCTCTTCTTTGGAAACGGATCCTGACTAGGAACACCTCTACGCCAGACACCTACTTTACAATCTTAGAAATTACTACT
The DNA here is from genome assembly GCA_920105625.2 of Clusia tigrina. NCBI lineage: Eukaryota > Metazoa > Arthropoda > Insecta > Diptera > Clusiidae > Clusia > Clusia tigrina. The sequence continues at coordinate 113,142,623 of OV050030.1, forward strand.
TACGAACTAAAATTTAGAGACTTGGTGAGAACGTCTGGTTTTCAATCGTTTTCTCACTAAGGTACATTCGCTACCAGATCATAGGGACTAAGTGAGACCATCTGGTTTTAAATCGTTTTATCACTGAGACACACAGTCCTAAAACGCAATGTTAGCACTCGCTGCTGAGCCCCACAGCTGAATTCCATATGTCCATATAGGTTTTATTATACTTTATTATCCAATGTTAGCTTCGAGTTGTAACCCATCAACCAATACATTGGACAACATATCATTGGACTGCTGTTGTGATGACTCAGCACATTCTGTTGATGGGGCATTGATTTTTTTCTTGCTGCTGTACCACCTGCACATAAGTGCTTCCTGCTGGAAATTGTTTTTTTTTTTTTGTGAACTAATAACACTGGATTTGTCTACGACCTTCTCTCCAAGTGTTGGAAATGACTTTAGCTGCAATTCTTTATAAACTGTACATCCTCTATAATTGGCCGGATTGTTGCCTCCATAGAGAATACATTTAGGCTCTTGCTATCTATCCTTTCGTCGGCAATCTAATGTTGTATGGCTGCCAGCGCATTTCACGCATCTTGTACTATGATTGAAGAATTTTTTCGTATGGACATATCTCTGCCATTTTGTGCACTGTTCAATTTCCCTTTTCTTTTTAGGTGGCTCAAATTTAATTTTAGTGTACGATTTAGTGTCGATTTTATATAAGTCAGTATTATTTTTATTTGGTTTTACATTTACATAAAACATTGAGAGCCGGTTTTTTGTTGTTCTTTGTTTAATGTTTGGTACGTTTGTGACATCAAATCTCATACGTCTTAACTCATCACTTATTTCGTTTGTTGGCGTAGTGTGATGCAGGCCTTTCAAAACGACGTTAAAATTTTGCTCTTGTTTTGGTTTGTAAGTATGAAATTCTGTATTTCTGTCTACAAGAGCTTTTGTAATAGTTCTGTATTTATCAGCTGTCATTGGTTGAATTTTGATTTTATTTTCGTTCAATAATTTCAACTCATATTGCTTATCTGCAACTTAGTAGCTCCAATATCGGCTGCACATTGTTTACTCCAGAAACATAGATTGGAGGTTGTTTTGGAATTCTATGTTTTTCAATGTGCGGGATATTACAGTCATTTTCTTTTTCGGCTAAAATAGAAAATCTGTTCGAATTTGAAGGGTGATCCAGTCAGTAATTGGCTAACCTGGATTGTTTTGATTTACTTTGATTTGCTGGTTCTGGACTCGATCTAGCACGTTTCAGAGTATTTTGAGTTATTTTAGTCGGGGATTTCTTTTGATTACCTAATTTAAATGTTTTGCTTCCTACTTGCTTGTTTTTCTTTTGATGCCTGGTGGGGTTTGGATTTAGTAAATTTTCTTTTGCTCAAATCTTGATTTGCATTGTTCGTGCTTATTGGCATTTGCATCAATTTGAAACGACCGATGTTTTTGTTGTTGTACTGTTCGACGCAGCAATTGTCGCAATCACACTGCTTGGAGTCGTTATAGGGCCAGTCAAGGCAATATTTGTTCTTAAATTTTTCAGACATACGGAACTTGTTGTTGGTAGTTCCGCAGTCAGGGGTATAACATTAAATATACCTGTTGTTTCCTGTTGTTGGTGAGAGGCTGGCACAATTTCTATGCTTGTAGTCTGCTTATTTGGTTGAGAGCGACTTCCCCTTGGTTGATCAAGCACAGCGGCCGATCGCCCATGTTCGCTAGATTTATTGTGCTCACATTGTGGGGGAAAGCTTAACCCTACGTCTCCACGGGTAATTTTTGATGGCATGCAATTGGCAATTTCAAACAAATTGTCAATGGAGACTGCAAATTGCTTCAAGTTGGCAATTTATGGCTTGCAATATTTCATGCCATAAATTGCCAACATGCTGTGTTGCAATCAGTTGTCATTTTGTTTGTTTGACTGCCTTTTTTCATTTTTTCGTGATGCTCCCAGTGGCAGCATCGCAGAACATTTTAGTTTTACCGCGTCTATTAAATTAATACAAACGCTAATATGGATGGAGATTGTGCATTTCCCAGAATTTCGGTTTTCTTCTTTTTTCTCTTCATCGTATAATTCAAACAATCTTTGAAGCGCGGGCACAGCGTACTAGATTGCTTGACGACATTTTCAAAATGACGATGACATAACATGGCTATGCCCACCATTATAATATTGCCAACTTTTGCAATGAAATTTGACAGTTGTTATGCCATCAAAAATTGCCCGTGGGGACGTGGGGTATGACACTCATTTAGGAACACTTGTTTTGTTGTTTTTTATTATTAAAGTCCGCATTCACATTCACTTTTCTCGTTTTAAATGCAAAATAGAATCACCATTTAGTGCACAGAAAAGTGTCTACGTTAAACGTCCTATCGCACTATAGCACTTTTTCTAATTTAGGTAAATAAAAATAAAAATAACTTTGAGTGAAGACGCGTCTGTACACGTCGGAGATTTTATTTCGAGGTCAACTTTAATTTAAAATATTTGAATCATTACAAGAACATGACAACCACAACATTGCAGCAAATAGCTCCGAGTTTGCGTTCTGATTGCAGCCAACAACACTGCAGGACAACTGGAAACCGCTGCAGCCAAGTTGCTGCCCATCACAAGTTGTAGGTGGCCCACAGTCAAGTGGCCACAACAACAACTAGCATGGTCTTAGCAGAAACCGAAGCCGACCAACGGAAGTGCAACCACACAACGGTGCCCCGCCAACAACAATATGCACCGGCCGCTGTAGTCACTTCGACGATATAAACCATGCAGCCCAAACAGTGGATCTCTTCTTTGGAAACGGATCCTGACTAGGAACACCTCTACGCCAGACACCTACTTTACAATCTTAGAAATTACTACTTACGAACTAAAATTTAGAGACTTGGTGAGAACATCTGGTTTTCAATCGTTTTCTCACTAAGGTACATTCGCTACCAGATCATAGGGACTAAGTGAGACCATCTGGTTTTAAATCGTTTTATCACTGAGACACACAGTCCTAAAATGCAATGTTAGCACTCGCTGCTGAGCCCCACAGCTGAATTCCATATGTCCATATAGGTTTTATTATACTTTATTATCCAATGTTAGGTTCGAGTTGTAACCCATCAACCAATACATTGGACAACATATCATTGGACTGCTGTTGTGATGACTCAGCACATTCTGTTGATGGGGCATTGATTTTTTTCTTGCTGCTGTACCACCTGCACATAAGTGCTTCCTGCTGGAACTTGTTTTTTTTTGTGAACTAATAACACTGGATTTGTGTACGACCTTCTCTCCAAGTGTTGGAAATGAATTTAGCTGCAATTCTTTATAAACTGTACATCCTCTATAATTGGCCGGATTGTTGCCTCCACAGAGAATACATTTAGGCTCTTGCTATCTATCCTTTCGTCGGCAATCTAATGTTGTATGGCTGCCAGCGCATTTCACTCATCTTGTACTATGATTGAAGAATTTTTTCGTATGGACATATCTCTGACATTTTGTGCACTGTTCAATTTCCCTTTTCTTTTTAGGTGGCTCAAATTTAATTTTAGTGTACGATTTAGTGTCGATTTTATATAAGTCAGTATTATTTTTATTTGGTTTTACATTTACATAAAACATTGAGAGCCGGTTTTTTGTTGTTCTTTGTTTAATGTTTGGTACGTTTGTGACATCAAATCTCATACGTCTTAACTCATCACTTATTTCGTTTGTTGGCGTAGTGTGATGCAGGCCTTTCAAAACGACGTTAAAATTTTGCTCTTGTTTTGGTTTGTAAGTATGAAATTCTGTATTTCTGTCTACAAGAGCTTTTGTAATAGTTCTGTATTTATCAGCTGTCATTGGTTGAATTTTGATTTTATTTTCGTTCAATAATTTCAACTCATATTGCTTATCTGCAACTTAGTAGCTCCAATATCGGCTGCACATTGTTTACTCCAGAAACATAGATTGGAGGTTGTTTTGGAATGCTATGTTTTTCAATGTGCGGGATATTACAGTCATTTTCTTTTTCGGCTAAAATAGAAAATCTGTTCGAATTTGAAGGGTGATCCAGTCAGTAATTGGCTAACCTGGATTGTTTTGATTTACTTTGATTTGCTGGTTCTGGACTCGATCTACCACGTTTCAGAGTGTTTTGAGTTATTTTAGTCGGGGATTTCTTTTGATTACCTAATTTAAATGTTTTGCTTCCTACTTGCTTGTTTTTCTTTTGATGCCTGGTGGGGTTTGGATTTAGTAAATTTTCTTTTGCTCAAATCTTGATTTGCATTGTTCGTGCTTATTGGCATTTTCATCAATTTGAAACGACCGATATTTTTGTTGTTGTACTGTTCGACGAAGCAATTGTCGCAATCACACTGCTTGGAGTCGTTATAGGGCCAGTCAAGGCAATATTTGTTCTTAAATTTTTCAGACATACGGAACTTGTTGTTGGTAGTTCCGCAGTCAGGGTTATAACATTAAATATACCTGTTGTTTCCTGTTGTTGGTGAGAGGCTGGCACAATTTCTATGCTTGTAGTCTGCTTATTTGGTTGAGAGCGACTTCCCCTTGGTTGATCAAGCACAGCGCCCGATCGCCCATGTTCGCTAGATTTATTGTGCTCACATTGTAGGGGAAAGCTTAACCCTACGTCTCCACGGGTAATTTTTGATGGCATGCAATTGGCAATTTCAAACAAATTGTCAATGGAGACTGCAAATTGCTTCAAGTTGGCAATTTATGGCTTGCAATATTTCATGCCATATATTGCCAACATGCTGTGTTGCAATCAGTTGTCATTTTGTTTGTTTGACAGCCTTTTTCATTTTTTCGTGATGCTCCCAGTGGCAGCATCGCAGAACATTTTAGTTTTACCGCGTCTATTAAATTAATACAAACGCTAATATGGATGGAGATTGTGCATTTCCCAGAATTTCGGTTTTCTTCTTTTTTCTCTTCATCGTATAATTCAAACAATCTTTGAAGCGCGGGCACAGCGAACTAGATTGCTTGACGACATTTTCAAAATGACGATGACATAACATGGCTATGCCCACCATTATAATATTGCCAACTTTTGCAATGAAATTTGACAGTTGTTATGCCATCAAAAATTGCCCGTGGGGACGTGGGGTATGACACTCATTTAGGAACACTTGTTTTGTTGTTTTTTTTTTATTATATTCCGCATTCACATTCACTTTTCTCGTTTTAAATGCAAAATAGAATCACCATTTAGTGCACACAAAAGTGTCTACGTTAAACGTCCTATCGCACTATAGCACTTTTTCTAATTTAGGTAAATAAAAATAAAAATAACTTTGAGTGAAGACGCGTCCGTACATTTTCAACTTTAATGTAAAATATTTGAATCATTACAACAATATGACAACCACAACATTGCAGCAAATAGCTCCGAGTTTGCGTTCTGATTGCAGCCAACAACACTGCAGGACAACTGGAAACCGCTGCAGCCAAGTTGCTGACCATCACAAGTTGTAGGTGGCCCACAGTCAAGTGGCCACAACAACAACTAGCATGGTCTTAGCAGAAACCGAAGCCGACCAACGGAAGTGCAACCACACAACGGTGCCCCGCCAACAACAATATGCACCGGCCGCTGTAGTCACTTCGACGATATAAACCATGCAGCCCAAACAGTGGATCTCTTCTTTGGAAACGGATCCTGACTAGGAACACCTCTACGCCAGACACCTACTTTACAATCTTAGAAATTACTACTTACGAACTAAAATTTAGAGACTTGGTGAGAACGTCTGGTTTTCAATCGTTTTCTCACTAAGGTACATTCGCTACCAGATCATAGGGACTAAGTGAGACCATCTGGTTTTAAATCGTTTTATCACTGAGACACACAGTCCTAAAACGCAATGTTAGCACTCGCTGCTGAGCCCCACAGCTGAATTCCATATGTCCATATAGGTTTTATTATACTTTATTATCCAATGTTAGCTTCGAGTTGTAACCCATCAACCAATACATTGGACAACATATCATTGGACTGCTGTTGTGATGACTCAGCACATTCTGTTGATGGGGCATTGATTTTTTTCTTGCTGCTGTACCACCTGCACATAAGTGCTTCCTGCTGGAAATTGTTTTTTTTTTTTTGTGAACTAATAACACTGGATTTGTCTACGACCTTCTCTCCAAGTGTTGGAAATGACTTTAGCTGCAATTCTTTATAAACTGTACATCCTCTATAATTGGCCGGATTGTTGCCTCCATAGAGAATACATTTAGGCTCTTGCTATCTATCCTTTCGTCGGCAATCTAATGTTGTATGGCTGCCAGCGCATTTCACGCATCTTGTACTATGATTGAAGAATTTTTTCGTATGGACATATCTCTGCCATTTTGTGCACTGTTCAATTTCCCTTTTCTTTTTAGGTGGCTCAAATTTAATTTTAGTGTACGATTTAGTGTCGATTTTATATAAGTCAGTATTATTTTTATTTGGTTTTACATTTACATAAAACATTGAGAGCCGGTTTTTTGTTGTTCTTTGTTTAATGTTTGGTACGTTTGTGACATCAAATCTCATACGTCTTAACTCATCACTTATTTCGTTTGTTGGCGTAGTGTGATGCAGGCCTTTCAAAACGACGTTAAAATTTTGCTCTTGTTTTGGTTTGTAAGTATGAAATTCTGTATTTCTGTCTACAAGAGCTTTTGTAATAGTTCTGTATTTATCAGCTGTCATTGGTTGAATTTTGATTTTATTTTCGTTCAATAATTTCAACTCATATTGCTTATCTGCAACTTAGTAGCTCCAATATCGGCTGCACATTGTTTACTCCAGAAACATAGATTGGAGGTTGTTTTGGAATTCTATGTTTTTCAATGTGCGGGATATTACAGTCATTTTCTTTTTCGGCTAAAATAGAAAATCTGTTCGAATTTGAAGGGTGATCCAGTCAGTAATTGGCTAACCTGGATTGTTTTGATTTACTTTGATTTGCTGGTTCTGGACTCGATCTAGCACGTTTCAGAGTATTTTGAGTTATTTTAGTCGGGGATTTCTTTTGATTACCTAATTTAAATGTTTTGCTTCCTACTTGCTTGTTTTTCTTTTGATGCCTGGTGGGGTTTGGATTTAGTAAATTTTCTTTTGCTCAAATCTTGATTTGCATTGTTCGTGCTTATTGGCATTTGCATCAATTTGAAACGACCGATGTTTTTGTTGTTGTACTGTTCGACGCAGCAATTGTCGCAATCACACTGCTTGGAGTCGTTATAGGGCCAGTCAAGGCAATATTTGTTCTTAAATTTTTCAGACATACGGAACTTGTTGTTGGTAGTTCCGCAGTCAGGGGTATAACATTAAATATACCTGTTGTTTCCTGTTGTTGGTGAGAGGCTGGCACAATTTCTATGCTTGTAGTCTGCTTATTTGGTTGAGAGCGACTTCCCCTTGGTTGATCAAGCACAGCGGCCGATCGCCCATGTTCGCTAGATTTATTGTGCTCACATTGTGGGGGAAAGCTTAACCCTACGTCTCCACGGGTAATTTTTGATGGCATGCAATTGGCAATTTCAAACAAATTGTCAATGGAGACTGCAAATTGCTTCAAGTTGGCAATTTATGGCTTGCAATATTTCATGCCATAAATTGCCAACATGCTGTGTTGCAATCAGTTGTCATTTTGTTTGTTTGACTGCCTTTTTTCATTTTTTCGTGATGCTCCCAGTGGCAGCATCGCAGAACATTTTAGTTTTACCGCGTCTATTAAATTAATACAAACGCTAATATGGATGGAGATTGTGCATTTCCCAGAATTTCGGTTTTCTTCTTTTTTCTCTTCATCGTATAATTCAAACAATCTTTGAAGCGCGGGCACAGCGTACTAGATTGCTTGACGACATTTTCAAAATGACGATGACATAACATGGCTATGCCCACCATTATAATATTGCCAACTTTTGCAATGAAATTTGACAGTTTTTATGCCATCAAAAATTGCCCGTGGGGACGTGGGGTATGACACTCATTTAGGAACACTTGTTTTGTTGTTTTTTATTATTAAAGTCCGCATTCACATTCACTTTTCTCGTTTTAAATGCAAAATAGAATCACCATTTAGTGCACAGAAAAGTGTCTACGTTAAACGTCCTATCGCACTATAGCACTTTTTCTAATTTAGGTAAATAAAAATAAAAATAACTTTGAGTGAAGACGCGTCTGTACACGTCGGAGATTTTATTTCGAGGTCAACTTTAATTTAAAATATTTGAATCATTACAAGAACATGACAACCACAACATTGCAGCAAATAGCTCCGAGTTTGCGTTCTGATTGCAGCCAACAACACTGCAGGACAACTGGAAACCGCTGCAGCCAAGTTGCTGCCCATCACAAGTTGTAGGTGGCCCACAGTCAAGTGGCCACAACAACAACTAGCATGGTCTTAGCAGAAACCGAAGCCGACCAACGGAAGTGCAACCACACAACGGTGCCCCGCCAACAACAATATGCACCGGCCGCTGTAGTCACTTCGACGATATAAACCATGCAGCCCAAACAGTGGATCTCTTCTTTGGAAACGGATCCTGACTAGGAACACCTCTACGCCAGACACCTACTTTACAATCTTAGAAATTACTACTTACGAACTAAAATTTAGAGACTTGGTGAGAACATCTGGTTTTCAATCGTTTTCTCACTAAGGTACATTCGCTACCAGATCATAGGGACTAAGTGAGACCATCTGGTTTTAAATCGTTTTATCACTGAGACACACAGTCCTAAAATGCAATGTTAGCACTCGCTGCTGAGCCCCACAGCTGAATTCCATATGTCCATATAGGTTTTATTATACTTTATTATCCAATGTTAGGTTCGAGTTGTAACCCATCAACCAATACATTGGACAACATATCATTGGACTGCTGTTGTGATGACTCAGCACATTCTGTTGATGGGGCATTGATTTTTTTCTTGCTGCTGTACCACCTGCACATAAGTGCTTCCTGCTGGAACTTGTTTTTTTTTTGTGAACTAATAACACTGGATTTGTGTACGACCTTCTCTCCAAGTGTTGGAAATGAATTTAGCTGCAATTCTTTATAAACTGTACATCCTCTATAATTGGCCGGATTGTTGCCTCCACAGAGAATACATTTAGGCTCTTGCTATCTATCCTTTCGTCGGCAATCTAATGTTGTATGGCTGCCAGCGCATTTCACGCATCTTGTACTATGATTGAAGAATTTTTTCGTATGGACATATCTCTGACATTTTGTGCACTGTTCAATTTCCCTTTTCTTTTTAGGTGGCTCAAATTTAATTTTAGTGTACGATTTAGTGTCGATTTTATATAAGTCAGTATTATTTTTATTTGGTTTTACATTTACATAAAACATTGAGAGCCGGTTTTTTGTTGTTCTTTGTTTAATGTTTGGTACGTTTGTGACATCAAATCTCATACGTCTTAACTCATCACTTATTTCGTTTGTTGGCGTAGTGTGATGCAGGCCTTTCGAAACGACGTTAAAATTTTGCTCTTGTTTTGGTTTGTAAGTATGAAATTCTGTATTTCTGTCTACAAGAGCTTTTGTAATAGTTCTGTATTTATCAGCTGTCATTGGTTGAATTTTGATTTTATTTTCGTTCAATAATTTCAACTCATATTGCTTATCTGCAACTTAGTAGCTCCAATATCGGCTGCACATTGTTTACTCCAGAAACATAGATTGGAGGTTGTTTTGGAATGCTATGTTTTTCAATGTGCGGGATATTACAGTCATTTTCTTTTTCGGCTAAAATAGAAAATCTGTTCGAATTTGAAGGGTGATCCAGTCAGTAATTGGCTAACCTGGATTGTTTTGATTTACTTTGATTTGCTGGTTCTGGACTCGATCTACCACGTTTCAGAGTGTTTTGAGTTATTTTAGTCGGGCATTTCTTTTGATTACCTAATTTAAATGTTTTGCTTCCTACTTGCTTGTTTTTCTTTTGATGCCTGGTGGGGTTTGGATTTAGTAAATTTTCTTTTGCTCAAATCTTGATTTGCATTGTTCGTGCTTATTGGCATTTTCATCAATTTGAAACGACCGATATTTTTGTTGTTGTACTGTTCGACGAAGCAATTGTCGCAATCACACTGCTTGGAGTCGTTATAGGGCCAGTCAAGGCAATATTTGTTCTTAAATTTTTCAGACATACGGAACTTGTTGTTGGTAGTTCCGCAGTCAGGGGTATAACATTAAATATACCTGTTGTTTCCTGTTGTTGGTGAGAGGCTGGCACAATTTCTATGCTTGTAGTCTGCTTATTTGGTTGAGAGCGACTTCCCCTTGGTTGATCAAGCACAGCGCCCGATCGCCCATGTTCGCTAGATTTATTGTGCTCACATTGTGGGGGAAAGCTTAACCCTACGTCTCCACGGGTAATTTTTGATGGCATGCAATTGGCAATTTCAAACAAATTGTCAATGGAGACTGCAAATTGCTTCAAGTTGGCAATTTATGGCTTGCAATATTTCATGCCATATATTGCCAACATGCTGTGTTGCAATCAGTTGTCATTTTGTTTGTTTGACAGCCTTTTTCATTTTTTCGTGATGCTCCCAGTGGCAGCATCGCAGAACATTTTAGTTTTACCGCGTCTATTAAATTAATACAAACGCTAATATGGATGGAGATTGTGCATTTCCCAGAATTTCGGTTTTCTTCTTTTTTCTCTTCATCGTATAATTCAAACAATCTTTGAAGCGCGGGCACAGCGAACTAGATTGCTTGACGACATTTTCAAAATGACGATGACATAACATGGCTATGCCCACCATTATAATATTGCCAACTTTTGCAATGAAATTTGACAGTTGTTATGCCATCAAAAATTGCCCGTGGGGACGTGGGGTATGACACTCATTTAGGAACACTTGTTTTGTTGTTTTTTTTTTATTATATTCCGCATTCACATTCACTTTTCTCGTTTTAAATGCAAAATAGAATCACCATTTAGTGCACACAAAAGTGTCTACGTTAAACGTCCTATCGCACTATAGCACTTTTTCTAATTTAGGTAAATAAAAATAAAAATAACTTTGAGTGAAGACGCGTCTGTACATTTTCAACTTTAATGTAAAATATTTGAATCATTACAACAATATGACAACCACAACATTGCAGCAAATAGCTCCGAGTTTGCGTTCTGATTGCAGCCAACAACACTGCAGGACAACTGGAAACCGCTGCAGCCAAGTTGCTGACCATCACAAGTTGTAGGTGGCCCACAGTCAAGTGGCCACAACAACAACTAGCATGGTCTTAGCAGAAACCGAAGCCGACCAACGGAAGTGCAACCACACAACGGTGCCCCGCCAACAACAATATGCACCGGCCGCTGTAGTCACTTCGACGATATAAACCATGCAGCCCAAACAGTGGATCTCTTCTTTGGAAATGGATCCTGACTAGGAACACCTCTACGCCAGACACCTACTTTACAATCTTAGAAATTACTACTTACGAACTAAAATTTAGAGACTTGGTGAGAACGTCTGGTTTTCAATCGTTTTCTCACTAAGGTACATTCGCTACCAGATCATAGGGACTAAGTGAGACCATCTGGTTTTAAATCGTTTTATCACTGAGACACACAGTCCTAAAATGCAATGTTAGCACTCGCTGCTGAGCCCCACAGCTGAATTCCATATGTCCATATAGGTTTTATTATACTTTATTATCCAATGTTAGCTTTGAGTTGTAACCCATCAACCAATACATTGGACAACATATCATTGGACTGCTGTTGTGATGACTGAGCACATTCTGTTGATGGGGCATTGATTTTTTTCTTGCTGCTGTACCACCTGCACACAAGTGCTTCCTGCTGGAACTTGTTTTTTTTTTTTGTGAACTAATAACACTGGATTTGTCTACGACCTTCTCTCCAAGTGTTGGAAATGACTTTAGCTGCAATTCTTTATAAACTGTACATCCTCTATAATTGGCCGGATTTTTGCCTCTATAGAGAATACATTTAGGCTCTTGCTATCTATCCTTTCGTCGGCAATCTAATGTTGTATGGCTGCAAGCGCATTTCACGCATCTTGTACTATGATTGAAGAATTTTTTCGTATGGACATATCTCTGACATTTTGTGCACTGTTCAATTTCCATTTTCTTTTTGGTGGCTCAAATTTAATTTTAGTGTACGATTTAGTGTCGATTTTATATAAGTCAGTATTATTTTTATTTGGTTTTACATTTACATAAAACATTGAGAGCCGGTTTTTTGTTGTTCTTTGTTTAATGTTTGGTACGTTTGTGACATCAAATCTCATACGTCTTAACTCATCACTTATTTCGTTTGTTGGCGTAGTGTGATGCAGGCCTTTCAAAAGTACGTTAAAATTTTGCTCTTGTTTTGGTTTGTAAGTATGAAATTCTGTATTTCTGTCTACAAGAGCTTTTGGAATAGTTCTGTATTTATCAGCTGTCATTGGTTGAATTTTGATTTTATTTTCGTTCAAAAATTTCAACTCATATTGCTTATCTGCAACTTAGTAGCTCCAATATCGGCTGCACATTGTTTATTCCAGAAACATAGATTGGAGGTTGTTTTGGAACTTTATGTTTTTCAATGTGCGGGATATTACAGTCATTTTCTTTTTCGGCTAAAATAGAAAATCTGTTCGAATTTGAAGGGTGATCCAGTCAGTAATTGGCTAACCTGGATTGTTTTGATTTACTTTGATTTGCTGGTTCTGGACTCGATCTACCACGTTTCAGAGTGTTTTGAGTTATTTTAGTCGGGCATTTCTTTTGATTACCTAATTTAAATGTTTTGCTTCCTACTTGCTTGTTTTTCTTTTGATGCCTGGTGGGGTTTGGATTTAGTAAATTTTCTTTTGCTCAAATCTTGATTTGCATTGTTCGTGCTTATTGGCATTTTCATCAATTTGAAACGACCGATATTTTTGTTGTTGTACTGTTCGACGAAGCAATTGTCGCAATCACACTGCTTGGAGTCGTTATAGGGCCAGTCAAGGCAATATTTGTTCTTAAATTTTTCAGACATACGGAACTTGTTGTTGGTAGTTCCGCAGTCAGGGGTATAACATTAAATATACCTGTTGTTTCCTGTTGTTGGTGAGAGGCTGGCACAATTTCTATGCTTGTAGTCTGCTTATTTGGTTGAGAGCGACTTCCCCTTGGTTGATCAAGCACAGCGCCCGATCGCCCATGTTCGCTAGATTTATTGTGCTCACATTGTGGGGGAAAGCTTAACCCTACGTCTCCACGGGTAATTTTTGATGGCATGCAATTGGCAATTTCAAACAAATTGTCAATGGAGACTGCAAATTGCTTCAAGTTGGCAATTTATGGCTTGCAATATTTCATGCCATATATTGCCAACATGCTGTGTTGCAATCAGTTGTCATTTTGTTTGTTTGACAGCCTTTTTCATTTTTTCGTGATGCTCCCAGTGGCAGCATCGCAGAACATTTTAGTTTTACCGCGTCTATTAAATTAATACAAACGCTAATATGGATGGAGATTGTGCATTTCCCAGAATTTCGGTTTTCTTCTTTTTTCTCTTCATCGTATAATTCAAACAATCTTTGAAGCGCGGGCACAGCGAACTAGATTGCTTGACGACATTTTCAAAATGACGATGACATAACATGGCTATGCCCACCATTATAATATTGCCAACTTTTGCAATGAAATTTGACAGTTGTTATGCCATCAAAAATTGCCCGTGGGGACGTGGGGTATGACACTCATTTAGGAACACTTGTTTTGTTGTTTTTTTTTTATTATATTCCGCATTCACATTCACTTTTCTCGTTTTAAATGCAAAATAGAATCACCATTTAGTGCACACAAAAGTGTCTACGTTAAACGTCCTATCGCACTATAGCACTTTTTCTAATTTAGGTAAATAAAAATAAAAATAACTTTGAGTGAAGACGCGTCTGTACATTTTCAACTTTAATGTAAAATATTTGAATCATTACAACAATATGACAACCACAACATTGCAGCAAATAGCTCCGAGTTTGCGTTCTGATTGCAGCCAACAACACTGCAGGACAACTGGAAACCGCTGCAGCCAAGTTGCTGACCATCACAAGTTGTAGGTGGCCCACAGTCAAGTGGCCACAACAACAACTAGCATGGTCTTAGCAGAAACCGAAGCCGACCAACGGAAGTGCAACCACACAACGGTGCCCCGCCAACAACAATATGCACCGGCCGCTGTAGTCACTTCGACGATATAAACCATGCAGCCCAAACAGTGGATCTCTTCTTTGGAAATGGATCCTGACTAGGAACACCTCTACGCCAGACACCTACTTTACAATCTTAGAAATTACTACTTACGAACTAAAATTTAGAGACTTGGTGAGAACGTCTGGTTTTCAATCGTTTTCTCACTAAGGTACATTCGCTACCAGATCATAGGGACTAAGTGAGACCATCTGGTTTTAAATCGTTTTATCACTGAGACACACAGTCCTAAAATGCAATGTTAGCACTCGCTGCTGAGCCCCACAGCTGAATTCCATATGTCCATATAGGTTTTATTATACTTTATTATCCAATGTTAGCTTTGAGTTGTAACCCATCAACCAATACATTGGACAACATATCATTGGACTGCTGTTGTGATGACTGAGCACATTCTGTTGATGGGGCATTGATTTTTTTCTTGCTGCTGTACCACCTGCACACAAGTGCTTCCTGCTGGAACTTGTTTTTTTTTTTTGTGAACTAATAACACTGGATTTGTCTACGACCTTCTCTCCAAGTGTTGGAAATGACTTTAGCTGCAATTCTTTATAAACTGTACATCCTCTATAATTGGCCGGATTTTTGCCTCTATAGAGAATACATTTAGGCTCTTGCTATCTATCCTTTCGTCGGCAATCTAATGTTGTATGGCTGCAAGCGCATTTCACGCATCTTGTACTATGATTGAAGAATTTTTTCGTATGGACATATCTCTGACATTTTGTGCACTGTTCAATTTCCATTTTCTTTTTGGTGGCTCAAATTTAATTTTAGTGTACGATTTAGTGTCGATTTTATATAAGTCAGTATTATTTTTATTTGGTTTTACATTTACATAAAACATTGAGAGCCGGTTTTTTGTTGTTCTTTGTTTAATGTTTGGTACGTTTGTGACATCAAATCTCATACGTCTTAACTCATCACTTATTTCGTTTGTTGGCGTAGTGTGATGCAGGCCTTTCAAAAGTACGTTAAAATTTTGCTCTTGTTTTGGTTTGTAAGTATGAAATTCTGTATTTCTGTCTACAAGAGCTTTTGGAATAGTTCTGTATTTATCAGCTGTCATTGGTTGAATTTTGATTTTATTTTCGTTCAAAAATTTCAACTCATATTGCTTATCTGCAACTTAGTAGCTCCAATATCGGCTGCACATTGTTTATTCCAGAAACATAGATTGGAGGTTGTTTTGGAACTTTATGTTTTTCAATGTGCGGGATATTACAGTCATTTTCTTTTTCGGCTAAAATAGAAAATCTGTTCGAATTTGAAGGGTGATCCAGTCAGTAATTGGCTAACCTGGATTGTTTTGATTTACTTTGATTTGCTGGTTCTGGACTTGATCTAGCACGTTTCAGAGTGGTTTGAGTTCTTTTAGTCGGGGATTTCTTTTGATTACCTAATTTAAATGTTTTGCTTCCTACTTGCTTGTTTTTCTTTTGGTGCCTGGTGGGGTTTGGATTTAGTAAATTTTCTTTTGCTCAAATCTTGATTTGCATTGTTCGTGCTTATTGGCATTTTCATCAATTTGAAACGACCGATGTTTTTGTTGTTGTACTGTTCGACGAAGCTATTGTCGCAATCACACTGCTTAGAGTCGTTATAGGGCCAGTCAAGGCAATATTTGTTCTTAAATTTTTCAGACATACGGAACTTGTTGTTGGTAGTTCCGCAGTCAGGGGTATAACATTAAATATACCTGTTGTTTGCTGTTGTTGGTTAGAGGCTGGCACAATTTCTATGCTTGTAGTCTGCTTATTTGGTTGAGAGCGACTTCCCCTTGGTTGATCAAGCACAGCGCCCGATCGCCCATGTTCGCTAGATTTATTGTGCTCACATTGTGGGGGAAAGCTTAACCCTACGTCTCCACGGGTAATTTTTGATGGCATGCAATTGGCAATTTCAAACAAATTGTCAATGGAGACTGCAAATTGCTTCAAGTTGGCAATTTATGGCTTGCAATATTTCATGCCATAAATTGCCAACATGCTGTGTTGCACTCAGTTGTCATTTTGTTTGTTTGACGAGCCTTTTTCATTTTTTCGTGATGCTCCCAGTGGCAGCATCGCAGAACATTTTAGTTTTACCGCGTCTATTAAATTAATACAAACGCTAATATGGATGGAGATTGTGCATTTCCCAGAATTTCGGTTTTCTTCTTTTTTCTCTTCATCGTATAATTCAAACAATCTTTGAAGCGCGGGCACAGCGAACTAGATTGCTTGACGACATTTTCAAAATGACGATGACATAACATGGCTATGCCCACCATTATAATATAGCCAACTTTTGCAATGAAATTTGTTATGCCGTCAAAAATTGCCCGTGGGGACGTGGGGTATGACACTCATTTAGGAACACTTGTTTTGTTGTTTTTTTTTATTATATTCCGCATTCACATTCACTTTTCTCGTTTTAAATGCAAAATAGAATCACCATTTAGTGCACACAAAAGTGTCTATGTTAAACGTCCTATCACACTATAGCACTTTTTCTAATTTAGGTAAATAAAAATAAAAATAACTTTGAGTGAAGACGCGTCTGTACACGTCGGAGATTTTATTTCGAGGTCAACTTTAATTTAAAATATTTGAATCATTACAACAATATGACAACCACAACATTGCAGCAAATAGCTCCGAGTTTGCGTTCTGATTGCAGCCAACAACACTGCAGGACAACTGGAAACCGCTGCAGCCAAGTTGCTGACCATCACAAGTTGTAGGTGGCCCACAGTCAAGTGGCCACAACAACAACTAGCATGGTCTTACCAGAAACCGAAGCCGACCAACGGAAGTGTAACCACACAACGGTGCCCCGCCAACAACAATATGCACCGGCCGCTGTAGTCACTTCGACGATATAAACCATGCAGCCCAAACAGTGGATCTCTTCTTTGGAAACGGATCCTGACTAGGAACACCTCTACGCCAGACACCTACTTTACAATCTTAGAAATTACTACTTACGAACTAAAATTTAGAGACTTGGTCACTAAGGTACATTCGCTACCAGATCATAGGGACTAAGTGAGACCATCTGGTTTTAAATCGTTTTATCACTGAGACACACAGTCCTAAAACGCAATGTTAGCACTCGCTGCTGAGCCCCACAGCTGAATTCCATATGTCCATATAGGTTTTATTATACTTTATTATCCAATGTTAGCTTCGAGTTGTAACCCATCAACCAATGCATTGGACAACATATCATTGGACTGCTGTTGTGATGACTCAGCACATTCTGTTGATGGGGCATTGATTTTTTTTCTTGCTGCTGTACCACCTGCACATAAGTGCTTCCTGCTGGAACTTGTTTTTTTTTTGTGAACTAATAACACTGGATTTGTCTACGACCTTCTCTCCAAGTGTTGGAAATTACTTTAGCTGCAATTCTTTATAAACTGTACATTCTCTATAATTGGCCGGATTGTTGCCTCCACAGAGAATACATTTAGGCTCTTGCTATCTATCCTTTCGTCGGCAATCTAATGTTGTATGGCTGCCAGCGCATTTCACGCATCTTGTACTATGATTGAAGAATTTTTTCGTATGGACATATCTCTGACATTTTGTGCACTGTTCAATTTCCCTTTTCTTTTTAGGTGGCTCAAATTTAATGTTGGTGTACGATTTAGTGTCGATTTTATATAAGTCAGTATTATTTTTATTTGGTTTTACATTTACATAAAACATTGAGAGCCGGTTTTTTGTTGTTCTTTGTTTAATGTTTGGTACGTTTGTGACATCAAATCTCATACGTCTTAACTCATCACTTATTTCGTTTGTTGGCGTAGTGTGATGCAGGCCTTTCAAAACGACGTTAAAATTTTGCTCTTGTTTTGGTTTGTAAGTATGAAATTCTGTATTTCTGTCTACAAGAGCTTTTGTAATAGTTCTGTATTTATCAGCTGTCATTGGTTGAATTTTGATTTTATTTTCGTTCAAAAATTTCAACTCATATTGCTTATCTGCAACTTAGTAGCTCCAATATCGGCTGCACATTGTTTACTCCAGAAACATAGATTGGAGGTTGTTTTGGAACTTTATGTTTTTCAATGTGCGGGATATTACAGTCATTTTCTTTTTCGGCTAATATAGAAAATCTGTTCGAATTTGAAGGGTGATCCAGTCAGTAATTGGCTAACCTGGATTGTTTTGATTTACTTTGATTTGCTGGTTCTGGACTTGATCTACCACGTTTCAGAGTGTTTTGAGTTCTTTTAGTCGGGGATTTCTTTTGATTACCTAATTTAAATGTTTTGCTTCCTACTTGCTTGTTTTTCTTTTGGTGCTTGGTGGGGTTTGGATTTAGTAAATTTTCTTTTGCTCAAATCTTGATTTGCATTGTTCGTGCTTATTGGCATTTTCATCAATTTGAAACGACCGATGTTTTTGTTGTTGTACTGTTCGACGAAGCTATTGTCGCAATCACACTGCTTGGCGTCGTTATAGGGCCAGTCAAGGCAATATTTGTTCTTAAATTTTTCAGACATACGGAACTTGTTGTTGGTAGTTCCGCAGTCAGGGGTATAACATTAAATATACCTGTTGTTTGCTGTTGTTGGTGAGAGGCTGGCACAATTTCTATGCTTGTAGACTGCTTATTTGGTTGAGAGCGACTTCCCCTTGGTTGATCAAGCACAGCGGCCGATCGCCCATGTACGAGAGTTTCGCTAGAGTTATTGTGCTCACATTGTGGGGGAAAGCTTAACCCTACGTCTCCACGGGTAGTTTTTGATGGCATGCAATTAGCAATTTCAAGCAAATTGTCAATGGAGACTGCAAATTGCTTCAAGTTGGCAATTTATGGCTTGCAATTTTTCATGCCATAAATTGCCAACATGCTGTGTTGTAATCAGTTGTCATTTTGTTTGTTTGACTGCCTTTTTTCATTTTTTCGTGATGCTCCCAGTGGCAGCATCGCAGAACATTTTAGTTTTACCGCGTCTATTAAATTAATACTGTGAGGAGCAAATTTTAGGCGTAAAGTTGCCCCTACATATTTAGTTTTGCCATAACGCCCCAAACGTGTATATTTAAATAGGGGCCAAGTGCTTAAACAACCAACCCTAAAATATATACGTTAATAGTCCGAAGACTTTGGCACCTCCCACTTTCATTGCTAAAACCACACACACAACTGCCATCATATTTATTGCAGCAGCCATCATACAAGTGAGGTCAAGACACCTCCCACCCTAGTAAGTAATGCTACCAACAACAAGTGTTATTCTCTGCATTGGGAGGACAGAAGACACAGCCACAATTAAGTCAGACAGTGGAGCCCTGTGATAAGCGACGAAAAACATGCAACGAAGTCAACAACGCAAGATAACACAGGAGAATATCACACAAACAATTGTGCAACCGGCTAACCACAGTTAAAATAATATGAATGTACAACCATAGTGCCCAACGCACTGATATGAATTTACAACAACAGTGCCCAACGCACTGATATGAACTTACAACAACAGTGCCTAACGCAATGTTAGAAACTTACAAGAGATCGCGACAGAAGTTGCCGACTGCATTAGTTCGGAAAATTAACCCACTAACAACACCCAAAAACGAAGGCCAAGCACAAAGTGGAACACGACAGACCGATCGCTAAGCACACCAACAGGCCGGACAAAGCATAAAGAGGAGAAGCAGAATTAAATATCCAATATTTAATATTTTTAAATATTTTATGCCATCGATATAAAATATCAACAAAGTGCTGAAGGTGGCCGAAGGACAAATAGCAACAACAACAAACAACACAAGGAACAACAACAAGGTAAATCATCACAACAACAACACAATATTGAAGGTGGCCCAAGGGCAAAAACTTACAAGAAAAGCAGCGAGAAAACAACAACAATGTGCTGAAGGTGGCCCAAGGCCAAATTCAAACGAGAAGAACAATGCGGGAAACCGTAGCAACATGCCACAACAAACTACAGTTCCCGCACAACAACAACTATTGGATGATCTACACTAAACCTGGAGCATAAAAGCAGGAGCAACTGGCAACCCAGCCTCTTTCTTTCATTCGGCATCAGGCAGACGAGACGCTCTTTCTTTCATTCGGCATCAGGCAGACGAGAAGCTCTTTCTTTATTTCGGCATCAGGCAGACAAGACGGTTCTTTCTTTCAGCATCAGGCAGACCAGACGCATCGTACTAAACAGAGTTATACACACTGACAAACGCAACAGAAGCTAGGGGAATCTAGAGGAGATTGTGGTTTATAATCGATTCTCTGCTAGAAACCCACACTGACAAACGCAACAGAAGCTAGGGGAATCTAGAGGAGATTATGGTTTATAATCGATTCTCTGCTAGAGACCCACACTGACAAACGCAACAGAAGCTAGGGCAATCTAGAGGAGATTATGGTTTATAATCGATTCTCTGCTAGAAACCCACACTGACAAACGCAACAGAAGCTAGGGGAATCTAGAGGAGATTACGGTTTATAATCGATTCTCTGCTAGAAACCCACACTGACAAACGCTACAGAAGCAGGGGGACATAGAGTTCAACTGTGTCCGTATTTAAGTTTAGTAAAAATAATTGTATCAAGTAGTAAGCCTTTTTTTAAAATTAATAAATAAATAAAATAATTAAATCAACGTAAACAAGCTTTGAATACTTTGGAGATTTTCTGTAAACGACTCCTGGAAATCCGGTGAGCTTACCCCGGCGAAAACGAGTCGTTACAGTGGCGCCCGAGCAGGGGCTCTCAGAATAAAGAGAGTAAATACAACAAAGCTATATTATCCAACCCACGTCCCATCACCAGAGTCTGACACAGGATGGGAAAGACGAGTTGGGTGTACACCGTGCGAAAAGACCAACTGGTAGTCTGTTGTGTCGAGTTTGGCCTAGAGGCCACGGGCACAGTGGAAGAGCTACGAAAGAGGCTTGCGGAGTTCATCACCGACACAGAGATGACTCTAGACCAGGAGGTTCGGCTGGCAGAGCTACAGGCCCGACTCACGAGGAATTTGTCGCCTGAACTGGGTCACACTTGAGAGCTAGCCCCAGCGCAAAGCGACCTATAAGTCCCGGAGCATCGACAGCCACGAAGAAAGATACGCTATGGGCAGCCGGAAATGTTCTAGCTGTATATGATACCGCGTTCCAGACAGTAGTCCCCGAAATCTCGCGAAGCGGGATAGCCATCTACTCGGCAGTCATCGATCACGTTAGGAAATGGTCCTTGAAATATGATGGAGGGCATGACCCGATAGCTTTCATAGAGCGAGTGGAAGAATTATCGGAAGTCTAACAACAGTAAGCACATGCTGCCTCGAACTATGCCAGAACTCCTAAAGGAGCGTGCTCTGCTCTGGTATAGAAACAACAACCGAGCATGGGTTGATTGGGTTTTATTCAAAAAGGACTTCTTGAAGTTTTTCCTACCACCAGGTACTTCGAAAAGCTGGAGGATGAAATTCGCCAACGACGGCAAAACCCACGTGAAAACTTCAAACAGTACGTGGTAGAACTTAAAAACCTGATGCGTCACGTAGGATACACGGAGGCCCAGAAATTAGAACGAATCTTTCGCAACAGCCTGGAGGAATACCAGTGGCATGTCCGCCGGAAGGATTTCGATACGCTGGAAGAACTGGTGGAAATGGCGGACGACTTCGAGGGTATACGTGGTGACAGGGAGACTTCACGAGCAGCACCACCACGACCAACACCACCACGACCACCACCAACGTGTATAACGCCCCAAACGTGTATATTTAAATAGGGGCCAAGTGCTTAAACAACCAACCCTAAAATATATACGTTAATAGTCCGAAGACTTTGGCACCTCCCACTTTCATTGCTAAAACCACACACACAACTGCCATCATATTTATTGCAGCAGCCATCATACAAGTGAGGTCAAGACACCTCCCACCCTAGTAAGTAATGCTACCAACAACAAGTGTTATTCTCTGCATTGGGAGGACAGAAGACACAGCCACAATTAAGTCAGACAGTGGAGCCCTGTGATAAGCGACGAAAAACATGCAACGAAGTCAACAACGCAAGATAACACAGGAGAATATCACACAAACAATTGTGCAACCGGCTAACCACAGTTAAAATAATATGAATGTACAACCATAGTGCCCAACGCACTGATATGAATTTACAACAACAGTGCCCAACGCACTGATATGAACTTACAACAACAGTGCCTAACGCAATGTTAGAAACTTACAAGAGATCGCGACAGAAGTTGCCGACTGCATTAGTTCGGAAAATTAACCCACTAACAACACCCAAAAACGAAGGCCAAGCACAAAGTGGAACACGACAGACCGATCGCTAAGCACACCAACAGGCCGGACAAAGCATAAAGAGGAGAAGCAGAATTAAATATCCAATATTTAATATTTTTAAATATTTTATGCCATCGATATAAAATATCAACAAAGTGCTGAAGGTGGCCGAAGGACAAATAGCAACAACAACAAACAACACAAGGAACAACAACAAGGTAAATCATCACAACAACAACACAATATTGAAGGTGGCCCAAGGGCAAAAACTTACAAGAAAAGCAGCGAGAAAACAACAACAATGTGCTGAAGGTGGCCCAAGGCCAAATTCAAACGAGAAGAACAATGCGGGAAACCGTAGCAACATGCCACAACAAACTACAGTTCCCGCACAACAACAACTATTGGATGATCTACACTAAACCTGGAGCATAAAAGCAGGAGCAACTGGCAACCCAGCCTCTTTCTTTCATTCGGCATCAGGCAGACGAGACGCTCTTTCTTTCATTCGGCATCAGGCAGACGAGAAGCTCTTTCTTTATTTCGGCATCAGGCAGACAAGACGGTTCTTTCTTTCAGCATCAGGCAGACCAGACGCATCGTACTAAACAGAGTTATACACACTGACAAACGCAACAGAAGCTAGGGGAATCTAGAGGAGATTGTGGTTTATAATCGATTCTCTGCTAGAAACCCACACTGACAAACGCAACAGAAGCTAGGGGAATCTAGAGGAGATTATGGTTTATAATCGATTCTCTGCTAGAGACCCACACTGACAAACGCAACAGAAGCTAGGGCAATCTAGAGGAGATTATGGTTTATAATCGATTCTCTGCTAGAAACCCACACTGACAAACGCAACAGAAGCTAGGGGAATCTAGAGGAGATTACGGTTTATAATCGATTCTCTGCTAGAAACCCACACTGACAAACGCTACAGAAGCAGGGGGACATAGAGTTCAACTGTGTCCGTATTTAAGTTTAGTAAAAATAATTGTATCAAGTAGTAAGCCTTTTTTTAAAATTAATAAATAAATAAAATAATTAAATCAACGTAAACAAGCTTTGAATACTTTGGAGATTTTCTGTAAACGACTCCTGGAAATCCGGTGAGCTTACCCCGGCGAAAACGAGTCGTTACAGTGGCGCCCGAGCAGGGGCTCTCAGAATAAAGAGAGTAAATACAACAAAGCTATATTATCCAACCCACGTCCCATCACCAGAGTCTGACACAGGATGGGAAAGACGAGTTGGGTGTACACCGTGCGAAAAGACCAACTGGTAGTCTGTTGTGTCGAGTTTGGCCTAGAGGCCACGGGCACAGTGGAAGAGCTACGAAAGAGGCTTGCGGAGTTCATCACCGACACAGAGATGACTCTAGACCAGGAGGTTCGGCTGGCAGAGCTACAGGCCCGACTCACGAGGAATTTGTCGCCTGAACTGGGTCACACTTGAGAGCTAGCCCCAGCGCAAAGCGACCTATAAGTCCCGGAGCATCGACAGCCACGAAGAAAGATACGCTATGGGCAGCCGGAAATGTTCTAGCTGTATATGATACCGCGTTCCAGACAGTAGTCCCCGAAATCTCGCGAAGCGGGATAGCCATCTACTCGGCAGTCATCGATCACGTTAGGAAATGGTCCTTGAAATATGATGGAGGGCATGACCCGATAGCTTTCATAGAGCGAGTGGAAGAATTATCGGAAGTCTAACAACAGTAAGCACATGCTGCCTCGAACTATGCCAGAACTCCTAAAGGAGCGTGCTCTGCTCTGGTATAGAAACAACAACCGAGCATGGGTTGATTGGGTTTTATTCAAAAAGGACTTCTTGAAGTTTTTCCTACCACCAGGTACTTCGAAAAGCTGGAGGATGAAATTCGCCAACGACGGCAAAACCCACGTGAAAACTTCAAACAGTACGTGGTAGAACTTAAAAACCTGATGCGTCACGTAGGATACACGGAGGCCCAGAAATTAGAACGAATCTTTCGCAACAGCCTGGAGGAATACCAGTGGCATGTCCGCCGGAAGGATTTCGATACGCTGGAAGAACTGGTGGAAATGGCGGACGACTTCGAGGGTATACGTGGTGACAGGGAGACTTCACGAGCAGCACCACCACGACCAACACCACCACGACCACCACCAACGTGTATAACGCCCCAAACGTGTATATTTAAATAGGGGCCAAGTGCTTAAACAACCAACCCTAAAATATATACGTTAATAGTCCGAAGACTTTGGCACCTCCCACTTTCATTGCTAAAACCACACACACAACTGCCATCATATTTATTGCAGCAGCCATCATACAAGTGAGGTCAAGACACCTCCCACCCTAGTAAGTAATGCTACCAACAACAAGTGTTATTCTCTGCATTGGGAGGACAGAAGACACAGCCACAATTAAGTCAGACAGTGGAGCCCTGTGATAAGCGACGAAAAACATGCAACGAAGTCAACAACGCAAGATAACACAGGAGAATATCACACAAACAATTGTGCAACCGGCTAACCACAGTTAAAATAATATGAATGTACAACCATAGTGCCCAACGCACTGATATGAATTTACAACAACAGTGCCCAACGCACTGATATGAACTTACAACAACAGTGCCTAACGCAATGTTAGAAACTTACAAGAGATCGCGACAGAAGTTGCCGACTGCATTAGTTCGGAAAATTAACCCACTAACAACACCCAAAAACGAAGGCCAAGCACAAAGTGGAACACGACAGACCGATCGCTAAGCACACCAACAGGCCGGACAAAGCATAAAGAGGAGAAGCAGAATTAAATATCCAATATTTAATATTTTTAAATATTTTATGCCATCGATATAAAATATCAACAAAGTGCTGAAGGTGGCCGAAGGACAAATAGCAACAACAACAAACAACACAAGGAACAACAACAAGGTAAATCATCACAACAACAACACAATATTGAAGGTGGCCCAAGGGCAAAAACTTACAAGAAAAGCAGCGAGAAAACAACAACAATGTGCTGAAGGTGGCCCAAGGCCAAATTCAAACGAGAAGAACAATGCGGGAAACCGTAGCAACATGCCACAACAAACTACAGTTCCCGCACAACAACAACTATTGGATGATCTACACTAAACCTGGAGCATAAAAGCAGGAGCAACTGGCAACCCAGCCTCTTTCTTTCATTCGGCATCAGGCAGACGAGACGCTCTTTCTTTCATTCGGCATCAGGCAGACGAGAAGCTCTTTCTTTATTTCGGCATCAGGCAGACAAGACGGTTCTTTCTTTCAGCATCAGGCAGACCAGACGCATCGTACTAAACAGAGTTATACACACTGACAAACGCAACAGAAGCTAGGGGAATCTAGAGGAGATTGTGGTTTATAATCGATTCTCTGCTAGAAACCCACACTGACAAACGCAACAGAAGCTAGGGGAATCTAGAGGAGATTATGGTTTATAATCGATTCTCTGCTAGAGACCCACACTGACAAACGCAACAGAAGCTAGGGCAATCTAGAGGAGATTATGGTAAATAATCGATTCTCTGCTAGAAACCCACACTGACAAACGCAACAGAAGCTAGGGGAATCTAGAGGAGATTACGGTTTATAATCGATTCTCTGCTAGAAACCCACACTGACAAACGCTACAGAAGCAGGGGGACATAGAGTTCAACTGTGTCCGTATTTAAGTTTAGTAAAAATAATTGTATCAAGTAGTAAGCCTTTTTTTAAAATTAATAAATAAATAAAATAATTAAATCAACGTAAACAAGCTTTGAATACTTTGGAGATTTTCTGTAAACGACTCCTGGAAATCCGGTGAGCTTACCCCGGCGAAAACGAGTCGTTACAGTGGCGCCCGAGCAGGGGCTCTCAGAATAAAGAGAGTAAATACAACAAAGCTATATTATCCAACCCACGTCCCATCACCAGAGTCTGACACAGGATGGGAAAGACGAGTTGGGTGTACACCGTGCGAAAAGACCAACTGGTAGTCTGTTGTGTCGAGTTTGGCCTAGAGGCCACGGGCACAGTGGAAGAGCTACGAAAGAGGCTTGCGGAGTTCATCACCGACACAGAGATGACTCTAGACCAGGAGGTTCGGCTGGCAGAGCTACAGGCCCGACTCACGAGGAATTTGTCGCCTGAACTGGGTCACACTTGAGAGCTAGCCCCAGCGCAAAGCGACCTATAAGTCCCGGAGCATCGACAGCCACGAAGAAAGATACGCTATGGGCAGCCGGAAATGTTCTAGCTGTATATGATACCGCGTTCCAGACAGTAGTCCCCGAAATCTCGCGAAGCGGGATAGCCATCTACTCGGCAGTCATCGATCACGTTAGGAAATGGTCCTTGAAATATGATGGAGGGCATGACCCGATAGCTTTCATAGAGCGAGTGGAAGAATTATCGGAAGTCTAACAACAGTAAGCACATGCTGCCTCGAACTATGCCAGAACTCCTAAAGGAGCGTGCTCTGCTCTGGTATAGAAACAACAACCGAGCATGGGTTGATTGGGTTTTATTCAAAAAGGACTTCTTGAAGTTTTTCCTACCACCAGGTACTTCGAAAAGCTGGAGGATGAAATTCGCCAACGACGGCAAA
Source organism: Clusia tigrina (assembly GCA_920105625.2). Lineage (NCBI taxonomy): Eukaryota > Metazoa > Arthropoda > Insecta > Diptera > Clusiidae > Clusia > Clusia tigrina. Next base: position 113,169,775 of record OV050030.1, read on the forward strand.
ACCCACGTGAAAACTTCAAACAGTACGTGGTAGAACTTAAAAACCTGATGCGTCACGTAGGATACACGGAGGCCCAGAAATTAGAACGAATCTTTCGCAACAGCCTGGAGGAATACCAGTGGCATGTCCGCCGGAAGGATTTCGATACGCTGGAAGAACTGGTGGAAATGGCGGACGACTTCGAGGGTATACGTGGTGACAGGGAGACTTCACGAGCAGCACCACCACGACCAACACCACCACGACCACCACCAACACGCCACGAGATACAACCACAGGTCGAGCGCATGTCCCCATGCGAAACCAGAAACCGACAAGTAGCACCGGCCAACTGTACCAACAAGGTGGTACCTATAAATCCACGAACAGCATGCAGAAGATGTGGTCAGTCTGATCACATAGCGCGACACTGCCGCAATACACAAGTACTTTTCTGTTGGGAGTGCGGTAGGAGAGGAACTAGAACAGTTGAATGCTGTAGGATGGTAGGGGGAAACTAGCGGGGCTGCCGCCAGAAACGAGTCATGGAGCAGCCCACGGGCAACAAGCCTCAAACGCAGTAAGTGCACTACGCTACGATGGACAGCGTATCTGTGCCGCCGTCACCATTGGCACAGAAAACATTACGGCCACACTAGACACAGGCGCCACAAGGAGTTTCAACAGCGAGCGACTCATTTCCCATTTAGGTGCTACCACCGGTAGAGTAAACTCTACATACACTAGAGCACGGATGGCGGATGGTCGAACAAGTGATATTACTCAAGCGTTTGTGACGTGTGTCAAGCTTGGAGGAAAGGTATGTCAGCTGGAGCTACTTAGCATGTCCGACTCCACCGACGACTTACTGCTCGGCCTGGACTTCATGACACAGCAAGGCCTATCCATGACATGTGGAGGCCAGGAAATCCAGCTAGGCCCCAAGACGGATGGTGTGCAATCACAAGTTACCGCATCGTGCACAACCATACGACATGAAGCCGCTACGGACGAATCAAAGATAAAACTGTTTCTGGCCAGAGAGTTGGCTAAATTCACAGACGGGCCAAACGTGACCAATATCACAAGCCACAAAATAGTGATGCGCGATGACCGACCCATCAAACAACGATACTACCCGGGAAATCCAGCGCAGCAAGAAATCATTGGCGTGGAAGTGGACGAATTAATAGCTAAAGGCTGTATCGAACCCTCGCATAGCCCCCACAGCGCACCGATTGTCCTAGTAAGGAAACGGGATGGGAAATGGCGTCTGTGCATCGATTATCGGCAACTCAACGCCAGGTCCATACCCGACGCATACCCACTGCCGCGAATCCAACACATCTTAGACCAACTGCTTGAGGCTAAATACATCAGTAGTCTCGATCTGAAGAACGGGTATTGGCAGATACCAATGGAGGAGCACAGCAAGCAGTATACCGCATTCACGGTACCCGGCAGAGGCCTCTTCCAGTGGCGTGTTATGCCTTTCGGGCTACACTCCGCACCAGCAACCTTTCAAAGAGCACTGGATCAAATTATTGGCCACGACATGGAACCACACGCGTTTGCCTACCTTGATGACATTATTGTCACAGGGAGAGACCTAGAAGAACACATGAGAAACCTGCAAGAGGTGTTCCGACGGTTGAGGGAGGCAAATTTAAAACTAAATCTGGAGAAGTGTGCATTCTTTCGGAAGGAGCTAAAATATCTGGGACACGTGGTCAGCGACAAAGGAATACATACTGATCGCTGCCATACGGGAGCTGCAACCACCAGAGAACATACGACAGCTACGCCGCTGCTTGGGCATCGCATCTTGGTACCGCCGTTTTTGTACCCGACTTTGCAAAAGCAGGACACCCTCTAACGGCGCTGCTAAAGAAAGGAAAACATTTCCGATGGGGTACCGAACAACAAGAGGCCTTTGAAATACTGAAAAAACGGTTGACCGAAGCTCCGATCCTCGCCCGCCCAGACTTTAATCAAAAGTTCAGGCTCCAGACCGAAGCCAGTGACTACGGGTTGGGAGCAGTGCTTACGCAGGAGATCGAGTGGGCAGAGCGAGTAATAGCGTACGCTAGTAGACACCTGAATGGAGCTGAGCTAAACTACTCCCCAACTGAGAAGGAGTGTCTAGCATTAATATGGGGCATCCGGAAAATGCGGCCATATCTGGAGGGCTACCACTTTACCGTGATCACCGACCACCTATCGCTGAAGTGGCTAAATTCCATCGATAGCCCGAGTTGCAAATAGGTACTACTGGCCAGGACTGTTCCGGGACACCAGCCGCTACGTTCGTCAGTGCACACTATGCCAGAAGTACAAGCCCAGCCAACAACAACCTGCTGGAGAAATGCTGACGCAAATACCCCTGGAGCCGTGGGCCATATTGTGCGCGGATTTTGTTGGGCCTCTACCCCGCTCAAAGCATGGAAACACAATGGTACTAGTTTTCCATGATAAGTTCTCAAAATGGACAGAGATGGCGCCTCTTCGGAAGGCCACCACCGAGACTCTACAACGGGCCTTTCGGGAGCCCATCTTAGCCCGTTTCGGAGTTCCTAAGGTCTTAGTGACGGACAACGGTTCACAGTTTACAAGCAAGTCCTTTCAGCGCTTTGTCGAAGACTACGGTATCAAGCACCAGTTTACCGCACCCTACACACCACAGGAAAATGCTGCCGAACGCGCCAACCGCACAGTCAAGACCATGATCGTCCAATACGCCGGTAAACAGCAACAAAAGTGGGATGACCTATTGTCTGAGTTGACCCTGGCCATCACTACCAGCGTATCAGAGACAACTGGCTATAGCCCCGCGTTCCTGATACAAATACGGGAGCCACGCCACCCAGAAGCGTTCTATGATGAAACCACCCCAGGAACAGGACAACGGAAACAAACACCCAACGATAGAGCCGAACTCCTCAAGGAAGCATACACATTAGTGACAAGGTATCTGGAGCGAGCGGGACAAGGTATCAAGATCAACGGCGTCATTATAACCTACGACGAAGGCTCTGGAAACCAGAAGTTGGACAATTGGTGTTAGCAAAACAGCACCATTTGTCCAAAGCCATTGACCACTTCGCCGCCAAGTTGGCCCCATGCTGCGATGGGCCTTCACCACCCCAGTCATTGTCAAGATGAAATGTGAATTAACCAAGGAGACAAAGACAGCGCATATTAGCGAGCTGAAACCATTCTGCGCGCCAGGTGGCAGCGCAGCATACGGGAATTAACAAACGCATCTGACGAGAACAGTGTACACAACGGAAAGGAATCCGATTCCAGCGAGGATCATGCAAAATCATCACCCTCTGGCAGGGTAAGGTGACCATTTTCCATCGGCCGCAAAGTAGGGAGGACATGTGAGGAGCAAATTTTAGGCGTAAATTTGCCCCTACATATTTAGTTTTGCCATAACGCCCCAAACGTGTATATTTAAATAGGGGCCAAGTGCTTAAACAACCAACCCTAAAATATATACGTTAATAGTGCAGTAACAACAGTGTAGTAACAACAGTGCCCAACGCACTGATATGAACTTACAACAACAGTGCCTAACGCAATGTTAGAAACTTACAAGAGATCGCGACAGAAGTTGCCGACTGCATTAGTTCGGAAAATTAACCCACTAACAACACCCAAAAACGAAGGCCAAGCACAAAGTGGAACACGACAGACCGATCGCTAAGCACACCAACAGGCCGGACAAAGCATAAAGAGGAGAAGCAGAATTAAATATCCAATATTTAATATTTTTAAATATTTTATGCCATCGATATAAAATATCAACAAAGTGCTGAAGGTGGCCGAAGGACAAATAGCAACAACAACAAACAACACAAGGAACAACAACAAGGTAAATCATCACAACAACAACACAATATTGAAGGTGGCCCAAGGGCAAAAACTTACAAGAAAAGGAGCGAGAAAACAACAACAATGTGCTGAAGGTGGCCCAAGGCCAAATTCAAACGAGAAGAACAATGCGGGAAACCGTAGCAACATGCCACAACAAACTACAGTTCCCGCACAACAACAACTATTGGATGATCTACACTAAACCTGGAGCATAAAAGCAGGAGCAACTGGCAACCCAGCCTCTTTCTTTCATTCGGCATCAGGCAGACGAGACGCTCTTTCTTTCATTCGGCATCAGGCAGACGAGAAGCTCTTTCTTTATTTGGGCATCAGGCAGACAAGACGGTTCTTTCTTTCAGCATAAGGCAGACCAGACGCATCGTACTAAACAGAGTTATACACACTGACAAACGCAACAGAAGCTAGGGGAATCTAGAGGAGATTATGGTTTATAATCGATTCTCTGCTAGAAACCCACACTGACAAACGCTACAGAAGCTAGGGGAATCTAGAGGAGATTATGGTTTATAATCGATTCTCTGCTAGAAACCCACACTGACAAACGCAACAGAAGCTAGGGGAATCTAGAGGAGATTATGATTTATAATCGATTCTCTGCTAGAAACCCACACTGACAAACGCTACAGAAGTAGGGGGACATAGAGTTCAACTGTGTCCGTATTTAAGTTTAGTAAAAATAATTGTATCAAGTAGTAAGCCTTTTTTTAAAATTAATAAATAAATAAAATAATTAAATCAACGTAAACAAGCTTTGAATACTTTGGAGATTTTCTGTAAACGACTCCTGGAAATCCGGCGAGCTTACCCCGGCGAAAACGAGTCGTTACAATACAAACGCTAATATGGATGGAGATTATGCATTTCCCAGAATTTCGGTTTTCTTATTTTTTCTCTTCATCGTATAATTCACACAATCTTTGAAGCGCGGGCACAGCGAACTAGATTGCTTCACGACATTTTCAAAATGACGATGACATAACATGGCTATGCCCACCATTATAATCTTGCCAACTTTTGCAATGAAATTTGACAGTTGTTATGCCATCAAAAATTGCCCGTGGGGACGTGGGGTATGACACTCATTTAGGAACACTTGTTTTGTTGTTTTTTTTATTATATTCCGCATTCACATTCACTTTTCTCGTTTTAAATGCAAAATAGAATCACCATTTAGTGCACACAAAAGTGTCTACGTTAAACGTCCTATCGCACTATAGCACTTTTTCTAATTTAGGTAAATAAAAATAAAAATAACTTTGAGTGAAGACGCGTCTGTACACGTCGGAGATTTTATTTCGAGGTCAACTTTAATTTAAAATATTTGAATCATTACAACAATTACAACAATATGACAACCACAACATTGCAGCAAATAGCTCCGAGTTTGCGTTCTGATTGCAGCCAACAACACTGCAGGACAACTGGAAACCGCTGCAGCCAATGTGCTGACCATCACAAGTTGTAGGTGGCCCAAAGTCAAGTGGCCACAACAACAACAAGCATGGTCTTAGGAGAAACCGAAGCCGACCAACGGAAGTGCAACCACACAACGGTGCCCCGCCAACAACAATATGCACCGGCCGCTGTAGTCACTTCGACGATATAAACCATGCAGCCCAAGCAGTGGATCTCTTCTTTGGATACGAGATCCTGACTAGGAACCACCTCTACGCCAGACACCTACTTTACAATCTTAGAATTTACTACTTACGAACTAAAATTTAGAGACTTGGTGAGAACGTCTGGTTTTCAATCGTTTTCTCACTAAGGTACATTCGCTACCAGATCATAGGGACTAAGTGAGACCATCTGGTTTTAAATCGTTTTATCACTGAGAGACACAGTCCTAAAACGCAATGTTAGCGATCGCTGCTGAGCCCCACAGCTGAATTCCATATGTCCATATAGGTTTTATTATACTTTATTATCCAATGTTAGCTTCGAGTTGTAACCCATCAACCAATACATTGGACAACATATCATTGGACTGCTGTTGTGATGACTCAGCACATTCTGTTGATGGGGCATTGATTTTTTTCTTGCTGCTGTACCACCTGCACATAAGTGCTTCCTGCTGGAACTTGTTTTTTTTGTTGTGAACTAATAACACTGGATTTGTCTACGACCTTCTCTCCAAGTGCTGGAAATTACTTTAGCTGCAATTCTTTATAAACTGTACATCCTCTATAATTGGCCGGATTGTTGCCTTCACAGTGAATACATTTAGGCTCTTGCTATCCATCCTTTCGTCGACAATATAATGTTGTATGGCTGCCAGCGCATTTCACGCAACTTGTACTATGATTGAAGAATTTTTTCGTATTGACATATCTCTGACATTTTGTGCACTGTTCAATTTCCCTTTTCTTTTTAGGTGGCTCAAATTTAATTTTAGTGTACGATTTAGTGTCGATTTTATATAAGTCAGTATTATTTTTATTTGGTTTTACATTTAAATAAAACATTGAGAGCCGGTTTTTTTTTTGTTCTTTGTTTAATGTTTGGTGCGTTTGTGACATCAAATCTCATACGTCTTAACTCATCACTTATTTCGTTTGTTGGCGTAGTGTGATGCAGGCCTTTCAAAAGTACGTTAAAATTTTGCTCTTGTTTTGGTTTGTAAGTATGAAATTCTGTATTTCTGTCTACAAGAGCTTTTGGAATAGTTCTGTATTTATCAGCTGTCATTGGTTGAATTTTGATTTTATTTTCGTTCAAAAATTTCAACTCATATTGCGTATCTGCAACTTAGTAGCTCCAATTTCGGCTGCACATTGTTTACTCCAGAAACATAGATTGGAGGTTGTTTTGGAACTTTAAGTTTTTCAATGTGCGGGATATTACAGTCATTTTCTTTTTCGGCTAAAATAGAAAATCTGTTCGAATTTGAAGGGAGATCCAGTCAGTAATTGGCTAACCTGGATTGTTTTGATTTAGTTTGATTTGCTGGTTCTGGACTCGATCTAGCCCGTTTCAGAGTGTTTTGAGTTATTTTAGTCGGGGATTTCTTTTGATTACCTAATTTAAATGTTTTGCTTCCTACTTGCTTGTTTTTCTTTTGGTGCCTGGTGGGGTTTGGATTTAGTAAATTTTCTTTAGCTCAAATCTTGATTTGCATTGTTCGTGCTTATTGACCTTTTCATCAATTTGAAACGACCGATGTTTTTGTTGTTGTACTGTTCGACGAAGCAATTGTCGTAATCACACTGCTTGGAGTCGTTATAGGGCCAATCAAGGCAATATTTGTTCTTAAATTTTTCAGACATACGGAACTTGTTGTTGGTAGTTCCGCAGTCAGGGATATAACATTAAATATACCTGTTGTTTGCAATTTCTATGCTTGTAGTCTGCTTATTTGGTTGAGAGCGACTTCCCTTTGGTTGATCAAGCACAGCGGCCGATCGCCCATGTTCGCTAGAGTTATTGTGCTCACATTGTGGGGGAAAGCTTTTTTTTGATGGCATGCAATTGGCAATTTCAAGCAAATTGTCAATGGAGACTGCAAATTGCTTCAAGTTGGCAATTTATGGCTTGCAATATTTCATGCCATAAATTGCCAACATGCTGTGTTGCAATCAGTTGTCATTTTGTTTTTTTGACTGCCTTTTTTCATTTTTTCGTGATGCTCCCAGTGGCAGCATCGCAGAACATTTTAGTTTTACCGCGTCTATTAAATTAATACAAACGCTAATATGGATGGAGATTGTGCATTTCCCAGAATTTCGGTTTTCTTCTTTTTTCTCTTCATCGTATAATTCAAACAATCTTTGAAGCGCGGGCACAGCGAACTAGATTGCTTGACGACATTTTCAAAATGACGATGACATAACATGGCTATGCCCACCATTATAATATTGCCAACTTTTGCAATGAAGTTTGACAGTTGTTATGCCATCAAATATTGCCCGTGGGGACGTGGGGTATGACACTCATTTAGGAACACACTTGTTTTGTTGTTTTTTTTAATATATTCCGCATTCACATTCACTTTTCTCTTTTTAAATGCAAAATAGAATCACCATTTAGTGCACAGAAAAGTGTCTACGTTAAACGTCCTATCGCACTATAGCACTTTTTCTAATTTAGGTAAATAAAAATAAAAATAACTTCGAGTGAAGACGCGTCTGTACACATCAGAGATTTTATTTCGAGGTCAACTTTAATTTAAAATATTTGAATCATTACAACAATTACAACAATATGACAACCACAACATTGCAGCAAATAGCTCCGAGTTTGCGTTCTGATTGCAGCCAACAACACTGCAGGACAACTGGAAACCGCTGCAGCCAAGTTGCTGACCATCACAAGTTGTAGGTGGCCCAAAGTCAAGTGGCCACAACAACAACAAGCATGGTCTTACGACGGAAGTGCAACCACACAACGGTGCCCCGCCAACAACAATATGCACCGGCCGCTGTAGTCACTTCGACGATATAAACCATGCAGCCCAAGCAGTGGATCTCTTCTTTGGATACGAGATCCTGACTAGGAACACCTCTACGCCAGACACCTACTGTCATAGTATAGAAAGATCTGGCATCACTCAAAAACATGAACCAAACTGAAGTAAAACCAACGTGCTTTTTTCATAAGAAAATCTTGACTACCTTCTATTAAATAAACATCTCTATAAGTATACATTTAAATATATCCTTGTTTTATTAACACTATAACATGGTGTCAGATGTGGGAAAATTTTTAGAAAAATTTTAATACCTACTGTAAAAACAACAGTAAAATGAGTGAAGTAGCAAAATTAAAACAACAGATTGCGTCCTTACGGGCAGAAATTAATAAGGCATCAATTAGAAGTACACAGCCGACTCAAAGTGTTCTACCACAAATACCACTACCGGGACCACTAAAGATAGGAGATGGGGACATAAGTGAAAATTTTAAATACTTCAAACAACAATGGGAAAACTATTTAACAGCAACAGGTTTAGTCTCACAATCTGAAGAGGCCAAAAAGGCAATTTTGTTAACAGCCATCGGTGATGACGCATTTAGAAGATACACCAATATGCCAATAAAAGATGAGGATAGACGAACCGTAAGTGGTCTATTAAACGAGCTAGAAAAAAATTTAACACGAACACTCAACAAAAGATATATTAGAGCTGTATTTAACATGGCCAAACAAGACCCGGAAGAGTCATATGACGAGTATTTCAACAGATTGAGGAGTCTTATAAAGAATGCACAATATGGTCCACTAGAGGAAGACCTCCTACTCGACAAGATAATATGTTCTATCAAAGACCCTGATCTAAAGCAAAAACTATGGCTCGACAACAAAATAACTTTGACAAAGGCTATTGAAATATGCAGATCAAAGGAAACTACGGAACAACAGCTACGTGGTATAGAGAACAAACAATTTGATATAAACAAGCTACAACAGATACCACATAGAGCCAGAAATCAACAACAAAAACAAAATAGATTTGAACACAAATTATGCAAATTTTGTGGCAACGAATATCACAACACATTGGAACAGTGTCCGGCTAGAAAATTAACATGCCATAAATGTAATAGAAGAGGTCATTACGCTCGAGTTTGCATGTCAGCTCATAACAACAACAAACAAGGCCACAATGCAAGGGCAATCAAAGAGGTGGTAACATCAACCAATAGTGACGAGGAAACATCAGAAATAGACGAAGAATTTGTACTGAACACCGTATTAAACAACAACAGCAAAGGACTTTACTTGGAACTGAAGATTTACAACAACAACTACGTTGCGTATCACACAAAATGTCAGCTTGATACCGGCGCAACCTGTAACATCATAGGAATCAACAATTTGAAGGAGATAGAAGCAAAACCAACAATTAACAAGACGCAAACGAAGCTTAGAACCATAGAAGGAACGCAAATTACACCAATCGGAACAACACAGTTGAAAATTGAGAGGAACAGGGCTGAGTATATATTATTATTTTACATAATAGAAAATAATCACTGTCCTTTACTCTCATTACAAACATGTCAATTGTTGAAGCTCATAGAATTATATAAAAAGATTGAAAGTCACTCTGCCGAACAGGAACAAGCTTATAAAATCATTAACAGATATGACGATGTATTTCAAGGTCTAGGCAAACTGAAAGGCAACATAACATTGGAAATAGACAACAGCATAACACCCAAAAATGAGCCTCCAAGAAGAATACCTATAGCATTACGAGAACAGCTGAGGGAAACACTGAAAGAAATGGAGAACATGAAGGTCATAGTTAGAGAACCAGAACATACCAATTGGACGAGTAATATGGTACTAGTGAAGAAAAATGACAATCTAAGAGTATGCATCGATCCAAAGGGTTTAAACGAAGCTCTCAAAGATGTAAAGTACCAGCTTACCACGGTAGAGGAAATTCTAACCGAATTAGCAGATGCCAAGATATTTTCCATACTGGATGCTAAACATGGTTTTTGGCAACTCGAATTGGATAAAGCAAGCAGTAAATTAACATCATTTTGGACACCCTTTGGTAAATGTCGATTTAATTCGGAATAAATGCAATGGAAATATTCCAAATGCGGCAAAACCAGGTTATAGCTGGATTGAAAGGTGTAGTTTGTATAGCTGACGATATTTTAGTATTTGGAAAGGGTTACCAAAAGTGAGGCAATTGAGAACCATAACGAAAATTTAGTCAAATTATTACAACGTCTACGTGAAGAGAACTTGAAAATTAACAAGACGAAGATGAGAGTATGTCAGGAGAAAGTAAAATTTTTTGGACACGTCCTAACCAACGAGGGATTAAAACCCGATCCGGACAAAATAAGTGCCATAATAAACATGCCATCAGCTAACGATAAAAAGGATACCCTACGATTCCTGGGACTTGTAACATACGTGAGTAAGTTTATACCTAATATGTCAGAGGTAACCGAAGCCTTAAGAAGAGTTACACATGTAAAGACAAATTTTGAGTGGAGGGCAGAACAGGAGGAAGCATTTAAAAAGCTAAAAAAAAACTAATAACGGAAACTCCTGTATTACAATACTACAATGCAAGGAAACCGGTTGTAATACAGACGGACGCATCATCGTTTGCGCTTGGTTGTACTTTATTACAAGATGATCATCCCATAATATATGCCTCAAAGACCCTGACACCAACACAACGAAACTATGCTCAGATAGAAAAAGAGATGTTAGCAGTGCTATTTGCGTGTAAACGATTTGACCAATACATTTGTGGAAGGAAGAACGTAACAATAGAAACCGATCATTCTCCTTTGGTAAACATTTTTAGAAAACCATTACTCAAAACACCGAAAAGTCCATGATTTTGGCATTACAACGTTACAATTTCAACATTAAATATACGAAGGGAAGCGAAATGTATATTGCCGATACTCTATCTCGAGCACCGTGTCAATTGGAGAAATCACTCGACATATACAACATTGAGATGGAATTAGAACAGCTAAATGAATGCAGTGACGTCGACGAAAAGCGAATATGTTTGACAACGATTAACAAAATTAAACAGGCAACATCTTGCGACAACATTATGAAAACCCTTATGGCAACAATAAGAGAAGGTTGGCCTGAAGACAAAAGTAATGTGAATGAAAATATAAAGCAATACTGGAATATAAGAGACGAGCTCGTCATCAACAGCGATTTGATTTTTAAAGGAAACCGATTACTTATACCACAGCCCCATTTGGGCATTGAATCAACATTAAAATTGGCAAGGGAAACGGTGTACTGGCGAGGAATAACAGACGAAATTAAACAGATGATACAAGGATGTGATATATGCAACATATATGCAAGGAAACAACAAAGAGAAGCCCTAGTTATACCAGAAATTCCAACAACACCTTTCAAAATTATATCTACGTATGTGAACTTCAAGTTAAAGGCAAAACTCGATATTTCCTGATAACAGTAGACCATTACTCCGACTTTTTTGAAATCGACGAAATAAACAATTTATCAGCAAAGACAACTATAAACACATGTAGAAAAAACTTCAGCAGATACGGTATACCCATGAAGGTGATTACGGACAATGGAATAAATTTTGTCAACTCCGAGTTCAAAAATTTTACAATAGAGTGGGAGTTTGACCATTGAACATCTAGCCCTCACCATCAACAGGCGAATGGCAAAGCTGAAGCGGCTGTAAAAATTGCAAAACATTTACTGAAAAAAGCAGTGGCTTCAAACACAGATTTTTACAAAGCATTGCTCTTATGGAGAAATACCCCAAACAAAATTGGTTCCAGCCCGGCTAAACGGTTGTTCTGTAGATGGTTGCGATGTAACTTACCATCATCGAATTTAAATCTCGAAATAGTACAAGTACATAGTAAAGGAAGGTACAGGAAGGTACACCATCCACATAATGAAGCCGAAATCAATATCACCTAACTCGGAACAACGGGACATAAGAAAAGACTTGACTTCAGGATCAGAATACGAATCTGACATCATACAAAGTGAACAGTTACAACAGTTACCAGTTGAACCTCAAACCCATCAGTCAGATGAAACATCTATCGGAGATCACCGCGATTCGGAAAATGCTTCACAACACCAACAAAATCATCTCATACAAAGAGCTAGAAGAGAAACTAAACTACCACGACGATTGGACGATTATGAAGTTTACTAATATTTATAAAACAAAGGGGATGTCATAGTATAGAAAGATCTGGCATCACTCAAAAGCATGAATTACAAAATGGAAGTGTGGCAATCACATGAATGAGACCAACGATTACATCAGCCAAACTGAAGTAAAACCAAAGTGCTTTTTTCATAAGAAAATCTTGACTACCTTCTATTAAATAAACATCTCTATAAGTATACATTTAAATATATCCTTGTTTTATTAACACTATAACACCTACTTTACAATCTTAGAAATTACTGCTTACGAACTAAAATTTAGAGACTTGGTGAGAACGTCTGGTTTTCAATCGTTTTCTCACTAAGGTACATTCGCTACCAGATCATAGGGACTAAGTGAGACCATCTGGTTTTAAATCGTTTTATCACTGAGACACACAGTCCTAAAACGCAATGTTAGCACTCGCTGCTGAGCCCCACAGCTGAATTCCATATGTCCATATAGGTTTTATTATACTTTATTATCCAATGTTAGCTTCGAGTTGTAACCCATCAACCAATACATTGGACAACATATCATTGGACTGCTGTTGATGGGGCATTGATTTTTTTCTTGCTGCTGTACCACCTGCACATAAGTGCTTCCTGCTGGAACTTGTTTTTTTTTTGTGAACTAATAGCACTGGATTTGTCTACGACCTTCTCTCCAAGTGTTGGAAATGACTTTAGCTGCAATTCTTTATAAACTGTACATCCTCTATAATTGGCCGGATTGTTGCCTCCACAGAGAATACATTTAAGCTCTTGCTATCTATCCTTTCGTCGGCAATCTAATGTTGTATTGCTGCCAGCGCATTTCACGCATCTTGTACTATGATTGAAGAATTTTTTCGTATGGACATATCTCTGACATTTTGTGCACTGTTCAATTTCCCTTTTCTTTTTAGGTGGCTCAAATTTAATTTTAGTGTACGATTTAGTGTCGATTTTATATAAGTCAGTATTATTTTTATTTGGTTTTACATTTACATAAAACATTGAGAGCCGGTTTTTCGTTGTTCTTTGTTTAATGTTTGGTACGTTTGTGACATCAAATCTCATACGTCTTAACTCATCACTTATTTCTTTTTTTGGCGTAGTGTGATGCAGGCCTTTCAAAACGACGTTAAAATTTTGCTCTTGTTTTGGTTTGTAAGTATGAAATTCTGTATTTCTGTCTACAAGAGCTTTTGTAATAGTTCTGTATTTATCAGCTGTCATTGGTTGAATTTTGATTTTATTTTCGTTCAAAAATTTGTAACGACTCTTTTTTATAGCTGGGGTAAAACTCAGCGGCTCCAGGGGTCGTATACAGAAAAATATAAAAATCCTGTGTGTTAAATTAATTTCAACGTATTTATTTAGTGTATTGATTATGGACTCTTGTTAGTCCTTGCTCAAAACAATACTACTTCCTTAACTCTATGTTTGTATAAATAACTTATTCAATGTGTACTTGTTTTCACGTCTCTACGTCCCGGTAAGTGTGTGTCTCTGTGACTCAGTGGGAGAACGATTAAAAACCAGAAGCTCTCACTGAGTTCCTATGGTCTCTGTACGGCGTATGACTTAGTGGGAAAACGATTAAAAACCAGAGGTTCCCTCTAAGTCCCTAAGTCTCGGTTGCGTATGTGTCTCAGTGATTCAGTGGGAGAACGATTAAAAACCAGAGGCTCTCACTGAATCCCTGTAGTCTCTGTCTGTATATGGCTTAGCAAGAAAACGATTAAAAACCAGAGGTTCTTGCTAAGCTTTCTATGTTCGTATTGTACTTTGTAGAGCTGTTGCTAGTCAGGATGCTGGTGATCGACGAAGAGACTTACTGCCTGGGCTACGTGGTTTATATAGTCCCAGGTCGCAGCGGCTGACACATATTGTTGTTCGCAGGCCACCGTTGTGTGATTTTACTTCCGTTGGCCAGTAGTCGATTGTTGTTGTTGTGGCAGGCTTGTTGTTGTTGCAGTCAGGCTTGTTGGTGTTGCCGTCTTTTGCCCTTGGGCCACCTTCAACTTCTGGCGGTCAGCCACCTCACTCCAACGGTCCCTGGTTAGCCAGCAGTATTGTTGCCTGCCAGCAGCGCTGTCCGGAATCCTGTAGTGTTGTTGTTGTTAAATATTTAATTTAACTGACAATCAGCATTTCCCTCTTGTGCTTTGTACTTGCCGGCCGTTGGCGTAGTGGTGGTTCTGTCGTTGTCCCTCTTGTGCTTCGCTCTCATTTCTTCGTGTTGTTGGTGTAAGATTTCCGAGCGAGCGCACTCGGCAAATTCCACCGCTGAGTTCGTGCACTCACCTTCTCTTGTCCGGCATGTATTTGTTGTATTCCTCGTCGCTGTGTTTTTCCTCGCTCTTTGCAAGCATAGCGCTGATTGGCAAGATCGTTGGCTGTGCGTGAGGTTGCTTTTGTTGTAATCCTAGTTATTATTCCAACTGGTATAATATGCTGATGGTGATCTGTTCTCCCGCCACTGCTGCGCTGATTGGTTACAACGTATGTAGTTTTTTTTGTTAAATTTCTAATGCAGTTGCTTCGGTTCGGGTATTTTATCGTGATGTGTATGTGTATATAGTTTCGTAGCGACTCTGTCATTTGTAGTGTGGGCCAAAATTTCCCACAGAAGATTTTAGTCCTCACAAATTTCAACTCATATTGCTTATCTGCAACGTAGTAGCTCCAATATCGGCTGCACATTGTTTACTCCAGAAACATAGATTGGAGATGGTTTTGGAACTTTATGTTTTTCAATGTGCGGGATATTACAGTAATTTTCTTTTTCGGTTAAAATAGAAAATCTGTTCGAATTTGAAGGGAGATCCAGTTAGTAATTGGCTAACCTGGATTGTTTTGATTTACTTTGATTTGCTGGTTGTGGACTCGATCTGGCTCGTTTCAGAGTGTTTTGAGTTCTTTTAGTCGGGGATTTCTTTTGATTACCTAATTTAAATGTTTTGCTACCTACTTGCTTGTTTTTCTTTTGGTGCCTGCAGGGGTTTGGTTTTAGTAAATTTTCTTTTGCTCAAATCTTGATTTGCATTGTTCGCGCTTATTGGCATTTTCATCAATTTGAAACGACCGATGTTTTTGCTGTTGTACTGTTCGACGAAGCAATTGTCGTAATCACACTGGTTGGAATCGTTATAGGGCCAGTCAAGGCAATATTTGTTCTTAAATTTTTCAGACATACGGAACTTGTTGTTGGTAGTTCCGCAGTCAGGGGTATAACATTAAATATACCTGTTGTTTGCTGTTGTTGGTGAGAGGCTGGCACAATTTCTATGCTTGTAGACTGCTTATTTAGTTGAGAGCGACTTCCCCTTGGTTGATCAAGCACAGCGGCCGATCGCCCATGTTCGCTAGAGTTATTGTGCTCACATTGTGGGGGAAAGCTTAACCCTACGTCTCCACGGGTAATTTTTGATGGCATGCAATTGGCAAATTCAAGCAAATTGTCAATGGAGACTGCAAATTGCTTCAAGTTGGCAATTTATGGCTTGCAATATTTCATGCCATAAATTGCCAACATGCTGTGTTGCAATCAGTTGTCATTTTGTTTGTTTGACAGCCTTTTTTATTTTTTCGTTATGTTCACAGTGGCAGCATCGTAGAACATTTTAGTTTTGCCGCGTCTATTAAATTAATACAAACGCTAATATGGATGGGGATTGTGCATTTCGCTCCATTGTAATTAAGGATTCACCCAGAATTTTGGTTTTCTTCATTTTTCTCTTCATCGTATAATTCAAACAACACTGCAGGACAACTGGAAACCGCTGCAGCCAAGTTGCTGACCATCACAAGTTGAAGGTGGCTCAAAGTCAAGTGGCCACAACAACAACAAGCATGGTCTTAGGAGACACCGAAGCCGCCCAACGGAAGTGCAACTACACAACGGTGCCCCGCCAACAACAATATGCACCGGCCGCTGTAGTCACTTCGACGATATAAACCATGCAGCCCAAGCAGTGGATCTCTTCTTTGGATACGAGATCCTGACTAGGAACACCTTTACGCCAGGCGCCTACTTTACAATCTTAGAAATTACTACTTACGAACTAAGATTTCGAGACTTGGTTTTTTCGTATGGACATATCTCTGACATTTTGTGCACTGTTCAATTTACCTTTTCTTTTTAGGTGGCTCAAATTTTATTTTAGTGTACGATTTAGTGTCGATTTTATATAAGTCAGTATTATTTTTATTTGGTTTTACATTTACATAAAACATTGAGAGCCGGTTTTTTGTTGTTCTTTGTTTAATGTTTGGTACGTTTGTGACATCAAATCTCATACTAAACACGTGCACAGTTACATCTAAACACACCAGTTTCTGTGGACATCATCAGTGAGTGCATACAGATGAGTGGTTTAGTGTTTCTGTTATAAGTTGGTATTGTTATTCTCTCTAGTAGATTGGATGTGAGTGAGTACAGAGAGAACGAGAGAGAAACATTTGTTTTCCTATACGGCGCTCTAACAAATAAAACAGATAATGAAGACGGTACTATAAGTACTTATTGTACACTGCCAATAAATTCAAACATATCGATGTATATTATCAATAGTTGTATGTTGTACAACAATGTCGTTTATTAATTTAAGCAAACTTAAAGTTGTTCAGATAACAAAATAAAATTCAGTGCATAGAACTTAAACTATATTATAGAAATAAAAAATTCAATTTTTTAAAGGCAAACATAAACATATCACAAAAAGTAAGGCAAACAAAACATAAATATAGCACAGATA
Organism: Clusia tigrina; assembly: GCA_920105625.2. Taxonomy (NCBI): domain Eukaryota; kingdom Metazoa; phylum Arthropoda; class Insecta; order Diptera; family Clusiidae; genus Clusia; species Clusia tigrina. The sequence continues at coordinate 113,187,049 of OV050030.1, forward strand.
AAATTCAGTGCAAATAACTTAAACTATATTATAGAAATAAAAAATTCAGTCTTTAAAGGCAAACATAAACATATCACAAAAAGTAAATTAAACCTTAGCATACATACATATAAAATAAAAATACATTACAAAAAAAAATAAAACATATTTTGGAATGGTGTGAAAAACTAAAATTTTTGTTTTTAAATCAAAATTAAATTAAATTGGGAATTAAGTTTTTAAATGAAATCAATCTTTGGAATTTATATTTACAAATAAAATTTCATTAACTGATTTTCCATTAGATCCAAGTTTGGATCGTTTATCTGTTATTAGTGCCCGTGCAATGGAAAATATTCTTTCTGAAGGGGCACTAGATGCTGGTATAGCGAGTATTCGGCAACTCAGTTTATATAACAATGGAAATTCATTTTTCCTATCATTCCACCATTTCAAAATATTAAAATCATTTTGCAGATGCACATTCGTATTTTTATATTTAATTATTTCATTTTCAATTATATATTGGTTAGAATAAACTTCCTCTATTGGTTGAACATATTTTTCAAATAATGAATATATTCTAGATGAACTTGTTTCAGTGGGTGAATTAACAATATTTATTTCATTTGAATAAGGAAGCAACAAAGATTTACATTTGGTTATTACTTCTGTTTGTTCTTCTAAACTAAACTGAGTAAGTTGATTAGCTGGCGGAAATAAAAATATTGCTAATTTATGATATAATGTGATCTTGCTGTCTACTAAGGAAATTAAAGTATCATAGACATTTCTTTTAAACTCCGAGATAAAAGTAGGCTCATCACTATTGGTAGTATTACACATTGTTTTTAAATTATTAATATGTGGGTGAACTAAATGAATAGTAACATAGGAGCTGCCTTCAAGTTCTGTGGAAGCATCCATGAAAGGCTTTAAAATTGAAATTAATTGGTCTAAATAATATTCTTTTATTATGCTAAATTTCTCAGTCATATTTTTCTCATTTAGTATTTTTGTAATATCAGTAAAATTAGATTTTGTTGATAATAGATTAAAATATACTGTATTCCATCTTGTGGGTGTGAAGCTTTACAATGAAGTGTTTAAATCACAATTTAAACCAGATTTCTTAAAAAATTTTACCAGTTTGGATGATTCTGTTACAATTTCATCAATTTGTGCTGACGTTTTAATACATTTTTCTATAGTATTGTGAATCAAGTGATTTATACAGTTGACATTTTCGTGATCTTTTAAAGCTGCTTTGATGTTACTTCCTCTATCTGTAACCACTACTACTGGGTCATTTAAGGAACAATTGAACTCATTCAGTAGAGTATCCAATTTTTGTTTTATAATGATGCCTATTTAATAAATAAATAATTTCAAATATAATTAATTACAGTTACAAATAAGGACACTGAATAAATTAAATAACAATTGAAAAAACATTTGAAATTTAGTATTTACATGTATTATTTTACAGACAACTTACTTGTACTCGAAATTCCTTTCATAGACTTCACTCCCAGCAACTTGCTTTTATACACTCCATCCATAACGAGCCGTTAAGGCGAGGTACAAAATTTTTGAAAAATTTTCAGTCCATAGGTCACATGTCAGAAAATAACCAATTTGAGGTATGGATGCTATCTCAGATTGAAGCTTTGTAAAGTGTAGAGAATAGCTATTCTCAACGTTTCTATATATTGTAGTTGGATGTGGTATTAGTGAATCAACATTAAGATTGGTTCCGAATTTGTTTCCTAGGGAGCTTTGAATACACTTTTAGTCCACTGTCTTTCACTAAAGAGTAAGGGCGAATGTCTCCAAGAACCCACTCAGTTAAAACATCGGTACATGCCTTTTTAGCCTCTTAGTTTGGCTCAATCAATTGAATTTCTTTTTCATTTTTTAACAATGCACAACACCTGTGTTTGTTTAAATTAGATAATGCATTTTTATTGTATTTGTATACATTTTTACAAATTTTGCATGCAACAAAATTTGTTAATTCAACATCGTTTTCGTCTTTAATAAGGCCAAAGCAATCCCATATCTTGCTTCGACCTCTGTTTGCACTAATTTTATAGACATCAGATAAAATCTTTTCTTTTATTTCAAAATTGTTCATTTTTAAATATAATTTTCAGTTCAAATCACTTTTCACTTCAAAATTAACCTACATATGCTTCACGTCTATCAAAATTCACTTGAGTCCACTTGCTTCCACCAACAATACTTTGAAAATATTTGTGGTACAACAGTTATTTGAGAGTAAGAAACAAATAATTCTCTCACTCAATGCATACGGAGATATAACTGTTATACTCTTTACGAGTAGAGTGAGTGCGTAAAAGCAAAACCATACAATATCTGTTGCACTCATTCACTCATGTATACCAATAGTAACAGATACGTTTATGGTGTATTTGTTTTGACAATACTTTCAGTTCTACTATTGCACGTCTTTATCTCATACGTCTTAACTCATAACTTATTTCGTTTGTTGGCGTAGAGTGATACAGGCCTTTCAAATCGACGTTAACATTTTGCTCTTGTTTTGGTTTGTAAGTATGAAATTCTGTATTTCTGTCTACAAGAGCTTTTGTAATAGTTCTGTATTTATCAGCTGTCATTGGTTGAATTTTGATTTTATTTTCGTTCAAAAATTTCAACTCATATTGCTTATCTGCAACGTAGTAGCTCCAATATCGGCTGCACACTCCAGAACCATAGATTGGAGGTTGTTTTGGCACTTTATGTTTTTCAATGTGCGGGATATTACAGTCATTTTATTTTTCGGCTAAAATAGAAAATCTGTTCGAATTTGAAGAGTGATCCAGTCAGTAATTGGCTAACCTGGATTGTTTTGATTTACTTTGATTTGCTGGTTCTGGACTCGATCTAGCACGTTTCAGAGTGTTTTGAGTTCTTTTAGTCGGAGATTTCTTTTGATTACCTAATTTAAATGTTTTGCTTCCTACTTGCTTGTTTTTCTTTTGGTGCCTGGTGGGGTTTGGATTTAGTAAATTTTCTTTTGCTCAAATCTTGATTTGCATTGTTCGTGCTTGTTGACATTTTCATCAATTTGAAACGACCGATGTTTTTGTTGTTGTACTGTTCGACGAAGCAATTGTCGCAATCACACTGCTTGGAGTCGTTATAGGGCCAGTCAAGGCAATATTTGTTCTTAAATTTTTCAGACATACGGAACTTGTTGTTGGTAGTTCCGCAGTCAGGGGTATAACATTAAATATACCTGTTTTTTGCTGTTGTTGGTGAGAGGCTGGCACAATGTCTATGCTTGTAGACTGCTTATTTGGTTGAGAGCGACTTCCCCTTGGTTGATCAAGCACAGCGGCCGATCGCCCATGTACGAGAGATGCGCTAGAGTTATTGTACTCACATTGTGGGGGAAAGCGTAACCCTACGTCTCCACGGGTAATTTTTGATAGCATGCAATTGGCAATTTCAAGGAAACTGTCAATGGAGACTGCAAATTGCTTCAAGTTGGCAATTTATGGCTTGCAATATTTCATGCCATAAATTCCCAACATGCTGTGTTGCAATCAGTTGTCATTTTGTTTGTTTGACAGCCTTTTTTCATTTTTTCGTTATGCTCACAGTGGCAGCATCGTAGAACATTTTAGTTTTACCGCGTCTATTAAATTAATACAAACGCTAATATGGATGGAGATTTTGCATTTCGCTCCCCTGTAACAAAGGATTCACCCTGAATTTCGGTTTTCTTCTTTTTTCTCTTCATCGTATAATTCAAACAATTTTTGAAGCGCGGGCACAGCGAACTAGATTGCTTGACGACATTTTCAAAATGACGATGACATAACATGGCTATGCCCACCAATTTAATATTGCCAACTTTTGCAATGAAATTTGACAGTTGTTATGCCATCAAATATTGCCTGTGGGGACGTGGGGTATGACACTCATTTAGGAACACTTGTATTGTTGTTTTTTTTTTATTATATTCCGCATTCACATTCACTTTTCTCTTTTTAAAAGCAAAATAGAATCACCATTTAGTGCACACAAAAGTGTCTACGTTAAACGTCCTATCGCTCTGTAGCACTTTTTCTAATTTAAGTAAATAAAAATAAAATAACTTCGAGTGAAGACGCGTCGGTACACGTCGGAGATTTTATTTCGAGGTCAACTTTAATTTAAAATATTTGAATCATTACAACAATTACAACAATATAACAACCACAACATTGCAGCAAATAGCTCCGAGTTTGCGTTCTGATTGCAGCCAACAACACTGCAGGAGAACTGGAAACCGCTGCAGCCAAGTTGCTGACCATCACAAGTTGAAAGTGGCCCAAAGTCAAGTGGCCACAACAACAACAAGCATGGTCTTAGGAGAAACCGAAGCCGACCAACGGAAGTGCAACCACACAACGGTGCCCCACCAACAATATGCACCGGCCGCTGTAGTCACTTCGACGATATAAACCATGCAGCCCAAGCAGTGGATCTCTTCTTTGGATACGAGTTCCTGACTAGGAACACCTCTACGCCAGACACCTACTTTACAATCTTAGAAATTACTACTTACGAACTAAGATTTCGAGACTTGGTGAGAACGTCTGGTTTTCAATCGTTTTCTCACTAAGGTGCATACGGTACAGAGACTTAACTACTTAGTGAGAACATATGGTTTTCAATCGTTTTTTCACTAAGGCACATTCGCTACCAGACCATAGGGACTAAGTGAGACCAGCTGGTTTTAAATCGTTTTATCACTGAGACACACAGTCCTAAAATGCATTGTTACGCCTACAGAAAGAAGTACAGCCGAATAAAATCTTAGGTGACTAGCCACTACGATTTAGAAACTTAAAATTAATAGTAATATTGGAAGGGCTCACAAAAGTCCGTAGCTGAACGCATAATTTCAAGAAATTCAGATTTCCCTTGGCCTCCTCGTTCACCAGATTTAACTGCGCCCGATTTTTTTTTATGGGGATATTTAAAAGCCAAAGTGTATGTTAACAAACCACAGACACTTGGACAGCTCAAGCAGAATATTCGAGACGAAATACAGCGCCTGCAACCAGAAACATTACGCCGTGTAATGCAAAATGCGCTAAAAAGAGCAATGCCTCTATCGAGCAAAATGGTGGTCATTTGTCTGATGTCATATTTCACACATAGTCACGTTAAATTTCCATAAAATGTATTTAACATATTAAAATAAATCATTTAAAAAAAACCCGTTATTACAAGAGTTACACGTGTTTAACATCACTAGGTCTCATTTGGGCCACCCTGTATTTATCACATAGTTTACAGCTGTTTCACACGAGAAATTCTTTCTGAATCCTGACTGGTATTTTGAAAGAAGCTTATTTTGTTCCATATACTTTCCAAGCTGTTCTTTAACCACCTTTTCGATTATTTTTTCAGTTGTCTTAAGTGTATTAATTGGTCGATATTCCTCGCATTTATTTGTTTTGGCGATTTTTTCAATTGGTATGACTATTGATTCTTTCCAATTTTCAGGAAAGGCACCTAATTCCAAAGATTTATTTATTATATTTAGCAAAATTTTTCCTATGACGTTCCAGTTATCAAGGATTGTTTTACTCGAAACTTTGTTACAGTCAGGTCTATTTTTAAAATTTTTACATATATTCTTAAGTTCTATTGTATTTATTGCACGAAATTTAAATTTAGAGTTTATCACAGGTACTTTGTTTCTATATTGTATATTTCCAATTGATTCTCGAATTAAATTAATACTATTTATGAAATATTGGTTAATTTGGTTGGCTATTTGAAAATTGTCCTTATGTTCTACATTATTAAATATCACAGATTTTATCACATTTTGGGTTTTTTTAAGGATTCTTAATCTCTCTCCACATTTGCTTTTGGTCTTTGGTATTATTTATTTTATCATTTATGTGCTTATTTTTTGCGTTTTCTATTGTTACTTTATATAAGTTTCTAATTAGTTTATAATTATTCCATGCATTATATGTATTCTGTTCTAAGGCTAGTCGATACTTCATCTTTTTTTCTCTTTTCATTATTTTAAGTTCATTTGTAAACCAGTTTTTAGTATTGTTTGTTTCTTTAATATTTTTTTTATTTGTGAATTTTTTTATCAGGTTTTCGATACTCTCATCTAAAAAAGTAGCATCACTGTTGACATCACTATTATTATTATTATTATTATTTTTCTGTAATATTGCACTTAGTTCTCTATAAAACACGGGTTGTTAATTAAATATTTCAGTTTCTTTATAATTTATTTTTTCATGGCACTGATTTGGTATTTCGAAAGTTATATTTATGGATTCGTGATCCTATATATTTTTTTTATAATTACAAAGGTTGTCCTGTATATAATAATTTAAAATTAAAACTGTCGCCGGGTATACAATTATAAAGTAACTTATCCCCAAATCCTATTTATATTCAGCATGCCACCACAAATCCTCAGAAAGGTGTCCCTATTGTTCAAAAATTTAATTCTGGTCAAGCAACCTACGCAAGTGTTCTAATAGTGGAGTAGAAACCATGATTCTAAATCTTACTCAGTGCATGACTCAATTCATGTCACCATTGCAAAATATGTTACATGATTTGATTAAAGCTCAAAATCAGATGATCCAAACTCTTATAAATAAAAAATGCTTATGGAACGCAAACGGTGTTAACCAGCATAAACTAGCCATTAACAAATTTCTGTATGACCAAGAAATTGATGTTATGCTTTTGTCTGAAACACATCTCACAAACAAATACAATTTTCATCTCCTTCAAATTTTATAATACTAATCATACATATGGTTAAGCCGATTGTCGTTGCCACTACGGCTGCAGTCGAAAGCATGGAGTTAAAAAAATGTATATATTTATCTATATCATCTGCATCTTTTCCTCAACTCTTGTAGAGATATGACTACTAACTAATACTTCTAAAATGTGCAAATGGCGTGTAAATTGAAAAACTTGTAGTACAGAAATGAACGGCTGCGCCGAGAATGGCCGAAATATCGCTCACCCACTCTAAACACAATCTTAAAGCAGTCGAAGGGCTCTTAAAGATGCTCTCACAAAAGAGTAGGACCTAAAAGAGTACCTGAAGAAGATAACCCCAAATTCTACCGAAAGGTATTCCCTTTAGAAGGCATCGAAAAACTTTTAGCCTGCAATGGATGGAGTAAAACCTCTAGGAAACCCGAACGGCGCGTGGGTTCAAAGCGATAAAGAAAAAGCACTGTGCTTTGCACGACATGTATGGAACGTGCTCCAGCCGAATATGGCTACAAACTCCTTTGCCTGCCTTACCTTGCAGTACTGAGATTGCTCATTCTATTAAAATTTCCCTTTCTGAAACAAAAGAAATCACCTGGATTCGATAATATTACAGTTACCAAATTCTGCGCCTGAATTTCTCTGCAAGGTTTTTAACGCAATTTTGGACAGCGGTTACTATCCGAATGTATGAAAGCTAAACCTGGAAAAGATGCAACGCTGCCGTCATCGTATAGGCCTATCAGCCTGTTGCCTTGCCTTTCCAAATTCTTTGAGAAATACTACTAAATAAACTACGAGTATATGCTTTTCTTCATGAACATAGCGTAGGTGTTCCGACACCAATTCGGTTTTCGAGAAAAGCACAGCACTATTGAGCAAGTGAATCGAATTACAAATGAAATAAGCAAAGGATTTGCACTTGGGGAGTTTTGCTCTGCAATATTCCGTGGCGTGGCTCAAGCATTTGATAAGGTGGCATCAAGGACTGAGGTTCAAAATTTTCTTCCAAAAGCTATCATAAAATTATTGAGTTTTACTTATCCCCTAGATGTTTCAGTGTAAAAGTAAACGAATTTATTTCCGAAGATTTTCCAATTTTAGCCGGTGTATACCAAGGTAGCGTTTTAGGCCCTACATTATATGTAGTATTTACATCTGATACTTCTATAACTTAAAGCACACTAATTTCAATATTTGATACCGCCATACTTAGTTGCAATAAAAATTATATAAAGGCGTCGAGGGAATTACAATACCACTTATTTAGGGTTGAAGAATGGCTTGGAATGTGGCATTAGCAAAAAAGCAAGCACGTAACATTCTCTTTGAAGCCTGGTACGTGTCCTGATATTCTGCTCAATAAAATCGAGATTCCGCAAACTAATGAAGTCACTTACCTCGGCATTCATTTAGAAAGGCGCTTAACTTGGCGTAAGCACATTTTAGCTAAAATGTTATTAATGAAGTTGAAAGTCGCCAATCTGCATTGGCTAATTAACCATAAATCTACTTTAAGTCTGGAATATAAAATCCTCCTATACAATGCAGTTATTAAGCCGATATGGTTCTACGGGATTCAAGTGTGGGGTAATTCATCCGCTTCTAACATTGCCATAATTCAAAGGTTTCAGTCAATAACAAGTGCTCCATGGTTAATAACAAGTGCTCCATGGTTAATAACAAGTGCTCCATGGTGCATGCGTAACGATAATATTCACAAAGACCTGAAAATACCAACAATTATCACAGAAATAATGTCTAGAGCGCAGAAATACATAGCAAGACTGGAAAATCACCCGAATCCACTAGCTAAATCCCTCGAAAAACCAATAAGCCGATCTCGCCTGCAGAGAAGAGACTTTCCGGCGTTTTGAAGAGCGAAGCAGAGCCGAAATTTTGATGGCCAAATTCAATTTGGATTAAAACTATTAGTTTTAAGATATGATGTACTTATTGTTAGGCTTAATTTAAGCAGATTCAATAAATAATAAATTCTCGTAAAAAAAACCAGTTGCTTCTGATCTGCATAAACCTACACCAAACACATTACAAAACCACTGTTTGATATAATCCCTTTAGCCAAGTCGGTATGATCTGCCATGTATTCAGCAAGAATCTGTTTTTGCTTTTAGTAATATTAGTCCTATAATTTATAAAAAAAATTATTAATTCAACAAAATAAATTAAAAAGTATGCACTTACGTTTCGTTTCTCATTTAACAAATTTTTTTATTTACGGAAAACGTTATTCCGTTCGATAATTTGCTATCGAATAAAATTTCGAACGGTTTCGCTCAAATTCCGCTAGCGAGGGGGCTGCATCCTACCAAATTCCGATACACTTTTCTCGCTATAGGGTCAGAGAATACCAAATATAAAAATTCCGCACGTTTCGTAAGAATTCCGCTCCTTTACGGCTGCGACAAATTACCCTGGTATGTATGTACCCATAAATGAGTGTATCCTACCACACCCTGCAGTCCGACCATATATGACTATATACATACTTTTTAGGCACACCCTCGCGTTGTGTTCCTTTCAACCGATATTCTTAATTTAAATTCACAAAAAACAAATGTTTTATATTTCCTTAGTAATTTTCCATTTCATCGACTCCTGTTCTTATTTGTATTTAAATGCTTTTCTTCAACTACTTTTTAATCCATTATGTTGTCCCACACTATCTCTCCCTCAAATTTTACTTTCTCTTGCTTATTTTAAATTCTACTTAGCTATTAATCAAATCAATTCCCACAATATCTACTCCAATTTCATTTTTATTTATATTAACAACTTCTTTCCTTCTTTCCATTTCTAATAGCAAATCAATATACTCTTAATTCTTACTCTACTTCTACTTCTAAGCCCTTTCACTCCCTTTTTTTCTAAGGTCTATTTTTGCTAAAGTTTATTCGACCCAGTCAAATTTGAAAAAAATATATACATATGTACTTACTATCATACTTACTTATTAGGATGCATTTCAATATATCCTATTGGGATAGATTGTGTCCACCTTCATATCATGTACCAAGTTTCTACGAACGTACGTCTACAAACATATATCCACTTCGTCTTCATACTATATGTAAAGTTTGTACGAATACACTGCTAATATTTCCGCCCTGCATGCGCTCCACTTTACGTTTTGCTCAATTGGTTGGGCAATGCACTTTCGGTTTTTTTGATTCTCGTATCTGTGTTTTTTCTATTTTACATTTTTTCATCACTAATTATTACCTTACTTACTATTTTTCAACCACAATATCTCTTCTCATTCTTGTTCTTCTGCATTACGGGTGCAGTGTTTGCTTGCATACTCGCATTATGTAATTTTTTCCACGCTGGCCTTGACTTTGAAAATAGAACTGACGCTATTTTATGCTTGTTAATAAAATATTGATTTCAGTTGTCATCAAATGAGAAATCGGAGTATCTACGGGTGTAGTATACTACAAACACATATTTTTTAGTTAGTTCGGAAATGGAATAGCTTAAGAAAGTTTTTGTGAAGTTTTTTGGGTATGCCATGTTATCACCGTGGTAGCTGGGGTGCTGATTTCTGTCGCCATGTACGAGATTAACCACACAGGAGAAAACTTATTTTTCCTGGTTTGCTTCTTCATTAGTACTTTGTTACCCACATGAAAAATACTGGGTTTAGTACCTTGTTGTAGGCTTCTCTGGCTACTCGTTTAGCACGATCTTGGTTTTCTCTAATCAACTCGTGTGCTCGCTGCAGCTGATATTTCCTAACTTTATTTGTGTCATCAGCATTGTATACTGGCGCACATTTGCGCTTCAAATTTGCTGTCATGTCGAAATCAAACCCGTAGTGTTTTCTGAACGGGTTTGATTTCCATGTACACAACAATACATGTACAGTATTGTTGTGTACATGGATGGCCGTAGTTAACCACTGATCCCAGTTAGAGCCATCCTCTTTGACGAAACTACGCAAGTACTCTGCCAGAGGTCTATGACTTCGTTCTAAGAATCCGTTCGCTTGCGGATGATAAGGAGTAATGTGTAATTTCTTAATCCCTAGCATTTTACACGTCTCAGAGAATAATTTTGACACGAAATTCGATCCGTTGTCGGTCACCAACACTTTTGGTATGTTGTAACGCGCTATAATTTCGTCAAAACATGCTTTGGCTACCGTACTCGCCTCTACATCAGGTATGGCTACACATGCCACATACTTTGAAAAATCATCTTGGAATGTCAAGATGTACTTATTTCCCGAAACTGTCTCAGGTAAAATACCTACAATATCTATGTGAACCTTATCAAATGGTTGGTTCAGTGTGTCAGTTAACACCATTGACATCTTTGTTAGCCTCGAACTCTTGTTGGCCTGACATTTTGGGCAAATTCTTTACATATTTTTTTATGTCTCTGAGCATACCTCTTCAGTATATCTGTCTGAGGTATCTGTCTCTCGTAGGTTTTCAAAGATCCCTGGTATCCGCCTAGAGGTGAATTATGGAAACCCTTCGGTACCTTTGCTCTATTCTCTTTACTGTTCAACCGTTTTACACTTCTAGCTGTGGGGCTTTATCATTACTTTCATCCGCCAGTCCTTCTGGTGTTTAATCCCGCTCCTACCTCTGAACAACGATCGCCTAGGTAAACTACCTCTCTTCGTAAGAATTGACACTCCTATGTGTTCTCGCAATTTCTGGAGCACCTTACACAAGCGTTGCAAATACTACTGCCCGGCCGGGGCCCCTGCTAATCCAAACGGCATCCTGTTGAAATCATAGTGCCCCAAACCGGTACTGAACGCGGTGTTTTGTTTATCTAGGATTTCCACCAGAACCTGATGGTAGCCACTTGCTAAATCAAGCGTAGAAAATTATCTACTTTGTTATAATTGGTCCAGGATTTATTCTATCCTTGGAATCGGGAATACCTGCTTGATAGTGGCGTAGTTCAATTTTCTGAAATCAACGAATATTCGCCAGTGCTTCTGATCCAGAGCACACCCTTTCATAGGCACTAAATTAATTGGTGAATTCCAAGGCGATATTATTGGTCTAATTATATTATCCCTTAACATCCCTTCGATTTGCCTGTTTACCTCATCTTTGTGAGCTTGTGGCAACCTGTATCGCTTCTTGCTAATTGGCGGCTGATCCGCTCTAATTGGTATTTCATGTTCTATCTCGGAAGTGAATGTTAGTTGGTCGCCTTCCAGCAGAAATATGTCATGGAATGACGTACAAATGGCCTTCTCTTCCGAGTTTACGCTTGGGTCCAATTTCAGTGATTCTGATACTCTCTCCATCCTTTTTCTTATATCTACCTGCTTATCTGGTTACCGACCTACAGTTTGGTTCTTAAAAATTATCGTAACTAGTGCACTTAAGCCTTACCCATATAATAGTCCTCTTCTGATTCAATTAGTAAACAAGCGTACACCTTACATTTGTCAGCGTGCGTTATGGTCTCTCCCATATATACATCCTCCGGTAGCTGCTGCTTGTGAAAAACAACCGTTCGAAGTTTCTTGTTCAAACGGAGTTATTACCCTCGTTGTCCTAGCGCCTACCTTTTTCTAACTACTATTATTAACAATTTTCACGGTTCCTTTCCGCCAAGACTTTAGTGGAAGAATCAGAATCCTATTCTTATTCCTATCGAAAAGTGATAACTCTTTAGTTACTGCATCCAGAATGTTGCGGGCCCAAAGGTTATCCCGCCCGAGTTTACCACTAGTTTCTCGATTCACTACGTTCATTCGGAAACTTGCGTCTCTGACCTCGGTGTGGTTCACCTTAACTGAGCCGAATACACCCCCAAAGACACCGTTAAGAGAATTCATACTCGTTTCATCAGTTGCCAGTCCTTTTCGTGATTACCTACATTTTACGAGACTAGTGTGCGCTCCTGACTCTACCAAAAGCACTAGTTTTCCACTATCTGCAGATTATCTCGATGCACGCATCGGCTCTTCTACTAACTACGAAACAAGGTCTTCTTGTTCCTAGAACGGATGTGTAGGTATTCCCTACCTCTCTGCTACTTTCCCGCCAAGAGTTGTGGTTCTTACTTATGTACCCATACTCCTAACGTGCTAACCTAGTTATCTTATCCTTGTACTCCCATACCGTTTTTACTGCTGCCGGTCTATACTTCCTTATTTTATCAAAACCTATCTCCACTACTAGAATCACCTCTGTACACGAAATAGAATCGTAATCAGGAAAAAATTTTTGGAGTTCCTCATGCTCCTCCCTCACTTGGGAGGCTCACACTCTATTCACTCTCTCCGCTACTCTCGGCATACTATTTGCTTTTTCCTTCTTTGCTTTGCAGTCTATTGGCCTCGACTGAGCTGCTAGAAGTTTCCATAGTTCCTCTGTTGGGATTGTTATTGCCTGCATTCTGTTACTCGATGTCCCATTCGTCCAGATAAGAAACATTTAAACCGCTGTATAATGTTGCTCATTCTGGCTTCAGTACTGGAATTCAAATTTGAACGCTGCTGGTTACTCCCAGTGCTAAAAGTATTCCTTCCTTGGTTAATTCCTTCCGTGTAATTACCTCTAAGTCCGCTGAAATTATTCCTACCTTCTCTCACGGCTCTGTTGTCGGAGATACCGGGATTATACGCTCCTCTGTATATGTTTGGGACGGAATTGCTTCCCTCTCTATCCACGACAGCGGCAGTGAACATGTCCTGTCTGTTTTCGAACATATGTACTTCGCCCAATCCGTCCGTACTCCGCTCCATTGTGCTCTAATAGCCTCTTCTGCTAATTCCTCCAAAGTTCCTGTTCTGCTACAGCCGGGTCACGGTGACACACAACGAAAGCTGTTAGCACTGACTTGTCAACCTCGTACAATAGCACTGTATCTCCAACGCCATTGTATTTACCTCTCACTATTTCTATGGCCAGCCCCTGCATTGATCTTAGACGCCCGGCAAAGGCTCCTATGTCCTGCCAGCTGTTTCCCCATTCTGATTTCTTGAGTTACATCTTCGAAAGTCCTAACCTTCAGGTAAGTTCTCGTCAGGAGCCCGTAAAGCTCGTTCGCACTGCCAAATTGCTTTGGCGGCACAAGTTTGTATGCGTCTCTGAACAACACAGTCAAAGAAATCCTGTAACTCATCTGGCCTGATGCTCCTCCTGGCAAGATCACACCCCTGTAGGAACCTCGGGTACTAACCTGGCCACTGTTTTCGAAATTTCCTCTATCCCCATCTTACTAACTCCGGATATATTACTCTGTTCAATTGCTTGGGTATCGTTAATTCCTGGGCTTACTTCAACCTCTATTTCCTTCGGTTCTAGAAGGCTCGGGACAAAGGAAGGATTTAAGTCAATTGTTCTCCTATGTTCTCCTCGTGTTGGATAATATGTACCCTGTTGCCGCTCTTCTATTGGAGTTTCCTTATTAAACACCGGCTCCACTAATAGAGGGCAGGCTTCTGCTCAAATTCCTGACCTTTCGGTGATTAAAGGATGACTCCGTTTTCAGTAGACCTAGACAATAATTCTGGGTGCTTACTCACCACAATTTTCGGCTTCATTTTTGCTCGTTGCTGCTTACAATTGCTCATACAGGTTTTCCGTAAATAATTTACTTCCGTCTGTAAAGACCTTAGCTTGTATTGTGCCTTGTCTTGATCTAATTTAAACCTGGCCAAAGTCCCGTATTAAACCGTTAATCCTTTGCAAAGTATTCAGTGTCACCTATGGTTAAATGTACCCAACAAGGTTTGTAGTTCCGCTAGTCGCTTGAGGTAGAACTAGCTTTTTTTTCGTGCCTTATCGTCCTTTTGGTAGAGCGTATACTCGACATGTATCCTCATTTTGGCCGGATCCGTATATCTGTGTTTGCCGAATATATATGGATAAAACTTTATCCTTGTATCGATGCACTGAGGGACCTTTAATGAGCGCTTGTTAGCAGCCTGAATCCACAGATTGCGGTTGTAACCGCGCGAGCTAAAACGCGCTAGAGTTTGTTTGTTAGAATGTGTTCTTTTTTATAAACTCACCTGCTTAATTACATTTGTTATTATTTCTTAATACTCTACTTTATTATTTCTAATTGCTCTACTATATTATTTCTAATTGCTCTACTCTTTGGTTTGCACATTCTCCAATTGTTTACCAAGGCAATCATTCACTGGCACACTTTTGGAAAGTGTTGATCAGTCAGTAGTGAAAGTTCATTGCAATTCAATTGTCAAATAAGCGCACCTAAAAGCATCCGATCGACTTTTACTTAATAATAACATTTTTATTAGATTATATGGTCGCCTTAGTGCTATGCAAGTTTATTATTTTATTAATAATACAATCTAATTGTTACTTGGGTTTGACTCACAACAATTTCTACAAATCCTAATTTTCTTCTGGATTGCCTCGCTCTGCCGATTTTGTGCTTCCAGCAATTGTCTAGCTGATTTTGGTACTTCCATAGACCGAATTAATTTTTATTTACGGTCCCGTGACTTCCACCAAAGAATTGTTAGAACTTATATTTATAATTTTTGACTTCCCTTGATAATTCTATAGAATTCCAGTTAATTTATATATTTAAAGAAAACCATTATATTATATGACTACGCAGTTTGTTCTACGCATTTAATTCAAAGTTAAATTCTTTCAAAGTATAAGTTAGCTAAAACGCTAATAATAAACAACCAAAACTAAGTGTATAATTAAAATAGAAAGGCAATTATAATGTAATGCCAGAGAGAAAACAAAATATATTTATATTTAAAAATAAATATATTTATATTTATAATAAATATTTCCTTTGCACAAGTATCAAAATTATACTTATATTAGATCCACAGCTTCTGAATGCGAATACAAATTATGTATATAAATTTATTGTATTTTATTTCGTTACTGTTTTGCAAAACATCGTGATACTATCTGATAGTCAAGCAGCACTCAAGAGTCTGAGCTCACCCTTAGTGAGGTCTAAACTTGTGTGGGACTGTATTGCGAAGCTAAACTCCCTAGGCAGTATGAACAAGTTATCTCTAATGTGGGTACCCTGCCACATAGGAGTAGAGGGAAATGAGAAGGCTGATAGTTTAGCTAGGAAGGCTGCGGCCTCTCACTTCAACGGCCCTGAACACTTTTGAAGAAATGTACAGATGCAAAACGACGTCAAACCTGGAAAACTCTTCCGGGACTAAGACAGTCCAAAGCTCAACTGGGAGATTTTAATCCTAAAAGAGCTAAGGAGTTAATAAATATGCCTAGGGGTGAATTAAGAATCATCACAGGCATTTTAAGCGGACATTGTAGACTCAACTACCATTTGAACAAGTTGGGTATATCTTCAGATGCCATCTGTCGATTCTGTGGAGAAAGTGACGAAACCTCACTACACCTGATCACAGACTGCGGACCATTTGGCACACAAAAAACACAGGTGTTTTGGAGAATATATCTTAGACATGAGCAAGATCCCTTATCTTGATTCCTCCAAAATATATGAATTCCTGTCGGAAATTAACCGGACAGAAGATTTATAGATGAGACTATCCTCATCTTTCAAATAAATAGGGGCATCACAATAGATCTTTTAGGTCCCAGTGTATAACACCCTTATATAAATATAATCTAATCTAATCTACTATCATACTTACTTATTAGAATGCGTGCCTACACATTTATTCCAATGTTTCCTATTGGGACAGATTTTGTCCACCTTCATATCATCTGCCATGTTTGTACGAGTATACGTCTACAATCATACATGCACTCCATCATCATACTATATACAAAGTTTGTACCAATGCGCAAGCATAAGTGCACTGCTAACATTTCCACCCTGCAAGCGCACCACTTTGCGCTTTCCGCAATTGGGTTGGGCAATACACTTGCAGTTTGCCCAAATGCACTAAATAAATCATTATTCATATTTTTTCTTCCGTTGAATTTTGATTTTCGTATCTGTGTTTTTTTATCTCACATTTTTTTTTTCATCACTAATTATTACCTTACTTAATATTTTTCAAGCTTTCTCTCTCTTCTTATTCTTGTTCTTACTTCATTTTAGCTGCAGTATTAGCTTGCATATTCACGTTATGTAATTTATTCACGATCTAAGTCAACATGGTGTAATTTCACGCTGGCCTTGACTTTGAAAATAGAACTGACGCTATTTTATACTTTTTAATAGAATCTAATTTCAGTTGCTCATTAAATGAGGAATATGAGTGTCTACGAGTATAGTACTCTACAAACATATGTTATTTAGTTGTGAGTCCGCAAATGGAATACGTTTAGTAACTTAATGTGGAGTTTTTTTGGTTTGCCTTTAATCGTTACTACCGTGGTAACTGGACTTAACTGGCCCTAACCACACAAGAGAAAATATATTTTCCCTAGTTTGGTTCTTCATTAGTACTCGGCAACCCACATGAAAGACTACTGGGGTTAGTACCTTGTTGTAAGCTTCTGTGGCTACTCATTTAGCATGATCTTGGTTTTTTCTGACCAACTCGTGCGCTCGCTGTAGCTGATATTTCCGCACTTTGAGTATTCTAAACGGAGTTTGTTTCTTTGATACATGTACAGCATTGTTGTGTACATGCATGGCCGTAGCAGAAACTACGCAAGTATTATGCCAGAGGTCTATGATTTATTTCTAGCGAACCGTTCGCTTGCGGATGCTAAGGAGTAATGTGTAATTTCTTAATCCCTAGCATTTTACACGTCTCAGAGAATAAATTTGACACCAAATTCGAACCGTTGTCGGTCACCAACACTTTCGGTATGTTGTAACGTGCTATAATTTCGTCAAAAACTGCTTTGGCTACCGTACTCGCCTCTGCATCAGGTATGGCTACGCATGCCATATACTTTGAAAAATCATCTTGGAACATCAACATGTATTTATTTCCCTAAACTGTCTCAGGTAAAATACCTACAATATCCATATGAACTTTATCAAATGGTCGTTTCGGTGTGGCAGTTAACACCATTTACATCTTTGTTAGCCTCGAACTCTGTTGGCCTGACATTTTGCGCAACTCTTTACATATTTTTTTATGTCTCTGAGCATACCTTTCCAGGCGTATACCCATCTGATTCTCTTGTAGGTTTTCCAATATCCCTGGTGTCCACCTAAACGTGAATAATGGAAACCATTCAGTACTTCTTGAATATATTTTTCATTCTCGAGCCACTCTACCCTGTTGGCTAGCTGTTTGTCTCTTTCCTCATGCGTTTCTTTAGTTTCTCCTGCTTCGGTGTTAAGCACTGACCGTTTAACATTGGCCTTCTCCTTGTCGGCCTTTGCCTTTGCTCTAGTTTAAACTACCGATATCTTTTGCTCGTGAGGCACTCTGCTCTCAGCGGTTGATCATCATCATCATCATAATTGGCGTACAACCATTTCTGATTATTGCCGCGTTATCAGCCTTCGCCAGTCGTCTCTGCTTCGCGCACGCTGGCGCCAATTGGAAACACCAAGTGCAGCCAGGTCCTCTTGAACTTGGTCCTTCAACGTAGTGGTGGTCTCCCCCTCCTGCGTCCGCCACCCGTCGGCATCGATTCACTACTTTTTTCGCCGCAGCACTTTCATCCATTCGCACAACATGTCCCAGCCAGCGCAGCCGCTGTGTTTTAATGCGCTGAACTATATCAATGTCGGCGTACAGCTCATACAGCTCGTTGTTCCATCTGATTCGATACTCTCCGTAGACGCATATAGGACCATAGATCCTTCGAAGAATTTTTCTCTCGAACGCCCCCAAAGCTCGTTCATCGTTGTTTGTCATCGTCCAGGTTTCGGCACCATAAAGCAGGACGGGAAGGATGAGATCTTTGTAGAGCGTAATTTTTGTTCATCGAGAGAGGGCTCTGCTTCTCAATAGCCTACTGAGCCCAAAGTAACACCTGTTGGCAAGAGTGATTCTTCGCTTGATCTCCTTGCTGACATCGTTCGTGGTGTTGATGCTGGTTCCCAGATAAACGAAATCCTTCACAACTTCAAAGTTGTAGTCGCCAACAGTGACGTGGTGTCCAAGACGCTGAGACTCTTTGTGTGTTGACACCAAGTACTTCGTTTTGTCCTCGTTCACCGCTAAACCCACTCGCCTCGCTTCTCTCTCCAAGCCGGAAAATGCAGCACTCACGGCGCGGCTGTTATGGCCAATGATGTCAATATCATCAGCATACGCCAGTAACATGACACTCTTGTGGAAGATAGTGGTGCCTGTGCGATTTAGACCTGCTGCACGTACGATTTTTTCCAACATTAGATTGAAGAAAACACACGATAAGGAGTCACCTTGTCTGAATCCTCGCTCAGTAACAAACGGCTCGGACAAGTCATTACCGATTTTAACTGAGCCAGTGGTGGTGCTTAGCGTCATTTTGCACAGCCGAATTAGCTTAGCAGGGACTTCAAATTCAGACATAGCAGCGTACAGTTGACTCCTTACGGTGCTGTCGAATGCGGCTTTGAAATCGACGAAAAGGTGGTGTATGTCGATCTCCTTCTCTAGGGTTTTCTCCAGGATTTGGCGTAGTGTGAACATTTGGTCAATGGTGCCTTTACCAGGTCTGAAGCCACACTGATAAGGCCCAATCAGTTCATTGGCGATGGGCGTCAGCCTTTCACAGAGTACGCTCGACATGACCTTATATGCGATGTTCAGAAAGCTGATCCCGAGGTAGTTGGCACAGATTGCCGGATCATCCTTCTTATGGATTGGGCAGAGCACACTTAAGTTCCAGTTGCTGGGCATGCATTCCTCCGACCATATTTTGCAGATGAGCTGGTGCATGCGTTTCGTGAGCTCATCGCCGCCAGCCTTGAATAGTTCCGCTGGTATACCATCAGATCCGGCGGCTTTGTTGTTGTTGAGCCGCCTAATGACTAGCAAGACCTCGTCATAGTCGGGGGGCGCTACTTCATGTTCGTCGTCAGCAACTGTGGGGTCGGGTTCATCTTCATTGCTATCATTAGCGCTGTCGCCATTCAGCAGCTTCGAGAAGTGTTCCCTCCATAACGTGAGTACGCTCTGGACATCCGTCACTAAATTCCCGTTTTCGTCTTTGCAGGAATTGGAATTGGCTCCGGTCTTCAAACCTTCCGTTTGGCGCCTCACATGTTCGTAGAATTTTCGAGCCATATTCCTTCTGCCAAACATCTCGATTTCCTCGCATTTTCTCTTTTCGGCTTCTCGTTTCTTGCGCCTAAAAAGACGCTTCTCTTCCCTTCTCATCTCTCGATATCGCTCCTTAGCAGCTCGCGTTGCAGCCGATCGCAGGATGAGTTGGTATGCTGCGTCTTTCTCTGCAGCTGCGTTGCGACACTCTTCGTCATACCAGCTGTTTTTCTTCGGGCGGTGATAGCCAATCACCTCTTCAGCGGAGTGGGATATAAGCGACCACTGCGCGCAAATATCGAGATCAGGGGGAGAATCCGTCAGCATATTCGAGAGCCGAGAGGCAAATGCGGTAGCTGTCTGTAGCGATTGTAGCTTTCCGACGTCAAGCTTCCTCTGCGAATTAAAGCGAACGTTTTTTGCCGCACTGAGGCGAGTGCGAACCTTAGCTACAACAAGGTAGTGGTCCGAGTCAATGTTGGCACCTCGAATTGTACGTACGTCTAACACGCTGGATGCATGCCTGCCGTCGATCACAACGTGATCAATTTGGTTCCTGGTTTTATGATCAGGGGACAGCCAGGTGGCTTTATGAATATCGGGATGCTGGAATCTAGTACTACTAACTACCATGTTCCGCGCTGCGGCGAAGTCGATCAGCCTCAAACCGTTTTCTGACGACTGCTCGTGGAGGCTGAACTTACCGACGGTTGGTTCAAAAATGCCTTCTTTGCCCACCTTGGCGTTGAAGTCACCTAACACAATTTTTACATCGTGGCGGGGGCATCGATCGAAGGTTTTTTCTATTTGATCGTAGAAGGCATCGTTGGTGTTTTCGTCTTTCTCATCCGTCGGAGCATGTGCGCAGATAAGGCTGATGTTAAAGTATTTTGCCTTAAAGCGGAGTGTCGCAAGCCTGTCGTCGACTGGGGTAAGTCCCAGGATTTCATCTCGCAGTCGTTTGCTTCCTACAAAACCTACACCGAGTCTGCGCTTCGTCGCATGGCAGCTGTAGTAGATGTCACATGTAGCTTTTTTTGAGCGTCCATGTCCCGCCCATCGCATTTCCTGGAGTGCGGTGACGTCAGCTTTATATTTTTCGAGGACGTCAACCAGCTGGATAGAGGCACCTTCCCTATTAAGGGTCCGGACATTCCAGGTGCATATCCTTAAATCGTGTTCCTTATAACGTTTGCGGGGGTTGTCGTCAACAGTTGTACGGTATTTCATCCGAGGCTTCAATCTTATATTCACTGGATTATTTGTTTTTTATGTGGCGGGTTCCAAGCCCAGCGCACAACCCTAAGCTAGGGATTTTTTGTTTGGTAGTGGTAACCCACTTCGGGGATATGGGCGCTGCCGTTGGTACCTATAGTACTCCTCCGCCACCGTTCCTTCATGCGAGACCCCACCTGGCCTCGCACACTTTGATGAATCCTTAAACCGAATATGTCAGAGTGGCCTCACCAAAGCACCCTCTCTCGTTGGCCCTGACCCAGGATCCCACATGGGTTGGTTACCACATCTTCACCTAGGTTGCTCAGGTTACCAGGGTGCACCACGTGGAGGTGAGAGTAGGAAGATTTAAGAGACATGAGCCGTTAGTACCAGGAAACCCTAACGTGAACCTGTCCCCCTTGGCCACCCCAACTCAGCGGTTGATGGTCGGTATAAATTTTGAATGGCCGTCCTAAAAGATATGCCCTAAAATTCTTTGTAGCCCACACTATGGCTAAAAATTCTTTCTCTATTGTGGAGTATTTCTTCTACGTATCGCTAAGCGCCCTGCTTGCGAATGATATTGGTCGGTCATTACCGACTTCCCATTGTGACAACACTGCCCCCAATGCTTCATTGCTAGCATCGGTGGTCAACAAAAAGGTTTGATCAAAGTCCGGGTACGCCAAAATCGGTGGCGAGCTAATTATCTTTTTTAGCCTCTCGAATGCTTGTTGACAGCTCTCTGTCAATTCGAACTTTGCTTCTTTACGTAGCAATTTATTAATTGGCAATGCAATTCCGGGTAGTCCTTCTACGAACTTTCTATAATAGTTCACTAGTCCTAGGGATGGATGCTTGCACTTATTTTCTATTTCTTGGAATTACCAAATTTTTTACGCATTCCACCTTCTGCGGGTCCGGCAGTGCTCCAGCTGCTGAGCAACGATGGCCTAGATAAACCACCTCTCTTCGCAAAAATTAACACTTCTCTGTATTCAATTTCAAATAGTGTTTTCGTAATTTTTGGAGCACCTTGCACAATCGTTGCGAATGCTGCTGCAAGTTCTTCCCATAGATTACAATATCATCAAAGATACACAAAACAATCTAACCCCAGCAAGCCTGTTAGCACATGATTCATTAGCCGTTTGAAGGTTGCCGGTGCTCGTGCTAATTCACACGGGATCCTATTGAATTCATAGTGCCCCAAACCGGTACTGAACGCGGTTTTCTACTTATCTCGGGTATCAACCATAACCTGATGGTAGCCACTTGCTGAATCAAGTGTAGAAAAATATCTACTGTGTCCTAATTGGTCCAGGATTTCTTTTATCCTTGGGATTGGGAACACCTGCTTGATAGTGGCGTCGTTTAGTTTTCTAAAATAAACGACCATTCTCCATTTCTTTTGACCCTGAGTACCCCCTTCTTTGGTACCAAAATTATTGGTGAGTTCCAAGGCAAGATACTCGGTGAAATTATGTTATTCTTTCATATTCCTTCCACTTCCCTGTTTACCTCATCTTTGTGAGCTTGCGGCAGTCTATACTGTTTTGATTTATTGGTGGTTGTTCCACTCTAGTAGGAATTGCATGCTCTACTTCCGGTGTTACTAAGTTAGCTAGTCTCCTACCAGCAAATATATGTTATGAATTGACGTACAAATGGCTTCTATAGATGCCTTCTCTTCCGAGCTTACGCTTGGGTCTAACTTCAGTGGTTCTAGTACTCTTTCCATCCTTTTGCTTATATCTACCTGCTTAATCTGGTTCTTTAAAACTATCATAACTAGTGAATTTAGGCCTAAAATCCTTATCCATATAATAGTCCACTTCTGATGCATTTAGTACGTAAGCGTACACCTTACCCTTATCAACGTGCATTATGGTCTCTCCCATATATACGCCCTCCGATAGCTGCTGCTTGTTCAAAACAACTGTCCGAAATTTCGTGTTCGCACGGAGAGTAATTACTCTCGTTGTCCTCGCGCCTACCACTACCTGACTACTATTCTTAACCTCTCGAATGCTTCCTTTCCGCCATGACCTTAGTGGATGAGTCAAAATCCTATTCCTATTCTCACCGAAAACTGATAACTCTTTCGTTACTGTATCCAGAATGTTGCGGCCCCAAAGGTTATCCCGCCCGAGTATACCATCATTCTGAAACTTACGTCTTTGAACTCGCTATGGTATACCCTAACTGAGCCTAGTGTCCTAATACACCCCCCAAAGGCACCGTTAAGCATTTTTCCGTCCGTCGGATTAACCTCCAGGCCTTCCGTAAAACACTACATTTTAAGAGGCTGGTATCCGCCCCTGTATCTACCCAAAGCACTACCTTTCCACTAGCTGCCTCCTTGCAGGTTATCTCGATGAACTTATCACCAGTTCTGCTTACAATGAAACAACGTCCTTTTGTACGCAAAATGGAGGCGTATCTTTTCCCTAACTCTCTGATACTCTCCCACCATGAGTTGTATCCAGACTTCTTACGTGCTAACCTAGTTATCTTATCCTTGTACTCCCGTACCGCTTTTACTGCTGCTGGCCTATAAAGGAAGTTGGAAGTTTCCTTAGTCTCTTTGTTGGGATTGTTTCTGCTCGCATTCTGCTGCTCGATGTTCTATTTGTCCACAAGAGAAGCATTTCAACCCCTGTGCGGTGTTGTTCACCCTCGCTTCACTTCTGGAATTCAAATTTGTTCGCTGCTGATTCCCAGTGTTGAAGGGATTCCTTCCTTGGCTAAATCCTTCCGTGGGGATTAATTCTTGGTCTGTTGAAATTATTTTCTGGGCGGATCCGGACGCGACGTCGCTGGCTGTGTTCTAGTCTGATCCCATTCTGTGCCCCTGTAGACTTTCTTCATGACCATATCTTGGCATTTCATACAGTAGGGCATGTTTTTGCGTGTAAAACATTCATCCCTTGTATGACCTGGCTTATGACAGAACGAACATGTGGGTGTCCTCTGTAGAAACCCCCTGTACAGATTTCTCGAATTCTCGGCTCTTTTGTCGGAGGCACCGGGATTATACGCTCCTCTGTATATGTTTGGGACGGAATTACTTCCCTCCCTATCCATGACAGCGACAGTGAACCTGTCCTGTCTGTTTTGTAACATATGTATCTAGCCCAAACCGGCCACAGTCCGCTCCACCAGGAATTGTGCTCTAACCGCCTCTTCTGCTAATTCCTCCAAAGTTTCTGCTCTGCTATTCAGCATATGAATTTTTAGAGAGGGGTCGCGGAGACCCACAACGAACGCTGTTTACACTGACTTGTCAACTTCGTACAACTTCATTGTATTTACCCGTCACTATTTCTGTTGCCAGCCCCTGTAGTGATCCTAGACACCTGGCAAAGGCTCGTATGTCCTCACCTGCCAGCTGTTTCCCCATTCTGATATCTTGAGTTACATCTTCCAAAGTTCTCACCTTTAGGTAAGTTATCCTCAGGAGCCCGGAAAGCTCGTCCGCACTGCCGAATCGCTTTGGTAGCACAAGGTTGTATGTTTCTCCGAACAATCTCTGCTTCACACAGTCAAAGAGATCCTGTAACCCATCTGGCCTCATGCTCCTCCTCGCAAGTTCACACCTCTGAATGAACCTACTGACTTCTGACCGTAAGTCTTCTGTCGGAGCACCAGTAAACACGGGTACTAACCTGTCCACTTTTTTCGATATTTCCTGTATCCCCATCTTACTAACTCCGAATACATTACACTGTTTTATTAATTGGGAGTCGTTAATTCCTCGGCCTAATTCAACCTCTATTTCCTTCGGTTCTAGAAGGCTCGTGACACAGGACGGATTTAAGTCAATGATCAATTGACTGAATCCGTGTGGGAGAATTAGTACACTGTTGCCCCTCTTCTATTCAAGAGTCTATCTATTAAACACCGACTCCACTAATAGGCGAGCAGACTACTGCTCAAATTCCTGCCTTGCTGATGATAAAAGCACGACTCCGCCTTCAGTAGACCTAGACAAAAATTTTGGTTGGTGATTGTCACTCACTACAATTTTCGGCTTAGTAACCCGATTGGTTCCTTCGGCTGACAAGTACTCCGGCCAGCGCACTTCTGGTGGCAAATCTAGTAGTGTTTGTGTATGTATTTGAGAAGTTGATGCCGATCGGTGTCTTGCTGGCTTAGCAGTTGCCCTGATTCTCTTGAGCTCTAGATTTTCCCTCTCCAAATATGATGCGGCTTCCTCTGTCTCTCGGAGTTGCCTACAGAGTTCTCTAGTTTTATTCTCGAGAAATTATGTATTTGCCTTCAACTCTTCTGTATCCTTGAAGACTTGAAAAAATTTCTCCTTCGTTCGACTCTGAATAGTCGCTAATGCTTAGTCTGCTGCTTCCAAAGTTGACAAGTTCTCACTATGCCCTCGCTAATCTCCAGAGCACCTGAGCTTAAATTTTGCTCGTTGCTGATTCCAAGTGTTCATACAGTTTTTCTGTAAATAACTTTACTTCCGTATGTAAAGACCTTAACTTGTCTTGAGCCTTGTCCTCTGGTGAACTGGGACTATCTGCTTGTGCTTCCAGCTCTTCTAGATCAAATTGGACTTGCCTCCATAGACCGAATTAATTCTTCTTTACGAATCCGTGACTTCCAAAAAATAAGTGTTCCAGCTTTGTACTTTAATTTTTGAACTTGCCTCTGCTTACGTTATAACTTCAAATAATCTCATATGACTACCCCAAAATCATTGAGTCCCCAGATATAATTTTATTAAAAATTTCTTATTTCAATAATTATTAACTTACCAAATTATACTCAACATTGACTTCAATGTATACCAACGGAAGCCCGCCCCACGATAAAGCCCATAAAATCACCATAAAAACGTAGTTTTTACTTCACTAAAATTATTTTTCATTTGAACCGATTTCGTTTTCTGGTTTCCGCTTATATTATTTTTCATTAGCCTAGTTTCACTTGAAGACAATAAGATTGATTTTCTAAACTAAAGCGCGTAACAGCATGCCAATAAATTTTTAGTTTTATTACTTAATAAAACAGACTTTATTCAACATAGAAAGAAAATTCTGACGTAAATTCCGAAGAGAAAACAAAATTACTCAAATGACGTAAATATAAAAATTATTCTTAACTAATTGCACAACTACTGAACGTGAATACAGATTATTTATACCAATAAATATTTACGATTATTTTGTTACTACTTTTCTATGAACTCATTTTAAATAAGGTGATCGATTTCACGAAACTATTCTTCATATTTTCTCCCCATCAAACAAAATTTTCAAACACAACGAATCATTACAGCACTACTGACACATCTCCATTTCAGTAATATGCTCTGTTGATTTGTTTTACTTTTCCGTTCAAAATATTAATTACTTTGATGCAACAACCAGTGTTGTATACACATCTTGAAATGTTCTTCCCTAATACCCTAAGCTTACACTGTTAAATATTCAAATATTCAAAGTGCTAAAACAAAATAAATGTCCCTATAGACAAACACACACATTCCCCTACCAAAAAAATCCTCACAGCTAGGTCGACATACATAGACCGTCCGATCGTACTGGCGGTTTATGGTTGACCATAAAAAGCTGCGTGCAACAACGCAATCGTGCCTGTACGTTGCAACTTCTTTGACCAGCGTTACGGCGCCTTCAGGATCGCATAAGTGTCTACTTAAACTACGCTACAATAAATAAATACTTACAGTTTTTCGATCGCTCCCTTCGTTGTTCTTTTTATGTTCGTGGGACTGTGGGTCATTATACCAGCTGCGCAAATTATATTGGGGCTATCCTCAACATTTATCCTCATGTCGGCCGCATCCTACCGGCTGCGACAATTATGTTGGGATTGTTCCGTGGTGTGCCTCGACTAGGTTCTGCTCTTGCGCGGATTGAAACGCGCTCGAATTTGTTGTTAGCAAAAAGACTTCGGGTATTCATAAATCACCTGTTTATATACTATTTACATTCATATTTCCGTATCTTAATGTTCTACTTTAATATTTCTAATTGCCCTACTGTGTTTTTTTTAATAACTCTACTCTTTATATTGCACATTCTGCAATTGTCCGTTAATGCAACCATCGAGTGGCACACTTTTGGGAAAATAATGACCTGTCAGTAGTGAAGGTTCATTGCAGTTCAATTGTTAAATGCACGCACTTAAAAGCATGCAATTGACTTTTACTTTGTAGTGACATTTTTATTGTATTATACGTGCGCCTTAGGGCCATGCACGTTTATTATTTGATTAATAATAAAATCTAATAACTACTTGGGTTTAGCGGGCATTGTGAGTTTGACTCACAACACATGGCTGCATCACATGCATTGGTGATCTTTCGCAACAATTTAAAAGATGCCTTAACACAGATAGTGGATTTGTTTATGTGTGCTAAAAACCCAGTAGAAACAGGAATGTAGTATTTTGCTATTTACTGGGTATTCACCGGAAATTCTTGATATTTGAATCTCTTTTTGAGCATGTCATAATAACTTTACCAATTCTGAAACCCTACTTGACTCAGTTTGCACCACTTCTTAACCTAGTCTGAAGCCACGTAGTGTGAACATCTTCTGGACTAGATCTGAACGTTTTCTTAACGGAGTTTGAAAATCTTCTTGAAAATCTGATTTACCAAGTCTGTAAATTTTCTTGACCAAGTATGAAAGTCTTCTTAACAAGATCTGAAAATTTTCTTAACTAAATCTTCAACAATGTCTGAAAATTTTGTTGACCAAGTGTGAAAATCATCATAGCCAATCTAAATATTTATTGAGGAACTATGACAACATTGTTGACTATCTCTGAAAATCTTATTGAACAAAGTCTGAAAATTCTGTCGAACATATCTGAAAATCTTGCAGACCAAGTCTTTCTTTTCTTTATCACTATTGAATCTCTTTTTAAGCAGATTGAAACCTTTTTTTGAGCAGCCCTGAAACTCCTTTTTGAGCAAATCAGAAATTCTTTTGTGTAGATCTGATACTCGTTGTCAGGTCTGAAGTTCTTTATGAGCATGTCTGAATCTTTTCCTACTCAGGTCTACAACTCTTCTTATTCAAGGCTAGAATAGCTGAAGAAATTTGATACTAAAGGGTACAAAAGTAATGTATTTAAAAATACCCTCAAATTTCTCATTGGAATGTCTGCTGGATCTATTATAGTAGTTCGCTTCCCGTTTGCTGGTTTACTGTTCTATTTTAGTGGCAAAACGTCGCTTTGGCTGCTTTCAAAAATTAATAGAAAGCGTAAATTATATCCCGCTGCTGCTCCTTGCAGCTTATTTTTCTTCTTTTGGTGTTCTTTTTCTTCTCATTTGCGCTTAATTTAAACGTTTTTATCAGCTCAGTAAAGAACCGTTTTACGTCTTTTTTTATTTATTTATTTTCGATTTTGTTGTTGTGGCACTTCATACTCATCTTCCGCTGGTGAGTTGAATCTTTTAGGTTCCAAATTACTATAACTAGCGATTGGTGGGAGATATGATAGCACGATGACGTGTTTAAATTACGTCATTTTGTGTGAATGCCATCTATTCATAAAGAGAAGGTCGAGGGAGAGGTCCTAAGATTATATCCGGTCCTGCCGTTTGGTGCTGATCCCCCCAACTGAGGGAGGATCATCACCTGGGGGATATAGATAATTTTGCGTTACACAGGGTGCATCAAGTTTTCGCACTCCAGTTTTCGTATAATTCCTACTTATCTGCTTATTATAAATTTTTGTGTTTATTTTAATTTTCGTGTTAATTGACTTGAAAGGGTTTCCGACATTTATAATCAATGCCGAAACCCTTCACTTCACTTAACTTGAGCTAAAGTCCATTGAATTAAATGGAATGAAAATCATTCAACAAATACACAAAACCCAATCATTTCTGATACAAATAGAAATCCTCTTACAATAAATACGAATTTATCTGCCTACCTACAGCTAATATTGCAAACATTGCTCCGATGCCAATCTGCACCTCAACTCACCTTACTTCACCACACCTCTTCTTTGCTCTCTTCTCCTTTTCAGACCATGCAAAACAAAAGCGCACATTTCAGCATCTCAATAATTTGCGCCCAAGTGTATACAAGTATACGAATACGTTTCCATGGCTTTGAAATCGCGTGCGGAAAAGAGAGTCGTCACAATGCCATGGTTGTATTTGATCGGATTTAGAACATTCCGCCCACCTCGGTGCGACCTCACGACATTTTCGTTTACATATCGCGATAATGCAGAAGAAATGCTTCAGCAGTTATGTCGCTGACGAGCTCAACATGTATTGCTCGCGTAGCAAGGAAAATAAATACGGCCACATAACCTTTATAACTGCGGTGGCCTCGATCCTTCGTTGTTCTCATATTAAACGGACGACTGTGGCAAGGATTTGTAGCGAAAATACCGTACACAATTATTTGCTAGTCGCTTGACAGCTTGTCGTCCATCGATGATCCAAAATCGGTGCGGATATATTGGAAAGTGGCTTGTGTGCCACCATGGAGTGTTCACTGATGGATATGCTTGTCTGATAATAAACGTTGTAAAGTAATTCTCTTTTGGTAGAAAGACTGGATGTCGCTCCGAAAATAGAATGTTTGCGTTTCCTAAAAAACGTCCACCCACGCATAAAATTCCATTCGCGACTAAAATGGGATGCAGTTTGAGCAGTTTGCTGCCTTTGGTGAATGATTTTGTAGTTTCAAAAGCTGTGATTTCGACTTTGAATGATGTAGCCTGGGCGAATCCAAAACTCCATAGCAGCATCGCGCTCGTGCCATAAACACAAGTTGCAGGATTCAAGTGGTTTACCGCGCGAGGCGAAAATCGTTGACACTAAGCGGTAATAACTAGAAGTCATTGCAGCCTGCACAGGTTTTCATTCGTCGAGTGCTTCTGGTATGTTCAGCACGTTCTTTGGTCAATTGGATACTGATTGGGTCATCCAAGATGGTCCCTTCCACTACAGGTGATGAGTCATAAGCTGCACCATGGTCAACCCTTTTGACGTTTAGTCGACAGGATTATCTGTCGTGTTTATATACCTCCATTCACTTATTGCTGTCAATGCTTGTATCTGGTTGACACGATTTGAAACAAACTGGATCGGATCGTATCATAGTTGTGGAGTCGCTCCACATATGCGTAAAAACATGAGGTAGGTTCAACATGCTTCGTACCTTGTGATCAGGCGCGCTGCTAATGCGGCTGCACACAGCTCGATCCATCGTACCGTGATTTTCTTTAACAGTGCAACTTGTGTTTCACAGATGAATGTGCAAGGAAGCTTCTTTTACCACTTTCAGATACACAACAACGGCGTAAGCATGTATAGATGCATCTGCAAAGGTATGAAGCTCAAATCAAACCAGTCAGCCAGAGTTTCTGAATAAAAATTTTGCCATGAATAATTACGGAAGCCAAGCGAGTCCAATAATTTAGCCACATCAGACAACAACTGGCGTTTTGTAAGTGTGCACACTATAATCGAATTTAAAAGTTTAAGTTTAGCAATCTTGTTTCATAGCCGTTACCAATCACAGGGTGTTCGACTCCGCGTTAGGCTGAAAGTGGCGTGATGATGTAACTTCGAGGTCATTATGATCTATCTTCTGCAATACTTCGATTGAATTTAAGTTCTACTTACGTTGCCGCGTTTGGATAAGTTCTTGGAGTTCCTTGCGTCGCCGGCAATCATCGGAGATAGTGTCTGGTTCCGTCAGAACATCATCAACAGAGAATTTGTCAAACAGAACCTGGGCAGCGTCAGGATAGTTGCTCTTTTCTCTGCGGCTAACATTTGCAATACCTCGTTGGCCAGTTAAGGTGCACAGTTAGTACCATAGATGACGGTTTTAAGTCGAAAATGTGATGATTCTTGTTGTGATCCAGATCCCCAGACTATACGCTGCAGATCCGTGTCTTTATTGTCAACCAAGACCATTAAGATATTTACCAGTGTTGCATTTTCTAGATGCGTTGAACACAACACGTAGTTTCGAGGTGCTGCTAGAAGCTTTCCAAACCCCATGATGCGGTAGATAGCAGATGGGCGTTGAAGCTGTTTCATTGCTTGTGAATTGCTGCAAAAATGCATTGATAACTTCTTCGTACATATCGCTCATAACCACGTCCCGAGATATCCGGCGATGAAGGTGGTTGAGTAGAGCAACAGCATCACGTTGTGCAGAAGCGAGTTCAGCTATGTCGCTGTTTGGTTTGACGGGTAAACGCACAATTTACCGCCCTTCTTTCGTAAGGCGTGTGGTGCATTGGAAATACTCCTCGATCTTGGGTCATTGTGGGCGTCGAGCTCAGTTCTTTTAACTCCCAAAAACTACGAAGCGTTCGATCCAGGTGTAGTTGAGGGTGGTAGCATTCCACTGAGATTGCACAGCAAAGCTGCCAAAGACCACCCAACCCAATTGGTGTTTTTGGGAAATGAAATTGGTGGTTCCGCTACATTGTATACCGTTTAGCAAGACAGTAGCGTGCGTAGTCTCCAGCGTTGAGAATTACATCAATAGGATGTGGCACATTCCAGTGTGGATCAGCCAAAGCCAATCCCGGTAACTGTTGAAAATTGTCGGGTGCGATACTACAGTCGGGGTAATGTTCCCAACTCGTGGTAGTACTAATGCTAAGCATGTCAGTTCAAAGTCGAACTTTAGTGTGCTCTTGATTTGATTGCTGATTCGCTTATGAAGGTCTCCGCTGCTCCGCTGTCGAGCAAGGCTCGTAATACAATATTGTGCCTGCACTCTGATTAAACTTCAATCAACGCTGTACCTGTAATAAAAGTGCAGTACTTTACTGCATTATGGCACGATGCAGCCTGCTTAACCAATCGCGGTGGCAGCAAAGTGATCGTGTAGCATTGCATGTGATGTTGATGACCGATACGCAAGTAATTTATACAGAACTTAGCCTGCAGTGCATAATTGTGCCGCTCGTGGGACGATTTGTTGCGAAAAGTTTCGTAAAACGGAATGATGTGCTTACCAGAACAGTGCCATTACCATTACCAATACCTGATCCTGGCTTTTTTGAAGAATGCTCTCTCAAATTGGGCTTCATTTCAATGAAACTTTATACTATATCTATTAATTGCATTCTATTGGTGAAAAATTCTTGAACTTGGCAAGAAAAAATGTAATAAAAATACGAAGAATAATTAAAACGCAAGAAGAGCGAGAAAAGGAAAAGGAGTCCTCACAATGCCATGGCTGTATTTTATCAGATTTAGAAAAATACTGAAATTCCGAAATAGAATATAGAAAATTAAAGGAATATTTTATTATTTTATTTAGAAGAATTTATTATTATAATTTATTATTTTTTATATAATTTGTTCAGATGAAGAATTAAATATATTTATAGTTTTATTAGAAACAGGTTTAGTTGGGTTTCTATTTATTTGAGTTATGATTTATAATGTTTCAGCCATCTTTATCCATCTTCCCCAGTAAGCATTTGTGTGGCCCTTAGTTCCCCCGCGGAATCATAGGAATTAATCATCTATGATAATAAATCGTTTTGATAGGATAATTGATGATATATATGATAATTGATGTATATGTCGCGACAATTGGCTTAGGCTAATAGTTGGAATCACTGGAAGTTGAATAATAGTACCAAAAGCATTTTTGCTTTAATAGAAGTTCTTTAATTCATTTAAGAAATATTTGACAAAGTTTAATATAATACACGAGCTTCATAAGTTTCACTTAAATCCGAAGGCACGTCTGGTTTCAAGTCACAACTCTTCTGACACATAACTCCGCTTTCTTTTGCCAACCTTGATTTTTAATCCACTGACTTCGTAATGGTTTTTTTTAATAATGGCTTCCCGACTTCATTCTTTCTGTTGGTCCTTGCTTCTTTCGTTTATCCACATGAAATTACTCTAGGTCAGATAAATTTCAACCTAAGCAAAAGAAGCCACTTTTATTCCCTGTCAAAACTGCACTTCTTTTACTTTATTTACCTTAACTTGAATCTTTTTTGTAGTGCACCCTAAAATAATTTGCTTCACAAACTCTCCTCCAGCTCTCCTCTTCAGCCGGTGCTGCTCTTTTGCCGCAGTACACTCGCATAAAATACAATTCAATAAATCATCCCGCAGCGGAAGTGAACACATTTTGTGTGTTTTTTTTTTGTGTACGTTAATATATGGCATCGCCAGTGGTAGTAGTATATAGCTGTCTTCATTTTTAGAACGGCAACAGGAGGAAAGAATACATCTATGACAACAAAATGTACTTCAGACTTAATTTTTCGAATTATATTTTCTAGCATTAGTTGAACCTTTATAGTATTGATTATTTTGTATAATACACCTTATTATTAATTAAAAACGTATTTTCTTTCATTAGACCAATAGACTTGCGACTAAGTCACATAACAAACCTTGACCACGTACTTCGAACGAGTTAAATGTAATTAGATTTAATAATATTAAAAAATCTATTTAATATGTATCAGTATCTAAAATTATTCTTTATATTTTTTACTACTGCGAGATTTTTAATTTTGGTCCCTTTGTCGTATTATTTCACCTTCGTCGTTATTTGAGTATTGTTTTCGAGAACAGCTTATATTAATTTTGATTATTTATTTCATTTATTATTCCATTAAAAATATGTTTTTGAAATACTAAATTATAAATTTTTTTCTTAATATGCTTTTTTTAGGTTAACTACTTCAGTTGATCTTCCAATTGAATTCATCCATTTATATATTAGCAACTGTATATCAACTTGCGAAACAGTGAAAGATAAGTATATGCAGTCTCGTTTGGTGCGTTTGGTGTGTGTCTTTTTACAATCTTTAATTCGGAATAAGATTATAAATGTTAAGGTAAGACATTTTGATGAAATACTATATTTATGGTGTATTGAGAGCGAGATGTTCAGCAACTATTTAAATATATTTTATTTAAAAAATTATTTTCTTATTCAAATAGAATGCTAATTAGAGTACATAAATGAAGGCTAATTAGAGTACATAATGATATTTATTTTTATTAATTGTGTTTATCGACGCGTGCTCTCTGCTCACCGGTGCTTGACGAAGTGAAAATATATTAAAAATAACAAAAAATATAAGAAGACCCGAGATCCGGTAGTTCTTATTAGGCTGACGTCGCACGTATCTACCATAAAAGGATAAAAGTGTTAACTTATTTGTGATGGTTGAGAACTATTTTTAAACCGGTATATGTCAGGTATTGAAATTTATAGCGTCACGCCCTGAAGCGATTTACTTTAGTTCGTCTCTGGTTAAATTTTTTCACAACTGTTTCAGTTATCTTAATATAACATTTTAAAGCAAAACCTGCATTTTGATACAGAGCCAAATCTATTCTTAAATCTATTTGGAGTTGATTGTTGATTTAGGTTTGACCCATGTTTTAAAATCCATTTCTGTGGTGAAAAGAGAAAACAGTGCGCTTTGTGTCCGCGAGAAAAAATGCGGATACTGTGAAAGTGCAATCCTACATTGCATTGATTCTCAAGACAGGTAAGGAAATATATTGAAACATGTGACCGTAAAAGTACACAATAGTTACTGGGTATCTTCTACTCGTAGCATACTTTCTTTTTCACCACAGAATATTTGTTAGTAAAATTCCCTTTGATATTAACTTTTCATTTACTATTGGCAACACTTGCAAAACTTTAAAACTATGTCTAGTGTTCCACATTTTATTACTCATTATTCATTCCTTGTTATTAAACTGTGCAGAGCACACTTATTATTAATAGTCTTCTTTTTTCTTTTTCCGAGATTTTACGAACAATTTTCTACGCGTAAAAACATGCTCTAGATTTTTCTCGAAACATCTTTCGAAATGTAGGGAATATTTTAGAATGTTCTCGATTTATGTATATAAGCTACCATAACGAAAGTCAACAGACAGTTGAACAGTGAGCGCAGGAGTGTCCACATCGAGCATTTCAATAGTAATAGTAACAGTATTAAACGTAATAAAGTTGAATAAATGAATAAATAAATAAATTGCAAAATAGCATGATTTTGTATTTAATTTAAGTTTATTATTTATTGTTCGCTGAATATCTTATTGATCGATTTTCCAATATAAATTGTCCGTTAAAAAAAAAACCAACTTTTATTGTAATTTGTTTTCCTATTCCGGATATCGCCGCCTGCTTTTTTTTATCGTTCAGGCACAAAGTGCCCCACAGGTATTCCCCATCCAGTGCTTGTTTTATTGTTGGTTTTATTCGACGTGCAGTTTTTTGAAGTCGAAATGGGATTTGGAGTGGACTCTGTAACTTCCAGATGTGCTGATTTGAGGCACATTGGATGCCCTATACCGTTCATTTCGATGATGTAGGTTCGATCGTTACTTCTACGGATTACCGTTTGTGGACTTGCATAAGGAGGCTCTAAATGTTTCCTTATCTTGTCCATGCATCAAAAATACGTGTGAACATGGGCGTATGTCCTTGTAGAACGGGGTTTGTAGTGAGTGGTTCGACACGCTTACTGGCTTAGTTGCTTTAAACAATTTCCGTAACTTGTTTACGAACGCTAGCTTCACTCATCGTGGTGATTGAAAAATTCATCTGGTATGCGGAGCTGAGTGCCGAAGAGCATCTCGGCTTGTAATGCCTGCAGATCTTCATTATATACTGTTCGAAAACCGGCAGGACTGTAACACATCTTGCCATGGTTTTTCTAGGGTACACATCAAAGCTTTCAGTGTGCGCTAAAGACGTTCCACCATACCGTTGGGCTGAAGGTAGTAAGGCGTTATGTTTATAAGGTTGGCACCAATCATCTTAGCGATGGATGTGAACAGAGTTCCTACGAATTATTGTTCCGTTTTGATGGTATATTTATCAAGGATAGATGTCATTGAGACAATTGCTAGTGCTAGATAGTGTGTCTGCTGGAACATACACGAAGCGAGTGTTGAACTGCAGAATGTAGTCCAACTGGCAGCTTTGCCTCGGAGTCGCTTTATCTGTGTTAAAAATATAACTTGATGAGAACCCTGAATAATCTCATTTATAACTATATTCATTTTCTTTAACTCTTTTTTGTTACATATACATTGTTAATATTAATTTCATACTTACATTCAATTGTAATTTCTACATTTAGTTAGTATTAAATAAGCTTTCACAGAAGCAGTATATACCCTCCCCAAAGTACTGCCGAGGAAAACTCTTGACGGTTAAAAGTTTAAATACGATCGAATAAAAAAATTATCTAATTCGGAGCGACCGCGATTCTGAACTCGAAAGTTAATTAAACACGAATATGGAATCGGCATATCGAGCGACCAGCCGAACGCAGTTTCCCAAACTGTGCAATAGCATAAAGGATTACCTAAACTCTGTGACGAGCAAAATTTATGACTAATTATGCTCACACAATAAAATTCCTCAAAGCAATAGTCACCTCGATAATGGCCCGTCAGCGTCACTGGCGAACAAAGAATTTAAAATGCCACAGCCAATTATCTTGCGCGACCTCGTCAACATTGAATATTAAAAATAAAAGAATACCATCGCAACTATTGAAAGCACGGTGAAGGCGGTAGCTCATGAAAGGTACGCAGTGATAAACGTTTGTCAGCAAACTACATGCAAATTATACCAACAACTATGCCAGCGGAATGTCAACAACAGCATTGGCAAAGCCAAGCCACACCCGTTGCGTAAAACAAAGACTAAAATCTGCAGGTGGATTACACCAACAAGTATGCACCGACAGACTTAGCGAGCACAAGCCAGCCGTTTGCACTGACCAACAACAACAACACTAGAGGCAGACTAAGACTAAACGTTCGCTAATTACAACAAGAACTTTACTAAAGCCGAGGCAGAGAACAACAACAACAAAACTTGGCAAAATTCACCGAGTGCGTTAGCTCGGTAAATAGTACAATAACAGCAAGAGCAAAAGAGACGACGACATAACGATCGCTGTGCATACAAGTGGCAGGGATATAACACAAAGAAGAAGCACGGAAATAGTGTTCGAACTCAGGTCGGTAATTTAAATATTGTTGCTCCAACAACAGGGCGTGCAACAGCGACAACGTGCAACAACAACAACGTGCCGTTGCAACTCCTACGCGCTTGACGACACCCGGACTTTTCCCGGAAAACGCTGAGG
This sequence comes from Clusia tigrina, assembly GCA_920105625.2. Classification (NCBI taxonomy): domain Eukaryota; kingdom Metazoa; phylum Arthropoda; class Insecta; order Diptera; family Clusiidae; genus Clusia; species Clusia tigrina. The sequence continues at coordinate 113,224,295 of OV050030.1, forward strand.
GTCGCCTAAGGTAAAGAGGAATGACAACAACATTGCCTTGGTCTTAGCAACAGGAAGCGATAGTCGAGCAACGGCCAGCGGGACTTGAGCAACAACAAGAGTTTCTATAAAAGCGCCTGCAACCGGGCATACGATCTCTTTTGCCTGCTACATCACTCAAGTAAGGACCAAGGAAACGTTGACGCAGCGACAGATGCTACCAGATCAACAAACAAAAACCTGCGGACCCACACACACACACAAGTGCTGCGTTTGCTACGAATGCTGGATTTTTCTAATCTACTCTCATAGCAAAACAGAACTTGTTCGTCGAAGTTAAAACGGTGGAAGTGGTTTTTAATTCACCACCGTTGAAACTAAAGACTAATGAGACGGAACTAGACACCCAGAAGTACTGCGTTTGCTACGAACGTTGGGTTTTTCAATCCGCTTTCATAGCAAACCAGAACTTGTTCGTCGGAGTTAACACAGTGGAAGTGGTTTTTTAATCTACCGCCGCAGAAACTAAAAACTAGGGACACCCGGACATAGACGCCCAGAAGTACGGCGTTTGCTACGAACGTTGGGTTTTTCAATCCGCTTTCATAGCAAACCAGAACTTACTTGTCAAAGTCAAACCGGTGGAAGTGGTTTCTTAATTCACCACCGTTGAGACTGAAGACCAGGACTGCACAGCGCCGACTACAGGAGCGGCCTCCCTGAAATCTTTAAGTTCTTCTGTAATATTTTAAACCTAGAAATAAGAAAAAAAATAATAAATAAAGAAAACTTAAATATTACAACACGCCGATAAGTAATTTTCTGTACACGACCCTGGCGAACCGGTGAGTATTACCGTAGCAGATTTGAGTAGTTACAACTCATCGCCGGAAGATTCAAATAAATGGCGGCAAATCAACATTTACTCGACTCCGAGAAGCGGCCCTTGCCATAAGAGGAAGTCTAAAGGAGCCAAGGAGCTCGAAACCACATTGGATTACGAATATAAAGCGGTTCAATGATTGCACATTTGGAATTTATGTGGCTCGAGGAGGAATCCAATAAGAAGCCGATTGAAGACGCCAACAAAAACGAAAGCAAGATGAACACATCATAATAACACGTCATAATTACTCTAAAGATGATTTAATGGGCATAAAATCGAAAGCCATATACTCGTAGATGAAGCACTTTGATGGAAACTTCGATAACTGGCTACCATTTTGAGAAATGTTTAAGCGCGTTAAACACGATTCCGCCAACGACAAAGTTCAGTTAATTAAGTCAATCGTTAATGGGCAGCGCAGCGACCGCCAGATGGGGATTCACGTCGAGCGAAAAATGCAATTTTTTTTTCCGTTGAGGTCAGGTGAAAAAGCTTATACACCGTCAGCAAAGTTGTCACCGTGCGGGTGTGTCGGATTCCTCCATGGTTACCGACTAAAGACACCTCCTTCGAGAATTTTTGTCCGTCCTGGTAAACTATTTTTGGTATTACTTCAGGGGGGATTTCCTTTTCTTTGGCTATCTGCCTTGTCGTCGTCCTCTTTATAGCCTACGTCTAAGCCTTCGCTTCACACTCCTTCTAGCTGTGAATCTCTTGCTGGACATCAAGATCATATCTCTTCTTGGCTCGCAGAACCCCTTCTACGTATCCGGAAATTAAGTTCCAGTTTTCTTTGCATGTTAGCATTTTTTCGACAATGTTTTCAGCTGTTTTGCTCACATATTTTCTCTGTCCATTTTTTGCACTTGAAAAGGTATTCTCCGCATCATTAGCGTCTGCATCACCGTATATGCAACCTGAGTTTCAGTTTTATCCATTTTATGAAGGTATTTTTGGAAATACCCATGTTCGGATAGTAGCTGGGTGGTGTAAAAATTGACTTCACCGAAATTTCGGTTCACCAGTTCAAGTTTAAGACGTTCCGTCCACCGTCCGTAGGTTTCGTTACGCCATCTTTCTTGCCAGTTTGTATGGTATGGGTTCTTACACCTTTTTTTGACAATTGGCTTTCCCCTTCAATTTTGTATATCCACATTTCTCTGCGTTCCAAAACTAAAAGGTCGATAGGTATCGGCCCACTAACTACCAGAACCGCCGCTTGCGAGACAGTACGGTACGAAGAGGCTACCCGTAGCGCTGCTGTTTTTTGTACTCTACTTAGAACTTTCCGGTGATTCTGATTTTTTACTGCGTCTCCCCATACCTCGCAGCCGCAGAGCAGAATCGACTGTGTCACCATCATAAGGAGTTTACGCTTGCTGGCAGTTGGTCCACCTATATTTGCCATTAGCTTCATTGTGTTTATGGCTGATATAGAAAACGCTATAGCCAAATTTGGGTTGTCTCTGCCGACGCTGATATGCAGCGCATATTTTGGCATAACAAGGATGGTATGGCAGATATATTTCGCTTTATAACTGTAACATATGGGTTAAATCACCCTACTTAACTATGAAAGTTATTCACACGCTACCCAAAAAGGAAGAAACAACATACCGGCAAGCATCTCGAGTACTTTGCGAATGTTTCTACATGATGATTGCCTCCATGGAGCAGATACTGAGGAATCTGCACTCGAGCTTCAAGGTCAACTTCAAAACCTACTTACATCTGGCGGGTTTCTGCTTCGAAAGTGGAGTTCGAATTCATCGCAATTCCTGCGCAGTCTTAATGTCAACGAAGATGAAATTAATATATGCTGCAATTTTAATTTAGACAAGGAAGCAAGAGCTCTTGCCATCTATTGGTATCGCAACACTGATACTATTGGCTACAAAATCAACATCATGACACTTGCTGGTGATGTAAGAAAACGCCAACACCTTTCTGATGTTTCCTGAATATATGATCCTACTTGTTTATTTGCACCGGTCACAATTACTGGTAAAATTATGGCGCTACAACTCTGGTTGTGCGGTTGTAAGTGGGACGATCCCATACCAGCACCACAGCAGCAAAACTGGATAAAATTTCGTGATGAACTGCTGCTTATCGAAAATATCAAGGTGCCCAGATGGGCAACTTCAACTTCCACTACGCCATTATGCCAACTTCGGAACGCTTTCCGATAATTGCCAAAAATTAGTCCACTATCTAAGTTGATCAGTGCTAACACGCATGAGAACACGGTGCATGGTGCTACACAAGCGACACTCAATTATCTTCGAAGACGTTATTGGCTGATTGACTCGCAGTATGTCATCAAATCCTATATTGATTACTGCATCAAATGCATCCGGCAACAGTCCACTGTTGCAAATCAAATATTGGGGCCCCTTCCTGTCCATCGTTGGATTGCCGTAAAAATTTTCAATATTGTGGTATAAATTACGCTGGATCCTACAAGATTCGCACAACGAAAGGCAGAGAACTGACGACCCGACCGATTGCACCGCTCTTTTGGTTGCCGCCCGGTCACTTTTTGGTTGCCGCCCCGCTGACGATGCCACCTGAGGTTAACTTACTTGACATTAATACTCACCGACTCCCCACCAAGTGGAAGCAGGTTCAACAAATGCAACAAGATTTTTGGAATCGCTGAGTTGCGGATATCTTCATGAGTTACAAGTGCGCCACAAATGACCTCTAACTAAAACCAATTTAAAAACCGACGACCTGGTGCTTACACGAGACGAACGCGCCCCCCGTCACAATAGTTGTTGGGTCGCGTTCTCGAAGTTCATACTGGAGAAGACAACTTGGTGAGAGTTGCCACGATTCGTACTCAATCTGCAGTTATCAAAAGTGCAGTCTCGAAATTAGTTTTACTACCTAGAGACGATAAGGCTATTGACCAATACGGTGGGCGGCATGACCAGCCAACACATATGTCGCCGCAGGTCCACCTGGACGAGGTAGGCGGAAATGTTAAGGATCCTCAAGCCCTACCAGCAATGCATTAGTTGTGCCTAACCCTTTTACTTTAAATGTCATTGCATTGTGTCATACTGTTTAAATGTCATTTGGATTGTATCATGTTCTCTCTCTGTCCTTACAACATTCTGCCATACATTTGAAGTGTCAGATTAGTTTTTTAGTTGTAGTTGGACAAGGAAACGAGTGAGATCTCGAACGTGTGCGAATCTTTAAATATATTTCAATACGCTCTTATAGTTTTTAATGTAGCCTTCTTGTCTTTGCTCGGTATACGTTTCTCTATTTTTATTTGCATTTTTAATTTTTTCGTTTTTTGTTTTCTCTAGTCTTTCAAAAATTGTCTTATGATCGATTTTATGGTTTTGTACTTCAAATGGTTTACATTTAATCGTACTATGGTAAGTACTTTTATAGAACATGACATTTGCTGAATGATTGGAATTTTTCCTTAATATTTAGTGTTCGAATTATTTCTGTTAGTGTGTAGTTTAGACATTCTATGTCTGAATATCATTACAATGTTACTAACAAGCTTAAATGCACGAAAGTAATAATTTAAAAATTGTAGCCTGGAATGCAAATGGCCTAACAAAATATTATCTTGAGGTGAAGCAATTTTTGTCTGACAAGAAAATTGATATAGCTCTAGTTTCAGAAACACATTTTACGAACAAAAGCTATTTATTATTGCCTGGATATAAAATTTAAGTGACAAATCATCCTGATGGTAAAGCTCGTGGTGGGACAGCTATCATAAAAAAATTCACTATTAAAACATACTGAACTGCAACCATATGCAACACCACATATTCAATCCACTACTGTGCAAATTGAGGATACAAGTGGGACAATACTCATCTCCTCAGCTTACTGTCCCCCCAGACACCTAATAACGACGGATCAATATGATGACTACATAAAGAGGCTTGGCTTAAGATTCATTGCAGCTGGAGATATGAATGCAAAACACACTGACTGGGGATCTAGGCTAATCAATAAAAGAGGACGAAATCTGATTAATGCTATAAACAAAAATAACTGCAAATTTTTAAGCTCAGGTGAACCCACATACTGGCCAACAGATAGGAAAAAGATACTAGATCTAATTGACTTCAGCATAACAAAAAACATAAAGTGTAACCAATTAAAAATTAAAGCTTGTTTTGAACTTTCTTGTTTTGGATGTTGCAAAAGCATTTGACAAAGTATGGCATAAAGCACTGCTGCATAAACTGAAGACGATGCTGCCACTTGACTACTATTTGATTGTTGAAAGTTATCTTAGTGATCGTTACTTTTACGTCAAATATAATGAAGAGTGTTCGTCTATTCTTCTTACAACAGCTGGAGTACCTCAAGGGAGTGTTTTAGGACCATTGCTTTATATCACATTTACCTCAGATATACCACTTGCAAAAGAACTGAATACCACAATTGCTATCTTTGTTGACGACACAATCCTCTTAGCATCTCACAAAAATCTAAATACTGCGACTGCAAATCTGCAGATATACACAGATAATGTTAAGGAATAGTTTAATAAATGGTGCTTGAAAATGAATGAAGATTGTACAAATAATTTTTACAACTAAAACCAAATTTAACCCAATACCTATTAAAATAAACACACTTCGACTCAAAGATAAATTGGCACTACGACATCAAACAAAAAACGAAACAAATAAAAGAAAAATTTAAGCAACTATATTGATTAACGGGTAAGCAATCTAAACTCACAAGTTGCTGTTATACAAGTGTATTATAAAACCAATTTGGAGTATGAGGAACGGCAAAGCGGTCACTCATAGAAAAAGTTCAACGACAGCAATCTAAATTTTAAGAGTGATCATAAAGTCTGGTTGGTACACCACAAATGAAGACATACACCGCAAACTAAATATGACAAGAATTGACGAAGAGATAAAAAAGATATCCACAAAACACTACGATATACTGCACGGGTATAAGAACGAAGAAATAAACGAGTTGCTACATCTAGAAGAAACCACCATTCGCCGTTTAAAGAGAACTCGACCAAATTACCTAATGATTAATTATAGTGAAATATTATAATAGATGTAAATCATTGTTATTGTATAACTTTTTGGCACTGGCCAAAATGTGTTTTTTATATTAATTTCCAAATGTGTTTTTTATATTAATTTGCCAAATCGTGTACTAGGTGTCAATATAATGGTTACAGATGTATGAAATAAAGGGATATACAAAAAAAAAAATTATGCCATCAAAACTAAAGCAACCACAACTTTAATTGCAAACGATAAATTTAATGAAAGAATAATTAAGAAAATTTTAGAAGAATTGCAAAAGCAAGAAGAGTTAGTAAAATTAGACAAAAAATTACCACAAATTAAAAAAAAAATAAAAGATGCTATCACCTGTGCCGCGTGCTTTATTTGTGCCCAGTAGGTTAGCTTCGAGTCAAGTTGGACGTCTAGGTACCTTACAGTCCTCTTCGTGTTGAAGATTTCTTGCTGTGTGCTAATTTGCATTTCCATCGGTATGTACTTTTTGGTGAGGAAAATTAAATCCGTGTTTTGGGTGGCTAGTTTTAGACAGTGATCGTTCATCCACATCTGTGTTCGTATCAGCATCATCACGAGTATAGAGCCTTGTGCCGCGCTGGAGGTTATTTGCTTATATCGGCGGCCACTGTTGGTATCATAGATCAGTGTTAACTGCGAAACATCCTCATCAAATGTTCTGGAACATGAAACCGGTTTTCCAAAGCATAGATCATGTCGACCCATCTAGAGTTATTGAATGCGTTTTTTACATCCAACAACGCCAAAAGAACTATCACTTTGGTTCTGCCACTTCCGGTATGCGCATTTCATACGCTTTTTATGACGTCTTCTACTGCATTGATTGTGGATCTTCGAGGTCGGAAACCATATTGTCTGTCTAATAGCCCACCGGCATTTTCTATTGCTTGGGATAATCTCGGCTTTATTAGCTTTTGCAAGAGCTTTCCTGCTGTATCTAGCATACACAGTGGGCGATGTGAAGATGATTCTTCTGGGTCCCCTTTTCCCTTGATGATGTGTTTTCCACACTTCTGGGAAGACACTCTACGTCAATCAGGCGTGGTACATTTTTAATAGCAGCTGTGGACGCTCGCTTGTGACAATGCGGAGTATCTCAGAGGGGATACTGTCCGGTCCGGAAGCCCTGCGGGGTTTCATGCTGTTTGCTGCCTTGGTTAGCTTTTGCTCAGTAAAGAGTTCTGACGAGTCATCACTTCCATGCGTGGTTGATTCTCCGCGTCTAACTTCGTACGTTGTAAAGAGCGTGTTTACAATGTGTTCCATCGTTTCTTCTGGTAAATTAGCTGTGGGGGGTTTCCACAAAGATTTGGGGAACGAGTTTGTAAACAAAACCCCATGGGTTTTGTTTACAAACTCGCTGCGAAGCTCCTCCCATTTTCTTCTCTTGCTCAAAATTATCTCTAGCTTGTTTGCATTCTTCGGCCTGGTTGATGATGTTTCCGTGTCATCCCGCTCTCGTATATTTTCTTCGGCTGCGGATACATATTGCCCTTAGAGTGCTTATTTCAGCTGTCCACCAATAGGCAGCTTTCCTTTTGCCGTTTATTCCAGTTTTAGGCATTGACGTCTCGCACGCTTGCGTAATACGCCGCATTGTGTCTTCAACCATGTCTCTCGCGCCGCTAGTCTCGCTTAATGTGCAGGAGAATGCGTCAATAGCAGCTAAAAAATGGTTTTGCCTGAGTTTTGATAGATTCCACTTGCTCGTTCCTCTTTGCCTTTTGTCGGTATCAGCATTTATGTTTGTGCAAACTGTATGATGCACACCAGCGATGATGAAATTTCCACCAATGCGTCGTGCTGCATCTTCAATGTTAGCGATGTTAATATTTGGAGTGAGATAACAGCCCATAATGGTATATTTGCTGCTTCTGATCCAGACAAAACAATCTCGTATTCCGCTACTTGTAATTTGAAACTTGGAAGCGTTCATCACCCATATAGCTGCTGTTTTGGCCGTGTCTTGAAGCCAATACAATTTTTGCCTTATTGTGCTGTTCGCTAATGACGGCCAGATCCGCTTCATGTTCTAGCATAAGTTGTGTCACCAGTGCGTTCGCTGTCTTACTTTTGTGCAGATTAGCTTGCAATATCTTTGTCATGTTCGGGCTGCTTTCTTGTTAGTCAAGCGTCTTTTGGTACCAGGAAGGTGGATTCAGAGCCGTCATCTACGCAAAAACATCATCTAGGGGTTTTAGTGCATTATTTTAGCATGTGCCCTTCGGTTCCGCAACGAATGCATAAACCCTCTCCTCTTCTGTCGGGTTAAACTGTGTGTGGGCCCAGACCAAAACATCGGAAACATCGTGTTATGTTGTCCAGTCGTCTTACTCTGCAATATATCCAATTTACCTTTATGCGTTGATGTGCAATGATTGTGTTTGCAGCTTTTGCAGCTAACGTAAGTTCGACGTTGTTCTCTGCTGTTTGTGTTTCTAAGTCTTACCATTGCTTCTTTGTTTTCATTTCGTAGCGCTTGTTTGACTGCAAGTATTACTTTTACTGTGTCGGTAAGGAGGTCCAGATCCCTGATGTCGACCGATATTTGCTATTTTAGGCCAGACACGGTTGCAGTTATCATATTTGTTGGGTCCCCGCTATGGGCCGCTATCTGCAATCGTGTGGTCAGTCATCCATTTAAGTCCCCGTGGTTGTCTATTGCAAGCAGGGAGGTCACGCTAGGGTTGACGCAAGGCCTTATGGACGAATGCGTACAGTGCCAGGACAAATGTTAACCGGGAGTTATCTCAACCGGACCTGAACGTCCAAATAAATGGCGACGAGTGTAGAACCTACCCATGGACCTGCCAAGGATTTAACGAAACGATCGCAGCTGCAGCATTTACAGGAAAGCTGTTTCCACAGGATATCACTCTTGTATATTAAGGTAACATAATACTGCAATCGTCAGCCCAAAAGCAGTCCCATCCAAAAATAGGGTCGTTTCTGTTTGAAATCGGAGCCGTTCGTTACCGCATAGACGAGTAAACGTTTATATCGGTGTTGGCTTGCTTCATCGCATTTACTTCCCGAGGCTCTTGAGGATATTTGCCCTTCGCCTTCCGCTGCTTCGATTGTCTAGCGTCCACGGGATTGTCAAAATCCTTTCATCATTTCCAGTTAGAAGTGACGCCCTTGCGGGGATCGTCTACCCATGTGGTGAATCCCATGTTGGCATTTAGCCATTCCTCCACTGGGGAGCAGACATTAAACGATACGCTCCCACGTTGGTCTCCGAATTTGTTCGGTACGGGTTGAAGGTTATACCGCATTGTCTTGGTCGCCAGAGCGTGTTTAGTATAGCAGGGTACACCACGTGCAGGTGAGGTTTACTTTTGAGTAAGTTGAATTACCCCATATACCCCATTACGATGCAATAACTCTTCTTCATGAGCAATATGGTAATAGCGATAAAATAATTGAAAAATATGTGCAGAAACTGTTGGACATAAAGCCAGTGTAATCACCGAGCGATTTAAAAGGGCTACGCAGGTACAACGAAGTCATCGCAGCTACAAGAAGTTTGCACTTTCCTCTTCTCAGTATGCACTCATCATAAAGTCGATCATATTAAAGTGTCTTCCCACTAAACTAAGAATTCAGTTTCATAAGACAAAAAAATCAACTTCAGCTAACTCAACCACTGCAGACGGAAACAATCCAGAAGGGAAGTAGTCGCATATATTAAAATAGAAGTAGAAGCCTGAGGAAAGCGAAAATGTCGAAGGTCGAGTATAAGAAGAAGGACAACTCTAACGAAACAAAGAAGACAAGGCACAGCTTTGGAACTGCTAACGAGCTGAAGCAATGTACAAAAATAAAACTTATTTTGTAAAAGTACGAAGCATACACACCAATGCAAATGCGAATTGACGATTGAGCCATGAAAATTCATATTGCAAAAAGAAGGCAGATATTGCAGATGCACAGGTAAGAATCACACTTCGAAATTCTTGTTGGGGTCCATGCTTGTCCTCTTAGTGGAGAGACCCTTTTTGCTGCCGGTAATTGGCGCGGGCGTAGACGAGGATTTGGTGGTTTCTAACAAGACAAACACCGTGTTGCTGTTTGCTTCAATATAATACAAGACAAGAAGCTTTAATCTTAAAATCGTAAGTCTTATATACTATTTACAATGAGCACTTACAGTCTAGGTAAGCACCTTTCTGGTGTTCCAGTTACGTATTAATTGGTGTCAGTTGGTTAAGTCAACTGACCTAGTATATATAAAATTGTCGATGGTGCATTCTAAATTCCCATGCCCGTTGTCAACTCGATTGCGGAACTGGGACACCCTAAAAGTTCACGTAATGATTGAAACAATAATCAATTCACCCTAAAAGCATGTGCGTGAATATAAATTAAATGTTAACTACACCAAATCTGTAGTATATGTTAGGAGTGGGTGCTGTGAGTCAACTACACACAGGTAGCTTGATTCTGACTCACAACATCCCTCCCCTCTTTCTACAATATTCTTCTTGCACTGTAGTCAATTTTGGGCATTTTATTTATACTATGATACATATGTATATTTTTTTTTAAATCGCCTTATTTTGGGTTCTATCATTGTTTCTTTTTTATTTTTGTATTTTCTTTTTTATATTTTTTTAATTTTTGTATTCTTTTGTAGCTTTTTCGTTTTTTATATTTGTTCTTTTAATTCTATCTGTTTATTATTTTATTTCCCCTTTTATATATTTTGGTCCTTCATTGACTCTTTTCTCACCGGTATACAAACAAAATTACAAACTAATTACAACTTCAGCTTTGCTACGCTTTTATAAATCGGGTCCTCTGCAATTGTTGGTTCTGGTAACGTCCATCCTGTGAGAGTGAAGTCCCACGATGGACTCTGCATACCCCTCCCTTCTTTCTGGACCGGTACATACAAAGATGATGCAAGCTTATGCGAGTAGATGCGCTTCTGACGAAGCCAAAATAAATATTCGCTTAGTAAGTGACTGTGGATATTTTTTAATTCAGGAAAACGTTATGGAGTTAGCCGATAAAGCTTGGCTATGTAGTGCTTGATCTTTTCGTGGTTAAAATGATTTTTGCTCCAGGAGATTATTCTGCGAATCTAAATGAACAATGGTAGTTATTGCTGTTATTGTTGTTGTAGCCGTTTCTCGCTAAAATTACGGAGCAACCTCGGATTTTGGCAAAAATTATCTCTTCCTTATACATACAGGATGCATATGGAAATATGTAATAATGGCAGATACGTTGGATTTTCTATACTGACAACGTAAATGTTAAAGTTTTCATGCCATTTTGTCAGCTATACAATTAATATCAAGTATTATCAGCTTTTTACTTGTTAGATAGAGATTCAGCCGGTACCATCTTCATTTTCTCATAAGTCTCAAATTGTCGTCATACCGCACATAGGAAGTTAGAAGTTCTTCCACTCTTTCATATAAAAATGAATTCCCACAAATTTTGTGGTTATTTTCTTCCAACCCAAAATTATCTCGGGAGAGCATAGTTTCAAATCTCGTATTTATTCCTTTGCGGCTTATTGATTACCCTTCTTCTACGTCTTCTTACTTCTTATTTAGTCAGATTTTTGTTCGCTGCTCTTGCATTTCATCTAACGGTCTCCTGGATGTTGGTTAACCTCTTACTCTGTCTTCGACGCTGGAGAAAGTCCCTTCCAGGTTCATGCTGCATAATGTTGAACCATCCAGATGTCCTTGTCTGTTCACCAATGCCTTAATGCCTAAAAGCAATACGTTTATATATGTATCGGTCTTACCGGGTTTTAATTATTCTTACTGGCTATTACATTTCTTTCATTTTTTATATTTTTCTTCACGTAAACATTAAATTTTATGTATTATTTATATTATATGCGCTATATCTAAGTCATCATCTATAAGTATGTAATAAAAACTATTTTCTTTACAAATATTATTAACTAACTATTATACAAATTTTATCCTAAAATTGTTAGCGGCATTAAAACTTTAAATCCCTCTTATTAAATATACATTTTCCAATAATTTGATTCATACATAACAATTATTTACTATTTTAAATTATGTGCCGCCAAAAATATATTTTTTTATCTCAATTCTGGGCAAATCTAGTTCCCCATCTTACATAAGCGAGTATATAAAAGATAAACCATGTGAAACCATTCATGTGAAAACATTGTCCATTCCAAGACTCAATTTTTCATTGCATCTAATTACTTTATATATTTAAATTAACTTCTAGCCTGGTATGTATATATCCATAAACGAGTGCATTCTCCTACACCCTGTAACTCGCTCGTATATGACTACATACATACATTTAAGACACTTCCAATTGTTTATAATTAATTGCTACAATTATTACCTAATGTTGTATTGTTAAGCTAAATATATTCTTCTATTTCAACATATACATACATTTCAATTTCCCACACGCCTTTCCTAAGCGATAAACAACAAAAAAATCTATATATTTTTACATGTAGCCTGCTGCAGTATGTAAATATCTGCAAATTCCCAATTTCCCATCGTAGGTCGAAACAGGCCAAGAAATTCAGGGAGAAGTAGACAACGAGGTAAATTTTTTAATATTGCCTCAAGATCGACACTACCCATAATAATAGTTTCTATAGGAAAACAAAAAGTTAGATGCCTAATTGATACCGGGTCTACCACTAGTATCCTAAAACAAGGCATTTTAATAGAGAACTTCCCAATAACACCATTGGGAAAACCATGCTACTATAATACCTTCAATGGTTTAAACGAGTTCAATTATGCAGTTACCACCCCATTTCCACACGAATTTAACTGTAAAGGTACGCTTCAATGGAAGCCAATCAACTTCATAATTATCTTGACTATAAACTCTCGTACCGCGTTCGCGGCGATTGACCTATACCTTCTTACCTTATTATGTTCAGAGAAATTGTAGCCCGTGACAATGGCTACAACTTTACTTTTGAAAATAAGTCAAAATTTCAAATACTTTACGAAAAGAAAATTTGCAAATTTTCCAAAAAAATGAAGTCTGAGAAAAAACTGCAAGTCAAAATCTGGAAGCTCGATTTTTACCGCAGACGTATGGTCTAGTGGACTTTTTTGCTCAGTACAATCCGAAGAATCAGAAACGCGAGGCGCCCATTAAGTTTTTTTCCCTTCCATACTAATCGCCCCACCCTAACCTACATACATATATATATTTACTTCACCAACGGTTCCGTTGCTTGCACCGTCAAGCTGGTGCCCGGCGTTAATGTTTACGCATCCCTTTTTTTATTATTTAATATATAAAAAATATTTTTCTCTACTGCGCTTCATTCGGCTATAGTGCCTAATGAGCATATTTATATTACGTCAATTTTTACTCGCCCGAGTTTAATTGGCACACTTCTGCTGACATTGACTTTGGAAGTCGGAACTGTGATATTTGATATACGTAGGCGATATCAGTTTGTTTTCGTTGTTGTTTTGTTTTTACATTTGTAAAACACTGTCAAACCATGTCTTGAATTGTTAGTTCGCAAATGGAACAATTTTAATAAATTATTGTGTAGCTTCTTATGATTTCCCTTATTTGTTACGACTGTTGTAACTAGCCTGTGGATCTCTGCTACTACATACGGACCTATCGAAACAGGTGAGAATTTGTTTCTCCTAGCCTGATTCTTCATGAGTACCTGGTCACCCACATGAAAGACTACTGGGTTTAGTACCTTGTTATAGGCTTCCCTGGCTACTCGTTTAGCACAATCCTGGTTTTCTCTAACCAATTCGTGCGCTCGCTGCAACTATTTTTGCACTTTATTGGGGTCATCAACATTGTACACATGGCGCACATTTGCGCTTCAAATTTGCTGTCATGTTGAAGTCAATCCCGAAGATTGTTCTAAACGGAGTTTGCTCCGTAGATACATGTACAGTATTGATTTGCATGTGCATTGCAGTGGTCAACCATTGATCCCAATTCGAGCCGTCTTCCTTGGCAAAACTGCGCAAGTACGCGGCCAGAGGTCGATGACTACGTTCCAATAAGCCATTCGCCTGTGGATGATATGGTGTTATGTGCAACTTCTTGATTCCCATCATTTTACAAGTTTCTGAGAATAATTTCGATACAAAATTTGAACCATTGTCGGTTATCAAAACCTTTGGTATGTTGTATCGTACCACAATTTCGTCAAAGAATGCTTTGGCTACTGGGAGGATTCCTACAATGTCCACATAAAAGATATCAAAAGGTTGCTGTGGTGTGTCACTTAACACCATTGGCATCTTTGTTAGCCTCGAACTCTTGTTGGCCTGACATTTTCGGCAACTCTTTACAAATTTTTTTATGTCTCTGAGCATACCTTTCCATCCGTATACTCGCTTAATTCTGTCATGGGTTTTTCAGAATCCCTGGTGTCCACCTTGAGGCGAATCATGGAAACCCTTTAACACTGCCTGGATATCTTTTTAATCCTCAAGCCATTCCACACGATTGGCTGCTTGTTTAGTGGCATCGCCACCCGCATCACTCACATCTCTCGTCGCATCACTTTTATCCTGACTTCTCCCGGCCTTCTCCTTCTCTGGCTTTGCTTTGGCCCTAGTTTGCACTACTTACACCTTCTGCGGTACCCTACTTAGCGCATCAGCATTCAAATATGTTATCCCAGGCTTATAGATGATCTTGATTCTAACTCACAACAAATTCCTCTTATTAAAAGTGAGCTCAAACACAAAGAAAATCTACGAGAGCACTCGATTCCATTAGTATAAAGTCAACACGCCTCAAAAGATTAGATTTACCAGTATATAAATGTATTAAATATTAAATAATTACTATTTGATACTAAAAGGAATTGAATTTAAATTGAATTAAAATTAAAAGGAAAAAATGTAATGAAATGTAATACTAGGCTCAAACACTGGTTCGGGTTAAATATAGTTAATTTAGTTCTTAAGATTTAAAAACTTATTGTTAGGCTCGAAACAGTGAATTCAATAAATATATCAATTCTTTAAAAAAAATACATATATTCAATTGTAATTTATATATTAAGTTATTGTAATAGTGTAATTTCTATGTTGTCGTCGTTGTGTCGGCAGTTACGCAAGGGGACTAACATGTATTTGAGTTTATGCAGTAATTGAGTTCTGTGGGAAGTTGGGTCTATCACCTCCACTTGGTAACGGCTGGTAACAATTGTGGACTGGGTGTGGATGGATGGATCCCACAGCGTATCCAGTGTACGGTTGGCTAAGATAGGTCGGGCGGAGGGAGTAAACCCTGGTAAAAAGGTGTTATGCGACCCGTGCCTATTGGTTGGTTTGCAGCCAGGGGGTAATACCGGCTGTATTCCTACGGAGCTACCTCGATACCGGGTCACCTCGAGGTATATTCACGACCTTGCCGTGGTATGGGGCGCTGCCACGGTCGACCACTATGCTTCCGCTTAAAAATTGAAGATCATCATGTCTGCTACGATGGACGGTGATCGTAAGAACAAGATGGATCACAACAAACAAACAAACAAACACAATTTCTTTGGACAAGCAGTCAAGGTCAGAAAAAATTTCGTACGGCGGAAGCTGGGGTTACAGAACATAGTGGAAGTGGCGGTACTATTAAGCCAAGTACGGCTGGCCCATCTCGTACGGCGGAAGCTGGCACCGGGGACAAACCTGGTTCCAATGGAAGTGACAGTACAAAGAAAGAGTCTACATTGCATACGGCGGATACCGGGATTGGCCCTGGTAAACGTGACGGTGCATCCACGTCTAAAACGACTAAGGTCTCCTCTGTGGTAAAGCCCACACGGCATAACTACAAGGAGAGACGCGCTACCTTGAAGTTGCTGGAACGTGTTAAAAGTGTTCCGGAGGGCGAGAGGTCAGAAAAACAAAAGTCCTCCATTAGCTGGGCAAAAAGGGTTACGGAGGAACTGCCAGAGTTTCCGAAACCGAACCCGCCGCCAAAACGTCAGCTGTCGGACGACCCGCCCAGAAACCCCAGCAGCATCAAGAGGCCAAGACGTCATGAGACTACTCCCGCACCAAAGACCTTCAGCGAAGCTGTGCGAGGTCAACAACTATGGGCCGTTGTGGACAGAAGCAACATGGAGGGCACAATTTCTGTTGAGAACTAGAAGAAAATAGAAGCCAGGCCCTCGAGCACTTTCTTCCAGATTTTGAAGGAAAATCCTGGCCCAGCTCCTTATTGTCGCGATTGTGGATGGCATCAAAACTACGTAAACCTCATCGCATGTGCCGATCAGAGATCAACTGATCTATATAAAACAGCCATCTCCAGAATCGGTGAAGTTTGGTCTGGGTCTAAGCTCGAGGTAATCTCAAGGGAGGATATCCCGAACCTGCCAAGAGCGAGGGCCTGGATACCAGCTGAACCATCTGACCCTTGAATTTTTCGGGAGATGTTACGGGTATGTAATCCGGAACTCCCGACATCATCGTGGAAGGTCACGAAACTGGAGGAGCCAAAAGGCGAGTACCGCAGTGCTACCTTGGTGGTGAGCACGGACTCGTTGGAATCTCTTTCGCGATCCGATGGTGTCGTGAGCTATGGATTCTCCTCCATTACACTAAGGGTCTACAAAAAGGACGTGAACGTCTCCAATGTAATGGACCATGTTGGAGTTGTGGTAGACCCTGACGCCTCATCTCAGCTTGAAGAAGATGCCAACACCACTTCTGCTGGTGGAGATGGAACGTCAGTGGTGGAACCTGGCTGTGGTTCTGGAAAAGCGGTAGCGCTAAACAGGGCATCATCCGATGCCGGTGTCTGTTCCTTATTGGAAAGGGTGGCGCAAGCCACTCTGACTGACGAGGAGGAGCTACTGGCATCGGACGAAGAAGATGCTGATAAAACGGTGGTGGAGGTGCAGACCAGTAACCATGATGTCTACACCACTCAAAGGTTGCGTCCGCCAATCTTATACTACATCTGTCAAAGGACAGATACCACATTGTCCTGATTCAAGAACCATGGGTTGTACATGGTCTTGTGTGCGGAGTAGGGACTCCAAAATACAAAATGATGTATACACGCAATACAGGTAAACCTAGAGCGTGTGTACTAATACGTAGAGGGATAAATGATTTTATGCTCTATAATTACAGCGATGCCGATCAAACGACTATCAGCCTGGAGTCGGGTGACGAGCGGATATGGCTATAGTCATCCTACCTGGCCCACGATCACGAAGAGCTACCAAGATGAATTTTTAAGGATCTGGTGGCGCACTCGCGAAGGCTAGGCGCAAAAATGATAATTGGTGCGGTTATAAATGCTCATCACATCGTGTGGGGTAGCACGGACACTAATATGAGGGGTGAGTGCCTTTTTGATTATTTGCTTGGAACTAACCTGCAAATCTGTAATAGGGGTATTAAACCTACATTTGTCGTAAGCAATAGACAGGAGGTAATAGACGCCACCTTTGCCTCTGGCTCTGTTGTAGGAAGAATAAGGGAGTGGGTGGTGTTGGAAGAACACTCCTTCTCTGACCATAGATACATCTCGTTTGAGATTAAGAAAACTCTACCTAAACCTAAGCCTGGTAGGAATATCAGGAAAACAGACTGGGATAAATATGTAGATCTAGTTGGGAATACCTTAAATGTCTGTCCATCTAGCGAACCAAGAAGCATAGAAGGAATAGAGGAAATGGTAGGCTCAGAATTGGGAGCTTTTACAGAAGGTGGATGGAACATTCACTACAACTAGTAAGGAGTCTCTAGAGCTTCTACTCAGCACACATCAGGCTGTTCAGATATTACTGGGCACGAGAGGGAAGATACGTCAAATAGTCGGCAAGTTTGGATAGACGCTCTGTCTGAGGATCGACTCCTATGGGCTATTGAAAGTTTTAAGCCTTTTAAGTCCCCTAGTCCTGATTGTATTTATCCAGTGGAATTACATAAAACTGCTGGATACCTGAAAGGCTGGCTGTTAGCAATCTTTAAAGGATGCTTTAAGTTAGGGTATATGCCGCTTCAGTGGAGACAGGCCAGAGTGGTCTTTATTCCGAAAGCTGGAAAAAGCTCACATACTCATTCCAGGGACTTAAGACCGATATCTCTCTCATCTTTTCTTTTGCAGACTTTACAGTGATAGAAATCCACTTAAGCTTAACTTTAGACAAGAATCTAATCTCATCGGCTCAACATGCCTATACAAAGGAGAAATCTGTGGAGACAGCTCTACATATCCTTATTTTTCTTGCAGAAGGGTCATTGCACAAGTAAGAATTTACCCTGGCTGCCTTTTTTCATAATAAGTGGACCTTTCATAATGTCAAAAGGGAGGCCATCACTGCATCACTTACTGAACTTGGGGTGGAAACGGGCCTGGTAGGCCTCATTGGTAAAATGCTGAATAGCAGAATCATTGAGGCGAATCTAGGAGAATCGGTCCTACGTAAGTTGGTGAGCAGGGGTACACCTCAGGGAGGTGTACTCTCACCGTTTCTATGGAAAACTGTTCTTAACAAACTCCTGATAAGATTAGAAGTGGTGGGATGTAAGGTGGTGGCTTATGCCGATTATGTTGTCATAGCTGTCTCTGGATAATTCACATGTACACTGAGAGATTTGTTGCAAAATGCTCTAGATATTCTTTCAAAGTGGGCGGAGGACTGTGGTCTTGGAGTAAATCCGGATAAGACTAAGGTCATTCTGTTTACTAGGAAACATAAAATCCCTCAAATAGACCCAATTACTCTTAAGGGGAAAGCTCTAGGGATTTCAGAAGAGACGAAATTCTTGGGTCTTATAATCGATAGAAAGCTTACTTGGAAGTCAAACACCATAGAAAGAGCTAGGAAAGCTGGGGTGGCTTTTTATGCCTGCAAAAGAGCTATAGGTAAAACCTGGGGAATACAGCCCAGGGTAGCTCACTGGCTTTACACTGCGGTTGTCAGGCCCATTCTCCTATATGGAAATGTGGTCTGGTGGACTGCAATGCAGAAAAGGACCTACCACGAAACACTCGGTAAGGCACAGAGATCAGCAGAAGTAGCAATAAGTGGCACCATGAAAACCACGCCAACCTTAGCATTGGATATCATACTACATCTGCCACCCTTAGATCTCTTCTGCAAATATTAAGCGGCATGCTCCGCTATTCGGCTCAAGGCGAGCTCACAATGGAAAGCTGTTCCGTATGGACATGCGACCATATTAGAATCCTACACGGACATACCCAGTGATATTGATTACCTTCCTTCTTCCCTCTGCTTTGAAAATAATTTTTGGGTCAGAATTCCTTCCAGAGAGGAATGGCTCGAGGGGGATCCATCACCAGATACTCCCATCAAGATATACACAGACGGATCAAAAATGAATACCGGTGTAGGATCAGGAGTCTATTGCGAAACGCCCTCAATAAGTGAATCCATCAAACTAATGGATCACTGCACTGTTTTTCAAGCGGAAATAACCGCTATTCACGAAGCCTTGAATTGGCTGAGGATAAACGAGGTAACCGTCAAGGATATCTGCATTTAACAGACAGCCAAGCTGCACTAAGGGCTTTGAATGCATTCCAAATAACATCGAGGAGTGTCTTAGACTGTCGCCGATCTCTAAATGAGATGGCTAAAAAATTCCATATCCATTTGTGCTGGGTACCAGGACATAGGGATATACCAGGGAACTGCAAGGCTGAACAAATTGCGAGAGATGGCACTTGTATGCCAAATGTCGGTAGGTATATGGGTGTACCTCTCGCGACTTGTAAGCTTCTCATTAGGGAGACACTAAATAATTCTACCAATCAAACGTGGATCTGTGCCACTAGCTCTGAAATCGCCAGGCAAACATGGCCGAGGCTAAATCTGCGTCCATCTAGGAATATCATTAGACTCAATAGACTACAAATTAGGACTTTAATAGGAGCCCTCACGGGACATTGTCTAATATGAGAGAAGAATGGGGGTTTAGACACATGATTTCTGCCGCAGCTGCAGGAACGAGGAAGAGCTCGAAACGGTCCAGCATCGCTTCTGTACATGTCCAGCTTTTGCCAGAAATAGGAAGCGTTTGCTAGGATCCCACTTCTTAACAAGTATAGATGGTCTATGCCAGTCAGGTGTTAACAACCTTCTTCGCTTCGTAAAAGGCTCAGGGTGGTTCAATCTGGAGGGGGAAGCGTAGCCATGCCTCGCATCCGCGGTTCACAATGGAACCAACTGGTGGTCTAAGTGGCATCACTGGTTATTGGTGATGCGGCTGCCCTACCTACCTACCTAGTGTTAAATAAGCTTTCACAAAAACAGTATATAACCTCCCTAATCTCTGAGCGTTGTTGAGTGGCGTATGGTCAGTGTTTTACCACTTTGTACACAGCGGCAAGTCTCTATCGTAGACACTGTAGCGGGTCTCCGCGGGAGTCAGTTTCCTCGAAAATAAGCCCAGCGGTTTCCATGTATCGGTTGGTTGCTCTTGATTTAGCACTGCACCAATGGCCGTATTCGAGGCGTCGGTGTAGAGTTTAAATGGCGATGAAGATAAAGGCAGCAGCAGTTGCTTCCGCAATTCTTGCCCTGCAGTGTTGGTGGCAAATTTATTTTGTCTCCACGGTTCAATCTAATTCGCACATCTGCTTTTTATTTTTTTACTTATTCGTTGAGTGGTGCTTAAAGTTCCGCTGCATGAGCAATACAACGGCGGGAAAAGTGTTGAATACATCTATCTCTTGGCGAAGAGATCGAAATCCTTAGAAACCTGATATCCAGCAAATATTACCTCCTGGTCGCCTATTTGGCACTGGTCCAAATGGATTCATAGGTTTCCGCTTTCAGGGTCTCGAATGTTTAAGATGGTTCATGTCGTCTTTATAAGACTTGGATGCAATGATCGTCTAAGTATACTTTGGGAAGGTTAAGTTTCGCAAGAGGTGGTTCATTATTTGTGCTGAATTTCGTAAGACCATTGTCCTATCAATGAATTAGGAAAGTCCGAATGGCGTTGTAACAGCAGTTTTGGTGATGTCGATGTTAACGATGAAATCTGGTAAAAAGCCTTCTGCAGATCTATTACAGAAAATACTTCACCTAGACTTTCTTGGATCATGCCCTCAATGATCGGCAAGGGGTAGCGATCTGGCAATGTGGATGTATGACTCTGATCGATCAGATTTTAAAATTCCTGTTTGGCCGCTGTGCGGCGCTCACCAATTAGCCTACGGGGACGCTCAAAAATATGTGTGATGATAGTATGATGTATTAGTACGTTTGGAACCGTAGCCTTGAGGGTGTAGCGAGTTGGATGTGTAGTTGAAGAAATGCTCTATAGTGGTCGCTCAGTTGTCCTATTGGTGTGTTAATTCGAGCTACGGAGGATATTCCATAGATTTCGATGGCCTCAATGAGGCCTATAGCTGAAATATTGGTAAGGGAATTTACTATGCGACTTTCACGTAGGTCGACCATAATATGGCAAGATCCGCCAAAGTTCGCCACGATAAAAATCCAAGTGATATCTCGACGTAGTCTGAGGTTAGATTTCATTACTGAGTTTTCCGTAAGTAGTGATAGATGATGAGTGGGCAGCGTACAGCGTTAGTTCGCTTCGCTGCAGTGGACGCGAGACGAACTAACGCTGTACGCTGTTTTTCTCGGAAGTTGGGAGACTACTGACTCGGTGTCAACCAGAAAGCGCGTGAATCGTCTCATTTCCATTACATATAGGCGTTTCTCTGTTGGTAGTTGGCCGTGGGCATTTTCCCCGGTCTGCGTCGGTATTTTTAGTTTTCCGTCGAAGATAGTACCGTGGTGGAGGCTGTTACAATTCCAAATGTACATGGTTGGCGTCGTAGTTGTGCAGCTCCCCCATTATTGCAATGGTAGTTGCTCTATAGATAAGGTATTAGGTTCGATGTAGTGGAACGCACGTGCCGCGGATTTGTGTCGCGGTTATTGTCTCGATCCCGCCGTATTGTGGGCATTACCCGCCGTAGTACATATTGCTTCTTCCGTGTTATTGCCACTAGTTGGGCAATACACTGTCGCATGAACGCGATCTCCGCATGAATGAAGCTAAGTGTCGATTTTTGCGGATGGTTATTTAAGGGAGATGCATGAAGTCTTGGCGGTGGCGAGGTCGCTACTACAGTTAGGCCAAATGTCGACCGAATAATCTGCAAGGTGGCAAAAGATCCAGCTATTTTACTCGGATCACGTCCTCTGAATCCGGTTTCCTACTAGCGCGTGCACTACCAAAGAAGCTGGGATGGTGTTTTGTCACCTAACTCGAGTTGAGTAAGGAGCTTGTATGGCTGTTGATCACCTGAGTCCGTCTTTAATGTCTCTTATTTGCTCTTTTCTGGTGCATTGCTGAGAATATCTGCTACCTCGAATATATTTTTCGCATCGAGCGCCGATACTACTAGATTCTATCGGCTATTGTCGTTGCGAACAGAGTGAACCTGGACGGCTGGCTCTCTCTAGAAATACCAGATGTTCATCATCTCGACCGTGTGAGAAAAGCTAGAGCTGGAATGGCTCGCCTTCGCTCGCCTCATACCTCTCGGACATGTCGCAAAAGATGACATCTGTGGTTGTTGAACGGCCCGTGGTTGCTGTTGTTTCGCTGATATAGACGATGCCTTCACGTTGCCCGTGAGTGAATGTAATAACATCCTTGTTTTGCCTACTGGGTGCATGAGAAAATAATTTCGAGGTCACAAATTTCATTCGCTAGGAATATTCTCTAGTAAAGATCAAGCATCCTTTTAAAAAAAAAATTATTTTTGTAATTAATTGAATCTTATTATTTATTATTTGCTGAATATTTTTGTTAAGTATCTTTATCATTCTCATTGTAATGCTTCTCTAACTAAATCTTTTTTCAATAAATCAGTTTTGTACGAATATTCAGCGAAACAACACGTTTTTCTTTTTTGAGCTTTACCAGGTTATGGGCCTAGCATGTTCATAACATAAAAAGAAGGCATAACTTTATTAATATATGGATGACTTCAAGATTTCTAAGCTGGTTGGCTAGGAAGGTTGGACACTTTGGAACTTCCAGATGATGGTAGAGGGCACGCGGCCTTTGGGACATTCCCAAAGGAACTGCCATTGCCCATCGTGGAAAGCTCGGATTTAAAATAGATCAAAAGTCGGATTTTAATTAGGTTGTTTCTTCTTTTTGTATGAAACCAATTCTCATTAAATAGTGATTGAGAATCTTTCAGAGTGTGGAGGAACAAGCGTTCAAAGTAGCAACAAAAAATCGAAACATCAAGCAGAGAACAATAGCAAAGACCAATCGTCTCAAAGGGACACGCTCACTCCACGGCAAGAAGGACAACGAAAGAGGATCAACTAAGCCCACTGGAGGCTCAGCGTTAAATAATCTCACGGGGGCACACTCACTCCACGGCAAGAAGGACAACGAAATAGGGCCAACCAAGTCCACTGGAGACTCAGCTCTAAATAGTGCCGTGGGGACACTCTCACTCCACGGCTAGAAGGACTTAATCCTGTTGACGAACCCTGGACGCAGCTGAGCTTTACCCAGGCTCTGAAAAGTTCGTTACAGTGGCGCCCGAGCAGGGACCTGAGAAAACTAAACAACAAGTCACAAGGAAAATCCTTTCTTACCCAACGCACGACGAACCTCGTCTAAACAGGTCGGTGAAGACGAGTTGGGTATTCAGTTGGGTAGCCCACAGTACCGAGTTCGGTTTGGATTCTTCAGGAATTGTAGAAGCATTGCGAAGGAAACTCATTTTGTTTCTGAATTCCACAGTGCTCACTCCACAGCAGGAGCGTCGCGTGGCCGAACTCCAGGATCATGATATAATGAGTTTTTCGCCTGTTCCAGGTATGTTGCCCCGAACTCCACATAGTTTGGAACCACAAACGTTTTCGGCGAAGCTATGATGGCCACCCGAGAATCGTTATAACTAGTTATTGACGAACCAGCCAGGACTTCGCGTGATGCCCTACGCACAATCGTTCCCGACTTCTCCAGGAATACACCTAATTCTTACCCCACCGTTATTGACCATGTAAGAAAATGGTCATTAAAATTCGACGGAGAGCGAGACCCCCTAACCTTCGTCGAACGTATCGGGGAACTGTCTGAGGTATACGGGCTCAGCATAGACATGCTTCCACGTACTATGCCGGAACTCCTAAAGGAGCGTGCACTCCTCTGGTTCAATAGTTGTTTCTATTTGTTTCCGCAGGCTAAAAATTGGAGTCACTTAGTCAGTGTTGAACGTTAGCCCTACAGAGCTATGACCGAAGAGCCGGAGAGAGAATTGTTTAGTGGCCATCACTAACTATTTGGTGTGGCTTTTTATATTGAGAACCCTACTGTTCAGTTTTGGTGGTCTCCTTGACGGGATCTTATACCTTCTACTGAAAAGTATCAGGGCCGTATTTTCCGCATTGACGCTTAGGCCTGCTTGTGTCGTCCATCTATATATGGTTTTTAGAGTGTCATTAGTTCACTGAAAGTCGACAGGCATTTCCCTGTTATAACTATGGCTATATATATCATCAGCATATGCCACCTGTTTTGGAGCGTTACCGTCAAACTTTTCCAGTATTTTGTTGATAACGAGCGACCAGAGTAGTGGAGATAGGACCCCTCCTTGTGGAGTCCCTCTGCACGTCTCCTTTATCGATGCTGCGCCGTTCCACATTGCCCTTACCGCTCAATAGGCTTCGAATCCGTTGATTGGCCGCATTATTAATGTTTGTGGTTCTGATACCCTCTAAGATGGCATCCATTGAGAAGCTATATCGAGATATACTCCTGGGGCGTATTCTTTATACTCTAGTGCACGTTGAGACGTTGTTGAAAGCACCAGCTATATCGAGAAATACTCCTGGGGCGTATTCTTTTTATACCAGTGCCCTTTCAACATTTGCGATTAGTGAGTGTAGTGCTGTCTCCGTGGACCTGCCTTTGGTGTATGCATGCTGTGCCTTTGACATGCCATCCGGACCTATAGACTTCCTCATGTCGGCATCTAGTATTTTTTCAAGCGTTTTTAGGAGAAATGACGTTAAACTAATTGGTAGGTAGTCCTTTGAGTAGAGATGATTGCTTTTACCTGCCTTGGGTAAAAATACAACTCTCGCTTTCTCCAGCTCACCGGAATATAGTTATACGTCAAGCATCCTTCGTATATTTGCCTTAGCCAGGGTGTTACCATATGCAGAGCTTTTTGCAGCATGGCTGGGAATATTCCATAAAGCCCTGGTGACTTGTAGGGGATAGATGAATTTATTGCCCATTGTATCCCTTCCGTTGTAATCAAGTCCCATGGTAAACTTCCCACCTCGGTTCTTGAGGGTTCGAGATTAATTGTATCATGCAGCCAGGAAAGTGCGCATTAACGAGCGCCTCTAGCGATTCCTGACAACTAGATGTCCATTCGTTGTCATCTTTACGGATAAGACTCGGCATTGGTATGAGATGCTTCGCTAGCATATTCCTTAGTCTCTATTATATATTGCCACAATATTGCTTCCAGGAGTTTCTTTTGGCTTTTCGCACTTCATTTTTGTATATTCGTAGGGTATCTTTGTATTCACCCCAGCATTCTTTACTATCAACCAGCCTGGCTAGTTTGAATATCTCACGTAGATAGCGCCTCTGAGAACCCATCTCTTTGTTCCACCAAGGTGGTTTGGGTCTGCGCCTTATGCGCACTGATGTGCAGGAGATCCTGTAATCGTATATTAGAGTGCGGGTCAATAGATTGACCTTCTCTTCGACATCTATATGGGATTTTATCGTGCTAGACCTGTCCAGCTTTCCTTCTAGTATTTTGTTATAGAGATCCCAGTTTGTATTTCTGGGATTTCTTCGAATTTTTCTAAGCATTTATGTGTAGAAAGTTACCTCGAAGCTAATGTACCTATTATCAAGGTTTTGCCGGTAGTGTGGAGCGTGATGTCTAAGACGTTTTTCGAGGTGGGCCCTATAAATGTTGGCTCTTCAGCCAGATTAGCAACACTTAGACTACTTTACATAATAAAGTTAAAAAGTGACTCACCTCTGTCATTGATGTCGGCACTGCCCCACACCGAGTGATGTGCGTTTGCGTCCGAACCTATGATCTTTGCCATTTTCTCCCTGCTAGCTTTTTCTTCTAGCCTTTGGAGCTCTAGTGTTGATGCTACATCGTCGTGCGGCATGTAGCAGGACGACAGAAGCAGAGATTGATCCTCACCGCTCTCTACTTCCACAACAGTCAGATTGCCTGCAGATAGGATTGGAAAGAATATAAGAATTCATCTTCCTCCTTATCAATACAGCCTTTCTTACCTTATTTGTTCTGCTCCGATGCAATCCATGGTTCCTGAACCAGAGCCACATCGTACCCGCCCTCCTCTAGATTGAGAAGGAGCTCGGCCGAAGAGATTTTAACATGATGGAGATTTATCTGCAGAACCCTCAGCTGGAAGCGACGGCTCTTTCTTGGGGTTGGTTGTAGTCGCCATCGCTCCAGTCTCCGTCTCATCGTTCAATTTTAGGGAGGCTTCTAGGATCTCTTCAATACACAGTTATTCTTCCATCTCCCCCGTCTCGAGTGTGTTGGTGTTCTCGTCGCTCGGGTGACGCGATTTAAGGCGCAGGTACACACTCCATACATCCCACGAAATTTTCCCGAAATGTGCATACAATATCTCGTTCGACAACCTGTTAATTTGGAGGATATAATTTTGTCGTTCGGCCGTACCTGTCGGCTTCGTGACACGCAGCACGGTCCAGTCATTGGTCGGTATTTCTGAATTTTGCCATTTAAGTAGCTGAAGAGCATCCTCTGGCTTTGCCACTCGAGGCATAAATACCTTCGCTTTAGGTAAAGATGGGATGCTACTTCGGTCCACTATTTCCAGTACCACCCCGTCTCACAAGCTTTGGAATGTCTTGACTACTCCCTTAACTCAAGTCAGTGTCGGATCGTCCTTGCATTTTAGGATTTTCACCTTGTTTTGCCAGCCAGCTCCGTCAAAGGATGGCATAGGTACGTCCGGTTCTGCGATCATTTTTGAGAACAAGGCATCCAGTAGCTTCATTTCCACTACTTTTCACCTTTCCTTCGTCAGCTATCCATCCGCGCGTTACTACGGTCCATCAGCGCCACGTTCAGATGTCATTTGGCAACTTCAATGGCCGCAGCCGCAGCTTTGGGCATTCTCGGTTCTGTCTGCTTGTCCGCAACCCCCTCTTTTTCCTTGTGCCTCTTACTGGAGGGGCCCTCGCCTTTTGTGGAGCGTTGACGCTTGTTCCCCATATTTTCCTCGATCGGATTTGCGAACTTCGGATCCGAGGATGTGCATCCGGGCTTACCTGCAAAGTGGACCCGGCCCTTCTCCACAGTCTCTTTGGCCCAAGCCAACTTCTCCTTCTCCTCCTTCGTGAGATCGGACTTGCCCGTCAGACGACCGCAGATCTTTATCGCAGCCTTATATGCAGCCTACGCCTTCATTCCCTCTTTGCTGTTTGGTTTTCCCCGAGGCCCTATCTTTGTGGAACTGGCACCTGCGGGGAGCTCCGGAGAGAGTAGTAGAGCATCTTCAGCCGCGGTTTTGATGCTGGCAACGCTTTCGTGGTCCGAGTCTCCGACGACACCGGCACCCGCTTGTTGTGTTGTATTTTGGTCCCAGCCTCAATGGACTACGGCACTCACGCGCTTTAGTGTGGCAGTAG
This sequence comes from Clusia tigrina, assembly GCA_920105625.2. NCBI lineage: Eukaryota > Metazoa > Arthropoda > Insecta > Diptera > Clusiidae > Clusia > Clusia tigrina. The sequence continues at coordinate 113,251,897 of OV050030.1, forward strand.
CTTTTTAACTACTGGGATCTACTCCAACCCCAGCACAGGTGCAGCCACTGGCGACACAGTTACTAACTTGTTCACTGTGCCCGCCGGTGGTAGCATCTGCCTCTCCCAGCGACGTTTGGAGTGATATCGCAGCCCGACTCTTTTCCTTTTTTTGGAACCCCATATTGGTTTTTCCTTCGGGGACCATACCCCTACCGTTTTGTGGCAACCGCCAGACAACCTCCTAACAACGATTGAAATATGGCGCCACATGTCACCCACAGGGGAACAGCATATAGAGCCGCGCTCTTAGCTAGACTTCATATTACCTGCACCAGGTCCTGAGTGTCCAAGAGCACTACAGTACTCAGCCTGGTTGGTAAAGTGCATATAAAGGTGACCCAGTTGGCACCCGCGAGACTATAGCTAAGAGGATTTTCGCCAAGCAAACCATCAAACAACGATACTAACCGAGAAATCCAGCGCAGCAAGAAATTATTGGCGCGGAAGTGGACGATTTGATAGCTACAGGCTATATCGAACCCTCGCATAGCTCTCATAGTGCATCGATTGTGCTAGTAAGATGGGAAATGGCGTCTGTACATCGACTATCGGCAATTCGGAAAGGAGAAGTACTGGCTAACCCAGCTAAATTTCACTACATCTTGGAAAACGAGCAGTTGTATCGCCATTCGCACGGTTGATGACGACTGTACACCATGGAAGCTATGCGTACCTAGGCCGCTGAGGATTCGCATTTTACAAGAGAACCACGATGCGCCAACCAAAGGATACCTAGGCATCCGGAAGACGATAGCCGTAATTGCTAACAGGTACTATTAACCAGGACTGTTCCGGGATACCAGCCGCTACGTTCGTCAGTGTGCACTGTACGAGCAATACAAGCCCAACCAAACAACAAGCGGCTGGGGAAATACTGACGCAAATTCCCGAGGGCCCTGGGCCATTCTGTGCGCCAATTTCGAAAGACCTTTACCTCGCTCAACGCATGGGAATACCATAATTATAGTATTCCACGACAAATTCAGCAAATGGACTGAGATGGCTCCACTCAGAAAAGCCACCATGGCTCCACTCAGAAAAGCCACCACCGAGACAACTGGCGTTTCGAGAATACAACTTAGCCTGCTTTGAGGTTCCAAAGGTCCTCGTCACCGATAACGGCTCACAGTTTTCCAGCCGATATTACAAGCGGTTCACCAAGGACGGGATAAGACATCAGTTCACGGCACCATATACACCACAAGAAAATGCAGTCGAGCGTAATAACCGCACTATTAATACCATGATTGCGCAGTTCGCAGACAAGCAGCAGCGGAAGTGGGATGACCTGAGCTAACTCTGGCCATCAACACCAGCGTTTCGGAGACAACCGGGTATAGCCCCACGTACTTAGTACAAGGACGCGAACCACGATTCCCCAAGACCGTATACGACGAAGCCACAATGGGAACCGGTCAACCACGACAAAACACCAAGGAGCGGTCAGAACAGCTGAAAGAAGTATACCAAATAGTACAACGAAATCTGGAGCGACGAAGGTATTATAACCTCAGGCGGAGAGTATGGAAACCAGCCATTGGACAAATGGTGCTCTGAACACAACATCACCTCTCCAAACCTACAGACCATTTCGTTGTAAAGCTAGCCCCGCGATACGATGGGCCATACAGGATGGAGGGCTTCGTTTCACCAGTTATAGTCGAGGTCACACGACAAGGGGATAGACAGAGAAGAACTGCTCACGTCAGCGAACTTAAAGTGTACTGCGCGCCTGATAGTAAGTAATACTGAGCCATGCTGGAAGACACAGCACCGATGAAGACCGCACCACAAGCATTGCTGGGAAATTCAAACATTATCGCCATATCTTTTTCACCCGCGAAGTAAGGAGGGAGTGTGAAGATGAAATTCGTCTACTGACAAAATCACCCACACAAAATCTTGGTTGTTGAAAATATAAAATAAATCGAAGTAGGCGAGTCGTATTTTGATTCGTTAGCTCCCTCTTTTTGTACGAATCACGTTAAATTTTCAGTAAGTTAAATAGTGATGGACAATCTTTCAGAGTGTCGAGGAACAAGCGTTCAAAGTAGCAACAACAAATCGAAGCATTTGCAAGCAGTATAAATATTATTCAGCAATAACGAATCGTTTTGTAAACAATGTGTTCTTGGTAAGCAGCATCGATCTCCATTCAATGAAAGCAAAAGCAGATTTCGAATGGAGGGGCACGGTGTATGCTTTTATTTCGCTACGATTTTTCGAACTATCGCTATGTACTCGTATACTGCATTAAGTCAAGGCCGACGTGGACACTATGCTGAAACATTTTTTGGAAAAAGAATAAAGTGTGTCAAATCAGATAACGGGCTGCAGTACATTAACCAAGACGTAGCCACAACTTTGCAGACAATTCGAGTAATTCACTAAAAAACACCGCTGGAGCATAATGGGAGAGCCGAAAGGGACTTGAGGACTATCATAGAAACCGCAAGTACTAGAATACACGTAAAGAACTTAAGTCTAAAATACTGGTGCGAAGCAGTTCAGAATGTAACATATACATTGAATAGAACTGGAAGAACCAAAGAAGGGGAGTCTACACCATTTGAGATGTGATTTGGAAAAAAGGCCAGCATATCTTTTCTGAGAGTTTTTGGTTCAGATGCGTACGTGCACATACCACAAGAAAAACGCAGGAAGCTGAATACACAATCCAAAAAGGGCATATTCGTAGGGTACGAGGAAAATTGCAAAGGGTATCGGATTTGGATACCAAAAGAAAGGAAGATAGAGATTTCTAGAGACGTTATTGTTAAGGCAATAAATGATACAGTAACAGTACTTAGAAAAGGAGCAGACGCCACCTGTAATAGACCCACACCAAAAGTGGAGATAAAAGAATGCCCATCGCCTGTTGCGGATAACTGCAGCGACGTATTTAAAGATGCCAACTCAAACGATTTTGAGGAAAACAATGAGTTGGCAATAAGGACATACAATACACGATCAAAAAGCAAAGAGAAACATATCGCAACTCTTCATTGCGCTTACTTGGCAGATTGTGATGTGCCTACAACATGCCAAGAAGCAATGTCTGGGGATTGAAATATATAATGGAAGCATGCCATGGATGAAGAGATGGAGTCCCTAATCATCAACAGAACTTGGAACTTAGTGTGCTTACCGGAAAACAAAACGGAAATTTCAAACAAATGGGTATACAAAGTTAAACACGACGAAAAGGGAGAAATTGAAAGATAGAGGGCGCGTTTGGTAATTAATAGCAACAATGCAGCAAACTTTGCCACTCAGCTGATTGCTCTAGCTCAGCGTACACATTCCAACAAAGTCAAACATGGCATGCTACCCGAATGATAAATCGGGCTCTCCGTTTCATTCCGTGCGTATACCATATAATCATGCACATACATTCAAAAAAATCAAAGATCGAGCTCTCCGCCGCTTAACAAAATTGAGCTGGTGAGAGACTGCACTAACCCAACAACCAATTTATCAAATATATACTCTCCCAAAATTAATGACCATGTAGGAAAATTTCAGCCTGATGGCCCAACAGAACATTGGAAGCAGATACCAACAAAATATAATAATAAACGCGCTAGGTCTGAATCCCGAAATGCCTCAAAACAATCAACATTAGCGAAATACTGGCTTGGAACAACAACAGTTAACATTTCAAACAGATTTGCTGAATTAGCACAGGATGATTGTACCGACATAAATTTACAAACTATAGAGGTAACGCCGAAAATACAGAAACCTCCTCCAATTTTTATTTCAAGAGTGGGTAACATCCAGCTATTAAGAGAGCTATTAAGCGTTATAGGACGAAATGATTAAGCTACTAAAAGGTGGAGAAATCAAAATACAGCCAAAAACAGACGATAATACAATAATACATTTCCATACTTACAAAGTAAAAAAAGACAAAACATATGATGTTGTCTTAAAGGGAATACACCATACAGTGCCACTACAAGATATTTAGGAGGCAATAGAAGGATTTGGCCACGAATTGGTACATATATCTAATGTTAGGCAAAGCGTTCCAAAAATCCCCCTCCCAATATTTTATTTCAATCTGAAACAGAATACAAACAACAGAGAAATATATAATATAAAGGCAATATTATACACAAAAGTAATTTTTGAACCACCTCGACCCAAAAGAAAAATACAACAGTGTACGAAATGCCAGCATTATAGACACACTAAAAACTTCTGTAGCCATACGTCACGATGTGTAAAATGCGTTCTTAATCATTATACTACAGAATGCAGAAGGAAGGGCAAATCATCAAATGTCCAGTGCGTCTTGTGCGGAGACGACCACCCAGCAAACTATAAGGGTTGTACAGTTTATAGGGAACGACAACCGACAACAAAAAATGTATCCCACACATCGTAAAATAGAAGTAGTTACAACTCGGACCAAAAATCCCCAAAATGCTCCATTAAACCAAAGCCAAATACAACCAGACACCACGTACGCTGAAATGTAAAGCCAGCAGAACAAACTGAGAAATCACCAGACAATAACATACATCATCAAGAGAAAGCCAACGACATGACCGAACTAAAATCGATTATGAAAAATCTCATGGAACAAATGAGCACTATTCTCAACCTTCTTACGACAATCGTGGCAAAAATAGTGTAAAAATGACTTCACTTACAATAGCTGTATGGAACGCCAATGGATTAGTCCAACATATTCAAGAGGTGAAACATTTTCTTACAGAAGAAAAAATTGATATCATGGTAGTTTTTGAATCTCATTTCTCATTAAAAAGTTATATAAAAATACCTCAATACAACATATACTCCACAAACCATCCTGCCGGGACCGCAAGAGGTGGCACAGCTATCATAGTAGAAAACAATATAAAACATCAATCTCTAGATAAATACCAACACCCTTATATTCAAGCAACCAGCCTAGCTATGTTTGACCAAGTTGAGCCTAGAACTATCACATCTGTTTACGGTCCATCTAGACATGCTGTTAAAAACACCAATTTGACCATTTTTTTTTCAAACTTTGGGGCCAAGATTTGCTGCTGCTGGCGACTACAACTGAAAGCATACTCAGTGCGGTTCAAGAACAATAAACCCAAGAGGCAGAAAGCTTCTAAATACCATTCTGTCTAACAAATTCACGCACTTATCAACCGGAAAACCAACGTACTGGCCTTCAGATAACAAGAAAATCCCTGACGTCATAGATTTTTACGTAATAAAAGGCATTGCATTAAATAAAGTCAAAGCATATCCGTGTTTAGATGTATCTTCTGAGCATTCGCCTTTTTTTATATACATGAACTCCAAACCAGTGATAGAAGAGAATCCCCCATCTTTGCACAACATACTAACGAACTGGCTGCAATTCGGACAAATATTGAATGAGACACTTCCTCTTAATGTTCGTCTCAAATGTAAAGAAGATATAGATGAAGCTGGAGAAATATTTATACGGACTACTCAGCAAGCAGCATGGACGTCTACTCCAGAGTTACACCTATCGAAACCATATATAAATACTGACCCAGATATTAAGAAAATTCTGGTTGAGAAACGTATACTACGAAAAACATGGCAAACTACGAGGTATCCAAGTGATAAAACCAAATTTAACAAGGCAACAAAGGCACTAAAACAACTACTATACGACATAAATAACAATAAGTTTCAAAGTTTCCTGCAAACCTTTCTTCCATAGAAGCAACGGGCTACTCAATATGGAAAGCTACTCAATCATTAAAGCGACCAACCATATATGTTCCCCCCAATAAGACCGAAGAATGGGTGGGCCAAGTGTGACGAAGATAAGGCAGAACATTTTTCACATGTATTCGAGCCATTTCCACCTGTCTCGCATCACGCCGAAAGCGAAATCTTGAGTTTTTACAGTCTCCAGGTGAATTAGAGCCGTCAATATCACGATTTAGGCAAAATGTGTGAAGCCAAAAGTAAACAAAGCGCCGGGATACGATATAATCACAGGCAAAATACTAAAGGAACTTCCTGAAACTGGATTGCAGTACTTGACTCAACTGTATAATGGTGTTTTAACTCTTGGTTACGTCCCTCTACAGTGGAAAGTTGCACAAATAGTCGTTATAAATCTTGGGAAATAGAAGGAGTAAGTAACATCCTACAGACCCATTAGTTTGCTACTCTTGTCTCGAAGCTGTTAGAAAAACTCCTCCTCAAAAAACGAATGCCCATTCTTGATGAAAAACACCTAATACCTAACCATCAGTTTGGGTTTAGAAAACAACACGGGACCACGGCACTGGTACATCGACTATACAAGGCTATTAGAGAAGCTTTTGAAAGTAAAAAGTATTGTACTGTCGCATTTCTGGACATCACCCAGGCGTTTGACAAAGTCTGGCATCCTGGATTATTTTATAAATTAAAGACATTTCATGATTAAATTCAACGATGAAGTCACAAAATTATATCCAATCAAATTCGGCGTGCCACATGGAAACGTTCTGGGTCCTGTGCTCTACACACTATTTACAGCTGATTTGCCAACAACAGCAATTATCACAACTGCTACCTTTGCTGACGCTACAGTGATTATGATAACTCACTCCAACCATCTGACAGCATCGGCTGATCTGCAATTAAGCCTAATGCGACCAAGTCTACCCAAATTACTTTCATTCTCAGAAAGAACACGTGTCCACCGGTATTTTTTAATAATGAGGAACTACCACAGTCAACAGATACTAAGTACCTTGGTTTTCATTTAGATCGTCAAATGGCCTGGCAGAAGCGTATCTTTGCTAAAAGAAAACAATTGGGGCTAAAACTAAACTCGTTGAACTGGCTCATGGGTCGCAACTCCCAGCTCTCAATTGAAAATAAAGGTCTAGTTTACAAAGTCATACTGAAGCCTACATGGACATATGGCATCCTGTTCTGCATATGGCATCATGTTCATGCGGTTCTGCAAACATATCAATCAAAGGTACTACGTCTGATAGCAAACGCCCCTTGGTATGTAACAAACCAACTATTACATCGAGATCTATAGATTCCAAATATAAGTGCAGAGATACTTCGATATAACTTAAAATATAGTGAACGCCTTTCAAGGCACCCTAACATACTTGCTTCGGGCCTTCTGAATATTAACCCAACCAATCGCAGACTCAAACGACGATTTCCTTTAGACACAGCTGCCTCCACCTCTTAATTAAAAATTAAGTTAGAATAATAATTATTGCAGTTAAAATTTAACTAAAATAAAAAGAAAATAAAAATAAAAATGAAAAAAAATAATAATAAACAAAATAATAAAAATTTATAAAACCAATAATTACCTAACAGGTAAACATTTTTTTTGACTTTTATCATTGGCTAATATTCTAATTGTTTAGATTTAAATCCATGAATATAATTTATATTTAAACCTAGTTTTAAGATATAATAATTAATTAATGTTCTAGGATAGATTGCAATGAAATAAAGTGGAGTTATAAAAAAAAAGTACCTCGTAGCTCCACACAACATTCAGTCCAGTGACAAAATTCACATCAATTTGTATGATTCTTGAGTTATCAAATGTAATTGGATTCGTATTAAAACAATTTGATGTGAAAATAGCGATCTTGTTTGGTGAAATAGAAGAAGAATTTTTCATGTATCAGCCAACTGGTTATGAGGATGGATCAACGGAAGTATGTAAGCTCAACAAAAGTCTTTATGGATTAAAGCAAGCATGTTGGAATCGAAAATTCACGCAACTATTGGAGAACTTTAACCTGGAGGCTACCACAGCGGATTCGTACGTGTTCCAGTAAAGGTGTATGAGGCAATATACTACCTAGGTATGCAGGTCGGAAAACATTCGGATTTGTTAAGAGGCGTATCCCACAAAAATATTGCAGCGATTTGCAATGATGGACGCAAAGCCAGTGAGTACACCAGCAGAAGGTATTCTCCAAACAGATGAGGGCAGTCAGCTATCAACTTACCCTTGGTGGTAGGATCATTAATGTACCTGTCTATGGTAACGCGACCAGATCTGACATATGCAGTCTCTTACGCAAGTCATTTTCTTGAAAATGAGCATGCAACAGCTGTCAATAGAATTTTGAAATATCTTGGAGGGACACTTGGTCACGCTATTTGCATTAACAAAACTAAAGATCTATATCTCAACTTAGTTCTTTAAATTAATAGAAACCAGGCGTTCAACGGTAGGATACATCATAATGTTTTGCGGTGGTCCGATATCGTGGTCTTCAAAGATTCAACCCACTGTTGCACTTTCGACGACGGAAGCTGAATACATTGGAGCATGCGAAGGCGTCAAAGAATTAGTTTGGGTACGTCGTTTATTAAGTGATCTATCTGACGATTTTACAACCCCAGAGTTGCGCTTGGATAATCAAAGCGCTATCAAATTAGTTAAAAACCCTAAATATCACAAGCGTACAAAGCATATTGAGGTAAAATTTCATTTCATTAGAGAAGTTTATGAGAAAGGCGGTTTTATACTAAAATATGTACCAACAGATGAGCAGTTGGCTGAGATTCTCACAAAACCGTTAAAAAAAATAAAGCTTTAATTGATTAAAGTCATGTATAAATGTTCATCAAATGTAAATGGTAGAGTAACATGATTAAAAGTGGAGTGTGAAGTGTGTAAAAACGTTTGCAGTTCACTGTGTTCTTTCAAGTTATTCTTTCACTTTATCATTCATATTGTAATGCTTCTTCTTACTAAATCGGTGGTGTCATGAAATCCGCAAAATATTTTTTTGCGGAAATATTTCCACTTCCCCTTCCACAAGTTTTTTGTGTCATGAAATCCGCAATATTGTTTAACTTTCGGATACGTTATTGTGAATTGTTTCGTAATTCCGAATTGTCAAATTTGATAGTGATGAAACGTAAACAAATCAAAATTGTTTTAATAAAATTTTTTTTAAATCTTGAAAAATATCTTTCTATTAAAATATTTAAAAATTAAATAATTAAACACTTTGCGGTGTGCCCCATTGAACAGTTGCAGAAGTCAGTGGCGTTGTGTCTATGTCACCTACGCCAAATTCTTCTGCATCTGCTATACCACTACCTACGGCTTTATGCAAGCCAGCAATCTTGGCTACAACCTCTTCTGTTCTAGTTAAATGCTCCCCCACCAGTCGCAACATCCTCCTCCCGATTGCGTGCGAGTTTTTTTTCGAACTTCCATTTTGCAATCGGCCCAATTCTTTAAAATAAATGTAATAGTAAGTACGCAAGCAAATCTTTTTTTAAATTTTAATCACCTTTTTCCACCAAGCTACGTCTTTAATAGGAGGCCCTAAGCTATTTAATTGAATCTTCAAATGCTCCCTACGACTTTCGAGACGAGATCTATCTCCCTTCGCATAATTTCTTTTCTCCTCGTTGGATTCCATATACTCTAAAAGAGCTTCGTGTTTTGCAATATTTTTATGCTTTCCCCTAATAAATACAATTAAGTTTCTAATTAAAAATAAGAAAAATTGAAAATATATACTAACATTTCCTTAAATTTTATTTTTTTATTACTTATCACATATATTTCAACCATAAAATTTTAACACACACTGACAATTTGAGAAAACCGCCAAAATATTTCTTAACTTTTCAAACCGAAAGAAATTGGCGGACTTCGGATTTCATGACACCAAAATCCACATATACGAGTATTTCCACTTCCACTATTCGGAGTCAGAATTTCGCGGATTCGGAATTCATGACACTAAAAAGTGGATTCGTTTCAAAATTAGTGGAAAATTTTGCGGATTCGGATTTCATGACACCACCGAATCTCTTTTCAATAAATCACTTTTGTGCGAATATTCAGCGAAACAACACGTGTTTCTTTTTTGTGCTTTAATAGGTTATATGCCAAGCACGTTCATACCATAAAAATTAATCATAACTTTTTTAAGACATGAATCACTTCAAGATTGCTAAGCTGCTTCGCCAGGAAGGCTGGACGCTTAGGAAGTTCCAGATGAAGGTTGTGATGTGGGTAAGCGGCCTTTGGGACATTGCCAACGGAGCTGAGGTGCAGCCCATCGTGGATGGGTCGGATCTAATCAAATGGGAGAGGTGCCGCTAATGCACATTATCAATTGTGATAACGCTGACATCTTTGGAAAGTGTATACAAGCAAAAGTCGGAAGAAAACTGCAGCAACAGTTTTTTCAATATACCAAAGATTCGGAGGACACCATAGCAATGCATATTGCCAAGCTGCAGAAAATTGCAAAACAGTTGGATGACCTTGGTGAGAAAATATCCGAAAATATGCTTGTGACAAACATTTTAATGACTCTTCCGGAGCAATACAATCACTTCTTTGCTTCGTGGGAAGCAATGTCAAAAGAAGAAAGATCGCTAAAAACATAAACTTCGCGTCTATGCATGGAAGAGTCTCGATTAGGTGTTCATCATTTTAAGCAGGAAGAGTTTATGGCGAAACAAGTGCATACGTTCAATGATAAAATAAAATGGGGCAAATGTTTCATTTGCAAGCAGTATGGGCAATAGAAGCGGGTCTGTCCAAAGAAAAGGAGCAGCGAAAAGTCTTAGTTGCGTTCATAAGTGATGCTATGTTTGTGCACTCACACATATCTCACGAAGACACGTGGTATATGGACTCAAGAGGAAGCTACCAAATGTCATATCGCAGGGAATTGTTTGGAAGCTACGAAAAATTGCAGAAACCAAAAGATCTCAGAATTGCTGATGGGTCAATTGTCCAAGCGTACGGTAAAAGGGATATTGTAGGTGAAGCGTATGAAGGTAATTTGTGGAATATAAAGTATTTAGTAAATGTATTATATGTACCCAGTATAAAGCTGAATCTTTTTTCTTCCAATGCTTGCCTGGACAAAGGTTACTACCAATGTAGCTTTGAAAAACACGGCAAGATATGGCTTCAAAGTGAAAGGGAAACTCTAAATTATTTAAACTGTTCCTGAAGGTCAACGTTAACCTAGCTGAAGCAAACATTGCTGAAAAAGTTGAGTCTCTTCAACTTTGGCATGACGCATGTGTCATCAAGAAAAGAATCAAACTAAGAAGGTGCTGCGCCGACAGAAAATATTATTCAGCAATAGCGAATCGTGTTTTGAAGCATGCGTTCTTGTTAAGGAGCATCGGGCTCCATTCAATGAAAGCAAAGACAGAGCAAATGCCCTATACAGATTTGTGTGGCCGTATGCAAGAAACTTCGCATGGAGGGGCATGGTGTATGCTTTTATTTCGCTATGATTTTTCGAACTATCGCTATGTACGAGTATACTGCATTAAGTTAAAGGCCGACGTGAACACTATGCTGAAACATTTTTTGGATCGAGTTGAAGCTGACACTGGAAAAAGAATAAAGGGTATCAGATCAGTTTACGGGCTGGAGTACATTAACCAAGACGTAGCCACAACTTTGCAGGCACTTCGTGTAATTCACCAAAAAACAACGCTGTACACGCCGGAGCATAATGGGAGAGCCGAAAGGGACATGAGGACTATCATAGAAACCGCAAGTACTAGAATACACGCAAAGAACTTAAGTCTAAAATACTTGTGCGAAGCAGTTCAGAATGTAACATATACATTGAATAGAACTGGAAGAACCAAAGAAGGGGAGTCTACACCATTTGAGATGTGGTTTGGAAAAAAGGCCAGCATATCTTTTCTGAGAGTTTTTGGTTCAGATGCGTACGTGCACATACCACAAGAAAAACGCAGGAAACTGAATACACAATCCAAAAAGTGCATATTCGTAGGGTACGAGGAAAATTGCATAGGGTATCGGATTTGGATCCAAAAGAAAGAAAGATAGAGATTTCTAGAGACGTTATTGTTAAGGCAATAAATGATACAGTAACAGTACTTAGAATAGGAGCAGACGCCACCTGTAATAGCCCCACACCAAAAGTGGAGATAAAAGAATGCGCATCGCCTGTTGCGGATAACTGCAGCGACGTATTTAAAGATGCCAACTCAAACGATTTTGAGGAAAACAATGAGTTGGCAATAAGGACATACAATACACGATCAAAAAGCAAAGAGAAGGATGTCGCAACTCTTCATTGCTTGGCAGATTGTGATGTGCCTACAACATACCAAGAAGCAATGTCTGGGGATTCAAATATACAATGGAAGCATGCCATGGATGAAGAGATGGAGTCCCAAATCATCAACAGAACTTGGAACTTAGTGTGCTTACCGGAAAACAAAACGGAAATTTCAAACAAATGGGTATACAAAGTAAAACACGACGAAAAGGGAGAAATTGAAAGATAGAGGGCGCGTTTGGTAATTAATAGCAACAATGCAGCAAACTTTGCCACTCAGCTGATTGCTCTAGCTCAGCGCACACATTCCAACAAAGCCAAACATGGCAAGCAACCCGAATGATAAATCGGGCTCTCCGTTTCATTCCGTTCGTATACCATATAATCATGCACATACATTCAAAGAAAATCAAGGTCGAGCTCTCCGCCGCTTAACAAAATTGAGCTGGTGAGAGACTGCACTAACCCAACAACCAATTTATCAAATATATACTCTCCCAAAATTAATGACCATGTAGGAAAATTTCAGCCTGATGGCCTAACAGAACATTGGAAGCAGATACCAACAAAAGATAATAATAAACGCGCTAGGTCAAGTCCAGAGTCTGAATCCCGAAATGCCTTAAAACAATCAACATTAGCGAAATACTGGCTTGGAACAACAACAGTTAACATTTCAAACAGATTTGCTGAATTAGCACAGGATGATTGTACCGACATAAATTTACAAACTATAGAGGTAACGCCGAAAATACAGAAACCTCCTCCAATTTTTATTTCAAGAGTGGGTAACATCCAGCTATTAAGAGAGCTATTAAGGGTTATAGGACGAAATGATTAAGCTACTAAAAGGTGGAGAAATCAAAATACCGCCAAAAACAGACGATAATACAATAATACATTTCCATACTTACAAACTAAAAAAAGACAAAACATATGATGTTGTCTTAAAGGGAATATACCGTACAGTGCCACTACAAGATATTTAGGAGGCAATAGAAGGATTTGGCCACGAATTGGTACATATATCTAATGTTAGGCAAAGCGTTCCAAAAATCCCCCTCCCAATATTTTATTTCAATCTGAAACAGAATACAAACAACAGAGAAATATATAATATAAAGGCAATATTATACACAAAAGTAATTTTTGAACCACCTCGACCCAAAAGACAAATACAACAGTGTACGAAATGCCAGCATTATAGACACACTAAAAACTTCTGTAGCCATACGTCACGATGTGTAAAATGCGTTCTTAATCATTATACTACAGAATGCAGAAGGAAGGGCAAATCATCAAATGTCCAGTGCGTCTTGTGCGGAGACGACCACCCAGCAAACTATAAGGGTTGTACAGTTTATAGGGAACGACAACCGACAACAAAAAATGTATCCCACACATCGTAAAATAGAAGTAGTTACAACTCGGACCAAAAATCCCCAAACTGCTCCATTAAACCAAAGCCAAATACAACCAGGCACCACGTACGCTGAAATGTAAAGCCAACAGAACAAACTGAGAAATCACCAGACAATAACATACATCATCAAGAGAAAGCCAACGACATGACCGAACTTAAATCGATTATGAAAAATCTCATGGAACAAATGAGCACTATTCTCAACCTTCTTACGACAATCGTGGCAAAAATAGTGTAAAAATGACTTCACTTACAATAGCTGTATGGAACGCCAATGGATTAGTCCAACATATTCAAGAGGTGAAACATTTTCTTACAGAAGAAAAAATTGATATCATGGTAGTTTTTGAATCTCATTTCTCATTAAAAAGTTATATAAAAATACCTCAATACAACATATACTCCACAAACCATCCTGCCGGGACCGAAAGAGGTGGCACAGCTATCATAGTAAAAAACAATATAAAACATCAATCTCTAGATAAATACCAACACGCTTATATTCAAGCAACCAGCCTAGCTATGTTTGACCAAGTTGAGCCTAGAACTATCACATCTGTTTACGGTCCATCTAGACATGCTGTTAAAAACACCAATTTGACCATTTTTTTTTTTCAAACTTTGGGGCCAAGATTTGCTGCTGCTGGCGACTACAACTCAAAGCATACTCAGTGCGGTTCAAGAACAATAAACCCAAGAGGCAGAAAGCTTCTAAATACCATTCTGTCTAACAAATTCACGCACTTATCAACCGGAAAACCAACGTACTGGCCTTCAGATAACAAGAAAATCCCTGACGTCATAGATTTTTGCGTAATAAAAGGCATTGCATTAAATAATGTCAAAGCAGATCCGTGTTTAGATGTATCTTCTGATCATTCGCCTTTTTTTATATACATGAACTCCAAACCAGTGATAGAAGAAAATCCCCCATCTTTGCACAACATACTAACGAACTGGCTGCAATTCAGACAAATATTGAATGAGACACTTCCTCTTAATGTTCGTCTCAAATGTAAAGAAGATATAGATGAAGCTGGAGAAATATTTATACGGACTACTCAGCAAGCAGCATGGACGTCTACTCCAGAGTTACACCTATCGAAACCATATTTAAATACTGACCCAGATATTAAGAAAATTCTGGTTGAGAAACGTATACTACGAAAAACATGGCAAACTACGAGGTATCCAAGTGATAAAACCAAATTTAACAAGGCAACAAAGGCACTAAAACAGCTACTATACGACAGAAATAACAATAAGTTTCAAAGTTTCCTGCAAACCTTTCTTCCATAGAAGCAACGGGCTACTCAATATGGAAAGCTACTCAATCATTAAAGCGACCAACCATATATGTTCCCCCCAATAAGACCGAAGAATGGGTGGGCCAAGTGTGACGAAGATAAGGCAGAACATTTTTCACATGTATTCGAGCCATTTCCACCTGTCTCGCATCACGCCGAAAGCGAAATCTTGAGTTTTTACAGTCTCCAGGTGAATTAGAGCCGTCAATATCACGATTTAGGCAAAATGTGTGAAGCCAAAAGTAAACAAAGCGCCGGGATACGATATCATCACAGGCAAAATACTAAAGGAACTTCCTGAAACTGGATTGCAGTACTTGACTCAACTGTATAATGGTGTTTTAACTCTTGGTTACGTCCCTCTACAGTGGAAATTTGCACAAATAGTCGTTATAAATCTTGGGAAATAGAAGGAGTAAGTAACATCCTACAGACCCATTAGTTTGCTACCCATGTCTCGAAGCTGTTAGAAAAACTCCTCCTCAAAAAACGAATGCCCATTCTTGATGAAAAACACCTAATACCTAACCATCAGTTTGGGTTTAGAAAACAACACGGGACCACGGCACTGGTACATCGACTATACAAGGCTATTAGAGAAGCTTTTGAAAGTAAAAAGTATTGTACTGTCGCATTTCTGGACATCACCCAGGCGTTTGACAAAGTCTGGCACCCTGGATTATTTTATAAATTAAAGACATTTCATGATTAAATTCAACGATGAAGTCACAAAATTATATCCAATCAAATTCGGCGTGCCACATGGAAACGTTCTGGGTCCTGTGCTCTACACACTATTTACAGCTGATTTGCCAACAACAGCAATTATCACAACTGCTACCTTTGCTGACGCTACAGTGATTATGATAACTCACTCCAACCATCTGACAGCATCGGCTGATCTGCAATTAAGCCTAATGCGACCAAGTCTACCCAAATTACTTTCATTCTCAGAAAGAACACGTGTCCACCGGTATTTTTTAATAATGAGGAACTACCACAGTCAACAGATACTAAGTACCTTGGTTTTCATTTAGATCGTCAAATGGCCTGGCAGAAGCGTATCTTTGCTAAAAGAAAACAATTGGGGCTAAAACTAAACTCGTTGAACTGGCTCATGGGTAGCAACTCCCAGCTCTCAATTGAAAATAAAGGTCTAGTTTACAAAGTCATACTGAAGCCTATATGGACATATGGCATCCTGTTATGGGGATCAGCGTCTAAATCGAATATTGCGATTCTGCAAAGATATCTATCAAAGGTACTACGTCTGGTATCTAACAAACCAACTATTACATCGAGATCTATAGATTCCAAATATAAGTGCAGAGATACTTCGATATTACTTAAAATATAGTGAACGCCTTTCAAGGCACCCTAACATACTTGCTTCGCCCCTTCTGAATATTAACCCAACCAATCTCAGACTCAAACGACGATTTCCTTTAGAAACAGCTGCCTCCACCTTTTAATTAAAAATTAAGTTAAATAATAATAATAATAATAATAATAATAATAATAATAATAATTGCAGTTAAAATTTAACTAAAATAAAAAGTAAAAAATAAATAAAAATTAAAAAAATAATAATAATAATAAAAAAAAATAAAGTTTAGAAAACCAATAATTACCTAATAGGTAAACATTTTTTTGACTTTTATCATTGGCTAATATTCTAATTGTTTAGATTTAAATCCATGAATATAATTTTAGATTTAAACCTAGTTTTAAGATATAATAATTACTTAATGTTCTAGGATAGATTGCAATGAAATAAAGTGGAGTTATAAAAAAAAGTAGCTCGTAGCTCCACACAACATTCAGTCCAGTGACAAAATTCACATCAATTTGTATGATTCTTGAATTATCAAATGCAATTGGATTGGTATTTAAACAATTTGATGTGAAATAGCGATCTTGTTTGGTGAAATAGAAGAAGAATTTTTCATGCATCAGCCAACTGAATATGAGGATGGATCAACGAAAGTATGTAAGCTCAACAAAAGTCTTTATGGATTAAAGCAAGCATGTTGGAATCGAAAAATCACGCAACTATTGGAGAACTTTAACCTGGAGGCTACCACAGCGGATTCGTACGTGTTGCAGTAAAGGTGTATGAGTCAATATACTACCTAGGTATGCAGGTCGGAAAACATTCGGATTTGTCAAGAGGCGTATCCCACAAAAATATTGCAGCGATTTGCAATGATGGACGCAAAGCCAGTGAGTACACCAGCAGAAGGTATTCTCCAAACAGATGAGGGCAGTCAGCTATCAACTTACCCTTGGTGGTAGGATCATTAATGTACCTGTCTATGGTAACGCGACCAGATCTGACATATGCAGTCTCTTACGCAAGTCATTTTCTTGAAAATGAGCATGCAACAGCTGTCAATAGAATTTTGAAATATCTTGGAGGGACACTTGGTCACGCTATTTGCATTAACAAAACTAAAGATCTATATCTCAACTTACTTCTTTAAATTAATAGAAACCAGGCGTTCAACGGTAGGATACATCATAATGTTTTGCGGTGGTCCGATATCGTGTTCTTCAAAGATTCAACCCACTGTTGCACTTTCGACGACGGAAGCTGAATACATTGGAGCATGCGAAGGCGTCAAAGAATTAGTTCGGGTACGTCGTTTATTAAGTGATCTATCTGACGATTTTACAACCCCAGAGTTGCGCTTGGATAATCAAAGCGCTATCAAATTAGTTAAAAACCCTAAATATCACAAGCGTACAAAGCATATTGAGGTAAAATTTCATTTCATTAGAGAAGTTTATGAGAAAGGCGGTTTTATACTAAAATATGTACCAACAGATGAGCAGTTGGCTGAGATTCTCACAAAACCGTTAAAAAAAATAAAGCTTTAATTGATTAAAGTCATGTATAAATGTTCATCAAATGTAAATGGTAGAGTAACATGATTAAAAGTGGAGTGTGAAGTGTGTAAAAACGTTTGCAGTTCACTGTGTTCTTTCAAGTTATTCTTTCACTTTATCATTCATATTGTAATGCTTCTTCTTACTAAATCGGTGGTGTCATGAAATCCGCAAAATATTTTTTTGCGGAAATATTTCCACTTCCCCTTCCACAAGTTTTTTGTGTCATGAAATCCGCAATATTGTTTAACTTTCGGATACGTTATTGTGAATTGTTTCGTAATTCCGAATTGTCAAATTTGATAGTGATGAAACGTAAACAAATCAAAATTGTTTTAATAAAATTTTTTTTAAATCTTGAAAAATATCTTTCTATTAAAATATTTAAAAATTAAATAATTAAACACTGCGGTGTGCCCCATTGAACAGTTGCAGAAGTCAGTGGCGTTGTGTCTATGTCACCTACGCCAAATTCTTCTGCATCTGCTATACCACTACCTACGGCTTTATGCAAGCCAGCAATCTTGGCTACAACCTCTTCTGTTCTAGTTAAATGCTCCCCCACCAGTCGCAACATCCTCCTCCCGATTGCGTGCGAGTTTTTTTCGAACTTCCATTTTGCAATCGGCCCAATTCTTTAAAATAAATGTAATAGTAAGTACGCAAGCAAATCTTTTTTTAATTTTAATCACCTTTTTCCACCCAGCTACGTCTTTAATAGGAGGCCCTAAGCTATTTAATTGAATCTTCAAATGCTCCCTACGACTTTCGAGACGAGATCTATCTCCCTTCGCATAATTTCTTTTCTCCTCGTTGGATTCCATATACTCTAAAAGAGCTTCGTGTTTTGCAATATTTTTATGCTTTCCCCTAATAAATACAATTAAGTTTCTAATTAAAAATAAGAAAAATTGAAAATATATACTAACATTTCCTTAAATTTTATTTTTTTATTACTTATCACATATATTTCAACCATAAAATTTTAACACACACTGACAATTTGAGAAAACCGCCAAAATATTTCTTAACTTTTCAAACCGAAAGAAATTGGCGGACTTCGGATTTCATGACACCAAAATCCACATATACGAGTATTTCCACTTCCACTATTCGGAGTCAGAATTTCGCGGATTCGGAATTCATGACACTAAAAAGTGGATTCGTTTCAAAATTAGTGGAAAATTTTGCGGATTCGGATTTCATGACACCACCGAATCTCTTTTCAATAAATCACTTTTGTGCGAATATTCAGCGAAACAACACGTGTTTCTTTTTTGTGCTTTAATAGGTTATATGCCAAGCACGTTCATACCATAAAAATTAATCATAACTTTTTTAAGACATGAATGACTTCAAGATTGCTAAGCTGCTTCGCCAGGAAGGCTGGACGCTTAGGAAGTTCCAGATGAAGGTTGTGATGTGGGTAAGCGGCCTTTGGGACATTGCCAACGGAGCTGAGGTGCAGCCCATCGTGGATGGGTCGGATCTAATCAAATGGGAGAGGTGCCGCTCATGCACATTAACAATTGTGATAACGCTGACATCTTTGGAAAGTGTATACAAGCAAAAGTCGGAAGAAAACTGCAGCAACAGTTTTTTCAATATATTAAAGATTCGGAGGACACCATAGCAATGCATATTGCCAAGCTGCAGAAAATTGCAAAACAGTTGGATGACCTTGGTGAGAAAATATCCGAAAATATGCTTGTGACAAACATTTTAATGACTCTTCCGGAGCAATACAATCATTTCTTTGCTTCGCGGGAAGCAATGTCAAAAGAAGAAAGATCGCTAAAAACATAAACTTCGCGTCTATGCATGGAAGAGTCTCGATTAGGTGTTCATCATTTTAAGCAGGAAGAGTTTATGGCGAAACAAGTGCATACGTTCAATGATAAAATAAAATGGGGCAAATGTTTCATTTGCAAGCAGTATGGGCAATAGAAGCGGGTCTGTCCAAAGAAAAGGAGCAGCGAAAAGTCTTAGTTGCGTTCATAAGTGATGCTATGTTTGTGCACTCACACATATCTGACGAAGACACGTGGTATATGGACTCAAGAGGAAGCTACCAAATGTCATATCGCAGGGAATTGTTTGGAAGCTACGAAAAATTGCAGAAACCAAAAGATCTCAGAATTGCTGATGGGTCAATTGTCCAAGCGTACGGTAAAAGGGATATTGTAGGTGAAGCGTATGAAGGTAATTTGTGGAATATAAAGTATTTAGTACATGTATTATATGTACCCAGTATAAAGCTGAATCTTTTTTCTTCCAATGCTTGCCTGGACAAAGGTTACTACCAATGTAGCTTTGAAAAACACGGCAAGATATGGCTTCAAAGTGAAAGGGAAACTCTAAATTATTTAAACTGTTCCTGAAGGTCAACGTTAACCTAGCTGAAGCAAACATTGCTGAAAAAGTTGAGTCTCTTCAACTTTGGCATGACGCATGTGTCATCAAGAAAAGAATCAAACTAAGAAGGTGCTGCGCCGACAGAAAATATTATTCAGCAATAGCGAATCGTGTTTTGAAGCATGCGTTCTTGTTAAGGAGCATCGGGCTCCATTCAATGAAAGCAAAGACAGAGCAAATGCCCTGGCCGACGTGAACACTATGCTGAAACATTTTTTGGATCGAGTTGAAGCTGACACTGGAAAAAGAATAAAGGGTATCAGATCAGTTTACGGGCTGGAGTACATTAACCAAGACGTAGCCACAACTTTGCAGGCACTTCGTGTAATTCACCAAAAAACAACGCTGTACACGCCGGAGCATAATGGGAGAGCCGAAAGGGACATGAGGACTATCATAGAAACCGCAAGTACTAGAATACACGCAAAGAACTTAAGTCTAAAATACTTGTGCGAAGCAGTTCAGAATGTAACATATACATTGAATAGAACTGGAAGAACCAAAGAAGGGGAGTCTACACCATTTGAGATGTGGTTTGGAAAAAAGGCCAGCATATCTTTTCTGAGAGTTTTTGGTTCAGATGCGTACGTGCACATACCACAAGAAAAACGCAGGAAACTGAATACACAATCCAAAAAGTGCATATTCGTAGGGTACGAGGAAAATTGCAAAGGGTATCGGATTTGGATCCAAAAGAAAGAAAGATAGAGATTTCTAGAGACGTTATTGTTAAGGCAATAAATGATACAGTAACAGTACTTAGAATAGGAGCAGACGCCACCTGTAATAGCCCCACACCAAAAGTGGAGATAAAAGAATGCGCATCGCCTGTTGCGGATAACTGCAGCGACGTACTTAAAGATGCCAACTCAAACGATTTTGAGGAAAACAATGAGTTGGCAATAAGGACATACAATACACGATCAAAAAGCAAAGAGAAGGATGTCGCAACTCCTCATTGCTTGGCAGATTGTGATGTGCCTACAACATACCAAGAAGCAATGTCTGGGGATTCAAATATACAATGGAAGCATGCCATGGATGAAGAGATGGAGTCCCAAATCATCAACAGAACTTGGAACTTAGTGTGCTTACCGGAAAACAAAACGGAAATTTCAAACAAATGGGTATACAAAGTAAAACACGACGAAAAGGGAGAAATTGAAAGATAGAGGGCGCGTTTGGTAATTAATAGCAACAATGCAGCAAACTTTGCCACTCAGCTGATTGCTCTAGCTCAGCGCACACATTCCAACAAAGCCAAACATGGCAAGCAACCCGAATGATAAATCGGGCTCTCCGTTTCATTCCGTTCGTATACCATATAATCATGCACATACATTCAAAGAAAATCAAGGTCGAGCTCTCCGCCGCTTAACAAAATTGAGCTGGTGAGAGACTGCACTAACCCAACAACCAATTTATCAAATATATACTCTCCCAAAATTAATGACCATGTAGGAAAATTTCAGCCTGATGGCCTAACAGAACATTGGAAGCAGATACCAACAAAAGATAATAATAAACGCGCTAGGTCAAGTCCAGAGTCTGAATCCCGAAATGCCTTAAAACAATCAACATTAGCGAAATACTGGCTTGGAACAACAACAGTTAACATTTCAAACAGATTTGCTGAATTAGCACAGGATGATTGTACCGACATAAATTTACAAACTATAGAGGTAACGCCGAAAATACAGAAACCTCCTCCAATTTTTATTTCAAGAGTGGGTAACATCCAGCTATTAAGAGAGCTATTAAGCGTTATAGGACGAAATGATTAAGCTACTAAAAGGTGGAGAAATCAAAATACAGCCAAAAACAGACGATAATACAATAATACATTTCCATACTTACAAACTAAAAAAAGACAAAACATATGATGTTGTCTTAAAGGGAATATACCGTACAGTGCCACTACAAGATATTTAGGAGGCAATAGAAGGATTTGGCCACGAATTGGTACATATATCTAATGTTAGGCAAAGCGTTCCAAAAATCCCCCTCCCAATATTTTATTTCAATCTGAAACAGAATACAAACAACAGAGAAATATATAATATAAAGGCAATATTATACACAAAAGTAATTTTTGAACCACCTCGACCCAAAAGACAAATACAACAGTGTACGAAATGCCAGCATTATAGACACACTAAAAACTTCTGTAGCCATACGTCACGATGTGTAAAATGCGTTCTTAATCATTATATTACAGAATGCAGAAGGAAGGGCAAATCATCAAATGTCCAGTGCGTCTTGTGCGGAGACGACCACCCAGCAAACTATAAGGGTTGTACAGTTTATAGGGAACGACAACCGACAACAAAAAATGTATCCCACACATCGTAAAATAGAAGTAGTTACAACTCGGACCAAAAATCCCCAAAATGCTCCATTAAACCAAAGCCAAATAAAACCAGGCACCACGTACGCTGAAATCTAAAGCCAACAGAACAAACTGAGAAATCACCAGACAATAACATACATCATCAAGAGAAAGCCAACGACATGACCGAACTAAAATCGATTATGAAAAATCTCATGGAACAAATGAGCACTATTCTCAACCTTCTTACGACAATCGTGGCAAAAATAGTGTATAAATGACTTCACTTACAATAGCTGTATGGAACGCCAATGGATTAGTCCAACATATTCAAGAGGTGAAACATTTTCTTACAGAAGAAAAAATTGATATCATGGTAGTTTTTGAATCTCATTTCTCATTAAAAAGTTATATAAAAATACCTCAATACAACATATACTCCACAAACCATCCTGCCGGGACCGAAAGAGGTGGCACAGCTATCATAGTAAAAAACAATATAAATCATCAATCTCTAGACAAATACCAACACCCTTATATTCAAGCAACCAGCCTAGCTATGTTTGACCAAGTTGAGCCTAGAACTATCACATCTGTTTACGGTCCATCTAGACATGCTGTTAAAAACACCAATTTGACCATTTTTTTTGCTGCTGGCGACTACAACTCAAAGCATACTCAGTGCGGTTCAAGAACAATAAACCCAAGAGGCAGAAAGCTTCTAAATACCATTCTGTCTAACAAATTCACGCACTTATCAACCGGAAACCAACGTACTGGCCTTCAGATAACAAGAAAATCCCTGACGTCATAGATTTTTGCGTAATAAAAGGCATTGCATTAAATAATGTCAAAGCAGATCCGTGTTTAGATGTATCTTCTGATCATTCGCCTTTTTTTATATACATGAACTCCAAACCAGTGATAGAAGAAAATCCCCCATCTTTGCACAACATACTAACGAACTGGCTGCAATTCAGACAAATATTGAATGAGACACTTCCTCTTAATGTTCGTCTCAAATGTAAAGAAGATATAGATGAAGCTGGAGAAATATTTATACGGACTACTCAGCAAGCAGCATGGACGTCTACTCCAGAGTTACACCTATCGAAACCATATTTAAATACTGACCCAGATATTAAGAAAATTCTGGTTGAAAAACGTAAACTACGAAAAACATGGCAAACTACGAGGTATCCAAGTGATAAAACCAAATTTAACAAGGCAACAAAGGCACTAACAGCTACTATACGACAGAAATAACAATAAGTTTCAAAGTTTCCTGCAAACCTTTCATCCATAGAAGCAACGGGCTACTCAATATGGAAAGCTACTCAATCATTAAAGCGACCAACCATATATGTTCCCCCCAATAAGACCGAAGAATGGGTGGGCCAAGTGTGACGAAGATAAGGCAGAACATTTTTTACATGTATTCGAGCCATTTCCACCTGTCTCGCATCACGCCGAAAGCGAAATCTTGAGTTTTTTACAGTCTCCAGGTGAATTAGAGCCGTCAATATCACGATTTAGGCAAAATGTGTGAAGCCAAAAGTAAACAAAGCGCCGGGATACGATATCATCTCAGGCAAAATACTAAAGGAACTTCCTGAAACTGGATTGCAGTACTTGACTCAACTGTATAATGGTGTTTTAACTCTTGGTTACGTCCCTCTACAGTGGAAAGTTGCACAAATAGTCGTTATAAATCTTGGGAAATAGAAGGAGTAAGTAACATCCTACAGACCCATTAGTTTGCTACCCATGTCTCGAAGCTGTTAGAAAAACTCCTCCTCAAAAAACGAATGCCCATTCTTGATGAAAAACACCTAATACCTAACCATCAGTTTGGGTTTAGAAAACAACACGGGACCACGGCACTGGTACATCGACTATACAAGGCTATTAGAGAAGCTTTTGAAAGTAAAAAGTATTGTACTGTCGCATTTCTGGACATCACCCAGGCGTTTGACAAAGTCTGGCACCCTGGATTATTTTATAAATTAAAGACATTTCATGATTAAATTCAACGATGAAGTCACAAAATTATATCCAATCAAATTCGGCGTGCCACATGGAAACGTTCTGGGTCCTGTGCTCTACACACTATTTACAGCTGATTTGCCAACAACAGCAATTATGACAACTGCTACCTTTGCTGACGCTACAGTGATTATGATAACTCACTCCAACCATCTGACAGCATCGGCTGATCTGCAATTAAGCCTAATGCGACCAAGTCTACCCAAATTACTTTCATTCTCAGAAAGAACACGTGTCCACCGGTATTTTTTAATAATGAGGAACTACCACAGTCAACATATACTAAGTACTTTGGTTTTCATTTAGATCGTCAAATGGCCTGGCAGAAGCGTATCTTTGCTAAAAGAAAACAATTGGGGCTAAAACTAAACTCGTTGAACTGGCTCATGGGTAGCAACTCCCAGCTCTCAATTGAAAATAAAGGTCTAGTTTACAAAGTCATACTGAAGCCTATATGGACATATGGCATCCTGTTATGGGGATCAGCGTCTAAATCGAATATTGCGATTCTGCAAAGATATCTATCAAAGGTACTACGTCTGGTATCTAACAAACCAACTATTACATCGAGATCTATAGATTCCAAATATAAGTGCAGAGATACTTCGATATTACTTAAAATATAGTGAACGCCTTTCAAGGCACCCTAACATACTTGCTTCGCCCCTTCTGAATATTAACCCAACCAATCTCAGACTCAAACGACGATTTCCTTTAGAAACAGCTGCCTCCACCTTTTAATTAAAAATTAAAATTAAATTAAATAATAATAATAATAATAATAATAATAATTGCAGTTAAAATTTAACTAAAATAAAAAGTAAAAAATAAATAAAAATTAAAAAAAATAATAATAATAATAAAAAAAATAAAGTTTAGAAAACCAATAATTAACTAATAGGTAAACATTTTTTTGACTTTTATCATTGGCTAATATTCTAATTGTTTAGATTTAAATCCATGAATATAATTTTAGATTTAAACCTAGTTTTAAGATATAATAATTACTTAATGTTCTAGGATAGATTGCAATGAAATAAAGTGGAGTTATAAAAAAAAGTAGATCGTAGCTCCACACAACATTCAGTCCAGTGACAAAATTCACATCAATTTGTATGATTCTTGAATTATCAAATGCAATTGGATTGGTATTTAAACAATTTGATGTGAAAATAGCGATCTTGTTTGGTGAAATAGAAGAAGAATTTTTCATGCATCAGCCAACTGGTTATGAGGATGGATCAACGAAAGTATGTAAGCTCAACAAAAGTCTTTATGGATTAAAGCAAGCATGTTGGAATCGAAAAATCACGCAACTATTGGAGAACTTTAACCTGGAGGCTACCACAGCGGATTCGTACGTGTTGCAGTAAAGGTGTATGAGTCAATATACTACCTAGGTATGCAGGTCGGAAAACATTCGGATTTGTCAAGAGGCGTATCCCACAAAAATATTGCAGCGATTTGCAATGATGGACGCAAAGCCAGTGAGTACACCAGCAGAAGGTATTCTCCAAACAGATGAGGGCAGTCAGCTATCAACTTACCCTTGGTGGTAGGATCATTAATGTACCTGTCTATGGTAATGCGACCAGATCTGACATATGCAGTCTCTTACGCAAGTCATTTTCTTGAAAATGAGCATGCAACAGCTGTCAATAGAATTTTGAAATATCTTGGAGGGACACTTGGTCACGCTATTTGCATTAACAAAACTAAAGATCTATATCTCAACTTACTTCTTTAAATTAATAGAAACCAGGCGTTCAACGGTAGGATACATCATAATGTTTTGCGGTGGTCCGATATCGTGGTCTTCAAAGATTCAACCCACTGTTGCACTTTCGACGACGGAAGCTGAATACATTGGAGCATGCGAAGGCGTCAAAGAATTAGTTTGGGTACGTCGTTTATTAAGTGATCTATCTGACGATTTTACAACCCCAGAGTTGCGCTTGGATAATCAAAGCGCTATCAAATTAGTTAAAAACCCTAAATATCACAAGCGTACAAAGCATATTGAGGTAAAATTTCATTTCATTAGAGAAGTTTATGAGAAAGGCGGTTTTATACTAAAATATGTACCAACAGATGAGCAGTTGGCTGAGATTCTCACAAAACCGTTAAAAAAAATAAAGCTTTAATTGATTAAAGTCATGTATAAATGTTCATCAAATGTAAATGGTAGAGTAACATGATTAAAAGTGGAGTGTGAAGTGTGTAAAAACGTTTGCAGTTCACTGTGTTCTTTCAAGTTATTGTTTCACTTTATCATTCATATTGTAATGCTTCTTCTTACTAAATCGGTGGTGTCATGAAATCCGCAAAATATTTTTTTGCGGAAATATTTCCACTTCCCCTTCCACAAGTTTTTTGTGTCATAAAATCCGCAATATTGTTTAACTTTCGGATACGTTATTGTGAATTGTTTCGTAATTCCGAATTGTCAAATTTGATAGTGATGAAACGTAAACAAATCAAATTTGTTTTAATAAAATTTTTTTTAAATCTTGAAAAATATCTTTCTATTAAAATATTTAAAAATTAAATAATTAAACACTTTGCGGTGTGCCCCAT
The DNA here is from genome assembly GCA_920105625.2 of Clusia tigrina. NCBI lineage: Eukaryota > Metazoa > Arthropoda > Insecta > Diptera > Clusiidae > Clusia > Clusia tigrina. The sequence goes on from OV050030.1 coordinate 113,278,987, forward strand.
TGAACAGTTGCAGAAGTCAGTGGCGTTGTGTCTATGTCACCTACGCCAAATTCTTCTGCATCTGCTATACCACTACCTACGGCTTTATGCAAGCCAGCAATCTTGGCTACAACCTCTTCTGTTCTAGTTAAATGCTCCCCCACCAGTCGCAACATCCTCCTCCCGATTGCGTGCGAGTTTTTTTTCGAACTTCCATTTTGCAATCGGCCCAATTCTTTAAAATAAATGTAATAGTAAGTACGCAAGCAAATCTTTTTTTAAATTTTAATCACCTTTTTCCACCAAGCTACGTCTTTAATAGGAGGCCCTAAGCTATTTAATTGAATCTTCAAATGCTCCCTACGACTTTCGAGACGAGATCTATCTCCCTTCGCATAATTTCTTTTCTCCTCGTTGGATTCCATATACTCTAAAAGAGCTTCGTGTTTTGCAATATTTTTATGCTTTCCCCTAATAAATACAATTAAGTTTCTAATTAAAAATAAGAAAAATTGAAAATATATACTAACATTTCCTTAAATTTTATTTTTTTATTACTTATCACATATATTTCAACCATAAAATTTTAACACACACTGACAATTTGAGAAAACCGCCAAAATATTTCTTAACTTTTCAAACCGAAAGAAATTGGCGGACTTCATGACACCAAAATCCACATATACGAGTATTTCCACTTCCACTATTCGGAGTCAGAATTTCGCGGATTCGGAATTCATGACACTAAAAAGTGGATTCGTTTCAAAATTAGTGGAAAATTTTGCGGATTCGGATTTCATGACACCACCGAATCTCTTTTCAATAAATCACTTTTGTGCGAATATTCAGCGAAACAACACGTGTTTCTTTTTTGTGCTTTAATAGGTTATATGCCAAGCACGTTCATACCATAAAAATTAATCATAACTTTTTTAAGACATGAATCACTTCAAGATTGCTAAGCTGCTTCGCCAGGAAGGCTGGACGCTTAGGAAGTTCCAGATGAAGGTTGTGATGTGGGTAAGCGGCCTTTGGGACATTGCCAACGGAGCTGAGGTGCAGCCCATCGTGGATGGGTCGGATCTAATCAAATGGGAGAGGTGCCGCTAATGCACATTATCAATTGTGATAACGCTGACATCTTTGGAAAGTGTATACAAGCAAAAGTCGGAAGAAAACTGCAGCAACAGTTTTTTCAATATACCAAAGATTCGGAGGACACCATAGCAATGCATATTGCCAAGCTGCAGAAAATTGCAAAACAGTTGGATGACCTTGGTGAGAAAATATCCGAAAATATGCTTGTGACAAACATTTTAATGACTCTTCCGGAGCAATACAATCACTTCTTTGCTTCGTGGGAAGCAATGTCAAAAGAAGAAAGATCGCTAAAAACATAAACTTCGCGTCTATGCATGGAAGAGTCTCGATTAGGTGTTCATCATTTTAAGCAGGAAGAGTTTATGGCGAAACAAGTGCATACGTTCAATGATAAAATAAAATGGGGCAAATGTTTCATTTGCAAGCAGTATGGGCAATAGAAGCGGGTCTGTCCAAAGAAAAGGAGCAGCGAAAAGTCTTAGTTGCGTTCATAAGTGATGCTATGTTTGTGCACTCACACATATCTCACGAAGACACGTGGTATATGGACTCAAGAGGAAGCTACCAAATGTCATATCGCAGGGAATTGTTTGGAAGCTACGAAAAATTGCAGAAACCAAAAGATCTCAGAATTGCTGATGGGTCAATTATCCAAGCGTACGGTAAAAGGGATATTGTAGGTGAAGCGTATGAAGGTAATTTGTGGAATATAAAGTATTTAGTACATGTATTATATGTACCCAGTATAAAGCTGAATCTTTTTTCTTCCAATGCTTGCCTGGACAAAGGTTACTACCAATGTAGCTTTGAAAAACACGGCAAGATATGGCTTCAAAGTGAAAGGGAAACTCTAAATTATTTAAACTGTTCCTGAAGGTCAACGTTAACCTAGCTGAAGCAAACATTGCTGAAAAAGTTGAGTCTCTTCAACTTTGGCATGACGCATGTGTCATCAAGAAAAGAATCAAACTAAGAAGGTGCTGCGCCGACAGAAAATATTATTCAGCAATAGCGAATCGTGTTTTGAAGCATGCGTTATTGTTAAGGAGCATCGGGCTCCATTCAATGAAAGCAAAGACAGAGCAAATGCCCTATACAGATTTGTGTGGCCGTATGCAAGAAACTTCGCATGGAGGGGCATGGTGTATGCTTTTATTTCGCTATGATTTTTCGAACTATCGCTATGTACGAGTATACTGCATTAAGTTAAAGGCCGACGTGAACACTATGCTGAAACATTTTTTGGATCGAGTTGAAGCTGACACTGGAAAAAGAATAAAGGGTATCAGATCAGTTTACGGGCTGGAGTACATTAACCAGGACGTAGCCACAACTTTGCAGGCACTTCGTGTAATTCACCAAAAAACAACGCTGTACACGCCGGAGCATAATGGGAGAGCCGAAAGGGACATGAGGACTATCATAGAAACCGCAAGTACTAGAATACACGCAAAGAACTTAAGTCTAAAATACTTGTGCGAAGCAGTTCAGAATGTAACATATACATTGAATAGAACTGGAAGAACCAAAGAAGGGGAGTCTACACCATTTGAGATGTGGTTTGGAAAAAAGGCCAGCATATCTTTTCTGAGAGTTTTTGGTTCAGATGCGTACGTGCACATACCACAAGAAAAACGCAGGAAACTGAATACACAATCCAAAAAGTGCATATTCGTAGGGTACGAGGAAAATTGCAAAGGGTATCGGATTTGGATCCAAAAGAAAGAAAGATAGAGATTTCTAGAGACGTTATTGTTAAGGCAATAAATGATACAGTAACAGTACTTAGAATAGGAGCAGACGCCACCTGTAATAGCCCCACACCAAAAGTGGAGATAAAAGAATGCGCATCGCCTGTTGCGGATAACTGCAGCGACGTATTTAAAGATGCCAACTCAAACGATTTTGAGGAAAACAATGAGTTGGCAATAAGGACATACAATACACGATCAAAAAGCAAAGAGAAGGATGTCGCAACTCTTCATTGCTTGGCAGATTGTGATGTGCCTACAACATACCAAGAAGCAATGTCTGGGGATTCAAATATACAATGGAAGCATGCCATGGATGAAGAGATGGAGTCCCAAATCATCAACAGAACTTGGAACTTAGTGTGCTTACCGGAAAACAAAACGGAAATTTCAAACAAATGGGTATACAAAGTAAAACACGACGAAAAGGGAGAAATTGAAAGATAGAGGGCGCGTTTGGTAATTAATAGCAACAATGCAGCAAACTTTGCCACTCAGCTGATTGCTCTAGCTCAGCGCACACATTCCAACAAAGCCAAACATGGCAAGCAACCCGAATGATAAATCGGGCTCTCCGTTTCATTCCGTTCGTATACCATATAATCATGCACATACATTCAAAGAAAATCAAGGTCGAGCTCTCCGCCGCTTAACAAAATTGAGCTGGTGAGAGACTGCACTAACCCAACAACCAATTTATCAAATATATACTCTCCCAAAATTAATGACCATGTAGGAAAATTTCAGCCTGATGGCCCAACAGAACATTGGAAGCAGATACCAACAAAAGATAATAATAAACGCGCTAGGTCAAGTCCAGAGTCTGAATCCCGAAATGCCTTAAAACAATCAACATTAGCGAAATACTGGCTTGGAACAACAACAGTTAACATTTCAAACAGATTTGCTGAATTAGCACAGGATGATTGTACCGACATAAATTTACAAACTATAGAGGTAACGCCGAAAATACAGAAACCTCCTCCAATTTTTATTTCAAGAGTGGGTAACATCCAGCTATTAAGAGAGCTATTAAGCGTTATAGGACGAAATGATTAAGCTACTAAAAGGTGGAGAAATCAAAATACAGCCAAAAACAGACGATAATACAATAATACATTTCCATACTTACAAACTAAAAAAAGACAAAACATATGATGTTGTCTTAAAGGGAATACACCATACAGTGCCACTACAAGATATTTAGGAGGCAATAGAAGGATTTGGCCACGAATTGGTACATATATCTAATGTTAGGCAAAGCGTTCCAAAAATCCCCCTCCCAATATTTTATTTCAATCTGAAACAGAATACAAACAACAGAGAAATATATAATATAAAGGCAATATTATACACAAAAGTAATTTTTGAACCACCTCGACCCAAAAGACAAATACAACAGTGTACGAAATGCCAGCATTATAGACACACTAAAAACTTCTGTAGCCATACGTCACGATGTGTAAAATGCGTTCTTAATCATTATACTACAGAATGCAGAAGGAAGGGCAAATCATCAAATGTCCAGTGCGTCTTGTGCGGAGACGACCACCCAGCAAACTATAAGGGTTGTACAGTTTATAGGGAACGACAACCGACAACAAAAAATGTATCCCACACATCGTAAAATAGAAGTAGTCACAACTCGGATAAAAAATCCCCAAAATGCTCCATTAAACCCAAGCCAAATAAAACCAGGCACCACGTATGCTGAAATGTAAAGCCAACAGAACAAACTGAGAAATCACCAGACAATAACATACATCATCAAGAGAAAGCCAACGACATGACCGAACTAAAATCGATTATGAAAAATCTCATGGAACAAATGAGCACTATTCTCAACCTTCTTACGACAATCGTGGCAAAAATAGTGTAAAAATGACTTCACTTACAATAGCTGTATGGAACGCCAATGGATTAGTCCAACATATTCAAGAGGTGAAACATTTTCTTACAGAAGAAAAAATTGATATCATGGTAGTTTTTGAATCTCATTTCTCATTAAAATGTTATATAAAAAAACCTCAATACAACATATACTCCACAAACCATCCTGCCGGGACCGAAAGAGGTGGCACAGCTATCATAGTAAAAAACAATATAAAACATCAATCTCTAGACAAATACCAACACCCTTATATTCAAGCAACCAGCCTAGCTATGTTTGACCAAGTTGAGCCTAGAACTATCACATCTGTTTACGGTCCATCTAGACATGCTGTTAAAAACACCAATTTGACCATTTTTTTTTTCAAACTTTGGGGCCAAGATTTGCTGCTGCTGGCGACTACAACTCAAAGCATACTCAGTGCGGTTCAAGAACAATAAACCCAAGAGGCAGAAAGCTTCTAAATACCATTCTGTCTAACAAATTCACGCACTTATCAACCGGAAAACCAACGTACTGGCCTTCAGATAACAAGAAAATCCCTGACGTCATAGATTTTTGCGTAATAAAAGGCATTGCATTAAATAATGTCAAAGCAGATCCGTGTTTAGATGTATCTTCTGATCATTCGCCTTTTTTTATATACATGAACTCCAAACCAGTGATAGAAGAAAATCCCCCATCTTTGCACAACATACTAACGAACTGGCTGCAATTCAGACAAATATTGAATGAGACACTTCCTCTTAATGTTCGTCTCAAATGTAAAGAAGATATAGATGAAGCTGGAGAAATATTTATACGGACTACTCAGCAAGCAGCATGGACGTCTACTCCAGAGTTACACCTATCGAAACCATATTTAAATACTGACCCAGATATTAAGAAAATTCTGGTTGAGAAACGTATACTACGAAAAACATGGCAAACTACGAGGTATCCAAGTGATAAAACCAAATTTAACAAGGCAACAAAGGCACTAAAACAGCTACTATACGACAGAAATAACAATAAGTTTCAAAGTTTCCTGCAAACCTTTCTTCCATAGAAGCAACGGGCTACTCAATATGGAAAGCTACTCAATCATTAAAGCGACCAACCATATATGTTCCCCCCAATAAGACCGAAGAATGGGTGGGCCAAGTGTGACGAAGATAAGGCAGAACATTTTTCACATGTATTCGAGCCATTTCCACCTGTCTCGCATCACGCCGAAAGCGAAATCTTGAGTTTTTACAGTCTCCAGGTGAATTAGAGCCGTCAATATCACGATTTAGGCAAAATGTGTGAAGCCAAAAGTAAACAAAGCGCCGGGATACGATATCATCACAGGCAAAATACTAAAGGAACTTCCTGAAACTGGATTGCAGTACTTGACTCAACTGTATAATGGTGTTTTAACTCTTGGTTACGTCCCTCTACAGTGGAAAGTTGCACAAATAGTCGTTATAAATCTTGGGAAATAGAAGGAGTTAGTAACATCCTACAGACCCATTAGTTTGCTACCCATGTCTCGAAGCTGTTAGAAAAACTCCTCCTCAAAAAACGAATGCCCATTCTTGATGAAAAACACCTAATACCTAACCATCAGTTTGGGTTTAGAAAACAACACGGGACCACGGTACTGGTACATCGACTATACAAGGCTATTAGAGAAGCTTTTGAAAGTAAAAAGTATTGTACTGTCGCATTTCTGGACATCACCCAGGCGTTTGACAAAGTCTGGCACCCTGGATTATTTTATAAATTAAAGACATTTCATGATTAAATTCAACGATGAAGTCACAAAATTATATCCAATCAAATTCGGCGTGCCACATGGAAACGTTCTGGGTCCTGTGCTCTACACACTATTTACAGCTGATTTGCCAACAACAGCAATTATCACAACTGCTACCTTTGCTGACGCTACAGTGATTATGATAACTCACTCCAACCATCTGACAGCATCGGCTGATCTGCAATTAAGCCTAATGCGACCAAGTCTACCCAAATTACTTTCATTCTCAGAAAGAACACGTGTCCACCGGTATTTTTTAATAATGAGGAACTACCACAGTCAACAGATACTAAGTACCTTGGTTTTCATTTAGATCGTCAAATGGCCTGGCAGAAGCGTATCTTTGCTAAAAGAAAACAATTGGGGCTAAAACTAAACTCGTTGAACTGGCTAATGGGTAGCAACTCCCAGCTCTCAATTGAAAATAAAGGTCTAGTTTACAAAGTCATACTGAAGCCTATATGGACATATGGCATCCTGTTTGGGGATCAGCGTCTAAATCGAATATTGCGATTCTGCAAAGATATCTATCAAAGGTACTACGTCTGGTATCTAACAAACCAACTATTACATCGAGATCTATAGATTCCAAATATAAGTGCAGAGATACTTCGATATTACTTAAAATATAGTGAACGCCTTTCAAGGCACCCTAACATACTTGCTTCGCCCCTTCTGAATATTAACCCAACCAATCTCAGACTCAAACGACGATTTCCTTTAGAAACAGCTGCCTCCACCTTTTAATTAAAAATTAAGTTAAATAATAATAATAATAATAATAATAATAATAATAATAATAATAATAATTGCAGTTAAAATTTAACTAAAATAAAAAGTAAAAAATAAATAAAAATTAAAAAAATAATAATAATAATAAAAAAAAATAAAGTTTAGAAAACCAATAATTACCTAATAGGTAAACATTTTTTTGACTTTTATCATTGGCTAATATTCTAATTGTTTAGATTTAAATCCATGAATATAATTTTAGATTTAAACCTAGTTTTAAGATATAATAATTACTTAATGTTCTAGGATAGATTGCAATGAAATAAAGTGGAGTTATAAAAAAAAGTAGCTCGTAGCTCCACACAACATTCAGTCCAGTGACAAAATTCACATCAATTTGTATGATTCTTGAATTATCAAATGCAATTGGATTGGTATTTAAACAATTTGATGTGAAAATAGCGATCTTGTTTGGTGAAATAGAAGAAGAATTTTTCATGCATCAGCCAACTGGTTATGAGGATGGATCAACGAAAGTATATAAGCTCAACAAAAGTCTTTATGGATTAAAGCAAGCATGTTGGAATGAATCGAAAAATCACGCAACTATTGGAGAACTTTAACCTGGAGGCTACCACAGCGGATTCGTACGTGTTGCAGTAAAGGTGTATGAGTCAATATACTACCTAGGTATGCAGGTCGGAAAACATTCGGATTTGTCAAGAGGCGTATCCCACAAAAATATTGCAGCGATTTGCAATGATGGACGCAAAGCCAGTGAGTACACCAGCAGAAGGTATTCTCCAAACAGATGAGGGCAGTCAGCTATCAACTTACCCTTGGTGGTAGGATCATTAATGTACCTGTCTATGGTAATGCGACCAGATCTGACATATGCAGTCTCTTACGCAAGTCATTTTCTTGAAAATGAGCATGCAACAGCTGTCAATAGAATTTTGAAATATCTTGGAGGGACACTTGGTCACGCTATTTGCATTAACAAAACTAAAGATCTATATCTCAACTTACTTCTTTAAATTAATAGAAACCAGGCGTTCAACGGTAGGATACATCATAATGTTTTGCGGTGGTCCGATATCGTGTTCTTCAAAGATTCAACCCACTGTTGCACTTTCGACGACGGAAGCTGAATACATTGGAGCATGCGAAGGCGTCAAAGAATTAGTTCGGGTACGTCGTTTATTAAGTGATTTATCTGACGATTTTACAACCCCAGAGTTGCGCTTGGATAATCAAAGCGCTATCAAATTAGTTAAAAACCCTAAATATCACAAGCGTACAAAGCATATTGAGGTAAAATTTCATTTCATTAGAGAAGTTTATGAGAAAGGCGGTTTTATACTAAAATATGTACCAACAGATGAGCAGTTGGCTGAGATTCTCACAAAACCGTTAAAAAAAATAAAGCTTTAATTGATTAAAGTCATGTATAAATGTTCATCAAATGTAAATGGTAGAGTAACATGATTAAAAGTGGAGTGTGAAGTGTGTAAAAACGTTTGCAGTTCACTGTGTTCTTTAAAGTTATTCTTTCACTTTATCATTCATATTGTAATGCTTCTTCTTACTAAATCGGTGGTGTCATGAAATCCGCAAAATATTTTTTTGCGGAAATATTTCCACTTCCCCTTCCACAAGTTTTTTGTGAAAATCCGCAATATTGTTTAACTTTCGGATACGTTATTGTGAATTGTTTCGTAATTCCGAATTGTCAAATTTGATAGTGATGAAACGTAAACAAATCAAAATTGTTTTATTAAAATTTTTTTTAAATCTTGAAAAATATCTTTCTATTAAAATATTTAAAAATTAAATAATTAAACACTTTGCGGTGTGCCCCATTGAACAGTTGCAGAAGTCAGTGGCGTTGTGTCTATGTCACCTACGCCAAATTCTTCTGCATCTGCTATACCACTACCTACGGCTTTATGCAAGCCAGCAATCTTGGCTACAACCTCTTCTGTTCTAGTTAAATGCTCCCCCACCAGTCGCAACATCCTCCTCCCGATTGCGTGCGAGTTTTTTTCGAACTTCCATTTTGCAATCGGCCCAATTCTTTAAAATAAATGTAATAGTAAGTACGCAAGCAAATCTTTTTTTAATTTTAATCACCTTTTTCCACCCAGCTACGTCTTTAATAGGAGGCCCTAAGCTATTTAATTGAATCTTCAAATGATCCCTACGACTTTCGAGACGAGATCTATCTCCCTTCGCATAATTTCTTTTCTCCTCGTTGGATTCCATATACTCTAAAAGAGCTTCGTGTTTTGCAATATTTTTATGCTTTCCCCTAATAAATACAATTAAGTTTCTAATTAAAAATAAGAAAAATTGAAAATATATACTAACATTTCCTTAAATTTTATTTTTTTATTACTTATCACATATATTTCAACCATAAAATTTTAACACACACTGACAATTTGAGAAAACCGCCAAAATATTTCTTAACTTTTCAAACCGAAAGAAATTGGCGGACTTCATGACACCAAAATCCACATATACGAGTATTTCCACTTCCACTATTCGGAGTCAGAATTTCGCGGATTCGGAATTCATGACACTAAAAAGTGGATTCGTTTCAAAATTAGTGGAAAATTTTGCGGATTCGGATTTCATGACACCACCGAATCTCTTTTCAATAAATCACTTTTGTGCGAATATTCAGCGAAACAACACGTGTTTCTTTTTTGTGCTTTAATAGGTTATATGCCAAGCACGTTCATACCATAAAAATTAATCATAACTTTTTTAAGACATGAATGACTTCAAGATTGCTAAGCTGCTTCGCCAGGAAGGCTGGACGCTTAGGAAGTTCCAGATGAAGGTTGTGATGTGGGTAAGCGGCCTTTGGGACATTGCCAACGGAGCTGAGGTGCAGCCCATCGTGGATGGGTCGGATCTAATCAAATGGGAGAGGTGCCGCTCATGTACATTAACAATTGTGATAACGCTGACATCTTTGGAAAGTGTATACAAGCAAAAGTCGGAAGAAAACTGCAGCAACAGTTTTTTCAATATATTAAAGATTCGGAGGACACCATAGCAATGCATATTGCCAAGCTGCAGAAAATTGCAAAACAGTTGGATGACCTTGGTGAGAAAATATCCGAAAATATGCTTGTGACAAACATTTTAATGACACTTCCGGAGCAATACAATCACTTCTTTGCTTCGTGGGAAGCAATGTCAAAAGAAGAAAGATCGCTAAAAACATAAACTTCGCGTCTATGCATGGAAGAGTCTCGATTAGGTGTTCATCATTTTAAGCAGGAAGAGTTTATGGCGAAACAAGTGCATACGTTCAATGATAAAATAAAATGGGGCAAATGTTTCATTTGCAAGCAGTATGGGCAATAGAAGAGGGTCTGTCCAAAGAAAAGGAGCAGCGAAAAGTCTTAGTTGCGTTCATAAGTGATGCTATGTTTGTGCACTCACACATATCTGACGAAGACACGTGGTATATGGACTCAAGAGGAAGCTACCAAATGTCATATCGCAGGGAATTGTTTGGAAGCTACGAAAAATTGCAGAAACCAAAATATCTCAGAATTGCTGATGGGTCAATTGTCCAAGCGTACGGTAAAAGGGATATTGTAGGTGAAGCGTATGAAGGTAATTTGTGGAATATAAAGTATTTAGTACATGTATTATATGTACCCAGTATAAAGCTGAATCTTTTTTCTTCCAATGCTTGCCTGGACAAAGGTTACTACCAATGTAGCTTTGAAAAACACGGCAAGATATGGCTTCAAAGTGAAAGGGAAACTCTAAATTATTTAAACTGTTCCTGAAGGTCAACGTTAACCTAGCTGAAGCAAACATTGCTGAAAAAGTTGAGTCTCTTCAACTTTGGCATGACGCATGTGTCATCAAGAAAAGAATCAAACTAAGAAGGTGCTGCGCCGACAGAAAATATTATTCAGCAATAGCGAATCGTGTTTTGAAGCATGCGTTCTTGTTAAGGAGCATCGGGCTCCATTCAATGAAAGCAAAGACAGAGCAAATGCCCTATACAGATTTGTGTGGCCGTATGCAAGAAACTTCGCATGGAGGGGCATGGTGTATGCTTTTATTTCGCTATGATTTTTCGAACTATCGCTATGTACGAGTATACTGCATTAAGTTAAAGGCCGACGTGAACACTATGCTGAAACATTTTTTGGATCGAGTTGAAGCTGACACTGGAAAAAGAATAAAGGGTATCAGATCAGTTTACGGGCTGGAGTACATTAACCAAGACGTAGCCACAACTTTGCAGGCACTTCGTGTAATTCACCAAAAAACAACGCTGTACACGCCGGAGCATAATGGGAGAGCCGAAAGGGACATGAGGACTATCATAGAAACCGCAAGTACTAGAATACACGCAAAGAACTTAAGTCTAAAATACTTGTGCGAAGCAGTTCAGAATGTAACATATACATTGAATAGAACTGGAAGAACCAAAGAAGGGGAGTCTACACCATTTGAGATGTGGTTTGGAAAAAAGGCCAGCATATCTTTTCTGAGAGTTCTTGGTTCAGATGCGTACGTGCACATACCACAAGAAAAACGCAGGAAACTGAATACACAATCCAAAAAGTGCATATTCGTAGGGTACGAGGAAAATTGCAAAGGGTATCGGATTTGGATCCAAAAGAAAGAAAGATAGAGATTTCTAGAGACGTTATTGTTAAGGCAATAAATGATACAGTAACAGTACTTAGAATAGGAGCAGACGCCACCTGTAATAGCCCCACACCAAAAGTGGAGATAAAAGAATGCGCATCGCCTGTTGCGGATAACTGCAGCGACGTATTTAAAGATGCCAACTCAAACGATTTTGAGGAAAACAATGAGTTGGCAATAAGGACATACAATACACGATCAAAAAGCAAAGAGAAGGATGTCGCAACTCTTCATTGCTTGGCAGATTGTGATGTGCCTACAACATACCAAGAAGCAATGTCTGGGGATTCAAATATACAATGGAAGCATGCCATGGATGAAGAGATGGAGTCCCAAATCATCAACAGAACTTGGAACTTAGTGTGCTTACCGGAAAACAAAACGGAAATTTCAAACAAATGGGTATACAAAGTAAAACACGACGAAAAGGGAGAAATTGAAAGATAGAGGGCGCGTTTGGTAATTAATAGCAACAATGCAGCAAACTTTGCCACTCAGCTGATTGTTCTAGCTCAGCGCACACATTCCAACAAAGCCAAACATGGCAAGCAACCCGAATGATAAATCGGGCTCTCCGTTTCATTCCGTTCGTATACCATATAATCATGCACATACATTCAAAGAAAATCAAGGTCGAGCTCTCCGCCGCTTAACAAAATTGAGCTGGTGAGAGACTGCACTAACCCAACAACCAATTTATCAAATATATACTCTCCCAAAATTAATGACCATGTAGGAAAATTTCAGCCTGATGGCCCAACAGAACATTGGAAGCAGATACCAACAAAATATAATAATAACCGCGCTAGGTCAAGTCCAGAGTCTGAATCCCGAAATGCCTTAAAACAATCAACATTAGCGAAATACTGGCTTGGAACAACAACAGTTAACATTTCAAACAGATTTGCTGAATTAGCACAGGATGATTGTACCGACATAAATTTACAAACTATAGAGGTAACGCCGAAAATACAGAAACCTCCTCCAATTTTTATTTCAAGAGTGGGTAACATCCAGCTATTAAGAGAGCTATTAAGCGTTATAGGACGAAATGATTAAGCTACTAAAAGGTGGAGAAATCAAAATACAGCCAAAAACAGACGATAATACAATAATACATTTCCATACTTACAAACTAAAAAAAGACAAAACATATGATGTTGTCTTAAAGGGAATACACCATACAGTGCCACTACAAGATATTTAGGAGGCAATAGAAGGATTTGGCCACGAATTGGTACATATATCTAATGTTAGGCAAAGCGTTCCAAAAATCCCCCTCCCAATATTTTATTTCAATCTGAAACAGAATACAAACAACAGAGAAATATATAATATAAAGGCAATATTATACACAAAAGTAATTTTTGAACCACCTCGACCCAAAAGACAAATACAACAGTGTACGAAATGCCAGCATTATAGACACACTAAAAACTTCTGTAGCCATACGTCACGATGTGTAAAATGCGTTCTTAATCATTATACTACAGAATGCAGAAGGAAGGGCAAATCATCAAATGTCCAGTGCGTCTTGTGCGGAGACGACCACCCAGCAAACTATAAGGGTTGTACAGTTTATAGGGAACGACAACCGACAACAAAAAATGTATCCCACACATCGTAAAATAGAAGTAGTCACAACTCGGATAAAAAATCCCCAAAATGCTCCATTAAACCCAAGCCAAATAAAACCAGGCACCACGTATGCTGAAATGTAAAGCCAACAGAACAAACTGAGAAATCACCAGACAATAACATACATCATCAAGAGAAAGCCAACGACATGACCGAACTAAAATCGATTATGAAAAATCTCATGGAACAAATGAGCACTATTCTCAACCTTCTTACGACAATCGTGGCAAAAATAGTGTAAAAATGACTTCACTTACAATAGCTGTATGGAACGCCAATGGATTAGTCCAACATATTCAAGAGGTGAAACATTTTCTTACAGAAGAAAAAATTGATATCATGGTAGTTTTTGAATCTCATTTCTCATTAAAAAGTTATATAAAAATACCTCAATACAACATATACTCCACAAACCATCCTGCCGGGACCGAAAGAGGTGGCACAGCTATCATAGTAAAAAACAATATAAAACATCAATCTCTAGATAAATACCAACACGCTTATATTCAAGCAACCAGCCTAGCTATGTTTGACCAAGTTGATCCTAGAACTATCACATCTGTTTACGGTCCATCTAGACATGCTGTTAAAACACCAATTTGACCATTTTTTTTTCAAACTTTGGGGCCAAGATTTGCTGCTGCTGGCGACTACAACTCAAAGCATACTCAGTGCGGTTCAAGAACAATAAACCCAAGAGGCAGAAAGCTTCTAAATACCATTCTGTCTAACAAATTCACGCACTTATCAACCGGAAAACCAACGTACTGGCCTTCAGATAACAAGAAAATCCCTGACGTCATAGATTTTTGCGTAATAAAAGGCATTGCATTAAATAATGTCAAAGCAGATCCGTGTTTAGATGTATCTTCTGATCATTCGCCTTTTTTTATATACATGAACTCCAAACCAGTGATAGAAGAAAATCCCCCATCTTTGCACAACATACTAACGAACTGGCTGCAATTCAGACAAATATTGAATGAGACACTTCCTCTTAATGTTCGTCTCAAATGTAAAGAAGATATAGATGAAGCTGGAGAAATATTTATACGGACTACTCAGCAAGCAGCATGGACGTCTACTCCAGAGTTACACCTATCGAAACCATATTTAAATACTGACCCAGATATTAAGAAAATTCTGGTTGAGAAACGTATACTACGAAAAACATGGCAAACTACGAGGTATCCAAGTGATAAAACCAAATTTAACAAGGCAACAAAGGCACTAAAACAGCTACTATACGACAGAAATAACAATAAGTTTCAAAGTTTCCTGCAAACCTTTCTTCCATAGAAGCAACGGGCTACTCAATATGGAAAGCTACTCAATCATTAAAGCGACCAACCATATATGTTCCCCCCAATAAGACCGAAGAATGGGTGGGCCAAGTGTGACGAAGATAAGGCAGAACATTTTTCACATGTATTCGAGCCATTTCCACCTGTCTCGCATCACGCCGAAAGCGAAATCTTGAGTTTTTACAGTCTCCAGGTGAATTAGAGCCGTCAATATCACGATTTAGGCAAAATGTGTGAAGCCAAAAGTAAACAAAGCGCCGGGATACGATATCATCACAGGCAAAATACTAAAGGAACTTCCTGAAACTGGATTGCAGTACTTGACTCAACTGTATAATGGTGTTTTAACTCTTGGTTACGTCCCTCTACAGTGGAAAGTTGCACAAATAGTCGTTATAAATCTTGGGAAATAGAAGGAGTTAGTAACATCCTACAGACCCATTAGTTTGCTACCCATGTCTCGAAGCTGTTAGAAAAACTCCTCCTCAAAAAACGAATGCCCATTCTTGATGAAAAACACCTAATACCTAACCATCAGTTTGGGTTTAGAAAACAACACGGGACCACGGTACTGGTACATCGACTATACAAGGCTATTAGAGAAGCTTTTGAAAGTAAAAAGTATTGTACTGTCGCATTTCTGGACATCACCCAGGCGTTTGACAAAGTCTGGCACCCTGGATTATTTTATAAATTAAAGACATTTCATGATTAAATTCAACGATGAAGTCACAAAATTATATCCAATCAAATTCGGCGTGCCACATGGAAACGTTCTGGGTCCTGTGCTCTACACACTATTTACAGCTGATTTGCCAACAACAGCAATTATCACAACTGCTACCTTTGCTGACGCTACAGTGATTATGATAACTCACTCCAACCATCTGACAGCATCGGCTGATCTGCAATTAAGCCTAATGCGACCAAGTCTACCCAAATTACTTTCATTCTCAGAAAGAACACGTGTCCACCGGTATTTTTTAATAATGAGGAACTACCACAGTCAACAGATTCTAAGTACCTTGGTTTTCATTTAGATCGTCAAATGGCCTGGCAGAAGCGTATCTTTGCTAAAAGAAAACAATTGGGGCTAAAACTAAACTCGTTGAACTGGCTCATGGGTAGCAACTCCCAGCTCTCAATTGAAAATAAAGGTCTAGTTTACAAAGTCATACTGAAGCCTATATGGACATATGGCATCCTGTTTGGGGATCAGCGTCTAAATCGAATATTGCGATTCTGCAAAGATATCTATCAAAGGTACTACGTCTGGTATCTAACAAACCAACTATTACATCGAGATCTATAGATTCCAAATATAAGTGCAGAGATACTTCGATATTACTTAAAATATAGTGAACGCCTTTCAAGGCACCCTAACATACTTGCTTCGCCCCTTCTGAATATTAACCCAACCAATCTCAGACTCAAACGACGATTTCCTTTAGAAACAGCTGCCTCCACCTTTTAATTAAAAATTAAGTTAAATAATAATAATAATAATAATAATAATAATAATAATAATAATTGCAGTTAAAATTTAACTAAAATAAAAAGTAAAAAATAAATAAAAATTAAAAAAATAATAATAATAATAAAAAAAAATAAAGTTTAGAAAACCAATAATTACCTAATAGGTAAACATTTTTTTGACTTTTATCATTGGCTAATATTCTAATTGTTTAGATTTAAATCCATGAATATAATTTTAGATTTAAACCTAGTTTTAAGATATAATAATTACTTAATGTTCTAGGATAGATTGCAATGAAATAAAGTGGAGTTATAAAAAAAAGTAGCTCGTAGCTCCACACAACATTCAGTCCAGTGACAAAATTCACATCAATTTGTATGATTCTTGAATTATCAAATGCAATTGGATTGGTATTTAAACAATTTGATGTGAAAATAGCGATCTTGTTTGGTGAAATAGAAGAAGAATTTTTCATGCATCAGCCAACTGGTTATGAGGATGGATCAACGAAAGTATATAAGCTCAACAAAAGTCTTTATGGATTAAAGCAAGCATGTTGGAATGAATCGAAAAATCACGCAACTATTGGAGAACTTTAACCTGGAGGCTACCACAGCGGATTCGTACGTGTTGCAGTAAAGGTGTATGAGTCAATATACTACCTAGGTATGCAGGTCGGAAAACATTCGGATTTGTCAAGAGGCGTATCCCACAAAAATATTGCAGCGATTTGCAATGATGGACGCAAAGCCAGTGAGTACACCAGCAGAAGGTATTCTCCAAACAGATGAGGGCAGTCAGCTATCAACTTACCCTTGGTGGTAGGATCATTAATGTACCTGTCTATGGTAACGCGACCAGATCTGACATATGCAGTCTCTTACGCAAGTCATTTTCTTGAAAATGAGCATGCAACAGCTGTCAAGAGAATTTTGAAATATCTTGGAGGGACACTTGGTCACGCTATTTGCATTAACAAAACTAAAGATCTATATCTCAACTTACTTCTTTAAATTAATAGAAACCAGGCGTTCAACGGTAGGATACATCATAATGTTTTGCGGTGGTCCGATATCGTGGTCTTCAAAGATTCAACCCACTGTTGCACTTTCGACGACGGAAGCTGAATACAGTGGAGCATGCGAAGGCGTCAAAGAATTAGTTTGGGTACGTCGTTTATTAAGTGATCTATCTGACGATTTTACAACCCCAGAGTTGCGCTTGGATAATCAAAGCGCTATCAAATTAGTTAAAAACCCTAAATATCACAAGCGTACAAAGCATATTGAGGTAAAATTTCATTTCATTAGAGAAGTTTATGAGAAAGGCGGTTTTATACTAAAATGTGTACCAACAGATGAGCAGTTGGCTGAGATTCTCACAAAACCGTTAAAAAAAATAAAGCTTTAATTGATTAAAGTCATGTATAAATGTTCATCAAATGTAAATGGTAGAGTAACATGATTAAAAGTGGAGTGTGAAGTGTGTAAAAACGTTTGCAGTTCACTGTGTTCTTTAAAGTTATTCTTTCACTTTATCATTCATATTGTAATGCTTCTTCTTACTAAATCGGTGGTGTCATGAAATCCGCAAAATATTTTTTTGCGGAAATATTTCCACTTCCCCTTCCACAAGTTTTTTGTGTCATGAAATCCGCAATATTGTTTAACTTTCGGATACGTTATTGTGAATTGTTTCGTAATTCCGAATTTGATAGTGATGAAACGTAAACAAATCAAAATTGTTTTATTAAAATTTTTTTTAAATCTTGAAAAATATCTTTCTATTAAAATATTTAAAAATTAAATAATTAAACACTTTGCGGTGTGCCCCATTGAACAGTTGCAGAAGTCAGTGGCGTTGTGTCTATGTCACCTACGCCAAATTCTTCTGCATCTGCTATACCACTACCTACGGCTTTATGCAAGCCAGCAATCTTGGCTACAACCTCTTCTGTTCTAGTTAAATGCTCCCCCACCAGTCGCAACATCCTCCTCCCGATTGCGTGCGAGTTTTTTTCGAACTTCCATTTTGCAATCGGCCCAATTCTTTAAAATAAATGTAATAGTAAGTACGCAAGCAAATCTTTTTTTAATTTTAATCACCTTTTTCCACCCAGCTACGTCTTTAATAGGAGGCCCTAAGCTATTTAATTGAATCTTCAAATGATCCCTACGACTTTCGAGACGAGATCTATCTCCCTTCGCATAATTTCTTTTCTCCTCGTTGGATTCCATATACTCTAAAAGAGCTTCGTGTTTTGCAATATTTTTATGCTTTCCCCTAATAAATACAATTAAGTTTCTAATTAAAAATAAGAAAAATTGAAAATATATACTAACATTTCCTTAAATTTTATTTTTTTATTACTTATCACATATATTTCAACCATAAAATTTTAACACACACTGACAATTTGAGAAAACCGCCAAAATATTTCTTAACTTTTCAAACCGAAAGAAATTGGCGGACTTCGGATTTCATGACACCAAAATCCACATATACGAGTATTTCCACTTCCACTATTCGGAGTCAGAATTTCGCGGATTCGGAATTCATGACACTAAAAAGTGGATTCGTTTCAAAATTAGTGGAAAATTTTGCGGATTCGGATTTCATGACACCACCGAATCTCTTTTCAATAAATCACTTTTGTGCGAATATTCAGCGAAACAACACGTGTTTCTTTTTTGTGCTTTAATAGGTTATATGCCAAGCACGTTCATACCATAAAAATTAATCATAACTTTTTTAAGACATGAATGACTTCAAGATTGCTAAGCTGCTTCGCCAGGAAGGCTGGACGCTTAGGAAGTTCCAGATGAAGGTTGTGATGTGGGTAAGCGGCCTTTGGGACATTGCCAACGGAGCTGAGGTGCAGCCCATCGTGGATGGGTCGGATCTAATCAAATGGGAGAGGTGCCGCTCATGCACATTAACAATTGTGATAACGCTGACATCTTTGGAAAGTGTATACAAGCAAAAGTCGGAAGAAAACTGCAGCAACAGTTTTTTCAATATATTAAAGATTCGGAGGACACCATAGCAATGCATATTGCCAAGCTGCAGAAAATTGCAAAACAGTTGGATGACCTTGGTGAGAAAATATCCGAAAATATGCTTGTGACAAACATTTTAATGACTCTTCCGGAGCAATACAATCACTTCTTTGCTTCGTGGGAAGCAATGTCAAAAGAAGAAAGATCGCTAAAAACATAAACTTCGCGTCTATGCATGGAAGAGTCTCGATTAGGTGTTCATCATTTTAAGCAGGAAGAGTTTATGGCGAAACAAGTGCATACGTTCAATGATAAAATAAAATGGGGCAAATGTTTCATTTGCAAGCAGTATGGGCAATAGAAGCGGGTCTGTCCAAAAAAAAGGAGCAGCGAAAAGTCTTAGTTGCGTTCATAAGTGATGCTATGTTTGTGCACTCACACATATCTGACGAAGACACGTGGTATATGGACTCAAGAGGAAGCTACCAAATGTCATATCGCAGGGAATTGTTTGGAAGCTACGAAAAATTGCAGAAACCAAAATATCTCAGAATTGCTGATGGGTCAATTGTCCAAGCGTACGGTAAAAGGGATATTGTAGGTGAAGCGTATGAAGGTAATTTGTGGAATATAAAGTATTAGTACATGTATTATATGTACCCAGTATAAAGCTGAATCTTTTTTCTTCCAATGCTTGCCTGGACAAAGGTTACTACCAATGTAGCTTTGAAAAACACGGCAAGATATGGCTTCAAAGTGAAAGGGAAACTCTAAATTATTTAAACTGTTCCTGAAGGTCAACGTTAACCTAGCTGAAGCAAACATTGCTGAAAAAGTTGAGTCTCTTCAACTTTGGCATGACGCATGTGTCATCAAGAAAAGAATCAAACTAAGAAGGTGCTGCGCCGACAGAAAATATTATTCAGCAATAGCGAATCGTGTTTTGAAGCATGCGTTCTTGTTAAGGAGCATTGGGCTCCATTCAATGAAAGCAAAGACAGAGCAAATGCCCTATACAGATTTGTGTGGCCGTATGCAAGAAACTTCGCATGGAGGGGCATGGTGTATGCTTTTATTTCGCTATGATTTTTCGAACTATCGCTATGTACGAGTATACTGCATTAAGTTAAAGGCCGACGTGAACACTATGCTGAAACATTTTTTGGATCGAGTTGAAGCTGACACTGGAAAAAGAATAAAGGGTATCAGATCAGTTTACGGGCTGGAGTACATTAACCAAGACGTAGCCACAACTTTGCAGGCACTTCGTGTAATTCACCAAAAAACAACGCTGTACACGCCGGAGCATAATGGGAGAGCCGAAAGGGACATGAGGACTATCATAGAAACCGCAAGTACTAGAATACACGCAAAGAACTTAAGTCTAAAATACTTGTGCGAAGCAGTTCAGAATGTAACATATACATTGAATAGAACTGGAAGAACCAAAGAAGGGGAGTCTACACCATTTGAGATGTGGTTTGGAAAAAAGGCCAGCATATCTTTTCTGAGAGTTTTTGGTTCAGATGCGTACGTGCACATACCACAAGAAAAACGCAGGAAACTGAATACACAATCCAAAAAGTGCATATTCGTAGGGTACGAGGAAAATTGCAAAGGGTATCGGATTTGGATCCAAAAGAAAGAAAGATAGAGATTTCTAGAGACGTTATTGTTAAGGCAATAAATGATACAGTAACAGTACTTAGAATAGGAGCAGACGCCACCTGTAATAGCCCCACACCAAAAGTGGAGATAAAAGAATGCGCATCGCCTGTTGCGGATAACTGCAGCGACGTATTTAAAGATGCCAACTCAAACGATTTTGAGGAAAACAATGAGTTGGCAATAAGGACATACAATACACGATCAAAAAGCAAAGAGAAGGATGTCGCAACTCTTCATTGCTTGGCAGATTGTGATGTGCCTACAACATACCAAGAAGCAATGTCTGGGGATTCAAATATACAATGGAAGCATGCCATGGATGAAGAGATGGAGTCCCAAATCATCAACAGAACTTGGAACTTAGTGTGCTTACCGGAAAACAAAACGGAAATTTCAAACAAATGGGTATACAAAGTAAAACACGACGAAAAGGGAGAAATTGAAAGATAGAGGGCGCGTTTGGTAATTAATAGCAACAATGCAGCAAACTTTGCCACTCAGCTGATTGCTCTAGCTCAGCGCACACATTCCAACAAAGCCAAACATGGCAAGCAACCCGAATGATAAATCGGGCTCTCCGTTTCATTCCGTTCGTATACCATATAATCATGCACATACATTCAAAGAAAATCAAGGTCGAGCTCTCCGCCGCTTAACAAAATTGAGCTGGTGAGAGACTGCACTAACCCAACAACCAATTTATCAAATATATACTCTCCCAAAATTAATGACCATGTAGGAAAATTTCAGCCTGATGGCCCAACAGAACATTGGAAGCAGATACCAACAAAATATAATAATAACCGCGCTAGGTCAAGTCCAGAGTCTGAATCCCGAAATGCCTTAAAACAATCAACATTAGCGAAATACTGGCTTGGAACAACAACAGTTAACATTTCAAACAGATTTGCTGAATTAGCACAGGATGATTGTACCGACATAAATTTACAAACTATAGAGGTAACGCCGAAAATACAGAAACCTCCTCCAATTTTTATTTCAAGAGTGGGTAACATCCAGCTATTAAGAGAGCTATTAAGCGTTATAGGACGAAATGATTAAGCTACTAAAAGGTGGAGAAATCAAAATACAGCCAAAAACAGACGATAATACAATAATACATTTCCATACTTACAAACTAAAAAAAGACAAAACATATGATGTTGTCTTAAAGGGAATACACCATACAGTGCCACTACAAGATATTTAGGAGGCAATAGAAGGATTTGGCCACGAATTGGTACATATATCTAATGTTAGGCAAAGCGTTCCAAAAATCCCCCTCCCAATATTTTATTTCAATCTGAAACAGAATACAAACAACAGAGAAATATATAATATAAAGGCAATATTATACACAAAAGTAATTTTTGAACCACCTCGACCCAAAAGACAAATACAACAGTGTACGAAATGCCAGCATTATAGACACACTAAAAACTTCTGTAGCCATACGTCACGATGTGTAAAATGCGTTCTTAATCATTATACTACAGAATGCAGAAGGAAGGGCAAATCATCAAATGTCCAGTGCGTCTTGTGCGGAGACGACCACCCAGCAAACTATAAGGGTTGTACAGTTTATAGGGAACGACAACCGACAACAAAAAATGTATCCCACACATCGTAAAATAGAAGTAGTTACAACTCGGACCAAAAATCCCCAAAATGCTCCATTAAACCAAAGCCAAATAAAACCAGGCACCACGTACGCTGAAATGTTAAGCCAACAGAACAAACTGAGAAATCACCAGACAATAACATACATCATCAAGAGAAAGCCAACGACATGACCGAACTAAAATCGATTATGAAAAATCTCATGGAACAAATGAGCACTATTCTCAACCTTCTTACGACAATCGTGGCAAAAATAGTGTAAAAATGACTTCACTTACAATAGCTGTATGGAACGCCAATGGATTAGTCCAACATATTCAAGAGGTGAAACATTTTCTTACAGAAGAAAAAATTGATATCATGGTAGTTTTTGAATCTCATTTCTCATTAAAAAGTTATATAAAAATACCTCAATACAACATATGTAATGTAATGTAATGATTGTAAGGGTTAGGCTAAGGCCTTTATGCACTGCGACCAACTTGATCTATTGTGCGCCCCTTCGTACTTAATTATTTAGTATACTTAGTATATCAAGGAATCGGACCAGCTCCTTTGGACAGAGCATTTGAAGGTCTTCATCTTCTAGTATATAGGAACCTAAGATCCTGTGTCTCCTGTGGCCTAATGCATCACAGTTGGTGATTAAGTGTCCCACAGACTCCTCTTCATCACAGCAGAATCTGCAAGTGCTCGTGCTAGATATACCTATTTTGTGTAGGTGTTTGTTGCAGGCGAAGTGGCCTGTTAATGCTCCAGAGAGTGATCTAAGGCATTTTTTGTTTAAGGTAAGAGCGATTTTTGCTCTATTAGCGTCAAAGCTCAGGAATTTTTTGGAGTGATCGAGGCCGTCAATGCCATTCCAATATTCGCTGATTTTATGTTGGATCCATTTTTTGGTCTCTTGTTTCATGTTGTTTTTATTAAAGCCAAAGAAGGGGGTGGGTCCAATAAATGATCCTTCAGCCCCTTTTTTGGCATAAAGGTCTGCCTTTTCGTTACCTTCGTGTCCTTCGTGTCCTGGCACCCAAACCAGAGAGACCTGATTGTGGATGGCCAGTTCGTTGAGTGCGTTGTTACACTCTATAAGGACTTTTGATGTAAATGTGTAGCTTTTAAGAGCTTTGAGGACTGATTGACTGTCTGAGAGTATTTTAATTTTTACTCCTTTAAGTCCTCTTTTAGATAAGATTTCCACTGTTTCCATTATAGCATAGAGCTCCGCATGGAAAATCGTGGTATCTGCACTTAGGGTTATTGATTTGTGTGCTCTAGGTCCCACTATTCCTGCTCCTACACCCTTGAGCGTTTTGGATCCATCTGTATACCATTTTTGCGAATCATCGTGTAGCCATGTTGGGCTATCGTTCCACTCCTCCCTTGATGGGAATATGACATTGTACCTCTTGGTGAAATTGAGTACTGAGTCTGTGTGGTCACTTACCTGGGTCATGTGCATAGCATCTTTGACCAAATTTAGAATTTCTAGGTGTCCAGTGAGATTTGCTGGTTTGAATTTTTCATTTGCATGGATTGAGAGTGCTTGCCTTGCAGCTTCCTCTTGTATTGCTAGGTGTAGCGGTGGTAAATTTAACAGCGCTTCCATGCCAGCAGTTGGGGTAGTTCTCATAGCCCCTGTGATGCTTAGGCATGCCAGCCTTTGTAATTTGCACAGTTTTAATTTGGCTGTTGTTTGTTTTGTTTTTCCCCACCATACCAATGCCCCATATAGTATGATGGGTTTAACCATTTGGGTGTATATCCAGAAGGTCATTTTGGGGCTCAGACCCCAGGATTTTCCCAGAAGTTGGTTTGTAGTCCAAAGGTTTTTCGTGGCTTTTTTTATTACCGAGTTAAGGTGTGCCTCCCAGGTGAGTTTTTTATCCAGGATGATACCTAGATATTTTACCTCTTCATGTAAGGGTACCTCTATTCCATTTATTTTTAATGTTGGGATATCAAATGTCCTTTTCCTGGTGAAGGGGACAATAGTGGTTTTGGTGGGGTTGATTGATAGCCCCTCTTTCCTGCCCCACTCCCATGTTGTGTCTAAGGCATCTTGCATCAGGTCTCCAATAGTCCTTTCATGATTGCCTTGGATTATAATAGATATGTCATCTGCATATCCAATTGTTTTGTATCCTTTATTATTAAGGATCTGTATTAGGTTATCAACTAGTATGGACCATAGCAGTGGTGATAGTACTCCCCCCTGCGGACATCCCTTTACCGCTGTAACACTCATGTTAACTTGCCCTAAAGAGGCTGTGATTATTCTTTGGTTTAGCATATTGCTTACCCATTTTACTATTGCTGGATCTGCTCCCCTGTTGGAGAGTGCCAGTTCTATTGCTTGAAAGTTCGCATTGTCGAAAGCACCCTCAATGTCCATGAATGCACAGAGGGCTACCTCCTTTAAGCCTAGTGCCTTTTCAATATCACGAACAATTGTGTGCAGTGCTGTGACTGTAGATTTCCCTTTTTGATAGGCAAATTGTAGCTTATGTAGTGGAGTATCAGAGATTACCTCCTCTCTTAGGTAGCAGTCCAATATCTTTTCCATGGTTTTTAACATGAAGGACGTTAGACTGATTGGCCTGTAGGATTTGGGAGATTCGGGGGGTTTATTTCCACCCTTTGGTAGGAATATAGCCTTAACCTCCCGCCAAACCTTAGGAACATATCCCAATATTAAAGTAGATCTAAAGATTTGAACCAAAATTTGTATTAATCTCCTGGTCCCTTTTGAAAGTAGGGCTGGAAATATACCATCAGGTCCAGGTGATTTGTAGGGTTTAAACGAGTTGATTGCCCATTCAACCCTTTCAAATTTTATTATTCTGAAGATAGTAGAGTTTCTAGCCCTGTAGCGATTGTACGCTGACACCCCATGATCGTTGTCGCTGGTTGTGTTAGGCCGGCAATCAGGGAAATGAGTTTTAAGAAGAAGCTCTAGTGTATCCTTAAAAGTGTTTGTGAAAGTACCATCCGGTGCCTTTAGAGTGCCAATTGGATTAATTACCCCCTTGGACAGTGATTTTTGTATTCTGGCTGTCGTTGGGACATCTTTAAGTTCTTCAGAGAAGTTTTTCCATGAGTTCCTTTTTGATTTCCTCAGTTCCTTGTTGTATAGTGTCAGGGATTTTTTATATTCGTCCCATGTTTTGTATTTCTTTGCGACATTGAATTTAGACCTTGCTATTTGACGCAAATTAGCTAGTTCTTTGTTCCACCAAGGGACCCTCTTCGTTGAGGTTTTTGTCTTGAGTGGACAACATTCGTGATATGAGGATATAATGGAGTCAGTCAGAGCTTCAACTGATGCATCCAATTCCTCTGTCGATCTTATGAGAGCATTACGCTCTTATTTAACACCATGATTTCAAAGAGAATATGTTTATGATCAGACATTGAGTCCTCATCAGAGACTCTCCAGTTCGTGATCATATCAAGTGAATTATTTGTTATGAGTGTTAAGTCAAGAACCTCTTGTCGTATGGCATTTTCAAAGGTGGGTTTATTGCCCCTGTTTACAATAGCTATGTTAGTTTGGAGTAAATATTCTAGGAGCGACTCACCTCTTGTGTTTGTATCTGTACTGCCCCAGATTGTATTGTGCGCATTTGCATCGCAACCAATGATTAACGTCTTGTTGTGTGTCTTGCAGTAGTTCACTAGACCTATGATATTCGGTGGTGGTGCTTCGTTGGTGTCTCCTGGAAAGTAAGCTGAGGCTACGACAGCCTCTATTTTCTTCCCATTTGCATCCACTTCGACGAGTGCTGCTGCTGTGTCGCCATTCATAAACTCTATAAATGGCAGATATTTAATGTTGGTATCAATGATAAGTGCAGCCCTTGGTTTGACTGCACCCACGTCATAGATTACCTATGTGTTTGGTGTCTTGAGGCCTACTATCTTGCCTCTATGTATCCAGGGCTCCTGGATAAGTCCTATGTTGGTGCTTCTACAGGCAAACCTTCTGCTAAGTTCGGCCGTTGCAGCCTTAGCATGGTGAAGATTTGCCTGGATGCACTTCATGTTGGTGCTACTGAGTTGGGATTGGATGGAGTACTTTCGTCCTCTTCTTCCAACTCCACAGCATCCATTTTATCCACCAGCTCATCAGCATTGGGGGATGCAGCCTTTAGCCTGAGACTCACTTGGCCAAATCTAAAGTTGACCTTATCACCGGATTCCACAAGGCTGGCTGCTGATTTCTGGTCTACTGCTAGGACCAGAGTTACGTTAGAGCCTCTTTCAGCTCTTCCTAGTGTGCGCCACGACTCGACGTGGAGGCGTTTGTTCTGCCCCTGCAAAAAGTCCAGGATCCTAGCGGTCTCCAGGGACTGGGAGTTGGGAAAGTACCCCACAGCGATCCGCGAGTGAGGTATCTTGGACTCCTCTGTGACCCACAGTGAAGCACCCTCCCAAGGCGACGCGTTGGTGATGGCCGCTTTTAGCCAGTCTGTTGACGCGCTATCTTTACAGTGCAGAACCATGTATCCTGCTTTGTAGATAGCGCCCAGGAACGCTGGTTTTGTAGCCTGTTGTTTTCCGGCTATGATTTTATCCAGGATGAGTTTCTGGATGGAGTCCATTTGCTCCGTTGTTAGGGGCGTATTGGGATAGTCTCTTGCGAGTACTGCCATTTTGATGCCTGTCACCACATCCTTGTAGGAGGCAGTGGGCTGCCTCTTCTTGGATGTATTTTCGTCTGCTGCAGAGGTTGCTGCTTGTGCTGTTTTAATAGCCGGTGCTGCTGCTGCTGCTACGGCCTTGGAGGTAGAGGGTTGATCATCCCATAGCCGCTTTTTATATGTGGCCTCTGGAGGTGTTTGTTCGTCCGACCTCTGCCTTTTGGGGCCTGGTTTTCCGCCTTCGACCTTGTTTGTGGGCATAGGGAGCATAACTTTGGCGTAAGCCTCTTCTCTGCTGAACCCTTTCTTGAGGAAGTAACTGAACCTCTTTTTGCCCGCGCCGCTGAGTTTTTTTGGCTTTTCAGCTGCTGCTTCCGTGCCTATCGGATTTTGGAGGTCGGCGTTTTGGCTCGCGCCAATCGAGGGCTGCTCTGCCTCTCTTTGCTGAGGTGCTGTGGCCTCTTTGTGTGAGCTATTGTGGCTGCTCTCGCCATTCGGTTTTTGTTTATCTGTGTTCATTTTGTTCCCACGAGTAAAGGGGAAATATCGGTCCACCACGCCAGTGCCCCGGTAGCGCGGTAAGGCATGGATTGAAATGGGGCCTTGCCTGGGCACCCCAAGTTCGCTATTAAGCTTGGCTCTACCCCGTCAAGCAAGCCCACAAGCATAGCTGTTCCACTGTGAGTTTAGGGGGTTTGTTTGGGTCAATAGGCCCGTCCGCGCTCCAGACTGGAGATCCAGAGCGCGGGCGAACCCTTGCCCCAGGGAGTTTTCCTTCTCCCCGCCCGGCTATCGGCGGCTCAACCTCAGCAGAGACATGACCGTACTGAAAATGAGCCATTGGTCTGAAAGATAGCCGCACTTCCCCGAAGGGCTGACCAATTAGCTAGCGCCAAGCGGGCAACCTAGCTAGCCCCTCAACGTCTGACCAGGAATCGTAGTTATCTACTTTCAGCCTGTACGTTGGTGGTAGTTCTTTGTTTATATGCTGGACCACATCCCAGTCTTCCATGTAACATGTTCCAGCACATATCAAGCCCCTACACCGCGACAAGGTGACTACCTACGTAGAGGAATACAACATATACTCCACAAACCATCCTGCCGGGACCGAAAGAGGTGGCACAGCTATCATATTTAAAAAAATATAAAACATCAATCTCTAGACAAATACCAACACCCTTATATTCAAGCAACCAGCCTAGCTATGTTTGACCAAGTTGAGCCTAGAACTATCACATCTGTTTACGGTCCATCTAGACATGCTGTTAAAAACACCAATTTGACCATTTTTTTTTCAAACTTTGGGGCCAAGATTTGCTGCTGCTGGCGACTACAACTCAATGCATACTCAGTGCGGTTCAAGAACAATAAACCCAAGAGGCAGAAAGCTTCTAAATACCATTCTGTCTAACAAATTCACGCACTTATCAACCGGAAAACCAACGTACTGGCCTTCAGATAACAAGAAAATCCCTGACGTCATAGATTTTTGCGTAATAAAAGGCATTGCATTAAATAATGTCAAAGCAGATCCGTGTTTAGATGTATCTTCTGATCATTCGCCTTTTTTATATACATGAACTCCAAACCAGTGATAGAAGAAAATCCCCCATCTTTGCACAACATACTAACGAACTGGCTGCAATTCAGACAAATATTGAATGAGACACTTCCTCTTAATGTTCGTCTCAAATGTAAAGAAGATATAGATGAAGCTGGAGAAATATTTATACGGACTACTCAGCAAGCAGCATGGACGTCTACTCCAGAGTTACACCTATCGAAACCATATTTAAATACTGACCCAGATATTAAGAAAATTCTGGTTGAGAAACGTATACTACGAAAAACATGGCAAACTACGAGGTATCCAAGTGATAAAACCAAATTTAACAAGGCAACAAAGGCACTAAAACAGCTACTATACGACAGAAATAACAATAAGTTTCAAAGTTTCCTGCAAACCTTTCTTCCATAGAAGCAACGGGCTACTCAATATGGAAAGCTACTCAATCATTAAAGCGACCAACCATATATGTTCCCCCCAATAAGACCGAAGAATGGGTGGGCCAAGTGTGACGAAGATAAGGCAGAACATTTTTCACATGTATTCGAGCCATTTCCACCTGTCTCGCATCACGCCGAAAGCGAAATCTTGAGTTTTTACAGTCTCCAGGTGAATTAGAGCCGTCAATATCACGATTTAGGCAAAATGTGTGAAGCCAAAAGTAAACAAAGCGCCGGGATACGATATCATCACAGGCAAAATACTAAAGGAACTTCCTGAAACTGGATTGCAGTACTTGACTCAACTGTATAATGGTGTTTTAACTCTTGGTTACGTCCCTCTACAGTGGAAAGTTGCACAAATAGTCGTTATAAATCTTGGGAAATAGAAGGAGTTAGTAACATCCTACAGACCCATTAGTTTGCTACCCATGTCTCGAAGCTGTTAGAAAAACTCCTCCTCAAAAAACGAATGCCCATTCTTGATGAAAAACACCTAATACCTAACCATCAGTTTGGGTTTAGAAAACAACACGGGACCACGGTACTGGTACATCGACTATACAATGCTATTAGAGAAGCTTTTGAAAGTAAAAAGTATTGTACTGTCGCATTTCTGGACATCACCCAGGCGTTTGACAAAGTCTGTCACCCTGGATTATTTTATAAATTAAAGACATTTCATGATTAAATTCAACGATGAAGTCACAAAATTATATCCAATCAAATTCGGCGTGCCACATGGAAACGTTCTGGGTCCTGTGCTCTACACACTATTTACAGCTGATTTGCCAACAACAGCAATTATCACAACTGCTACCTTTGCTGACGCTACAGTGATTATGATAACTCACTCCAACCATCTGACAGCATCGGCTGATCTGCAATTAAGCCTAATGCGACCAAGTCTACCCAAATTACTTTCATTCTCAGAAAGAACACGTGTCCACCGGTATTTTTTAATAATGAGGAACTACCACAGTCAACAGATACTAAGTACCTTGGTTTTCATTTAGATCGTCAAATGGCCTGGCAGAAGCGTATCTTAGCTAAAAGAAAACAATTGGGGCTAAAACTAAACTCGTTGAACTGGCTCATGGGTCGCAGCTCCCAGCTCTCAATTGAAAATAAAGGTCTAGTTTACAAAGTCATACTGAAGCCTACATGGACATATGGCATCCTGTTCTGCATATGGCATCATGTTCATGCGGTTCTGCAAACATATCAATCAAAGGTACTACGTCTGATAGCAAACGCCCCTTGGTATGTAACAAACCAACTATTACATCGAGATCTATAGATTCCAAATATAAGTGCAGAGATACTTCGATATAACTTAAAATATAGTGAACGCCTTTCAAGGCACCCTAACATACTTGCTTCGGGCCTTCTGAATATTAACCCAACCAATCGCAGACTCAAACGACGATTTCCTTTAGACACAGCTGCCTCCACCTCTTAATTAAAAATTAAGTTAGAATAATAATTATTGCAGTTAAAATTTAACTAAAATAAAAAGAAAATAAAAATAAAAATGAAAAAAAATAATAATAAACAAAATAATAAAAATTTATAAAACCAATAATTACCTAACAGGTAAACATTTTTTTTGACTTTTATCATTGGCTAATATTCTAATTGTTTAGATTTAAATCCATGAATATAATTTATATTTAAACCTAGTTTTAAGATATAATAATTAATTAATGTTCTAGGATAGATTGCAATGAAATAAAGTGGAGTTATAAAAAAAAAGTAGCTCGTAGCTCCACACAACATTCAGTCCAGTGACAAAATTCACATCAATTTGTATGATTCTTGAGTTATCAAATGTAATTGGATTCGTATTAAAACAATTTGATGTGAAAATAGCGATCTTGTTTGGTGAAATAGAATAAGAATTTTTCATGTATCAGCCAACTGGTTATGAGGATGGATCAACGAAAGTATGTAAGCTCAACAAAAGTCTTTATGGATTAAAGCAAGCATGTTGGAATCGAAAATTCACGCAACTATTGGAGAACTTTAACCTGGAGGCTACCACAGCGGATTCGTACGTGTTGCAGTAAAGGTGTATGAGGCAATATACTACCTAGGTATGCAGGTCGGAAAACATTCAGATTTGTCAAGAGGCGTATCCCACAAAAATATTGCAGCGATTTGCAATGATGGACGCAAAGCCAGTGAGTACACCAGCAGAAGGTATTCTCCAAACAGATGGGGGCGGTCAGCTATCAACTTACCCTTATCGCTAGGTGGTAGGATCATTAATGTACCTGTCTATGGTAACGCGACCAGATCTGGCGTATGCAGTCTCTTACGCAAGTCGTTTTCTTGAAAATGAGCATGCAATAGTTGTCAATAGAATTTTGAAATATCTTGGAGGGACACTTCGTCACGCTATTTGCATTAACAAAACTAAATATCTATATCTCAACTTACTTCTTTAAATTAATAGAAACCAGGCGTTCAACGGTAGGATACATCATAATGTTTTGCGGTGGTCCGATATCGTGGTCTTCAAAGATTCAACCCACTGTTGCACTTTCGACAACTGAAGCTAAATACATTGGAGCATGCGAAGGCATCAAAGAATTAATTTGGGTACGTCGTTTATTAAGTGACCTATCTGACGATTTCACAACCCCAGAGTTTTGATTTATTCTTTATGTTTATCATTCTTATTGTAATGCTTCTTCTAACTAAATCACTTTTCAATAAATTACTTTTGTGCGAATATTCAGCGAAACCACACGTGTTTCTTTTTTGAGCTTTAATAGGTTATATGCCAGGCACGTTCATACCATTAAAAACAAGGCATAACTTTATTAAGACATGGATGACTTCAAGATGGCTAAGCTGGTTGGGCAAAAAAGGTGAACACTTTGAAGTTCCAGATGAAGGTAATGTTGAGGGCAACCGGCCTTTGGGATATTGCCAACGAAGCTGAGGTTTTAAATTGTAAGTTCTTAAAAAAAACTAGCTTTTTTGTATTTTATTTTCCTCTTCTGGATATGACCGCCTGCTTTTTTATCGTTCAGTGTTTTTGCTTTGTGTCCCACCATATATACTTGTTATAACCGGGTGCGCTCTATTGGATTTATCAGTGCTCGATTACCAGCCTAATGCGTGCAATCAGATGCAGTTCATGTCTCTTTTTCACTCTGTTGATTATGTTAAATCGAAGTCACCAGCGGAGACTAAATGCACTAAAAATACTGTAAATTCGGCCATAGCAATAGATTATACGAACCATCCAGAAGTAAAAGTTATAACAACGCAAACAGGTCTTGAAAGGCACATGCTCATAGCTATTCGAAAGTGAAGCCCTAAATCGAGTGCCATTAAGTCAAACACTCCCAAAATTACCAAAACTGATGAGAATCAGAATAAACTCTATTAAAGACCGCTTCACCTTACTACTAGTAATGCGGATACAAAAGAGCCCAAAACAGCATTTAAAGCAACATCGATATAATTGCGTGAGCGTAACTCAAATAAGCTAGTAAACAAGCTGACAGAGCTCATTGGCCTAGGAAATTCTCATGTCACCTCGCTCGTTAATGGCAACAATGGACAAAAATACAAATATATAGTTAGAGCAATTACAGGGAAGTTATAAAAATTCTCGATGCAGACAAGAAAATCTTTTTATATTTATTAGCTTAAAATTAGGAAAGACTTTACTATTGTAATAAAGGGAGTCGAATGTGATATTGCCACCACTGTATTCTAAGGAGCACTATATGATGCAGGATTCACGGCTCGGTCTGGTATTATTATAATAAATCGCCACAAAATCCCACAACCGTTGTTTCGTCCAATTCTAGTTAGCCACCCAAAGTTTAAAAATTGGGCAGTACACCCTATATATAACCTTCGTTACCTTTTGCACAGTTTGATTACGGTGGAAGAGAACTTGAAACGTAATGGCCCAGTGCAATGTCCTAGAGTTTGGGCATACAAAACTATATTGCTTATGATGACGTATTGGACACCCCGACGTAAAAATTAAAACCCACAGTACTACTAATAGTGTAGTAATTGTGGTAATAGGTTGTAACATTTTACTCTACCGTAAGCTGCTGGTGGCCGTTGACGCAGCTGCTGCAATTCCCCTTTGGCTGTCACTAATTTTATCTGTTGAGCCGCTGCAATGTTTGATTTCCGAGAATTTGCAGTTATAAATATTTGAGTAGGTGTCACTGTATATAACCGTTCCTTAGCTCCCCCCTTTGTTAGACGATTCGTCCAGATTCCAAGATGATTATTAGTTGATCTTTTCCGTCATTTGTTCGGAGGACGGTTTTGGATGGGCTAACCCCAAGTTTGAATTCAAGACACCAGTTCTACACAATGGAGAGTGAATAGTTAAGTTTTTCGGAAAGTGTTTGGGGGTATTTGCCGGATGCCGCGATTGCTATGTCGTCCGCATAGGCTATCACTTTGCATCCAGTAGATTCCAAACGCCGCAGTAGTGAGTTAACTGCCAGGTTCCAGAGAAAGGGTGATAAAACACCCCCTTGGGGCGTGCCCCTGTTAACCATTCTCCTTGATTGGGCACTACCAACCGTGGAAGTGATGATTCTAGATATTAGTAAAAGCTCTATAAATTTAAGAAGGCCAGAGTTGAGGTTTAGATTATATAATGCGGAAATGACAGCTTTGGGGCATACATTTTTGAATGCTCCCTCGATGTCCAGAAATATGGCAAGTGTGAATTCCTTGAACGCCAATGATTTGGCTTGAGAAATGAGAGAATGAAGTGCTGTTTCAACCGATTTGCCTTTAGAGTAGACGTGTTGAGATATAGAGATAAAAGAAGGGTTGATCAATATCCTGATATGTAGGTCAAGAACTCTTTCTAAAACCTTAAGAAGAAAGAATGTTAGACTTATGGGTCTGTAATCCTTAGGTTTGGTGTGTGTGGCCTTCCCCACTTGCGGGATAAATACCACCATTCGCCAGCGTAAGGGAATATATTGTCATTTGGAATGTAGTGAGGCTATCATGGGAAACCTGATCCACCTAATAAGAGTGCTTGATTCACTGTGGCTACGCTCCCTGGGAAGTGGGTGTCCAGTGGGATATCAAGGATCTCGGCGCTGTGAGTGAGTTCAGCTGCCATCTGGTTTTTGGATACAGTCAAGGGATTTGTTAGAAGAGTGGATAATTTTTCGAAGACGGCTAGCCTCGGAAGCAGTTTCAATGATTTCGGAAAATTCCCTCCAAATTTCCCTCGCCTAATGGCGGTATTAAACTCTTTTTGTTTAGTTTTGAAAGGTGCCCAATCAGCTGTATCTTTAGCTTTGTTAAAGAACATTCTACAAGTTTTGCGTAGGCTTGCAATTTCCGAGTTCCACCGCTTAGGTTTAGATTTGCCCCGTGGTTCAGGAGTGATGCAAGAGATATGAGTGGCTCTTTTAAAAGCTGTGGTTAAGTCTTTGACTGCCCGATCAATGTCGAGACGGTTGTGAATAGTGGGGGGAGTCGTCGCTAAGCATGACTCCAGTTTGAGCTTTTCCTATTGATTGGCTTAAGAAATCCTGTATTACTTGTGGTCTCCTTCGAATCAATGTCAAAGGTGATATAGCAGTGGTACGAAAAAGAACATTCCTTGGAGACGAACCAACTGCTTATGTTTGAGTAGTTATAGCTGACGAGGGTGATGTAAAGCACTTCCTTCCTGACGGATGTAAGGAAGGTCGGTTCAGTTCCCCGGTTAGCAATAACTTAGTTGTTTGAAAGGATAAAGTCAAAAAGACACTCACCTCGATCATTTGTGCCGGAGCTGCCCCATATTTCATAATGGCATCGGCGCCGATGATTACTGGAATCCGTTCTCTGATGGGCTACAGCAACCATTTGTTTTGATGTATCCGGTGGCGGAGAGTCGCCAAGTCGTTAGCCATGTACCTAGGTGATATCCAGAAGGTCCGTGGACCCATTTCAATGACCATGGCTACATTGTCCTTGTCACTGAATCTAGGAAGTAAAAGAGCATCCACGCTGTTTAGGATGTCCATCATATTTATTTTTATTACAGATATCGTAGTTTCTAATAAATTGTTTAAAATGTTTTCTCATTTCTGACCAGTAATAATCTTTACAATTTTGTTTGATATTTTCCTTATGATTTCTATGTGCTCTAGCGTGGGTTTGTCTAATGATTTTCTCTTGGTCTTCTTCGTTGATTACATCCATTGCTATTATATCTGTGTGGAAGCTTTTCTTTGTTATTTTATTTCTTAATATTTCTTTTACTTCATATAATATTTCTAGATTACAATTTATTCCTGTTAATACATATTTATTTAATCGTTCTGTTATTATTTCTTTTTAAAATTCGAAGTCATATTTTATAAAATGTCTGAATGAATTAAACCTTTTGTTTCTATAGTATTTCATTAGTATTATCCTTGTTTAATTATATTTGTTGTGGAAAGGAATTTAGAGTTTTATTGATTGCTTTAATGTGAAAAATATCTAAACTTTCTACTGAATGTGTTTTCTTTTTCTAAACTATTAATGTTTAAAGGCAGCTTTTAAAGGGCATCTGCTATATGATTTGTGTTTCCTGGATTGTATATAATTTTAGGTGCGTATTCCTCAATTAACTCATGGCATCTTTTCACTTTTGCATTGGGATTTCTGGGCTGATACTGCAAAATTTAAAGGCTGGTGCTCTGTGTTTCTTAATCTGGTACTCCGTATAAATATTTTCTTAGATTTTTCAAGGCTCATACAATCGCGTAAAATTCCTTTTCGTTAGTTGCGTAATTTTGTTCTGTTTTATTTAGGGTTTTTGAAATGAATATTATCTTTTGAGAGTACTGCTCCTATGGCTTCTGTTTCTGTTGTTACAATAAATTTTGTATTAAAGTTTGGTTGTATTAATTCTACTTGTTGAATTAATTCATTTTTTAATTTATCTACTGCGTATAATGCTTCTTCCTCTAATTCAATTATTACTTTTGTTTATTTATTTTGAGAAATTCTTCCGTTTTCTCCTGCTAAATATTTTGTTAATGGTTTTGTTATATATGCATACTTTGTGCGCAAACTTCCTATAATATCCTGTCATTCCTAAGGAACTTCTTAATTGTCTTAATGTTCTTGGTACAGGGTAATTTTTTTTTGTTTCAATGTTCTTTTCATATGTTTCAATAACATTATGGACTATATAGTAGCCTAAAAATTCTACATTTGACTTGAAAAATTCTGTTTTCTCAAGTGATATTTTCATATGTACTTCTTGCAATGTATTTATTTTTATAAATAAATGTTCGTAGTGCTACGCAGCGTTGTTAGAGTAAACTATTATATCATCTATATAGACATAATAGAATTTTCCTAAGAATTGGCGAATGATATTTTTCATGGCTCTTTGAAATATTGAAAGGAGTATTTTTCAAACCAAAAGACATCGGACATATTCGTATTTGCTATTTTTTACTGAAAATTATGTTTTTCCATTATTTGATGGATGGATTCTAAATCGATTGTAGAAAAGACTTTTGGTTTTCCTAAATTGTAAGTATTAAATTGCAATCTGGGATAGGATATAATCTGCTATCGTTTTTTCATTTATTTTTTTGTAATCAATAACCATTCTCATTTTTTGTGTACCACTTCATTGGTACCTTTCTTGGGTACTACCCTTATGGCTGAATTATATTAACTTTTGCTTTCTCTTATAATATTTTCTTCTAATAATTTTTCTATTTCTTTATTAACAAATTCGTTAGCTGAGAGTGGGTAGTGCTCACTTCAAATAGGACTGTCTGTAATCGCTTTAATTTCTGCGTCTACATCTGATCTAAAGGGTAGAGAAATCTCAATTTTTCCATGTTCATTTAAAATTATATCTTTTACTTTTACTATTGTATCCTAATTGTAATTATTTAAGTTATTTATTTGTCCCAATTCACTTTCGTCAAGTATATAAAATGTTCTTTATGATTGTTAGTGTATTATATTCAAAATTCAATTTTATTTTTGCTTTGCTTAGTAAATTTATTCCTATCAGCATATCGCTTTGTAATTTGTCAATTTCATAAAATCATGTTAAATGATTTTGTAGCCATTTATCGTTTTTACATGTTTTGCAATTTCTATTTGGTGTCTATTAGGTAAAATGTTTCGTTTACAATAGCAATTTTAAAGATCCAAGGATGATTTATTCCTGTTATAAATACTCTAAGTCCATCTGAACGTTGTCTTTTATGATATTATTTAGTTATTTTTGAGCTATTTCCATAGATTAAAATTGTTTTATTAATCATTTGTGTCAATTGTGTATTCACTTTGTTGTAATAATCCACTAAGTTTAAATTTGTTTGTCTAATTATATTCAATTCCTGTTCTAATATACGCAGGATACTTTTATTTTCATAGAAAAAGTCTAGACAGCTGATGATGGAGGCGAAATTAAGGACTGTCATGACTTGTTATATTATTATTGGCTTCTTGGGTGATTTTATGTGACACGATAGTTAAAGCGGCAAAATATTTCCTACTTACTTGAGCATATAATGACATTGGATTACTAGCTGCTTCCCTCCAGCTTACATATCCTTTCCCGTTAAATTCTGGTAATGATTTTATAATATCTAAAGTCTCATTACATTCAATATCTCAAGTCTCATTACAATGCTTCTGCAATAAATAGTTTGTGTTTCAAATTCTGTAACATTATGTGTATTCGTCAAATTTCTTAGTTGTCTCTATAGTTGTTCTAATTCAGTTCTTAAATCGTCTGTCTGCACTGATATAAGTTCTGCCAACATTTCATTACTGTTATTTGTTGTCATTTTCTTAATTTACAATATTATTCCCTTCTTCAAATTAAAACTAAAATTATTTTTTTCCTACATAATATGAATCAGTTCATAAACTTAATGCAAACTATGATGCAAGCGATGATGAAAAATCAGTCTATGTTGCTACAAGCAATGATAGCAAAACCATGAATGGCTTCAAAATATGTCAATGTAATGCAAATAGCTCCAATTTCTAGGTAATAATCAGATAGCTTTTGTCAGAAACCCATCCCTCTACAGAGATTAACTTCATTATGCTAGGGTAGAAATGTTACGATACTAAACACCCTAATAAAAAATCATTTGACTGACACAAATTTTAGTAAAAAATATAATAAAGTACTATGCTCTCGTAAATTATTGGAAAGTATACTTGCAGTCAATAGCAACAACCATCCAAGGTTACACAAGGGATCTAACAGCTGCTGCAGTGTTTTGGCCACCCAAATTCAGCATAATAGAGAAATAATTTATTGATTTCTTTGACACACTAGGTCCAAAGTACATAGCTGCTGGTGACTATAATGCGAAGCGCACTTACTGGGGTTCCAGACTCATAAATTCAAAAGGTAAAACACTCTGGTCAGTAATATCAATAACAAATATTTAAGTTGCATCCCATGGACTTATTGGCCTTGTCCACTGATTCTCGTAAAATACCAGATGTGATCGACATTGGCGTTATGAAAAAGATCAGAAGACAACATATTAAAGTCGAATCATCATATGATATTTCTTAAGCTTAAGCACCATCAATAATTAAACTAGAATCTTCACCCAACCATAGAATAATCTCAATACAAACTTGTTGCATTACCATAAATACATTTTTGCATATTCGACTCAATATACCTGTTCAGACTGTACTTGGTGCTTATATTCTCTTTAGTTCATTTACAATAGGCGTTATCGACCTCTTGTGCTCTCGCTGCAATGACCTATGCAGTTTGTGCATTTCTTTCATCATGTATTTCCATAATGTGTGCTCTAAACATCCTAACGGGAAATTAGTTTTGTACTGTATACATTTTGTACTGTATACATTAAAATAAAGAATCATAATAAAATAAAAAATCAATTGCATTAGAGACTTGAATATGTTTGTACGTATTCGTAATTGATGGCAAAAGGTATTAGCTACGCATAACACTTTGGTGACTAGGGCGTGAAATTGTAATTTTCCAAATTATCTATCATTTACTATATAAAGTTTTTCCATCAATTTTTTTTAAGATTCTTTCTCAGCGAATTTAGTGACAAGACAAGTTGCACGCATTAGTTGCAATTATGTATTTGTTGTTATTCCAACGTAATAATTTTCAGAAGGACAGTTATCGAAACATTTTGGCAGATTTTATAATTATTTCAGACACGCCACTTGCCCTCATCAGAAATCTTTCAATGAAAGGCAATTTTTTCCCAAGCATTTATTATGTCTCAGAAATCAACAGCACACACTATGAACCCTCCCAGGAATCGAACCTGGGCCTTCAGCTGTTGTAATCTGTCCATCTCGATAACTACGATAATTGCAGGTGGTGAACTGACTGATCAAATTTTGTCCATGTACTGTCTCATTCCAACGCACTCCAAGCTTCTGTGTCTCATTATTACCCCTCATTTGTTCCATTAAGTCTCTTTCTATTTTTATTACATTTCAGTATGACAACACTGAAAAAATGTGAAACAAGTTAATTTCTTGCGTGGAGAGCCGACCGGCAATAGCATAACGCCAAAAATAAAATAGATAAGTTGTGGGAAGAAATTGCATTGGAAATGCATGTTTTCAGTGGCTGCTTGGATCTTCGTCTCGTTTGTGGCTCCTGTAAGTATTGAGACGCTATATCCTAGACGCGCTAATTCAGCGATTATCTTGTTTGTGCACTGGTCTCTCAAATATATAGGTGGATTTTCTTGTTCTGTTTTTACAATTTTTGCGGATTGGCTAGTATTTTTATTTTGGGGACTTATTTTTCTCTTTGATTGTAGGAGAATGTAGCGGTCAAGTTCTGTATTGCCGGCGATGATGTTTTTTCTGCAGCTTCACCAGTGTGTGTTAAGTTTTGAGTTAAAATTTTTGTTTGTCCTTTGAGAGAGCTTATTGTTCTTGTTTGTGTTGCTATTTAAGATAAGTGATTGCTTGTTGACATTTTAAGTAGTATCAGGTGTTTTTGGATGGGGATTATGGCATTGTGCATTCCACGACGAGTTTAGATGCACTTGTGTCTGGATGGAAGCGACCGACTCAGCGGAGCCGACCACGTGAGGGTGCCCAGATAAAAGGCCCGTGAAACACCGAGTAGATCTAGACTGTTTAAGTGTTTGCTATCGCTGCACGTCTTCACTTCAGTTAGAAAATGGAGCAAGCTTGAACCGCTCGCGCCCATGTTTTTGGAGCACTGCTCTAAGAGCTCAGAGGTAGCAGAACGTTAGGATGAGACGACATTTCAGACACACTATAAGAACGTACGTACTGAGTAGGAGAACGCTCATCCGTTGACCGTTTGTTTATATTCAATTTTCAATTTGTTTTTCAATTTTTGAATTTATAATTTTAATTGATTTCTTTTTAATTTACTTCGAATCTTTCGATATTTAACACTCAACTCACACAAAATGAGAAAGTAATAAAAACGAGCACAACTTGCAATTATTTATAAATTGGCATACAAACGTCAGCGGACAAATCCGTATGCGAGTGGACTACAATGTCTTATATTTGTGCCTTAATTATGACATTCTGTTTAATTTGTTTGCAGTGCGCGAAGAAGATAGAAGATATCTTCCTTGTTATCTTTCTCCACATTCTTCATATTTTTGTTGTTGTCCATTAACTGTTTGGCAAAGCACGTTTTTCAAAATGATTTTGCTTACTGCAAATATGACACTTCACTTCTGTGCGTCTGCCCAGAATTCTTGCAAGTACCTGCTGTTGTTGTTTTACGACTCGCCTCATACTATTGCTTTCCGTGTGCCATCCTTTTCTGATATTTGATGGTTATCTTCTTCATTGCCTTGATTAACAATGCGAGAATTTTTTTTGGCATTTCTATGCCCTTCGCTATATCGATTGCCTTCTGCAGTTTTACGTCTCCTTCACCCAAAAGCCGTTCTTTTATATGATCCAAATTAGGTTATAAACCACAAATGAAAATGTATCACACGAGGTTTTCTCGAATTGAACTGAACTCACATGTAGCGCTAAAGTTGTGTAGAGGCGCAACATATTCACTGATTGTTTCCCCGTTATTTTGTATTCGAGTAAAAAACAGGTAGCGCTCCATGAGAATGTTGACCTTGGGTATGAGGTACTCTTCTAGCTTGGTCAAAAGATCGTCATATTTGACGGAATCCACGTCAACAATAAAGAATTGAAATATTTGAAGTGCCTCGGTCCTATGCCTATGGAGAAGCATCCCCACTTTTCGTGCTTTTGACTTTACTTCTAGACTTGATGCATACATTAAGATTTTGAATTGTGTGCGTCAATTCTGACACTCCACAGACATACGAGTATTTGTTGCCTTTAATTTAGAAATTTGCACTGAGGTTTGAGAAAACACCATATTTTTAAAAGTTTATTTTCTGAGTTCATTTTGACAATTATTTTTAATCACCATCTTATATGCTAGAAGTTTGACTGGATTAAGAAGTTAAATATGAAAATAGACATGTACAGTGTTGTCAAGTAGATCCAATAGTTGTAAGTTAAAGTAGCAATTTATAGTAATAATAGAAGTGCTAAATAATATATTTACATCCATTTTTGTTAACAATCTAATTTTGACTGTATTCGAACTTTTTTGGTGGTACAATTTTCCTTCCTTTTTTCGTGATATATGCATTTTTCCTAAATAATCACCAAAGTCTATCTAAATTAGCTTCATTACAATTTTTATTAACTTATTATTATTTTTATTATTAAGTTGTATTTGTTTGTGAGATGTGTTTCGGACAAAAGAATAACATCAATTTCGTAGTCATGCATACTGTTAAGGGCTAGTTTATGTTGGCTAACGCCGTTTGCATTCCATAAGCATATTTTTCACAAACTCATTTCTTATTTACAAGAGTTAGATCATTTGATTTTGTGACATGAATTGTGTCCTACACTGAATAAGATTTAGAATCATGGCTTCTACTCCACTATTAGATGCATTGTTATGGTTAACTAGCCGTGCGTTGCCCTGTGGACAACTTTCGTGGGTTGCTTGACCAGAATTAGGTTTTTTAATAATAGGGGCACCTATCTGAGGATTTATGGTTGCAGTTGGTTGGGGATAGGTTACCTTTTATTTGTATACCCTGCGACAGTTTTTATTTTAAGTCTCTATATACAGGGCAAACTTTGTCATAGCCGTGTGGCTACTATCAGTTACAGAATTTCTTTGCTGATGTGTCAGCTTTAGCTCAGGTGGAACTAATTGTAGGGTATAGATCAAAGCAAACTACACAAAGCTGTGCAGAGTGCAGTCGAATTTAGAGTGTCCGAATTCTTGACGATTCATACATTGTATTGGGCCGTTACGTTTATGCGATTCTTTAACTGCTTAGGTTGGATGAATCATATTATTTTAAGCTGGACTGCGCTGGGGTGCAGTTCAACTTTAAATATAGGTTGTTGTACCTTTTTTACATTTACAATATTAATCACAACCTTTACGGTCAACGTTGCTCTTTAAGAGCCTCTTTTATATCTCTAAAGTCTACCGTGGCTTCGATTACATTTATAACAATAAGAAGGTTTTTTTGAGTTTTTTGCTTATAGGAACTGTAATTTTTGTTGTCCCCATGAATTCACCACCCAATGAAAGATCTTGTCAGCACAATCGAAGAGATGTATTAACTGGTACACGGAAAGCAGGAGAAAGGGGAGATGCAGACGGTAGGCCGAACCACCAAAAGCTCCCACGCCGCTGTTTAAGCGCCTTGAAAGCGGTACCCCTAAGAGACAACGAGAGGACGATGAGACAGCGGTAAGAGCGGCAACATCTAAGAAAAACATGTTTTAAAAAAAAGCGCTGAAAAGGTGAGCTGAGAAAGACGGCTACACTGCTGGATGCTATATTGATATAAAAAATCAGAAACATGTAACATGCTAACCTTTTAAAATCATTGAAGACAAAGCCAGAACTTGAAGAACTAGGCAAATGCGTCAACAATATAAAGAATACTGCTAAAGGAGAATTGTCATGTGACCAGACTGGCAAACTTATCAACTAAGTGGATTCTCCAGAGTTCAGCAAATGTTAGAGCTCTCTGCCAAGAAACGACAATTGAGTGCTGGGATTATGATGAGGTTGCACTAGAAGAAATATACAGTACCATAGCAGAACACTTCCCGAAATCGCAAGCATTGGAAAAACTGCAATTAAGGCTATGCGACGCACACGGGAAGGTACACAGAGAACGCTGATTAGCCTACCATATAAATTGACTAACATACTAGCGGAAACCGGCGGTAAGCGTGTATGGTTGGTACGATTCAGGCTCCGTGGGTACATAACACCAACCAGATGGTTCCGATGCCTGGAATAGAGGCACATAATCAAACACTACAAGAGCAAAGAGGACCACAATATGTGATCCAAGATGCAAAGATGGAAATGACCACTCCAAAGGAAGCTTTAGATGCGCAGCATACAAGGAAGCGATGAAAACCTTAACAAAATAGGGTGGTTAGGTGTATCCAAATAAACCTAAACCTGTGTGAGGCTGCTCAGGATTTACTCCAGCAGACTGTAATATAACAGAAAGTGAACATTCCATTAATTAGTGAACAGTACAAACCACCTACTTATGATTCTAATTGGGCAGAAGACAAAACAAAGCGAGGAGCCATCTGGGCCTGTGGTACCAATCCCTTCAAACGCAAAGCCAACCGGCAACTGGAAGGCTTTGTATATGCCCAAATAAAAGGGGTCCACTTTTACAGTTGCTGTCAAGTGCACGCCTCTAAGAAATGGAGGAAATGTTTGACCGTTGAAAGATGCCCGAGGGAAGAGCCCCATAATAATTGCAGGTGATTTCAATGCATAGGCATTTGAATCAGGGTGTATGTGTACCATACTATTAGAAATCGTAGTACAGCAGAAACGTTTAATAACGTCAATAATAGATGCCACTTTTGCAAGTAGAGCTATCTCAAGAGGGTTAAAGTGGGAAGTCTCATCTATATATGCACATAGTGACTACCAAGCATTAATATTTGAAATACTGTCACTAGAACGATTTCAAATGCATTAGAAAGCACGTAAGGCACAAGAAAAAGGCTGGAAGATAACGCAGGTGGAGAAATGTTGGCGTACATTCTTGACAACACGGACAAGGTAGCGCAGAACTGAGGACCGGCGCGTACAGACTTGTGTTGAAAACACTTCATAATAATTCTAACACACCCATTTACGCGAGACCAATGGCTAAGATTGTGACAGGTCTATTTCCACAGAATGCCGAATTTTGCCCTATTTGGGAAGTAAGCCACGCTGAAGAACCGATCTCGCCGGTCACAACAGAATAGGTTCTAGAAGCAGCTGAAAAAAGGCAACAGGGCTCCAGGACTGGACGGGATACCAAATATGGTAATTAAAACTGCCATAAAAAGAAATCCAAACATTTTCAGAAATCT
Source organism: Clusia tigrina (assembly GCA_920105625.2). Taxonomy (NCBI): domain Eukaryota; kingdom Metazoa; phylum Arthropoda; class Insecta; order Diptera; family Clusiidae; genus Clusia; species Clusia tigrina. Next base: position 113,323,719 of record OV050030.1, read on the forward strand.
CTACACGGAGTGTCTGAACGTAGGAACGTTTCCACCAAGATGGACGCGCCAGCTACTAATACTCCTACCAAAAGGCGATTAACCTATAGAATAATCAGCATTGTACCGACCCCGCATGCTACACACAGCAAGAAAGGTCCTGGAAAGAATAATCTGCACCCGACTTGAATGCTATACTGAGGGAATCTCGGAGTTGTCTAAACGGCAATATGGATTCAGTAAGAAAACAGACCGGAAAGTCATGGCAGCAAAAAGGTGGTGGAAGGCGATAAATAATATTGCGCGGTAGTTACATTATACGTTAAATATACCTTTAACTTTGCAAATTGGAGTGGGATTCTAAGTGCCCCAAGCAGCTTGCATATCCCTGGATACCTACTACAAATCATAGCAAACTATTTCAAGGATAGAATATTGTTATGCGACACAGACGAAGGTCCAACGAATTACAGCATCTCGGGAGGGGTCCCACGAGGATCGGTGCTTGGGTCATTTCTCCGGAACCTCATTTTCGATGGTATTCTGGAAATTGAGCTGCCAAAATGGGTTGGTATTATAGGGTTTGCGGATAGCATAGCCATAGTAGTAGTAATCAAGAAACTTGCGGACGTGGCAGTCAAATATAATGAAACCATCCAAAGAGCCGTGGTTGCAGATGGCTGGATTACAACTAGTCGAACAACAAAACGGAGGCGGTATTAAGGAGTAGCCTCAAAATTATTGAGAGAATGCAACTACGACTAGGATGACATAAGATTACGTCACGCGCATTTCTAATGTAATTGGGAGTCCTTCTGGACCAGTGGCTGAATTTCAAGCAACGCCTGATATCTGCAAGTGATAAAGGAGTAGTCTTGGCAGGGTTAATGACAAATATTGGAGGTTCAAGGCAGCATTTAAGAAAACGACTAACCAACGTGCTCCAGCAACAAGCTGAAAAGCATATATGAGAGGTGTCACAACGGTATACAACAATGATGCTAATAACATTGCAATTGAGTCAATTAGAAATAACTCACAAAACGAATGGCAGGAAAGATGGGATATATCCACCAAAGGACGGTGGACTCATGAGCTGATCCCAAATATACAAGTATGGAGCGCACGAAGACACGCTGAAGTTGGTTACCACCTCCCACAATTACTGTCGGGACACGGATGCTTTCGAAAGTATCTGCACAAGTACAGACATGCGTAGGGCCCATACCGCGTGTTCTGTGTTGGCAGGTATGAGAATGCAGAACATGTGCTGATTTAATGCGGGAGACTGACGGGTGCAAAACGCCTGCTTCAGTGTTATATGAGAAAGAAACTAACCCCAGCTGGTATTCTCCGGTACATGCTTGGGTTACATAACTTATTGGTCAGTATCATAAGCCGATAGGAGGACAAACAATCGAGAGTGAGGAAACTCTTGTCCCGTGAAAGAATAGCTTAACCGTTGGTTCCACGGGGTTTTACTTGGGTTAGAGTCCCACACTTAGGCGTGATAATTTCAATAATAATTAAAATAAAATAAAAACACATATATAATTGAAATTGTTTTTCTAATTGCGGATTTTAGAGGTATGTAGCCTATAATACGGCCATGTATAAGCATACAATATCCAGAGGAATTTGCAGACAAATTTGTTTTAAATTCAATCCGAATATCAATGGTACCAATTTTCTTATCCATTCTGTTAAATTAATTACAATGATTGGTGTTGTTTTATATTCATTACTTGTAATGTGGATGACCCATGTAATATCTTTGTTGGAATTTTGAATACATATCGTAAAGAAGAGCGTAACAATCACGATTAAACGTTATGTTTAGATTATCGTATGGATATGTTACAGAGTTTTGATTATCTTTAACACCAGTTGTATCACAATGTATTAAAATATAAACAATAAGCCCGTGACAAAAACGACATGATTTTTGGAGTAGATTTTATTAACGTCCAAGAAGGGAAACGCGTGTGGCTCCATAATGTGCCAATCATCTATTCCAAAGTAGGCCAAAGGGAATGACTTCCCAGTGGAAACGTCGTATACCTTTGCTGCTCTCCTCCATTTGCCAGTAGCCGGTTTTGAAAGCGAGGCTAGTGATATATTGAGCTTCACGTAAGTCGCCCAAAATGTTTTTAATCTACGGTAATGGGTACGAATCGGGAATATGTCATCACGTATGGTTTCGAGATCTTCCGCCATCTCATCCAGGATCCCAAAGTCCTTACACGCACCACTGGTACTCGTCCAAGCTAGTGCGGAATATAGGCACTAGTTTCTGGGTTTCAGAGTACCCAGCATGGCTCATCAGATTTTGTACTTCCTCTTCGTATTCTTTAAAAGTCTCCCGTGGCCGTTGCCGCCTTCGACGTATTTTATCTTCCAGCTTCTCAACATATCTAAATTTTAGGTTACTGTTCCGAAACCAGCGGAGTAAGGAGATCCTTCAAGAGCTCCGCCATGGTACTAAGCAAAGCTCCTGCTCTAGGCTTAACTCCATGTCGCCAATCCACTCCGCCAGCCCCTTACGAAGTTCTTGCGCAGTGCCAGTGGAATCCTGCATTGGGCCGCGGGTTAGTCCTTCCGCATACACGAACCTTGTCTCTTGATGGGACTACTCAACTATTTGTATTGTGAGGATGAAAATTACATATTCCTGGTCTTCATATATATTTTTCACCCACTCAAGTCACGATACAGTAAAGTGCGTACAAATGCTAGACCAATAAGCGAGGTGTACACACATACGAGGTGTGATCAAAAGATAACCGTTATTTTCATCTTTTCGTGAGTTACGTATGTTCGATGTTCGCATTTTTTTTCTGTTATGTTGGTACACATGTCTGTTATATGTTATATGTTGGCAATACCAACCATTTTGGATGGTCAGTTTGTTTTTGGCAGATAAAAAGGTTAGTCCTGATTTGGTGTGCTCTTCGATTTTGTACTATTCGAAAAAATGGATCAAAGAAACTGTATTCAGTTTTGTGTAAAAAATGAAATTAAATGCGCAAGGACAGTTGAAATGTTGACTGTGGCCTTTGGCGAGTCTACTATGAGCAGAACACAAGTTCAATTGTGGTATAACCGGTTTAAGGAAGGCCGAGAAGATGTCAATGACGATGCTCGTCCTGGTCGCCCGAGCACGTCAACAACCGATGAAAACATTGACGCAGTGAAGAAAATGATTTTGGATAATCGTCGAATCACTATCAGAGAGGTTGCTGATGATATTGGCATATCGTTCGGCTCATGCCACGCAATTTTTACGAATGTTTTAGGCATGAAACGAAGATTGTTCCAAAATTGCTAAATTTTGAGCAAAAACAACGTCGCATGGACATCGCTCAGGAGCTGTTTTTGGCCAAACAGAACCGTTATCATGCCTCAACCACCGTATTCACCGGACTTGGCCCCCGCTGACTTTTTCCTCTTTCCAAAACTGAAGACACCGATGAAAGGAAAGCGTTTTGCTACGATTGAGGAGATAAAAGAAAAATCGAAACAGGAGCTGTAGGCGATACCAAAAAAAGCGTTTCAGAATTGTTTCGAGGATTGAAAAAAATGCTGGCATAAGTGTATTATACTCGTATCTGAGGGGAATTACTTTAAAGGGGACAAGATGGTTGTTGATGAATAAATAAATACTTTATTTTTTGATCACACAATAACGGTTCTTTTTTGATCACACCTCGTATATCTACAAATACATAGCATATGGTCGAGAAATGAAGCAATATAGCCAATATAGCCAAATTAAACAATATAGCCAATAGAAGACGCAGCGAGAGCGGAATCGCAGAATCTAATTACACTCTACAATGATAGAATAACTATAGCAACAAGATCTGCACTGAGCCGATCCTACCAATAGCTTTCATGTTTTAACGGTCTAAGCATTGGGTGAGTGAAACACAATCCACTAAAACACGACGGTTGGCCGAATGCGAGTTCAAATATCGGTTGAGAAGAATAGCAGAAAGAAGAAAGCAACAACAACCGTGTACAAATCACGAGCTGAAGAACCGCGACCTCTGATATGTTACAAGCAAGGGCATGCATAGGCAAAAGATTTATATCAACATAAAACAACAACAATCCCATAGCAAAAAGAGTAGAGAGGACCGGAAAATAATTTTAACTATTACAACAAATATTACAAAATACCTTGAGAAGACAAACGTGAAGAGCACTAGGAACACGACATGAAGACCGTTCGGACAATCGAAAGTGCGGACACCGCACAAAAGAGAGCGGCCGAAAGTTTCGATAGGGCAAGTTGCTCTAACACATGGAACAAAAACAGCGATGTCACAATCAGCCAATCCAGCGACGGACACCTGCAGGCAGATTTGGCAACAACAACACGCCTGAACAAACGGAACACCACTGTCCAAGGACAACTGCGTACACTAACAGCGTGACAACTACAAGCAAATATGACGGTACAAAAACAAAAAGCGTAGCGTTAGCAACAAACGGAATTGGCCATTCGACCCAGTCAAAACAGGACCACGCAATGGGGTTCCTGCAACAAGAAGGTGTAATTGGCGCTGCGGCAGCTTTGGCCTATAAAAGCGACAGCAGCCCAGGAGCTCGACCCCTTTTTCGCACAGATGCTCGCGACGCAACATCAGTTCGGCCTCTTCTTCCAACAGAATCTCACGAAGCAATAGCAGCTTGGACGCTCTTCGTGAAGACGCTCACGCAGCAGCAGTGATTAGAGAAATACAAACGCTAACTGCCAGTGGTTTAAGGTTTTTTCTGTCTCCACTGAGACTTTAAGTTACGCAGAGATAGCCAGTGGCTTAAGATTTGTGACGACTCTCCCTGGGACACTAGGCGACTCCGACAGAGCCAGTGGTTTAACGATTTTGCCGTTTGCACTGCAATACTAACTTACGATCACAGAGCCAGTAGCTTAAAGTTTTTACAGACTACTGGGATATGTCGACACACGGGTAGGGACTACGTTGCGACTTATTTAACGATTGTATTAGTTAGAAAGTTAAGTTAAAATAAATATAAATAAAATTCTAGAAAGAATAAATATAGCAGTATTCCGAAAGTAATATTATCCTAGACCCGATATAAATTCGTTGCAGGTTTCTTCCGAGTTTAGTTCACGTGAGTCTTGGTCTCAGCAGAATCGGTGAAAACCTTAGACTACTGTTCTGTCTGGTATGTGGTTTTTTCAGAAGAGGCTTCCCATTTTGTGTGTCTTTATTGCGTATCGGAGAAGAAACGGCTGGTTCCGTATCGATGAGTCGTTTTTGATTGCTGGCGTCAAAAGAGGTATCTAAATTGGTTTTTTTTCTTCCTGGACTACTGCTGCTTATATAGGTCAGATTTAGTGCATGGGATTCGCCCTTGGATCAACTGCAACGCATTACAGTTGTTCCAACTTCTAGCTGTCAATTCCGCCTGTTCCTATGTATGTTGTTATTGTTCTGCATTAATGTTTTTATAGTAGTTCGCCATTGGGTCAGCTTTTTGGTATTCTTTGGCTAGGTAGTTGTAGTTAGTGAACTTCCAACTTCTTGTTGCCGCCTGTTTCTATTCGAATGTTTGTGTTTGTTGTTGATGTCCTTCGTAGTGTTGTTGCTGTATTTTATGCTTGGGCCACCTTCAGCACTTTATGCTATTCTGTGTCCATTGTTATTGTGTTTAGCCTACGGCGACACCACTGTTGATAACAATTGTTTTATAAATATAGCGTTTTACTACGGCCAGTCGGAGCAGCTTGCGCAATTGTTAGTGTAATTGTTTCCTTCTTTACTTTGCGTGGTTGCCTTTGTTGTATTGTTTAAGCATCTCACAACTTTAGAAGTTCACCGGATTTTGCCGTAACATTTGATTTCTTTAAATTGATGATATCCTTGCCTAGCTTTGTTCCTGCTGTCCTCGTACACAGCAATTGATACATAGAGCATCAGTGTTTTTCCCCAATCCTTTTCCCTCGAGTCCATCATATTTTTTATTGCTTCCTTGTCTTTATCAGCCTCTTAGTTAAGGAAGTCCAAAACTTTTCATTTTTGCCGATTTGATTTTGGCTCAGGCGAAGTAGTTTCAAGGTTCGAGTAATCGATAGTTAGATGTGTGCTGGAGAGTTTATGTAAAAGCAAAAATCACTCCGAGTTCAATATCTTCTCACATTTCCCAATTACTCCTTTTAATTTTTTATACCTCACTATAAAGTTAACAAAATATTCTTGAAATATTTTCTCTTGTAAAAGAAAATTCCTTATCGATAAGAGCATCTGTTTGCTGTCTTGTTTTTCCTCCAAATAGTATAAAAGAAAATACCAATTCTCAATTCGCTCCATTGGTACACAAAAGAAGGCAATTCGGCATTAAACTTGTTACTTATGCGCTTTTTTCTTTCCTAGTGCACATCGATTACCTGTTGGAAGCTTTCTAAAATACCAAAAATTTACTTCTTCAAATTTACTTTGTATGTATAGTTCAGCAGAACTACAACAACAAGCTATTAACAAGCTTTCTGGGTAGCGAGCTCTTGGGCCCGGCTTCAAACTTGATAGATGAGCAGTCCTTTACCGCCAACAATCGGGGAAGAAGTCTACCGCCAAACTTATAATCAATGACAAGGTACAATATACCATCTCAACTTTTGGCCCATACAAATCTCCTGGGCCAGATGGAGTCATGCATTGCCGTCTTCAGAGGGGCTCGGTCCTAAGTGTCACCAGACTGATCAGGATAATGAGGTCAAGCCTTCTGCTTGCTCACATTCCCTTAAAATGGAGGGAGATAAAATTGGTATTTATACCCAAGGCAGGTAAAACGTCAGTTCAACTGCAAAAAGCGTATAGACAAATCAGCCTGGTTGGTAGACTGCCACATAAGACTCCGCAGCACTGTGTGGTAGTCAGTTTGGTTACCAAATGGGCAAATCATCAACAACTACCATACATAGTCTAACAGAAATTACTGGAAAGGCTCTAAAAGTAAAACAAATAGTCCTATGTGCGTTCCGGACATATCAAGTTATTTCGATAATAGGTCATTTGACGTTATCAAAAACGCATTTCTCCCTAAATCTCCAACTAGATTATAAATATGCTAAAAACCAGAACCATCAAAGTTGAGCTACAGGTAGTCAAAAAAGCCATAAATACAACGAGGGGCTGTCCACAAGGAGGGGTCCTTTCTCCCCTCCTCTAGACATTGGTTATTGATGAACTCCTAGAGAAGCTAAATGGTCTGGGCTTTATAACACAAAGTTACGCTGACGATATAGTCATATATATTGTGGGTGGCTCTGAGAAGACCATCTGCTTTCTCCTGCAACAGGCCCTAAGCATAACAAACAGCTGGTGCAAGGAAGTAGGACTATCCTTAAATCCACTGAAATCTACAATTGTTCTATTCAGCAATAAAGCAACAATAGTATTCTTTTCTGGGTAATCTCCCCAAAACAAACATACTGGTCATATAACACCATAGTAACGACCAATGGTCACCATTAGCTTGGTGGCCCAAGGTAAGACAAACGAGTACAGAAGTCTGAAGTCGGGTTAGACCGACTTCGAAATACTCTTTACCTTTTCTTGTGCGTGCGAGTTCAACAATGAGGATGTTTTCTTCATAAATCATCATTAGAAGCATATTCACGGTAATTTTTGGTAGGGTACCTTGAAATTATTATATCGACCCCATTTCTTGTGTATGGCTTTCTAGTGTCAATATAACCACTAATATAAAATTTCGGCAAAAAATATTGTGTAGGTCGAAAGTTATAATAATATGTCAGTAGTGGGCGTGGCGGTAAAAATATATATGGCTTTGTAGGGTCCATATACGTACTAATATAGAATTTTGTCCAAAAATATTGTATAGGTCGCAGGCTATAATAATATGTCAATAGTGGACGTGGCTGTAGAAATACTCCCATTTTTCGTGTGGTGTTTAATGTTAGCACCCGCAAAATTCCTGTGAAACTTCATTGAGAAATCTTTAATAGGAATCTAGTAATGATTTTTGGTAAATTGTGGGCGTGGCAGTAGTAATAATCTGCCCATATTTAGAATGCATGCTAGTACAGTCCCAGTGTATCCATCTAACAATTTGTTTTCGTATATCATCACTAGAAGCATAGATAGGGTAATTGTCTTTAAGTGGGGTCCCCAAAGTTTATTATATGGGAGGGAGGCGTATCCTTCCTCTGATCGACCCCGAATCTTGTATATGGCTTTGTAGGGTCCATATACTTACTAATATTAAATTTCGTCCAAAAATATTGTATAGGTCGCAAGTTATAATAATATGCCAATAGTGGGCGTGGCTGTAGAAATTACACGCCCATTTTTTGTGTGGTGTTTAATGTTGGTCCCCGCAACCTTCCTGTGGACACAGTAATGATTTTTGGCTAATTGTGGGCGTGGCAGTTGTATTATGATTTTCATATTCTGCACACACACTATTATGGACCCCATGTATGTTTCTGCCAATTTTTATTCCGCTGGCATCAATACGAGCATAGGTAGGCTAAATTTAATTTTAGACCCGAAAGTTCCCTATATCAAAAGTGGGCGTGTCTTTTCTCTGATCAGCCCCATTTTTTGCAGATAGCTTTATAATGTCCACATGTTCCTTCCCGTAAAATTTCGTCCGTAAATCTCCATCAGATCTTAAGTTATTAATATTTGTTAATAGTGGGCGTGGCAGTTAATATATAGCGCCCACTTTTTGCACAGTGTTTAGTAGGACCCACATCTCCATAACTGCCAAATAATGTCACGATTCCGTCAATTGGACCGAAGTTATAGTCATTTTAAAAAAGGTGAAAAAAGTTCCTTATATGGGAGGTAGGTGTGGTCTTTGTCCAAATCGGCCCATAAAGCAATCTGGTTCTGTATCTTTGTGCAGGCTACACTTTTAAAAATTTCATTAAGATAGCTCTAACAGTGTAGAAAAAAAGTGGCCGCAGACGGTCAGACGGACGGACAAAATTAAAATTGCTTAGAAAGTGATTCTGATCATATCTGTATATATATGTTCATACCTACCACGTCTCCTTCTTGAAATTGCAACCCCTCTCAAAAGCACAAAGTTGGTATACCCTATTTTCCTTTTTTAAAGGTAAAGGGTATAAAAATGGTTTGTAGGAAACTAAATAAACTACATCGTCTTTTATGCGCAGGAGTAACAGAAGCGATGCGTAGCTGCCCTACTGATCTATGGGAGTCATCACGGCCATCCCTCCAATAACCATAACTATTGAAGGGAGGCCTGTGGTGAAGCCTTACGCATTCAGGACCTCTCCAACATAAAAGGAGGAGACTTTGGGGCATATGAGTATACTTGATCCCTTTCTGAATAACAATATGTCGAGAAATTTATCATTCACTTACAACAGGTTTGAGGACATTACCAATATTCCACAAGGAGCCCAGGTATGGGACACCGATGGGTCCACAGTGAAAGATGTACAGGATCAGGCATAATGGGAACATTGTTTCAAAAAGCGCTCCCTATGGGTAAGACTACAACAATGTTTCAAACGGAAGTCTTTGCCATCGAAGCATGTATTCGAAAATGTCTGCGTAGAAGACTAAACGGCAAAATTATATACATTATGTCGGATTGCCAGGCTGACTTTAAGGCACTGGGACCGCACTACTGTACGTCCCGAATGGCTGAAGAATGTCATAGAATTCTGAATGAACTATGCAAAGACAACAATAGCTGCATGCCACTCAGCGGACCTAGCTATTCAATGAGAGCTAACTTCAAAGACAGGCAAAGAGATTTTTTACCCCAAACAGAAGTATCTCCAAAAGGACACTAACCTTGAACGACGAAAGTCTTAGGACTCTAGTGGGGTATCTGACAGGACAGTGCATCCTAAGGTGTCACCTTAATAATATATGCCTGTCAGGCATTTCTGACTGCAGATTCTGTGGACAAAACTCTGAAACATCAGAAAACATTTTATGTGAATGTCCAACGATCAAAAGTAAGAGATTAATATGTTTGGGGGAGTTCTTCACAGACCTTCCAACAATTTGGAAACTTCAACCTTCCAAAGTGCTCCAATTTCTAAAAAAAACCTAAGGTTAGAGTGAATAATAGGGGTTAGCACAGTAAGTCTTTACGGGTCGCGGTGCTAGTACTCCCTGTAACCTTAAATCTAAATCGAGGTTGAAAAACGATTTTTTTGGGCATACTTTTTATTTTTTTTTTTCATCTTAATCCCGTTTTAGCTCGATACGTTTGACACAACTATACTCTAACTTTTTCCAGCACTCCAAGAAGTAAGATTTGTCGAACTTTAACCAAGAGCTTGAGTTCGGTGATGGCCCCCCGAGCCACTTCCACCAGCCATTTTTTTATTTTTGGAAAAAGAGAGCAAGTCGCTGAGGATTGAATCTGGAGAATACAGCGGAAGCCTAATAATTTAGCATACTACCGGAGATCGTTGTTCCCTTTTCCGGTTTGTCAATGAAGAGTACTGGTTTTGAATTGCAAAAAAATATGGTGATCACCTTTCCTGATGATGACACCACCTTCGCCATCTTCGGTGCTTGTTTGCCGCATGGTCTCCATTGTTTGTATATTATTTTGTTTATATCACGAACAATAATGAAGTGGCACTGAATATCCTTAAGATTGCGCTTAAACAGTTCCGCTTCGAAGTTGTCATTCGATAGCGCTTCTTATCTCTACAAGCGCTATCGCACGACACCCAACTCCCCGATCAGTTTGTTATGATCAAATGTCTATGTAAATAATTTTGCACACTTTCATGAGATGCCTACAGACTCAACAATTTTTTGATTTTCAGTCGCTGGTGTGCCAGTATGATATGGACTTTCTCCGAAGTCATGTCACCAGTGTTGAATTCGTTGAACCAATATATTATGGTCGTCATCCAAGGTGAATGGTCCCTATAAATGCTCCCCAACCTATCCATGATCTAAGAAGTTTTCCCATCCACTAACAAAAATATAATCACCGATCGATACTGCACTTTCTCCATAACTACAAAAAACGGCAAGTTTCTTATATCCAACAACAGCTAAAACCCAATTACGTATTGCAATTCGCTCTAAAGGATTCTGAGAAATTAGTAGCTTTGCAGATGTGAGTGGTGTACTCACGTTTTGGGAGGATTGGTTTTTTGTGGTGCCTCTTCCCGCCAGTTCCTCTGTCTCATAATTGTCAATAATACCCCTGTGACCAGGCATCCACCGGAGGTGAACCCCTCTTTGACTCTTTGATTATGTGATCCGAAGAGATCTAATTAGGGAGAGTAAATAGTGCTTTAGTGGGAGTTGAGTGGAATGTCGTGGATTCTCCTCACATTGTCAAGAGGTTTCTGGTTAGTCAGACGGCTAACCGATGGCCAGTAGTCTACCGCCCCATAAAGACGAATGAGCACCACCACCGCATACAGCCAGGAAATAATGAAGCGTTTTGGTCTCCCCCTTACCCCAATAGCTGTTTGCAGTAGTAATTGGCGCTCCACAATATTAACATTTCAGTTGAGTTTGGAGACGAGTATTAGACCTAGGTACTTGACCTGAGCACTTAGACTGAGGGGTACCATCGAATTTGGTCGGACTGAAGGGTTGGATTTTATACTTACTTGGGAGAGTTTAGTTTTCCTTGAATTGACCCCTAGACCTTATGTAGCACTCCATGAGGACAGGATGTCTCGCAAGTAGTTCATTATCTTAAAAAGAATGCTGAGAAATTGGCCTGCAACCGTAATAACGACATCATCCGCACAAGCAACGACCTCACCACCTGAAAGTTCAATATCTAACAGGACTTTATACTATATGCTTACAATTTGCTCATCCTCTTAGTACAGCTGAGTACTGTCAATGCAGTCATTACAAAAAGATACAAAGTTTCTTTCATACACTGGTAATGCAATGATTGATATTTTGGACATTTCCTAGTCAATTTTACGAACAAGATGGGCGAAATTAATTTTAGTAATTTTTTGTTGATTAAGTGACTCCGATTGCGCCTTTTTGAACGAAATCTAATTGGCGAAATTATAAAGATGTTAAAGACTCTCTCATTTACAAACCAATATTTTTCAAGTCCCTTTCATTTAAATTAGCCAGTGAACTACGAGAGAACAAATTTAGTTTAGTTATTCTGATCCATTCCAATTTGTACTAGGAGACGGCGACTTACATCTAAATATTACAGCTTATCAAAGATTGTATAAGCTATATTAACCGAAAAGCCACATATCGTGGGGATAGATAGAGCAGTTGCGAATCGCAACAAATGTAGCGTCCACAACAATTGAGCGAAGTTGCGCCACACTACCATATTTTGAAGTCCTCACAATTATTTTCGACTTCAAATGTTTCACTTCATTTTATAAGATGTGTTCATTCAGAAAAGACCATGCAGAGTCGAATAGGCAGTGCTTCGTTGTGTTGTCGAACGTCTGCTTTGTTGCGCTCTAGTTTTTTCGTGGACTCTTTTTGCACATTCGTGTATTATCGGGTGTATGAATCATTCTATACAACTGTAGCATTCAAACAGAATTGTAGCACTCAAAAATTGATTGATTGAATCGTATTTGAATCGTTTCGTTCATTTTAGTATTAACAAGCGCTATGAATAACGAAATACCAAGTTTCTCTGTTTTAATACAACCTTTCTCTGCACATTTGGTTGTTGTTCTATTATTATACTGATCCGTATGTTCTCTCAAAACAGTATTGGTTGCGATTATCTAATTATAGTTGTTTTAGCATTATGGTTTGCTCTTGAACTGACTTCTCGCCCTATGCTTCGGTAAAATTATATCAGCCGGCGGTAACGTTGTTGTTGGTAAAACATATCATTGTGGGTGTTTTCTTCCACTAACACAGCAACAAGACAAAATCGCTACGCCTTGCTTGCCGAACACAAAAAAATGAATGTAAACAAATAAACTTCCCCCAATTTATTTTCGAGAATGTAGCTCAAATATGCTGGTTTCTAAACTCACTAGCTTGGTAGGGCAAAAGATGTAATTGCCTTAAAGAAGGGGGATTTACACGAAACAAAAATTCAGATCTATACTGAAAAAAAATTATCGCTTGGCAACCAATTACCTCGACGGAAGTAAAAAAAATTATTATTTAGTAAAGCATTAACTGCTGTATTAATATGTATAGAATTAGATGTAGATCAAACCAAGATTAACGAAGCAATAACTAAAGCCGGTTTCAACCCAAAATCCATGCACAATATAAAAAACAAGAACAATACCCCCCAACAAATGTTCCGAGTGGAGCTAGAACCAGAAACAAAAAAGCTGCAAATGAACGAATCTACAATATGCATGCCGAATTTCAGTTGAAGATCCCAAAAACACAACGGCCCTGTACAATACACAAACTGTACGACCGACAAAATAATAACAATATTAAAAAATGCAACAATTGCGTTGGAAGTCACATAGGTAACTATAGAGGTAACCCAGTGTACGCTGAGCTGAAAAATTATATGCGCCAACGGAAGGATAGAGGTCGACAAGAAGTTATCAACGTCGCGCTTCAGCACCTAACCCAGACTATATCCAGCGGTAACCATAGTCCATCTACTCGTATAATGACTTATTCTAAGCAATGAAACCTAATTTAGCTGAGAGGTCAGAAACCAATAAAATAAACAACCACATGACACAATGTATGCCCTCAATGCAAGCAATGATGCAAGAACTAATAAATATATACGCTAAAAATTTGTCTTTGGAACGCGAACGGTATTAGCCAACACCAACTTTGAATCCAAAATTTCCTCTTCAATAACAAAATAGATATACTACTCATTTCTGATACTCATCTCAGTCTAAAAAATAATTTTAAAATAAAGGATTATAAGTTTTATAAAACGTTACATCCCGATAGCAAAGATCGTGGAGGGACAGGCATTCTCATTAAAGATCGATTTAAACACCACTCACTTGAAGACTACAGCAAGGAATATCAACATGCTACCTCCATTTGCCTGTAATGCTGGGATGTAAACATAACGGTGTCATCTGTACACTGCCCACCTAGACATACTGCCAGTTTGAAAATTTTTTCAACTCGTTAGGAGAAAATTTATGGCAGCTGGGGATTATAACGCTAAGCACACTCACTGGGGCTCGTGCCTAACAAATCCTCAGAGTAAAAATTTATATTATGCCCTGATGAATTGGCGTAATAAAATTGATTATGTCTCTTCTGGACAACCCACATACGCTTAACAACAAACAAAACAAATTGACTAAAATTCCGAAAATACATAAGCAACCACCTTTCTGATAAATGTTGTCTTAATAACCCGGATGAATTAGATTCCGCAGTAGAAACATTCAACTGTATGCTTGTATCAGCAGCACTCCACGCTACACCACCAAACAGGCAAATCAATGTGCTCAACCTCATTCGAAATTGAAATATTGATAAAGGCAAAGAGACGGTTCAGACGATTGTGGCAAGAGCACAGATCACCAGCGCTAAAGCAAAAACTCACTAAAGCAAAAACTTTCTGAAGCAAAAAACAAACTTCGAAAAGCACTGCGTGACGAAACTGGAAGAGATTTACAGGCCTACATATAACACCTATATCTCCTAGAATCTACAAACTACTGCTTATGGATGGCAGTCAAAAATATGAACAAGCCAACAGAAGCAGACTCAACTATAAGATTTATTGACAGACTATGGGCGAGAAGCAATGAAGAGAAGGGGGAAATGTTTGCTCAACACCTAAAAAGTGTATTCCAACCAAACCCTCCTAGAATTAGCTTTAAAATATCAAAAATAGGCAACGAAATCCCACAGATGGACTTACTGTTGAGACCGATAGAAGTGTGCATTTTATCTCATCTCATTTATACAAAAAGAAAGCGGCAGGCCACGACCTGATAACTACAAAGATTATAATGGAGCTACGTACTCTTGCAGTAAAGCATTTAACTAGGATATTTAATTCAATTTTAAGACAGACTTTCCAAAAGTCTGGAAACTATCCCACATAACTATGATACGGAAACCTGGCAAAACTCCAACACAAGTCTCTTCATACAGACCAATAAGCCTGCTATCCGTCCTTTGGAAATCCCATAACCCCATATCTGGTACAGCTCAAAATAATATTCCACCACCAGTCTGGCTTTCGAAAAGAGCATGCCACTATTGAACAAGTTCATAGATTAGTGTATCAAATCAGAAAGGCGTTCGAAGAGAAACAGTATTGCTCCGCAGTGTTCCTTGATGTCGTACAAACCTTTGACAAGGAGTGGCACGAGGGCCTTATTTATAAAATTCAAAATCTTCTGCCTTCAAATATTCATAGTGGCTTGGAATCATACTTAAAGGATAGACGATTTCAAGTCAAAAGTGAAGATTACCTTTCGCCACAAATGGCCATAATGGCTGGAGTACCACAAGGAAGTGTTCTTGGCCCGATACTGTACACAATATACAGCTTAGATCTACCAACAAAAAAATAGCTACTCACCTCAACTTCTGCCGATGACACTACGATTTTATCTTGCCACAAGCACCATCACATAGCATGGCGTGATCTCAATGAACATCTACATGCAGTTGACAAATGGCTTTTGAACTGGCGCATCGCAGTAAAAGAATAAAAAAGCACGCATATATACTCAATATTTATACTCAATAAAAATACATACCATGCTATCACACTCAACAACAGAACTATTCACAGAAAACAGAACTGAAATATCTAGGTGTCCGTCAAGATGGACGCCTTACCTGGAGGACCCACAATGAAAAGAAAATTGCGCATATTAAATTAAAAGCTGCAAACTCTTATCTGTATATTAAATGCAAATTCAAAACTTAGCCTCGATTACAAAGTCCTCTAATATAAAGCCATAATAGTACCCATCTGGACATATGGAATTGGTTGAAAAAAAAAACATCAAACATCGAAGGACTCTATCAAAAATACTACGGACGATCACTGGTGTACCGTGGTACGTGAAAAAACATAAATATCCACCGCGATCTTGGTGTGCCCTTAACAGGTCAGTTGCACTCAGTAGTAAAAAATAAGTACCAAATAGAATTAATGAATTATCCCAATATACTAGCAAGGAAACTACCAAACCATGCCCACATCTCTTTTGAAGATTTCTATTTATCATTTATATATTTTTGAATATCTATCTATCATCATATTATTTCTGTACCTAACTTTATTTTTATTGTTTTCTTAAAATAATAAGTGTTCATTAAAATCTTCTCCATACAATGTTAAGGAGGATGAGACATTGTCTAGTTTTAAGATATAATTGCTTATTGTTAGTCTCTATGAGTTGTTACAATAAGTATGAATTAGTTAAAAAAACCTTGTTATTATTATTATTATTATTATTATTATTATTATTATATCTTACACCATAAATAATTATGAGAGCAAGGTTTTGGGGTAATGAGTACTAGCTACAGAGACCTTCGACTCGAAGAGAAAATGGTTTTATTGAAGGATGCATTTTGGAAACCAAGCCCGTGGCAGGACTTGAACCTGCGACCCTCCGAGTGTCAGTCTAGCATGCTTACAACTAGACCACAGAGGGCAGCTTCGAAATAAGTAATTAACACAATATTGAAAGAGATAATATCTTGGACAATATCATCTACTAAATTCTACTAGGAAAAATTTATTAGATACTTTTAGACAGTCGTAGAATGAATATTTGCTATAACTGCTTTAAAAGAGGTTATTTATGGTTGAAGGAGCAGACATTTTGATCGTAGTAGGAATATTAATTTCTCATAGCACTTTTAATTAATCAATTTTAGGTATGGGTGCATTTTATATTTCTCAAGTCACTGCCCTAGCCAAATGCAATGAGGATTGGAAATGCAATACAGTAAAATGCCACACAAGTCTCCAAACAATCAATATATCTCTTTGGCATGTGTATCTTTAACTTATATTACAAATTCGGTACCATATCAATCAGTCAATCAGGTGCCTTCAGACCCTAGCGGAGGACGATGTCTCCGCGATAGTACATAGATAATGATAAACTAATTTTCATTAGAAGTTTCCCTTGTTTCTACTAATAATATGTAAGAAATTAATACATTTCCAAACTGTCTAACATAAGAATTTAACACAATTACAAGTGTGTCTTTTTCTAAAATAATTTATTTATTGCAATTATTATAGCATACCATTTCTTCAACTTCCATACTGAAAAAAATTAAAAACAAACACGGAATTTCACATGCATGCCTTGTATTGCCTCCATTGTATATTATTTTGTTTATATCACGAACAATAATGAAGTGGCACTGAATATCCTTAATATTGCGCTTAAACAGTTCCGCTTTGAAGTTGTCATTCGATAGCGCTTCTTATCTCTACAAGCGCTATCGCACGACACCCAACTCCCCGATCAGTTTGTTATGATCAAATGTCTATGTAAATAATTTTGCACACTTTCATGAGATGCCTACAGACTCAACAATTTTTTGATTTTCAGTCGCTGGTGTGCCAGTATGATATGGACTTTCTCCGAAGTCATGTCACCAGTGTTGAATTCGTTGAACCAATATATTGTTACGAAATTGCCCTCTTGACAATTTACTCTGTTACAAAATTGCCCTCTGTACTCGGTCTCGTACCACTGGATTGTGTAGTAATCAAACAATCGCTGGTTAAATTAAAATAATTAGCTTTATTTAATTATTGCTATTTACACATTTAATATTAGGCTTAAAGTTTACTTAGTTATTATTTGCACTTTACTTCACAAACCATTAGTCACTTTATTTAATAAGTAATTTCATCACTTTATTTAATAATGAATTTCATCACTTTGCAAAATTACAAATACTGCTAATACTGCTGCTTCGATTAAAATGCCTGCTGTACACACTGTTACGGTCTCTGATCTACTGTCTTCGACTTTGAACAGTCTTGTCGCTTTTATAGTTTTCGAATGGTTGGTGTAGAAACTTCCACGCTAGTCTCGTATATTCTAGAAGCTTCTATCCTCTTCGACAGAAGTCGAGAATATTCTTTTTGATATTACCGACAGATGGTTCTTGAATAAGCTTTTATTCGAATAGTTCGCATCTTGACTCACAGGGGGCATTCATTCTCCAGATGGGATCCTAAAAGTATGCAATCCCTTTTCACTGAGCTATCACGTTTCACTGCCCTCCGCTTAAACTTGTTCGTCCCGAACAAGGATAGTACTGCAACCTTTATAAGGAGATAGCCTCTCTAAATGAACGACTTTCATTTTGCTCCTGACATTTCTCGTCCACTGGATGCGGTATCTAACATCGTTGATCCGATTTATCACCTTATAAGGTCCTTCCCAGTGTGTTTGCAGTTTTGGCGATAATCCACTTTTCCTTTGCGGATTATGAAGCATAACTAGTTGCCCTTCCTGAAATCCCTTGGAGTTTACTCGTACATCATATCTCGCTTTCCTTTTATCACTCATCAGTTGCGTACGATTTCTGCTGTTTCCATGAATTTCATTCAACTGTCCTCGTTTTTTAGGTATACAATTGCTGCATGGAAGTACTATAGATGACTCTTTAGACCATTCTCTCGCTAGATCGTCGGGTACCTTTTTATTAGCTCGTATATTGCTTTTCGCGACGCTCGGTTGCCTCTCACAGTTTACAATTGCTGAGATTCTCTGGCACTTTACCTTCTTTTTCTCTATGGTTTCAACGGTATTTGAAATATTCACTACTTTTTCTGGTACGATTCGGCTCTTATGCTTCCCAACATCTCCGCCCATTTTGGCCCGTATAACTGCCTCTGACTTGGGTGAGATTTTTGTCCGTCTCGATAGAATGGCTTGTTTAACAACTCCATACTTATCATCACCTATAAATAACGGTATTTCGGTGTTCGCATATTTCAGTACTCGGCTTTTAAAATCTAGTGTGAATCCATTCCGAATCATGAAATCCACACCTAAGATTACTTCATCCACAATATCCGCAACTATAAACTCGTGCTTCACTGTTGTGGTGCCGATAGTGATTTTCCGTGTAACTTTTCCAAGTACCGGTGCATCATCTCCAGTTGCCGTACGCAAACTTATTCCCTGAAGCGGCTCGATTCCCCGAACGAGATCCCTTCTGATTATGGAATGTGATGCCCCCGTATCCAATGTTACCACAACTTTTCTTCCGCTTATTACACTGTTTACAGTTAGGCTGTTATTTTTCCGCGCCATCTGAGAAACGAAGATTCTTGGGCCATCAGTTGTGGGAGTCCGTTCATTTCCCGGCTTGGCAATCTTTTCCGATTCCTTAATTCGGACTTTGTCTTGCTTTGGCAATCTTACCGGAGTGTGTGTTGCATAATGTTTCCATCTCAACTGACAGTCACGAGCCATGTGCCCCACATCACCGCAGGTAAAGCATTTGCCCGTGAAACTTTGTCTGTTCTCGACTCTTATCTGACGGGCTGAGCATTCTGACCGACACACCAATGCTGCTGTCTCTGATAACAAAGCGCTAGCTACTGTCTCCATATATGTAGCTTTCGGATTAGTTATAGCAGAACGCTTTATCTCCGCATCGCGAATGCCATATACAAAGGTGTCCATCATACACCTCTCAGTGATCTCTCCTGGGTAGGCAAGATGATCCAAACGCTCCACTTCCGCCGCAAACTGTTGAAGAGACTCACCACTCTTTTGTACACGTGTTCGTAGCTCTACTTGGTACATCTGCTTGCGATGTTCACTACCATACTTGCGCTGAACGGCATTCATCAAGCTTTCATAGCAGTCTCGCTCACTTTCTGAGATAGTTTGAAGCACATCAGCGGCAGCACCTTTCAACGAAACGGTTAATGCAGCCACTTTTTCGCGAGCACTCCAACCATTTGTGCTAGCGGTAGTCTCAAACTGCATTCTGAAGACACTAAATGTTGTGGTTCCATCATAGGTAGGAGGCTTCAGTTTTATTGAGGATAAAGCTGGCACAGGCAATGCGCCTTCCTGTAGTAGGTGAATTCTTTGCTCTATTTATTGCTTGAAATCGTTCTGCTTTTGCTCGTTCGCAATGAATTTTTGTTCTACAGATTTTTCGAACGATTCCTGCCGTGTCTCAATTTCACAAACCTTCCTGTCTACCATCTCGGACATTTCTTTCATCTGCTGTGAGTTTTGTTCCGCTAGTAGAGCAAGTCGTATTTCACTCTGCTGTAACTGTTCTTTAATATCCTCTCTGACAGCTTGAGCATTTTGTTGTAATCGCTCCTGTATCCTCTCATCGACTGCTTGCTTCAGGGTTTCAGCATTTTGTTCTAATTGTTCCTTGACAGCTTGAGAATTTTGTTGTAACTGCTGCTGCATCTTTTCATCTCGCTGCTGCATATCCTGTTTGAAGGATTGCATTACCCCGATGAGTACGCTCATGTCAAAGTTACCCGTGTTAGTTTCTGGGGGTGTTTCTTCGTGTCGAGATGTCGTTGGCTCTTCACATTGGAATTCATGCTCATCGACGTCTATACCCTGCTCCTCTAAAGTCCTTCTTAATCGCACCTGCAGCTCCGCTTTAAGCCCTTGTGTTTGCAAATTTAAGCGCTCAAGCTCCTTCTTGAGCTGCTCCAATCTCAGTTTTTCGAATTTAACCATTGTTTATTACAGATAAACAATCCCACTTCTGACACCAATTGTTACGAAATTGCCCTCTTGACAATTTACTCTGTTACAAAATTGCCCTCTGTACTCGGACTGTTACCACTGGATTGTGTAGTAATCAAACAATCGCTGGTTAAATTAAAATAATTAGCTTTATTTAATTATTGCTATTTACACATTTAATATTAGGCTTAAAGTTTACTTAGTTATTATTTGCACTTTACTTCACAAACCATTAGTCACTTTATTTAATAAGTAATTTCATCACTTTATTTAATAATGAATTTCATCACTTTGCAAAATTACAAATACTGCTAATACTGCTGCTTCGATTAAAATGCCTGCTGTACACACTGTTACGGTCTCTGATCTACTGTCTTCGACTTTGAACAGTCTTGTCGCTTTTATAGTTTTCGAATGGTTGGTGTAGAAACTTCCACGCTAGTCTCGTATATTCTAGAAGCTTCTATCCTCTTCGACAGAGGTCGAGAATATTCTTTTTGATATTACCGACAGATGGTTCTTGAATAAGCTTTTATTCGAATAGTTCGCATCTTGACTCACAGGGGGCATTCATTCTCCAGATAGGATCCTAAAAGTATGCAATCCCTTTTCACTGAGCTATCACGTTTCAATATTATGGTCGTCATCCAAGGTGAATGGTCCCTATAAATGCTCCCCAACCTATCCATGATCTAAGAAGTTTTCCCATCCACTAACAAAAATATAATCACCGATCGATACTGCACTTTCTCCATAACTACAAAAAACGGCAAGTTTCTTATATCCAACAACAGCTAAAACCCAATTGCGTATTGCAATTCGCTCTAAATGATGCTGAGAAATTAGTAGCTTTGCAGATGTGAGTGGAGGATTGGTTTTTTGTGGTGCCTCTTCCCGCCAGTTCCTCTGTCTCATAATTGTCAATAATACCCCTGTGACCAGGCATCCACCGGAGGTGAACCCCTCTTTGACTCTTTGATTATGTGATCCGAAGAGATCTAATTAGGGAGAGTAAATAGTGCTTTAGTGGGAGTTGAGTGGAATGTCGTGGATTCTCCTCACATTGTCAAGAGGTTTCTGGTTAGTCAGACGGCTAACCGATGGCCAGTAGTCTACCGCCCCATAAAGACGAATGAGCACCACCACCGCATACAGCCAGGAAATAATGAAGCGTTTTGGTCTCCCCCTTACCCCAATAGCTGTTTGCAGTAGTAATTGGCGCTCCACAATATTAACATTTCAGTTGAGTTTGGAGACGAGTATTAGACCTAGGTACTTGACCTGAGCACTTAGACTGAGGGGTACCATCGAATTTGGTCGGACTGAAGGGTTGGATTTTATACTTACTTGGGAGAGTTTAGTTTTCCTTGAATTGACCCCTAGACCTTATGTAGCACTCCATGAGGACAGGATGTCTCGCAAGTAGTTCATTATCTTAAAAAGCATGCTGAGAAATTTGCCTGCAACCGTAATAACGACATCATCCGCACAAGCAACGACCTCACCACCTGAAAGTTCAATATCTAACAGGACTTTATACTATATGCTTACAATTTGCTCATCCTCTTAGTACAGCTGAGTACTGTCAATGCAGTCATTACAAAAAGATACAAAGTTTCTTTCATACACTGGTAATGCAATGATTGATATTTTGGACATTTCCTAGTCAATTTTACGAACAAGATGGGCGAAATTAATTTTAGTAATTTTTTGTTGATTAAGTGACTCCGATTGCGCCTTTTTGAACGAAATCTAATTGGCGAAATTATAAAGATGTTAAAGACTTTCTCATTTACAAACCAATATTTTTCAAGTCCCTTTCATTTAAATTAGCCAGTGAACTACGAGAGAACAAATTTAGTTTAGTTATTCTGATCCATTCCAATTTGTACTAGGAGACGGCGACTTACATCTAAATATTACAGCTTATCAAAGATTGTATAAGCTATATTAACCGAAAAGCCACATATCGTGGGGATAGATAGAGCAGTTGCGAATCGCAACAAATGTAGCGTCCACAACAATTGAGCGAAGTTGCGCCACACTACCATATTTTGAAGTCCTCACAATTATTTTCGACTTCAAATGTTTCACTTCATTTTATAAGATGTGTTCATTCAGAAAAGACCATGCAGAGTCGAATAGGCAGTGCTTCGTTGTGTTGTCGAACGTCTGCTTTGTTGCGCTCTAGTTTTTTCGTGGACTCTTTTTGCACATTCGTGTATTATCGGGTGTATGAATCATTCTATACAACTGTAGCATTCAAACAGAATTGTAGCACTCAAAAATTGATTGATTGAATCGTATTTGAATCGTTTCGTTCATTTTAGTATTAACAAGCGCTATGAATAACGAAATACCAAGTTTCTCTGTTTTAATACAACCTTTCTCTGCACATTTGGTTGTTGTTCTATTATTATACTGATCCGTATGTTCTCTCAAAACAGTATTGGTTGCGATTATCTAATTATAGTTGTTTTAGCATTATGGTTTGCTCTTGAACTGACTTCTCGCCCTATGCTTCGGTAAAATTATATCAGCCGGCGCTAACGTTGTTGTTGGTAAAACATATCATTGTGGGTGTTTTCTTCCACTAACACAGCAACAAGACAAAATCGCTACGCCTTGCTTGCCGAACACAAAAAAATGAATGTAAACAAATAAACTTCCCCCAATTTATTTTCGAGAATGTAGCTCAAATATGCTGGTTTCTAAACTCACTAGCTTGGTAGGGCAAAAGATGTAATTGCCTTAAAGAAGGGGGATTTACACGAAACAAAAATTCAGATCTATACTGAAAAAAAATTATCGCTTGGCAACCAATTACCTCGACGGAAGTAAAAAAAATTATTATTTAGTAAAGCATTAACTGCTGTATTAATATGTATAGAATTAGATGTAGATCAAACCAAGATTAACGAAGCAATAACTAAAGCCGGTTTCAACCCAAAATCCATGCACAATATAAAAAACAAGAACAATACCCCCCAACAAATGTTCCGAGTGGAGCTAGAACCAGAAACAAAAAAGCTGCAAATGAACGAAGTTCATCCAATCTACAATATGCATGCCGAATTTCAGTTGAAGATCCCAAAAACACAACGGCCCTGTACAATACACAAACTGTACGACCGACAAAATAATAACAATATTAAAAAATGCAACAATTGCGTTGGAAGTCACATAGGTAACTATAGAGGTAACCCAGTGTACGCTGAGCTGAAAAATTATATGCGCCAACGGAAGGATAGAGGTCGACAAGAAGTTATCAACGTCGCGCTTCAGCACCTAACCCAGACTATATCCAGCGGTAACCATAGTCCATCTACTCGTATAATGACTTATTCTAAGCAATGAAACCTAATTTAGCTGAGAGGTCAGAAACCAATAAAATAAACAACCACATGACACAATGTATGCCCTCAATGCAAGCAATGATGCAAGAACTAATAAATATATACGCTAAAAATTTGTCTTTGGAACGCGAACGGTATTAGCCAACACCAACTTTGAATCCAAAATTTCCTCTTCAATAACAAAATAGATATACTACTCATTTCTGATACTCATCTCAGTCTAAAAAATAATTTTAAAATAAAGGATTATAAGTTTTATAAAACGTTACATCCCGATAGCAAAGATCGTGGAGGGACAGGCATTCTCATTAAAGATCGATTTAAACACCACTCACTTGAAGACTACAGCAAGGAATATCAACATACTACCTCCATTTGCCTGTAATGCTGGGATGTAAACATAACGGTGTCATCTGTACACTGCCCACCTAGACATACTGCCAGTTTGAAAATTTTTTCAACTCGTTAGGAGAAAATTTATGGCAGCTGGGGATTATAACGCTAAGCACACTCACTGGGGCTCGTGCCTAACAAATCCTCAGAGTAAAAATTTATATTATGCCCTGATGAATTGGCGTAATAAAATTGATTATGTCTCTTCTGGACAACCCACATACGCTTAACAACAAACAAAACAAATTGACTAAAATTCCGAAAATACATAAGCAACCACCTTTCTGATAAATGTTGTCTTAATAACCCGGATGAATTAGATTCCGCAGTAGAAACATTCAACTGTATGCTTGTATCAGCAGCACTCCACGCTACACCACCAAACAGGCAAATCAATGTGCTCAACCTCATTCGAAATTGAAATATTGATAAAGGCAAAGAGACGGTTCAGACGATTGTGGCAAGAGCACAGATCACCAGCGCTAAAGCAAAAACTCACTAAAGCAAAAACTTTCTGAAGCAAAAAACAAACTTCGAAAAGCACTGCGTGACGAAACTGGAAGAGATTTACAGGCCTACATATAACACCTATATCTCCTAGAATCTACAAACTACTGCTTATGGATGGCAGTCAAAAATATGAACAAGCCAACAGAAGCAGACTCAACTATAAGATTTATTGACAGACTATGGGCGAGAAGCAATGAAGAGAAGGGGGAAATGTTTGCTCAACACCTAAAAAGTGTATTCCAACCAAACCCTCCTAGAATTAGCTTTAAAATATCAAAAATAGGCAACGAAATCCCACAGATGGACTTACTGTTGAGACCGATAGAAGTGTGCATTTTATCTCATCTCATTTATACAAAAAGAAAGCGGCAGGCCACGACCTGATAACTACAAAGATTATAATGGAGCTACGTACTCTTGCAGTAAAGCATTTAACTAGGATATTTAATTCAATTTTAAGACAGACTTTCCAAAAGTCTGGAAACTATCCCACATAACTATGATACGGAAACCTGGCAAAACTCCAACACAAGTCTCTTCATACAGACCAATAAGCCTGCTATCCGTCCTTTGGAAATCCCATAACCCCATATCTGGTACAGCTCAAAATAATATTCCACCACCAGTCTGGCTTTCGAAAAGAGCATGCCACTATTGAACAAGTTCATAGATTAGTGTATCAAATCAGAAAGGCGTTCGAAGAGAAACAGTATTGCTCCGCAGTGTTCCTTGATGTCGTACAAACCTTTGACAAGGAGTGGCACGAGGGCCTTATTTATAAAATTCAAAATCTTCTGCCTTCAAATATTCATAGTGGCTTGGAATCATACTTAAAGGATAGACGATTTCAAGTCAAAAGTGAAGATTACCTTTCGCCACAAATGGACATAATGGCTGGAGTACCACAAGGAAGTGTTCTTGGCCCGATACTGTACACAATATACAGCTTAGATCTACCAACAAAAAAATAGCTACTCACCTCAACTTCTGCCGATGACACTACGATTTTATCTTGCCACAAGCACCATCACATAGCATGGCGTGATCTCAATGAACATCTACATGCAGTTGACAAATGGCTTTTGAACTGGCGCATCGCAGTAAAAGAATAAAAAAGCACGCATATATACTCAATATTTATACTCAATAAAAATACATACCATGCTATCACACTCAACAACAGAACTATTCACAGAAAACAGAACTGAAATATCTAGGTGTCCGTCAAGATGGACGCCTTACCTGGAGGACCCACATTGAAAAGAAAATTGCGCATATTAAATTAAAAGCTGCAAACTCTTATCTGTATATTAGATGCAAATTCAAAACTTAGCCTCGATTACAAAGTCCTCTAATATAAAGCCATAATAGTACCCATCTGGACATATGGAATTGGTTGAAAAAAAAAACATCAAACATCGAAGGACTCTATCAAAAATACTACGGACGATCACTGGTGTACCGTGGTACGTGAAAAAACATAAATATCCACCGCGATCTTGGTGTGCCCTTAACAGGTCAGTTGCACTCAGTAGTAAAAAATAAGTACCAAATAGAATTAATGAATTATCCCAATATACTAGCAAGGAAACTACCAAACCATGCCCACATCTCTTTTGAAGATTTCTATTTATCATTTATATATTTTTGAATATCTATCTATCATCATATTATTTCTGTACCTAACTTTATTTTTATTGTTTTCTTAAAATAATAAGTGTTCATTAAAATCTTCTCCATACAATGTTAAGGAGGATGAGACATTGTCTAGTTTTAAGATATAATTGCTTATTGTTAGTCTCTATGAGTTGTTACAATAAGTATGAATTAGTTAAAAAAACCTTGTTATTATTATTATTATTATTATTATTATTATTATTATATCTTACACCATAAATAATTATGAGAGCAAGGTTTTGGGGTAATGAGTACTAGCTACAGAGACCTTCGACTCGAAGAGAAAATGGTTTTATTGAAGGATGCATTTTGGAAACCAAGCCCGTGGCAGGACTTGAACCTGCGACCCTCCGAGTGTCAGTCTAGCATGCTTACAACTAGACCACAGAGGGCAGCTTCGAAATAAGTAATTAACACAATATTGAAAGAGATAATATCTTGGACAATATCATCTACTAAATTCTACTAGGAAAAATTTATTAGATACTTTTAGACAGTCGTAGAATGAATATTTGCTATAACTGCTTTAAAAGAGGTTATTTATGGTTGAAGGAGCAGACATTTTGATCGTAGTAGGAATATTAATTTCTCATAGCACTTTTAATTAATCAATTTTAGGTATGGGTGCATTTTATATTTCTCAAGTCACTGCCCTAGCCAAATGCAATGAGGATTGGAAATGCAATACAGTAAAATGCCACACAAGTCTCCAAACAATCAATATATCTCTTTGGCATGTGTATCTTTAACTTATATTACAAATTCGGTACCATATCAATCAGTCAATCAGGTGCCTTCAGACCCTAGCGGAGGACGATGTCTCCGCGATAGTACATAGATAATGATAAACTAATTTTCATTAGAAGTTTCCCTTGTTTCTACTAATAATATGTAAGAAATTAATACATTTCCAAACTGTCTAACATAAGAATTTAACACAATTACAAGTGTGTCTTTTTCTAAAATAATTTATTTATTGCAATTATTATAGCATACCATTTCTTCAACTTCCATACTGAAAAAAATTAAAAACAAACACGGAATTTCACATGCATGCCTTGTATTGCCTCCATTGTATATTATTTTGTTTATATCACGAACAATAATGAAGTGGCACTGAATATCCTTAATATTGCGCTTAAACAGTTCCGCTTTGAAGTTGTCATTCGATAGCGCTTCTTATCTCTACAAGCGCTATCGCACGACACCCAACTCCCCGATCAGTTTGTTATGATCAAATGTCTATGTAAATAATTTTGCACACTTTCATGAGATGCCTACAGACTCAACAATTTTTTGATTTTCAGTCGCTGGTGTGCCAGTATGATATGGACTTTCTCCGAAGTCATGTCACCAGTGTTGAATTCGTTGAACCAATATATTGTTACGAAATTGCCCTCTTGACAATTTACTCTGTTACAAAATTGCCCTCTGTACTCGGTCTCGTACCACTGGATTGTGTAGTAATCAAACAATCGCTGGTTAAATTAAAATAATTAGCTTTATTTAATTATTGCTATTTACACATTTAATATTAGGCTTAAAGTTTACTTAGTTATTATTTGCACTTTACTTCACAAACCATTAGTCACTTTATTTAATAAGTAATTTCATCACTTTATTTAATAATGAATTTCATCACTTTGCAAAATTACAAATACTGCTAATACTGCTGCTTCGATTAAAATGCCTGCTGTACACACTGTTACGGTCTCTGATCTACTGTCTTCGACTTTGAACAGTCTTGTCGCTTTTATAGTTTTCGAATGGTTGGTGTAGAAACTTCCACGCTAGTCTCGTATATTCTAGAAGCTTCTATCCTCTTCGACAGAAGTCGAGAATATTCTTTTTGATATTACCGACAGATGGTTCTTGAATAAGCTTTTATTCGAATAGTTCGCATCTTGACTCACAGGGGGCATTCATTCTCCAGATGGGATCCTAAAAGTATGCAATCCCTTTTCACTGAGCTATCACGTTTCACTGCCCTCCGCTTAAACTTGTTCGTCCCGAACAAGGATAGTACTGCAACCTTTATAAGGAGATAGCCTCTCTAAATGAACGACTTTCATTTTGCTCCTGACATTTCTCGTCCACTGGATGCGGTATCTAACATCGTTGATCCGATTTATCACCTTATAAGGTCCTTCCCAGTGTGTTTGCAGTTTTGGCGATAATCCACTTTTCCTTTGCGGATTATGAAGCATAACTAGTTGCCCTTCCTGAAATCCCTTGGAGTTTACTCGTACATCATATCTCGCTTTCCTTTTATCACTCATCAGTTGCGTACGATTTCTGCTGTTTCCATGAATTTCATTCAACTGTCCTCGTTTTTTAGGTATACAATTGCTGCATGGAAGTACTATAGATGACTCTTTAGACCATTCTCTCGCTAGATCGTCGGGTACCTTTTTATTAGCTCGTATATTGCTTTTCGCGACGCTCGGTTGCCTCTCACAGTTTACAATTCCTGAGATTCTCTGGCACTTTACCTTCTTTTTCTCTATGGTTTCAACGGTATTTGAAATATTCACTACTTTTTCTGGTACGATTCGGCTCTTATGCTTCCCAACATCTCCGCCCATTTTGGCCCGTATAACTGCCTCTGACTTGGGTGAGATTTTTGTCCGTCTCGATAGAATGGCTTGTTTAACAACTCCATACTTATCATCACCTATAAATAACGGTATTTCGGTGTTCGCATATTTCAGTACTCGGCTTTTAAAATCTAGTGTGAATCCATTCCGAATCATGAAATCCACACCTAAGATTACTTCATCCACAATATCCGCAACTATAAACTCGTGCTTCACTGTTGTGGTGCCGATAGTGATTTTCCGTGTAACTTTTCCAAGTACCGGTGCATCATCTCCAGTTGCCGTACGCAAACTTATTCCCTGAAGCGGCTCGATTCCCCGAACGAGATCCCTTCTGATTATGGAATGTGATGCCCCCGTATCCAATGTTACCACAACTTTTCTTCCGCTTATTACACTGTTTACAGTTAGGCTGTTATTTTTCCGCGCCATCTGAGAAACGAAGATTCTTGGGCCATCAGTTGTGGGAGTCCGTTCATTTCCCGGCTTGGCAATCTTTTCCGATTCCTTAATTCGGACTTTGTCTTGCTTTGGCAATCTTACCGGAGTGTGTGTTGCATAATGTTTCCATCTCAACTGACAGTCACGAGCCATGTGCCCCACATCACCGCAGGTAAAGCATTTGCCCGTGAAACTTTGTCTGTTCTCGACTCTTATCTGACGGGCTGAGCATTCTGACCGACACACCAATGCTGCTGTCTCTGATAACAAAGCGCTAGCTACTGTCTCCATATATGTAGCTTTCGGATTAGTTATAGCAGAACGCTTTATCTCCGCATCGCGAATGCCATATACAAAGGTGTCCATCATACACCTCTCAGTGATCTCTCCTGGGTAGGCAAGATGATCCAAACGCTCCACTTCCGCCGCAAACTGTTGAAGAGACTCACCACTCTTTTGTACACGTGTTCGTAGCTCTACTTGGTACATCTGCTTGCGATGTTCACTACCATACTTGCGCTGAACGGCATTCATCAAGCTTTCATAGCAGTCTCGCTCACTTTCTGAGATAGTTTGAAGCACATCAGCGGCAGCACCTTTCAACGAAACGGTTAATGCAGCCACTTTTTCGCGAGCACTCCAACCATTTGTGCTAGCGGTAGTCTCAAACTGCATTCTGAAGACACTAAATGTTGTGGTTCCATCATAGGTAGGAGGCTTCAGTTTTATTGAGGATAAAGCTGGCACAGGCAATGCGCCTTCCTGTAGTAGGTGAATTCTTTGCTCTATTTATTGCTTGAAATCGTTCTGCTTTTGCTCGTTCGCAATGAATTTTTGTTCTACAGATTTTTCGAACGATTCCTGCCGTGTCTCAATTTCACAAACCTTCCTGTCTACCATCTCGGACATTTCTTTCATCTGCTGTGAGTTTTGTTCCGCTAGTAGAGCAAGTCGTATTTCACTCTGCTGTAACTGTTCTTTAATATCCTCTCTGACAGCTTGAGCATTTTGTTGTAATCGCTCCTGTATCCTCTCATCGACTGCTTGCTTCAGGGTTTCAGCATTTTGTTCTAATTGTTCCTTGACAGCTTGAGAATTTTGTTGTAACTGCTGCTGCATCTTCTCATCTCTCTGCTGCATTCTCTCTTCGGCTGCTTGAGAACTTTGTTGTAACTGCTGCTGCATCTTTTCATCTCGCTGCTGCATATCCTGTTTGAAGGATTGCATTACCCCGATGAGTACGCTCATGTCAAAGTTACCCGTGTTAGTTTCTGGGGGTGTTTCTTCGTGTCGAGATGTCGTTGGCTCTTCACATTGGAATTCATGCTCATCGTCGTCTATACCCTGCTCCTCTAAAGCGCTTCTTAATCGCACCTGCAGCTCCGCTTTAAGCCCTTGTGTTTGCAAATTTAAGCGCTCAAGCTCCTTCTTGAGCTGCTCCAATCTCAGTTTTTCGAATTTAACCATTGTTTATTACAGATAAACAATCCCACTTCTGACACCAATTGTTACGAAATTGCCCTCTTGACAATTTACTCTGTTACAAAATTGCCCTCTGTACTCGGACTGTTACCACTGGATTGTGTAGTAATCAAACAATCGCTGGTTAAATTAAAATAATTAGCTTTATTTAATTATTGCTATTTACACATTTAATATTAGGCTTAAAGTTTACTTAGTTATTATTTGCACTTTACTTCACAAACCATTAGTCACTTTATTTAATAAGTAATTTCATCACTTTATTTAATAATGAATTTCATCACTTTGCAAAATTACAAATACTGCTAATACTGCTGCTTCGATTAAAATGCCTGCTGTACACACTGTTACGGTCTCTGATCTACTGTCTTCGACTTTGAACAGTCTTGTCGCTTTTATAGTTTTCGAATGGTTGGTGTAGAAACTTCCACGCTAGTCTCGTATATTCTAGAAGCTTCTATCCTCTTCGACAGAGGTCGAGAATATTCTTTTTGATATTACCGACAGATGGTTCTTGAATAAGCTTTTATTCGAATAGTTCGCATCTTGACTCACAGGGGGCATTCATTCTCCAGATAGGATCCTAAAAGTATGCAATCCCTTTTCACTGAGCTATCACGTTTCAATATTATGGTCGTCATCCAAGGTGAATGGTCCCTATAAATGCTCCCCAACCTATCCATGATCTAAGAAGTTTTCCCATCCACTAACAAAAATATAATCACCGATCGATACTGCACTTTCTCCATAACTACAAAAAACGGCAAGTTTCTTATATCCAACAACAGCTAAAACCCAATTGCGTATTGCAATTCGCTCTAAATGATGCTGAGAAATTAGTAGCTTTGCAGATGTGAGTGGTGTACTCACGTTTTGGGAGGATTGGTTTTTTGTGGTGCCTCTTCCCGCCAGTTCCTCTGTCTCATAATTGTCAATAATACCCCTGTGACCAGGCATCCACCGGAGGTGAACCCCTCTTTGACTCTTTGATTATGTGATCCGAAGAGATCTAATTAGGGAGAGTAAATAGTGCTTTAGTGGGAGTTGAGTGGAATGTCGTGGATTCTCCTCACATTGTCAAGAGGTTTCTGGTTAGTCAGACGGCTAACCGATGGCCAGTAGTCTACCGCCCCATAAAGACGAATGAGCACCACCACCGCATACAGCCAGGAAATAATGAAGCGTTTTGGTCTCCCCCTTACCCCAATAGCTGTTTGCAGTAGTAATTGGCGCTCCACAATATTAACATTTCAGTTGAGTTTGGAGACGAGTATTAGACCTAGGTACTTGACCTGAGCACTTAGACTGAGGGGTACCATCGAATTTGGTCGGACTGAAGGGTTGGATTTTATACTTACTTGGGAGAGTTTAGTTTTCCTTGAATTGACCCCTAGACCTTATGTAGCACTCCATGAGGACAGGATGTCTCGCAAGTAGTTCATTATCTTAAAAAGCATGCTGAGAAATTTGCCTGCAACCGTAATAACGACATCATCCGCACAAGCAACGACCTCACCACCTGAAAGTTCAATATCTAACAGGACTTTATACTATATGCTTACAATTTGCTCATCCTCTTAGTACAGCTGAGTACTGTCAATGCAGTCATTACAAAAAGATACAAAGTTTCTTTCATACACTGGTAATGCAATGATTGATATTTTGGACATTTCCTAGTCAATTTTACGAACAAGATGGGCGAAATTAATTTTAGTAATTTTTTGTTGATTAAGTGACTCCGATTGCGCCTTTTTGAACGAAATCTAATTGGCGAAATTATAAAGATGTTAAAGACTTTCTCATTTACAAACCAATATTTTTCAAGTCCCTTTCATTTAAATTAGCCAGTGAACTACGAGAGAACAAATTTAGTTTAGTTATTCTGATCCATTCCAATTTGTACTAGGAGACGGCGACTTACATCTAAATATTACAGCTTATCAAAGATTGTATAAGCTATATTAACCGAAAAGCCACATATCGTGGGGATAGATAGAGCAATTGCGAATCGCAACAAATGTAGCGTCCACAACAATTGAGCGAAGTTGCGCCACACTACCATATTTTGAAGTCCTCACAATTATTTTCGACTTCAAATGTTTCACTTCATTTTATAAGATGTGTTCATTCAGAAAAGACCATGCAGAGTCGAATAGGCAGTGCTTCGTTGTGTTGTCGAACGTCTGCTTTGTTGCGCTCTAGTTTTTTCGTGGACTCTTTTTGCACATTCGTGTATTATCGGGTGTATGAATCATTCTATACAACTGTAGCATTCAAACAGAATTGTAGCACTCAAAAATTGATTGATTGAATCGTATTTGAATCGTTTCGTTCATTTTAGTATTAACAAGCGCTATGAATAACGAAATACCAAGTTTCTCTGTTTTAATACAACCTTTCTCTGCACATTTGGTTGTTGTTCTATTATTATACTGATCCGTATGTTCTCTCAAAACAGTATTGGTTGCGATTATCTAATTATAGTTGTTTTAGCATTATGGTTTGCTCTTGAACTGACTTCTCGCCCTATGCTTCGGTAAAATTATATCAGCCGGCGCTAACGTTGTTGTTGGTAAAACATATCATTGTGGGTGTTTTCTTCCACTAACACAGCAACAAGACAAAATCGCTACGCCTTGCTTGCCGAACACAAAAAAATGAATGTAAACAAATAAACTTCCCCCAATTTATTTTCGAGAATGTAGCTCAAATATGCTGGTTTCTAAACTCACTAGCTTGGTAGGGCAAAAGATGTAATTGCCTTAAAGAAGGGGGATTTACACGAAACAAAAATTCAGATCTATACTGAAAAAAAATTATCGCTTGGCAACCAATTACCTCGACGGAAGTAAAAAAAATTATTATTTAGTAAAGCATTAACTGCTGTATTAATATGTATAGAATTAGATGTAGATCAAACCAAGATTAACGAAGCAATAACTAAAGCCGGTTTCAACCCAAAATCCATGCACAATATAAAAAACAAGAACAATACCCCCCAACAAATGTTCCGAGTGGAGCTAGAACCAGAAACAAAAAAGCTGCAAATGAACGAAGTTCATCCAATCTACAATATGCATGCCGAATTTCAGTTGAAGATCCCAAAAACACAACGGCCCTGTACAATACACAAACTGTACGACCGACAAAATAATAACAATATTAAAAAATGCAACAATTGCGTTGGAAGTCACATAGGTAACTATAGAGGTAACCCAGTGTACGCTGAGCTGAAAAATTATATGCGCCAACGGAAGGATAGAGGTCGACAAGAAGTTATCAACGTCGCGCTTCAGCACCTAACCCAGACTATATCCAGCGGTAACCATAGTCCATCTACTCGTATAATGACTTATTCTAAGCAATGAAACCTAATTTAGCTGAGAGGTCAGAAACCAATAAAATAAACAACCACATGACACAATGTATGCCCTCAATGCAAGCAATGATGCAAGAACTAATAAATATATACGCTAAAAATTTGTCTTTGGAACGCGAACGGTATTAGCCAACACCAACTTTGAATCCAAAATTTCCTCTTCAATAACAAAATAGATATACTACTCATTTCTGATACTCATCTCAGTCTAAAAAATAATTTTAAAATAAAGGATTATAAGTTTTATAAAACGTTACATCCCGATAGCAAAGATCGTGGAGGGACAGGCATTCTCATTAAAGATCGATTTAAACACCACTCACTTGAAGACTACAGCAAGGAATATCAACATGCTACCTCCATTTGCCTGTAATGCTGGGATGTAAACATAACGGTGTCATCTGTACACTGCCCACCTAGACATACTGCCAGTTTGAAAATTTTTTCAACTCGTTAGGAGAAAATTTATGGCAGCTGGGGATTATAACGCTAAGCACACTCACTGGGGCTCGTGCCTAACAAATCCTCAGAGTAAAAATTTATATTATGCCCTGATGAATTGGCGTAATAAAATTGATTATGTCTCTTCTGGACAACCCACATACGCTTAACAACAAACAAAACAAATTGACTAAAATTCCGAAAATACATAAGCAACCACCTTTCTGATAAATGTTGTCTTAATAACCCGGATGAATTAGATTCCGCAGTAGAAACATTCAACTGTATGCTTGTATCAGCAGCACTCCACGCTACACCACCAAACAGGCAAATCAATGTGCTCAACCTCATTCGAAATTGAAATATTGATAAAGGCAAAGAGACGGTTCAGACGATTGTGGCAAGAGCACAGATCACCAGCGCTAAAGCAAAAACTCACTAAAGCAAAAACTTTCTGAAGCAAAAAACAAACTTCGAAAAGCACTGCGTGACGAAACTGGAAGAGATTTACAGGCCTACATATAACACCTATATCTCCTAGAATCTACAAACTACTGCTTATGGATGGCAGTCAAAAATATGAACAAGCCAACAGAA
The DNA here is from genome assembly GCA_920105625.2 of Clusia tigrina. NCBI lineage: Eukaryota > Metazoa > Arthropoda > Insecta > Diptera > Clusiidae > Clusia > Clusia tigrina. The sequence goes on from OV050030.1 coordinate 113,359,224, forward strand.
GCAGACTCAACTATAAGATTTATTGACAGACTATGGGCGAGAAGCAATGAAGAGAAGGGGGAAATGTTTGCTCAACACCTAAAAAGTGTATTCCAACCAAACCCTCCTAGAATTAGCTTTAAAATATCAAAAATAGGCAACGAAATCCCACAGATGGACTTACTGTTGAGACCGATAGAAGTGTGCATTTTATCTCATCTCATTTATACAAAAAGAAAGCGGCAGGCCACGACCTGATAACTACAAAGATTATAATGGAGCTACGTACTCTTGCAGTAAAGCATTTAACTAGGATATTTAATTCAATTTTAAGACAGACTTTCCAAAAGTCTGGAAACTATCCCACATAACTATGATACGGAAACCTGGCAAAACTCCAACACAAGTCTCTTCATACAGACCAATAAGCCTGCTATCCGTCCTTTGGAAATCCCATAACCCCATATCTGGTACAGCTCAAAATAATATTCCACCACCAGTCTGGCTTTCGAAAAGAGCATGCCACTATTGAACAAGTTCATAGATTAGTGTATCAAATCAGAAAGGCGTTCGAAGAGAAACAGTATTGCTCCGCAGTGTTCCTTGATGTCGTACAAACCTTTGACAAGGAGTGGCACGAGGGCCTTATTTATAAAATTCAAAATCTTCTGCCTTCAAATATTCATAGTGGCTTGGAATCATACTTAAAGGATAGACGATTTCAAGTCAAAAGTGAAGATTACCTTTCGCCACAAATGGACATAATGGCTGGAGTACCACAAGGAAGTGTTCTTGGCCCGATACTGTACACAATATACAGCTTAGATCTACCAACAAAAAAATAGCTACTCACCTCAACTTCTGCCGATGACACTACGATTTTATCTTGCCACAAGCACCATCACATAGCATGGCGTGATCTCAATGAACATCTACATGCAGTTGACAAATGGCTTTTGAACTGGCGCATCGCAGTAAAAGAATAAAAAAGCACGCATATATACTCAATATTTATACTCAATAAAAATACATACCATGCTATCACACTCAACAACAGAACTATTCACAGAAAACAGAACTGAAATATCTAGGTGTCCGTCAAGATGGACGCCTTACCTGGAGGACCCACATTGAAAAGAAAATTGCGCATATTAAATTAAAAGCTGCAAACTCTTATCTGTATATTAAATGCAAATTCAAAACTTAGCCTCGATTACAAAGTCCTCTAATATAAAGCCATAATAGTACCCATCTGGACATATGGAATTGGTTGAAAAAAAAAACATCAAACATCGAAGGACTCTATCAAAAATACTACGGACGATCACTGGTGTACCGTGGTACGTGAAAAAACATAAATATCCACCGCGATCTTGGTGTGCCCTTAACAGGTCAGTTGCACTCAGTAGTAAAAAATAAGTACCAAATAGAATTAATGAATTATCCCAATATACTAGCAAGGAAACTACCAAACCATGCCCACATCTCTTTTGAAGATTTCTATTTATCATTTATATATTTTTGAATATCTATCTATCATCATATTATTTCTGTACCTAACTTTATTTTTATTGTTTTCTTAAAATAATAAGTGTTCATTAAAATCTTCTCCATACAATGTTAAGGAGGATGAGACATTGTCTAGTTTTAAGATATAATTGCTTATTGTTAGTCTCTATGAGTTGTTACAATAAGTATGAATTAGTTAAAAAAACCTTGTTATTATTATTATTATTATTATTATTATTATTATATCTTACACCATAAATAATTATGAGAGCAAGGTTTTGGGGTAATGAGTACTAGCTACAGAGACCTTCGACTCGAAGAGAAAATGGTTTTATTGAAGGATGCATTTTGGAAACCAAGCCCGTGGCAGGACTTGAACCTGCGACCCTCCGAGTGTCAGTCTAGCATGCTTACAACTAGACCACAGAGGGCAGCTTCGAAATAAGTAATTAACACAATATTGAAAGAGATAATATCTTGGACAATATCATCTACTAAATTCTACTAGGAAAAATTTATTAGATACTTTTAGACAGTCGTAGAATGAATATTTGCTATAACTGCTTTAAAAGAGGTTATTTATGGTTGAAGGAGCAGACATTTTGATCGTAGTAGGAATATTAATTTCTCATAGCACTTTTAATTAATCAATTTTAGGTATGGGTGCATTTTATATTTCTCAAGTCACTGCCCTAGCCAAATGCAATGAGGATTGGAAATGCAATACAGTAAAATGCCACACAAGTCTCCAAACAATCAATATATCTCTTTGGCATGTGTATCTTTAACTTATATTACAAATTCGGTACCATATCAATCAGTCAATCAGGTGCCTTCAGACCCTAGCGGAGGACGATGTCTCCGCGATAGTACATAGATAATGATAAACTAATTTTCATTAGAAGTTTCCCTTGTTTCTACTAATAATATGTAAGAAATTAATACATTTCCAAACTGTCTAACATAAGAATTTAACACAATTACAAGTGTGTCTTTTTCTAAAATAATTTATTTATTGCAATTATTATAGCATACCATTTCTTCAACTTCCATACTGAAAAAAATTAAAAACAAACACGGAATTTCACATGCATGCCTTGTATTGCCTCCATTGTATATTATTTTGTTTATATCACGAACAATAATGAAGTGGCACTGAATATCCTTAATATTGCGCTTAAACAGTTCCGCTTTGAAGTTGTCATTCGATAGCGCTTCTTATCTCTACAAGCGCTATCGCACGACACCCAACTCCCCGATCAGTTTGTTATGATCAAATGTCTATGTAAATAATTTTGCACACTTTCATGAGATGCCTACAGACTCAACAATTTTTTGATTTTCAGTCGCTGGTGTGCCAGTATGATATGGACTTTCTCCGAAGTCATGTCACCAGTGTTGAATTCGTTGAACCAATATATTGTTACGAAATTGTCCTCTTGACAATTTACTCTGTTACAAAATTGCCCTCTGTACTCGGTCTCGTACCACTGGATTGTGTAGTAATCAAACAATCGCTGGTTAAATTAAAATAATTAGCTTTATTTAATTATTGCTATTTACACATTTAATATTAGGCTTAAAGTTTACTTAGTTATTATTTGCACTTTACTTCACAAACCATTAGTCACTTTATTTAATAAGTAATTTCATCACTTTATTTAATAATGAATTTCATCACTTTGCAAAATTACAAATACTGCTAATACTGCTGCTTCGATTAAAATGCCTGCTGTACACACTGTTACGGTATCTGATCTACTGTCTTCGACTTTGAACAGTCTTGTCGCTTTTATAGTTTTCGAATGGTTGGTGTAGAAACTTCCACGCTAGTCTCGTATATTCTAGAAGCTTCTATCCTCTTCGACAGAAGTCGAGAATATTCTTTTTGATATTACCGACAGATGGTTCTTGAATAAGCTTTTATTCGAATAGTTCGCATCTTGACTCACAGGGGGCATTCATTCTCCAGATGGGATCCTAAAAGTATGCAATCCCTTTTCACTGAGCTATCACGTTTCACTGCCCTCCGCTTAAACTTGTTCGTCCCGAACAAGGATAGTACTGCAACCTTTATAAGGAGATAGCCTCTCTAAATGAACGACTTTCATTTTGCTCCTGACATTTCTCGTCCACTGGATGCGGTATCTAACATCGTTGATCCGATTTATCACCTTATAAGGTCCTTCCCAGTGTGTTTGCAGTTTTGGCGATAATCCACTTTTCCTTTGCGGATTATGAAGCATAACTAGTTGCCCTTCCTGAAATCCCTTGGAGTTTACTCGTACATCATATCTCGCTTTCCTTTTATCACTCATCAGTTGCGTACGATTTCTGCTGTTTCCATGAATTTCATTCAACTGTCCTCGTTTTTTAGGTATACAATTGCTGCATGGAAGTACTATAGATGACTCTTTAGACCATTCTCTCGCTAGATCGTCGGGTACCTTTTTATTAGCTCGTATATTGCTTTTCGCGACGCTCGGTTGCCTCTCACAGTTTACAATTCCTGAGATTCTCTGGCACTTTACCTTCTTTTTCTCTATGGTTTCAACGGTATTTGAAATATTCACTACTTTTTCTGGTACGATTCGGCTCTTATGCTTCCCAACATCTCCGCCCATTTTGGCCCGTATAACTGCCTCTGACTTGGGTGAGATTTTTGTCCGTCTCGATAGAATGGCTTGTTTAACAACTCCATACTTATCATCACCTATAAATAACGGTATTTCGGTGTTCGCATATTTCAGTACTCGGCTTTTAAAATCTAGTGTGAATCCATTCCGAATCATGAAATCCACACCTAAGATTACTTCATCCACAATATCCGCAACTATAAACTCGTGCTTCACTGTTGTGGTGCCGATAGTGATTTTCCGTGTAACTTTTCCAAGTACCGGTGCATCATCTCCAGTTGCCGTACGCAAACTTATTCCCTGAAGCGGCTCGATTCCCCGAACGAGATCCCTTCTGATTATGGAATGTGATGCCCCCGTATCCAATGTTACCACAACTTTTCTTCCGCTTATTACACTGTTTACAGTTAGGCTGTTATTTTTCCGCGCCATCTGAGAAACGAAGATTCTTGGGCCATCAGTTGTGGGAGTCCGTTCATTTCCCGGCTTGGCAATCTTTTCCGATTCCTTAATTCGGACTTTGTCTTGCTTTGGCAATCTTACCGGAGTGTGTGTTGCATAATGTTTCCATCTCAACTGACAGTCACGAGCCATGTGCCCCACATCACCGCAGGTAAAGCATTTGCCCGTGAAACTTTGTCTGTTCTCGACTCTTATCTGACGGGCTGAGCATTCTGACCGACACACCAATGCTGCTGTCTCTGATAACAAAGCGCTAGCTACTGTCTCCATATATGTAGCTTTCGGATTAGTTATAGCAGAACGCTTTATCTCCGCATCGCGAATGCCATATACAAAGGTGTCCATCATACACCTCTCAGTGATCTCTCCTGGGTAGGCAAGATGATCCAAACGCTCCACTTCCGCCGCAAACTGTTGAAGAGACTCACCACTCTTTTGTACACGTGTTCGTAGCTCTACTTGGTACATCTGCTTGCGATGTTCACTACCATACTTGCGCTGAACGGCATTCATCAAGCTTTCATAGCAGTCTCGCTCACTTTCTGAGATAGTTTGAAGCACATCAGCGGCAGCACCTTTCAACGAAACGGTTAATGCAGCCACTTTTTCGCGAGCACTCCAACCATTTATGCTAGCGGTAGTCTCAAACTGCATTCTGAAGACACTAAATGTTGTGGTTCCATCATAGGTAGGAGGCTTCAGTTTTATTGAGGATAAAGCTGGCACAGGCAATGCGCCTTCCTGTAGTAGGTGAATTCTTTGCTCTATTTATTGCTTGAAATCGTTCTGCTTTTGCTCGTTCGCAATGAATTTTTGTTCTACAGATTTTTCGAACGATTCCTGCCGTGTCTCAATTTCACAAACCTTCCTGTCTACCATCTCGGACATTTCTTTCATCTGCTGTGAGTTTTGTTCCGCTAGTAGAGCAAGTCGTATTTCACTCTGCTGTAACTGTTCTTTAATATCCTCTCTGACAGCTTGAGCATTTTGTTGTAATCGCTCCTGTATCCTCTCATCGACTGCTTGCTTCAGGGTTTCAGCATTTTGTTCTAATTGTTCCTTGACAGCTTGAGAATTTTGTTGTAACTGCTGCTGCATCTTCTCATCTCTCTGCTGCATTCTCTCTTCGGCTGCTTGAGAACTTTGTTGTAACTGCTGCTGCATCTTTTCATCTCGCTGCTGCATATCCTGTTTGAAGGATTGCATTACCCCGATGAGTACGCTCATGTCAAAGTTACCCGTGTTAGTTTCTGGGGGTGTTTCTTCGTGTCGAGATGTCGTTGGCTCTTCACATTGGAATTCATGCTCATCGACGTCTATACCCTGCTCCTCTAAAGCGCTTCTTAATCGCACCTGCAGCTCCGCTTTAAGCCCTTGTGTTTGCAAATTTAAGCGCTCAAGCTCCTTCTTGAGCTGCTCCAATCTCAGTTTTTCGAATTTAACCATTGTTTATTACAGATAAACAATCCCACTTCTGACACCAATTGTTACGAAATTGCCCTCTTGACAATTTACTCTGTTACAAAATTGCCCTCTGTACTCGGACTGTTACCACTGGATTGTGTAGTAATCAAACAATCGCTGGTTAAATTAAAATAATTAGCTTTATTTAATTATTGCTATTTACACATTTAATATTAGGCTTAAAGTTTACTTAGTTATTATTTGCACTTTACTTCACAAACCATTAGTCACTTTATTTAATAAGTAATTTCATCACTTTATTTAATAATGAATTTCATCACTTTGCAAAATTACAAATACTGCTAATACTGCTGCTTCGATTAAAATGCCTGCTGTACACACTGTTACGGTCTCTGATCTACTGTCTTCGACTTTGAACAGTCTTGTCGCTTTTATAGTTTTCGAATGGTTGGTGTAGAAACTTCCACGCTAGTCTCGTATATTCTAGAAGCTTCTATCCTCTTCGACAGAGGTCGAGAATATTCTTTTTGATATTACCGACAGATGGTTCTTGAATAAGCTTTTATTCGAATAGTTCGCATCTTGACTCACAGGGGGCATTCATTCTCCAGATAGGATCCTAAAAGTATGCAATCCCTTTTCACTGAGCTATCACGTTTCAATATTATGGTCGTCATCCAAGGTGAATGGTCCCTATAAATGCTCCCCAACCTATCCATGATCTAAGAAGTTTTCCCATCCACTAACAAAAATATAATCACCGATCGATACTGCACTTTCTCCATAACTACAAAAAACGGCAAGTTTCTTATATCCAACAACAGCTAAAACCCAATTGCGTATTGCAATTCGCTCTAAATGATGCTGAGAAATTAGTAGCTTTGCAGATGTGAGTGGTGTACTCACGTTTTGGGAGGATTGGTTTTTTGTGGTGCCTCTTCCCGCCAGTTCCTCTGTCTCATAATTGTCAATAATACCCCTGTGACCAGGCATCCACCGGAGGTGAACCCCTCTTTGACTCTTTGATTATGTGATCCGAAGAGATCTAATTAGGGAGAGTAAATAGTGCTTTAGTGGGAGTTGAGTGGAATGTCGTGGATTCTCCTCACATTGTCAAGAGGTTTCTGGTTAGTCAGACGGCTAACCGATGGCCAGTAGTCTACCGCCCCATAAAGACGAATGAGCACCACCACCGCATACAGCCAGGAAATAATGAAGCGTTTTGGTCTCCCCCTTACCCCAATAGCTGTTTGCAGTAGTAATTGGCGCTCCACAATATTAACATTTCAGTTGAGTTTGGAGACGAGTATTAGACCTAGGTACTTGACCTGAGCACTTAGACTGAGGGGTACCATCGAATTTGGTCGGACTGAAGGGTTGGATTTTATACTTACTTGGGAGAGTTTAGTTTTCCTTGAATTGACCCCTAGACCTTATGTAGCACTCCATGAGGACAGGATGTCTCGCAAGTAGTTCATTATCTTAAAAAGAATGCTGAGAAATTTGCCTGCAACCGTAATAACGACATCATCCGCACAAGCAACGACCTCACCACCTGAAAGTTCAATATCTAACAGGACTTTATACTATATGCTTACAATTTGCTCATCCTCTTAGTACAGCTGAGTACTGTCAATGCAGTCATTACAAAAAGATACAAAGTTTCTTTCATACACTGGTAATGCAATGATTGATATTTTGGACATTTCCTAGTCAATTTTACGAACAAGATGGGCGAAATTAATTTTAGTAATTTTTTGTTGATTAAGTGACTCCGATTGCGCCTTTTTGAACGAAATCTAATTGGCGAAATTATAAAGATGTTAAAGACTTTCTCATTTACAAACCAATATTTTTCAAGTCCCTTTCATTTAAATTAGCCAGTGAACTACGAGAGAACAAATTTAGTTTAGTTATTCTGATCCATTCCAATTTGTACTAGGAGACGGCGACTTACATCTAAATATTACAGCTTATCAAAGATTGTATAAGCTATATTAACCGAAAAGCCACATATCGTGGGGATAGATAGAGCAGTTGCGAATCGCAACAAATGTAGCGTCCACAACAATTGAGCGAAGTTGCGCCACACTACCATATTTTGAAGTCCTCACAATTATTTTCGACTTCAAATGTTTCACTTCATTTTATAATATGTGTTCATTCAGAAAAGACCATGCAGAGTCGAATAGGCAGTGCTTCGTTGTGTTGTCGACCGTCTGCTTTGTTGCGCTCTAGTTTTTTCGTGGACTCTTTTTGCACATTCGTGTATTATCGGGTGTATGAATCATTCTATACAACTGTAGCATTCAAACAGAATTGTAGCACTCAAAAATTGATTGATTGAATCGTATTTGAATCGTTTCGTTCATTTTAGTATTAACAAGCGCTATGAATAACGAAATACCAAGTTTCTCTGTTTTAATACAACCTTTCTCTGCACATTTGGTTGTTGTTCTATTATTATACTGATCCGTATGTTCTCCCAAAACAGTATTGGTTGCGATTATCTAATTATAGTTGTTTTAGCATTATGGTTTGCTCGTGAACTGACTTCTCGCCCTCTGCTTCGGTAAAATTATATCAGCCGGCGCTAACGTTGTTGTTGGTAAAACATATCATTGTGGGTGTTTTCTTCCACTAACACAGCAACAAGACAAAATCGGTACGCCTTGCTTGCCGAACACAAAAAAATGAATGTAAACAAATAAACTTCCCCCAATTTATTTTCGAGAATGTAGCTCAAATATGCTGGTTTCTAAACTCACTAGCTTGGTAGGGCAAAAGATGTAATTGCTTTAAAGAAGGGAGATTTACACGAAACAAAAATTCAGATCTATACTGAAAAAAAATTATCGCTTGGTAACCAATTACCTCGACGGAAGTAAAAAAAATTATTATTTAGTAAAGGATTAACTGCTGTATTAATATGTATAGAATTAGATGTAGATCAAACCAAGATTAACGAAGCAATAACTAAAGCCGGTTTCAACCCAAAATCCATCCACAATATAAAAAACAAGAACAATACCCCACAACAAATGTTCCGAGTGGAGCTAGAACCAGAAACAAAAAAGCTGCAAATGAACGAAGTTCATCCAATCTACAATATGCATGCCGAATTTCAGTTGAAGATCCCAAAAACACAACGGCCATGTACAATACACAAACTGTACGACCGACAAAATAATAACAATATTAAAAAATACAACAATTGCGTTGGAAGTCACATAGGTAACTATAGAGGTAACCCAGTGTACGCTGAGCTGAAAAATTATATGCGCCAACGGAAGGATAGAGGTCGACAAGAAGTTATCAACGTCGCGCTTCAGCACCTAACCCAGACTATATCCAGCGGTAACCATGGTCCATCTACTCGTATAATGACTTATTCTAAGCAATGAAACCTAATTTAGCTGAGAGGTCAGAAACCAATAAAATAAACAACCACATGACACAATGTATGCCCTCAATGCAAGCAATGATGCAAGAACTAATAAATATATACGCTAAAAATTTGTCTTTGGAACGCGAACGGTATTAGCCAACACCAACTTTGAATCCAAAATTTCCTCTTCAATAACAAAATAGATATACTACTCATTTCTGATACTCATCTCAGTCTAAAAAATAATTTTAAAATAAAGGATTATAAGTTTTATAAAACGTTACATCCCGATAGCAAAGCTCGTGGAGGGACAGGCATTCTCATTAAAGATCGATTTAAACACCACTCACTTGAAGACTACAGCAAGGAATATCAACATGCTACCTCCATTTGCCTGTAATGCTGGGATGTAAACATAACGGTGTCATCTGTACACTGCCCACCTAGACATACTGCCAGTTTGAAAATTTTTTCAACTCGTTAGGAGAAAATTTATGGCAGCTGGGGATTATAACGCTAAGCACACTCACTGGGGCTCGTGCCTAACAAATCCTCAGAGTAAAAATTTATATTATGCCCTGATGAATTGGCGTAATAAAATTGATTATGTCTCTTCTGGACAACCCACATACGCTTAACAACAAACAAAACAAATTGACCCGAAAATACATAAGCAACCACCTTTCTGATAAATGTTGTCTTAATAACCCGGATGAATTAGATTCCACAGTAGAAACATTCAACTGTATGCTTGTATCAGCAGCACTCCACGCTACACCACCAAACAGGCAAATCAATGTGCTCAACCTCATTCAAAATTGAAATATTGATAAAGGCAAAGAGACGGTTCAGACGATTGTGGCAAGAGCACAGATCACCAGCGCTAAAGCAAAAACTCACTAAAGCAAAAACTTTCTGAAGCAAAAAACAAACTTCGAAAAGCACTGCGTGATGAAACTGGAAGAGATTTACAGGCCTACATATAACACCTATATCTCCTAGAATCTACAAACTACTCCTTATGGATGGCAGTCAAAAATATGAACAAGCCAACAGAAACAGACTCAACTATAAGATTTATTGACAGACTATGGGCGAGAAGCAATGAAGAGAAGGGGGAAATGTTTGCTCAACACCTAAAAAGTGTATTCCAACCAAACCCTCCTAGTAATAGCTTTAAAATATCAAAAATAGGCAACGAAATCCCACAGATGGACTTACTGTTGAGACCGATAGAAGTGTGCATTTTATCTCATCTCATTTATACAAAAAGAAAGCGGCAGGCCACGACCTGATAACTACAAAGATTATAATGGAGCTACGTACTCTTGCAGTAAAGCATTTAACTATGATATTTAATTCAATTTTAAGACAGACTTTCCAAAAGTCTGGAAACTATCCCACATAACTATGATACGGAAACCTGGCAAAACTCCAACACAAGTCTCTTCATACAGACCAATAAGCCTGCTATCCGTCCTTTGGAAATCCCATAACCCCATATCTGGTACAGCTCAAAATAATATTCCACCACCAGTTTGGCTTTCGAAAAGAGCATGCCACTATTGAACAAGTTCATAGATTAGTGTATCAAATCAGAAAGGCGTTCGAAGAGAAACAGTATTGCTCCGCAGTGTTCCTTGATGTCGTACAAACCTTTGACAGGGAGTGCCACGAGGGCCTTATTTATAAAATTCAAAATCGTCTGCCTTCAAATATTCATAGTGGCTTGGAATCATACTTAAAGGATAGACGATTTCAAGTCAAAAGTGAAGATTACCTTTCGCCACAAATGGACATAATGGCTGGAGTAACACAAGGAAGTGTTCTTGGCCCGATACTGTACACAATATACAGCTTAGATCTACCAACAAAAAAATAGCTACTCACCTCAACTTCTGCCGATGACACTACGATTTTATCTTGCCACAAGCACCATCACATAGCATGGCGTGATCGCAATGAACATCTACATGCAGTTGACAAATGGCTTTTGAACTGGCGCATCGCAGTAAAAGAATAAAAAAGCACGCATATATACTCAATATTTATACTCTATAAAAATACATACCATGCTATCACACTCAACAACAGAACTATTCACAGAAAGCAGAACTGAAATATCTAGCTGTCCACCTTGACAGACGCCTTACCTGGAGGACCCACATTGAAAAGAAAATTGCGCATATTAAATTAAAAGCTGCAAACTCTTATCTGTATATTAAATGCAAATTCAAAACTTAGCCTCGATTACAAAGTCCTCTAATATAAAGCCATAATAGTACCCATCTGGACATATGGAATTGGTTGAAAAAAAAACATCAAACATCGAAGGACTCTATCAAAAATACTACGGACGATCACTGGTGTACCGTGGTATGTGAAAAAACATAAATATTCACCGCGATCTTGGTATGCCCTTAACAGGTCAGTTGCACTCAGTAGTAAAAAATAAGTACCAAATAGAATTAATGAATTATCCCAATATACTAGCAAGGAAACTACCAAACCATGCCCACATCTCTTTTGAAGATTTCTATTTATCATTTATATATTTTTGAATATCTATCTATCATCATATTATTTCTGTACCTAACTTTATTTTTATTGTTTTCTTAAAATAATAAGTGTTCATTAAAATCTTCTCCATACAATGTTAAGGAGGATGAGACATTGTCTAGTTTTAGGATATAATTGCTTATTGTTAGTCTCTATGAGTTGTTACAATAAGTATGAATTAGTAAAAAAAAACCTTGTTATTATTATTATTATTATTATTATATCTTACACCATAAATAATTATGAGAGCAAGGTTTTGGGGTAATGAGTACTAGCTACAGAGACCTTCGACTCGAAGAGAAAATGGTTTTATTGAAGGATGCATTTTGGAAACCAAGCCCGTGGCAGGACTTGAACCTGCGACCCTCCGAGTGTCAGTCTAGCATGCTTACAACTAGACCACAGAGGGCAGCTTCGAAATAAGTAATTAACACAATATTGAAAGAGATAATATCTTGGACAATATCATCTACTAAATTCTACTAGGAAAAATTTATTAGATACTTTTAGACAGTCGTAGAATGAATATTTGCTATAACTGCTTTAAAAGAGGTTATTTATGGTTGAAGGAGCAGACATTTTGATCGTAGTAGGAATATTAATTTCTCATAGCACTTTTAATTAATCAATTTTAGGTATGGGTGCATTTTATATTTCTCAAGTCACTGCCCTAGCCAAATGCAATGAGGATTCGAAATGCAATACAGTAAAATGCCACACAAGTCTCCAAACAATCAATATATCTCTTTGGCATGTGTATCTTTAACTTATATTACAAATTCGGTGCCATATCAATCAGTCAATCAGGTGCCTTCAGACCCTAGCGGAGGACGATGTTTCCGCGATAGCACATAGATAATGATAAACTAATTTTCATTAGAAGTTTCCCTTGTTTCTACTAATAATATGTAAGAAATTAATACATTTCCAAACTGTCTAACATAAGAATTTAACACAATTACAAGTGTGTCTTTTTCTAAAATAATTTTTTTATTGCAATTATTATAGCATACCATTTCTTCAACTTCCATACTGAAAAAAATTAAAAACAAACACGGAATTTCACATGCATGCCTTGTATGGCCTCCAAAAATTCATCAAGCAATATTAAGGTCCAACCAAACCCTCAAATTATTTCCACAACCAGTGATAAATGCAGACATCCAATTCGAAACCAACTTTTTGCCGAAGTATGAGGAAATATAAAAAGTATTTAGTAGTTACGATGATATTTGTTTATGAAGCCACCAATCGGTAATAGCTACATAGAAAACTGCATCGAACGAGTTTGAATCTGAAAATAATCAATTTTTCAGACCAATGAGTCATTCTTCTTCCATTCAGTAAACTTTTATCATTCTAAATGTGTTATCTGTACTCTATGAAATCGTACGAAGAAGCTTATTAAATTTGTCTGGGTTCAGAACGTTATGGTGCTGCAACCAAGGCATGTTGCTTCGACGATTGCCTCGTGTGTACCTCAGTTGCTGGTTGAAATGCGTGTTGCAGCAACCGTTGCCTGAAATATCAAAATATTTTGATATTTTGTGATGGTTGCCGCAACGGTTGTCTCGTGAGTATCGTTGTGTACCAATTTTACTGGCTTAGTTCATTGAAAACCAGCGTGCTGAGAAGTTGTTTTTGCTTTTCGCGGAGTGAAGCACAAAGTGAAAGCAGTGAATTGTGAAGCAAACAAAAATGACAATTGAAAACAAATTAAAATTGGTTTGGTTAAGTTTCATCATGTCCTGCTATTTTTCGAATGTTTCTTCGTCCATCGTCATATAATTTCATTAGTCTTTTGTGTCATTTTCTTTTAATTCGTTCAACAATTTTTAATTTGAAGATTCTTATTTCTTTAAGTCAATTTTTTTACTACATTATTCTTTTCTTTTTTGTTGCATCTCCTCTTCCTCATCTTTATACAGCAGTTTGTCGAAAACATTAATTGCATAATAATTCCCTTAGCACATCATTCAGTTCGAACATTTGCCTTTCTTCCGCGTATTTCCTTTAGATTACACAGTACACACAGTAATGAAGCTGCTGCAACGGTTGCCCCGTGTGTACTGAACAAGAAAAACCGGTTGCCTCAACACGTTGCTTCGACGGTTGCTTCGTGTGTAAGTTAGTAGGGTGCATTGTGACCTTCCACCGGCACTTCATGTGCGCGTACAAGTTGTCGATCCGTCAGCGTCAGCTCTACTCTTCATGTGCCCGTACAATTTGTCGATCCGTCAGCGTCAGCTCTATGCTTCATATGCCCGTACAAGTTGTCGATCCGTCAGCGTCAGCTCTTGCTTGCGCGTGCAAGCAGTCCGTCCATCTCGCGCGTGCAAGCTGTCCGTCTATTCGTCCAACATGCGCGTGGGACATCCATCCGTTCAATGCACTTCGCTCTAAGGTATTTTCTTCGGTTAGACTTCCACCCCAAAGCACCCAAATGATGGTGCTGCAGTTCGATTACCTGCATTTCACTGATTCTGCTTCGATCAAGTGCATTCGGTCAAATCCAGTGCGATCGGTCGATGCACCGGAAAGCGAAAGTGGTGGGAACCCAAACTGTGGGAGCGTTGAGGTTTGCTGTCGCGGCACTTTAGGTCACGTAGGCCTCCGAACCGAGGCTTCGTGACGAACTTAAAATTAGGAATTGACTCAGTTCGATAAGGAGACCAAAGAATACGGTTGTACGGTTAAAACCTCGAATTAATTGTTTAAATCTTTAAAAAACTAAAAACCAAATTGTAGTAATAACTTGAAATTGAAATTGTGAACTATTTGAAAAACTAAATGATAGTTAATAAAGGTCTAACTAAATGCTATTTCAATAAATGGGTTTAATTGTCGATCACCGCTGTCGCAGTACTACTGTTGCGTTAATATACCTTTTACGAAAAAAAAACAAAGGGGAGTTTTGCGGGATGATGCGTGCTTACCGATCGGGGTTTGCTTTAATAAGAAAGTCTTGCTCTAAAGTTAGAATTTAAGTACAAGCAAGAGAAGCAAATTTTAGAACTAAGTACAGTAAGCGAAAGGCAACTTACGCGCTAACATGCCGCCAGCCTTGAATTAAGTTCCATATACATTTCATTAATTACGTGGTACAATATAAAGATAATACATATAAGTGGCTAATATAAAATTGTCAGCTAAACTACTTCATCGAATAGATCCCCCTTCGTTGGCAAGCGGCAAAGTTTCACTGCAGGACGAACACATTCTCCATCTGTGGTTCTAATGGTGGCAACTCGTATAAGACCGTCTGCTCCTGGATTACACTTTAATACCCTGCCAAGTTTCCGTTTATTTGGAGGAATACGATCTTCATGGATGACAACAACATCATCTACTTGCAGGTTGGGCTTTCGACGAAACCATTTGACCCTGCGTTGCAGACTGATGAGATATTCGTCACGCCATCGTCTCCAAAAATGTTGTCTCATAGTGGAGATTACATGCCAACGTTGGTAAATATTGGCCTCATTGAATTCAGTTTCAGGCTCTGGCAATGCTCTCAATGGCTCACCAGGCGGTATAAAGTGACCAGGCGTTAGGACTTCCAAGTCATCCACGTCGGATGCATGTGAACAGAGGGGCCGCGAGTTGACACAAGCTTCGACTTCTGTTAGGAGCGTATTGAATTCTTCAAATGTCAGCAACGTACCACCAAGAACTCTTCTAAGGTAATATTTGATACTCTTAATGCCAGCTTCCCAATAGCCACCCATGTGAGGAGCATTAGGTGGGTTAAAATGCCAAGTTATGTTGCAGTCTATAAAATATCTGCTCACGGTCTTATCAGCCATGCGTTGACGGAGCATGACTCGTAGTTCCTTCTCAGCACCGACAAAATTATTGCCGTTATCAGAATGCATATGTTGGCAGTAGCCTCTTCTATTAACGAATCGTTTGAAAGCGTTGATAAGAGCTACAGACGTTAAGTCGCCTACAAATTCAATGTGCATGGCACCGGTGCTCATACATATAAATGAGCAGCCTTTTACCGCTTTTGCTCCTCTACCAGCTGAAAATGTGTAGGAGTATGGGCCTGCGAAGTCTACTGCACTCTGGAGGAAACAACGTGAATACGTCAAACGGTTAATTGGCAAATCCGCCATGGTTTGTTGGAGCGTTTTACGATTTAATCGCTTGCATTTAGCGCAATGGTGATAGACCCTTCGTACCACATCGCGAGAATCAAGTACCCTAAACCGCCGTTGCAGAACTGTTCGCATAATTTGAGGTCCACCATGTAACGTGAATATATGAATGTCCCATATGATGAGTGTAGCGATAGGTGATTTCTTCGGTAAAATCATAGGGTGTTTAACATCATTAGAGACGATAGCATGTCTAATGCGACTTTTCATATAAAAATGGTTGTAATCGCAGCAAAGTGCTCCGCAGAGGGATTGGCTTATTTGATCTACAAACTGAAATTTCATTAGCAAAATAGTGGTTCTGGGTATACTTTACTTAAGCAAGTTCAGCGTTCTGCAATTCGTTGCACGTTAGAGACCCAATCGAAGCAATACCTTGATTTCCTGCTCTCTTAGCGCGTATGTTAGCCAGAAATCGCAAGAGATATGCAGTTTGTCTCTTTAATTTGGTGAATGAAGAATATTTCGTCAATAGTGCCAAGAATTGCTGCGATTCAGCAATATGAACTACAGGTTTGCGAGGCTTTAACTCTAAGTCTGTTGTAGGTTGTACCGATAAATGATGATTCCAGCTAGCATTAAGTTCTCTTAACCAGTCTGGACCATGCCACCATAATATATTTTGAATAAGATTAGAAGGCGTGATTTCTCTAGATGCGCAATCCGTAGGGTTGTGCTCGGAAGACACATGACTCCAACATTCTGGGGGAAGCACCTCGTGAATTTAAGCCACTCTATTAGCTACAAAAGTAGACCAACGACTTGGATGTCCTTGTAGCCAAGCTAGAGTGATGGCGGAATCAGTCTAAGCATTTAGTGGTATATTTTCAATACCCAAACTCGACACCACATATCGCGTAAGTTTAGCAGCGAGATGGGCTGCGCAAAATTCAAGACGAGGTAATGTGGTTGGCTTGAGTGGTGCAACTTTAGTTCAAGCAGCAACCAAAGTGACAACGATGTCACCTAAATCATCAACCGTTCGAGTGTAAAGTGCAGCTTCATAAGCGCTCTCGGATGCATCAGCAAAAATATGAAATTCCGTGAATAATCCAGGTTGTCCGGTGCCAATCCAGCGAGACAATGTAAGTGTAGAGATTTTCAGTAGATCGCTGCGATGGGCAAGCCATTGTTGAGCAATAGTAGCGGGTACTGAGTCGTCCCAATCAACATTTGTTTGCCAGAATTGTTGAAACCAGATTATAGCCTTTAAGGTGCATGGTGCTATCAGGCCCAGTGGATCGAATAAGGTACTGGCATCGGATAGAAAAGCTCTTTTAGAGAAAATTGTAGGAAGTTCTTTCAGGCATAGGGTGAAAGTTAAGCAGTCTTCTTCCGTATTCCATATCATACCCAAAGTACGAACATCTTGATCGTCAGCTAGGAGGTAGGCATTTGTTTTTGAAATGTGTGGTATCAGATCGTTGCAATTAGTGGCCCACTTTCGTAGCTCGAAACCACCAGTACAACATACCGTGTAAATATCTTTCTGCAAGTTAATGAGCGTTTTAGCAGACGTGAGCAAATCGTCCATATATAAATCACGGCAAATAACATGTGTGGCTTCCTTGTACTTCTCGGCGACGTCTATGGCAGTTTGTTGAAGCGACTGGATGGCCAAGTGTGATGCGGCGGCTACTCCATATGTAACGCGTAACATGCGAAAATCTTGGATCGGCTCGTCTGACCTTTCTCGCCATACTACACGCTGATAATTTGTATGATCATCAGACACAAGAACCTGGCGGTACATATTTTCTACGTCAGCCGTCATGGCAAAGCGATGCTTTCTAAAACGCAGCAGAATAGACAGAAGCTCTTGCTGAAGCGAAGGCCCGATCATCAGAGCACTATTAAGAGAGTAACCTGTGGAAGATTTCATTGAAGCATTGAATACGACACGTAACTTGGTCGTTGAGCTCGTAGTCTTCAACACTGAATGGTGAGGCATGTAGTAGCATTTCGCCGGTAAATCATACACCTTTTCCATGTGCCCCATTTAAATTAGTTCTCGCATGAGCTCAGTGTACATTAAACGAAGGTTTTCATCCGTGCTGAATCGCCTTTCCATTCGCTGTAAGTTTCGAACTGCAATAGAGCGTGATTCACCCAATGGCACATCCTTCTTTAAAGGCAATCGAACAATAAAGCGGCCGTCTGGTGCGCGGCGGTGGGTTTTGTTAAAGTGTTCTTCACAATGTAACTCTTCTGAAGTTAAATGCCTTTTCATCGGAAGCTCTTCCATTTCCCAGAATTTACTGACGACTCGTTCTAAACCGAAATCGCAATGTAGATTTCGGATATCCAATTTTCAAAGAAATGGTCCTGCACAACCGAAGAGAACCCAACCGAAGACGGTTTTCTGTACCAATGGTGTATCTGGTGGTCCCTTACGCAACTCAGTCAGGAGGAACTTGCCCATTTCATCTGTTCCAATCAAAATGTCGATACGTCCTGGTTTTGAAAACAGTGGATCTGCGAGCGGTAAGTTCTGGATATGGTCCCAGTCTGTTACCTGTAAATGGGTGGACGGCAAGTCATTGGTTATTTTCGGCAGAATAATTACCTCCATTTGGAAAAGTTCTTCGTATGATGAAGGCGACAGTGTAACCGTTGTTTCTGCTCTCGCCCTACCTCCTTGTGCGGACCCAATTCCCGTCACAACAACATCAGATGATCGCCTTGGTAAATGTAGTCGCTGCACACAAGACTCTATTATAAAAGAAGCATTCGAACCATTGTCAAACAATACTCTAGCAGTTTGCCATCGTCCTGCGTTATCTTGCACATTAACGACAGCGGTGGCCAATAATACCACCTTTTCAGCATAAACCTCCACAGCGTCAGAAGATTCCGCAACTGTTATTTGCATAGCAACAGCAGATTTTACCTTCGTAACGTCGAGCATTGCGGTTAATACTGGTTGACCACCATTCGTTGGGTTAAGTGAACAAATAGAGCGGTTCTTGGCGGTGTTATGAGAAATTTCGGCGCTCTTTGCAGTCACCATGTCACACCTGTCGTGCAGGAGTGTATGATGGCGTTCACGACAAATACGACACGTTGATGTACTATTGCATTTGGTCTTATAATGCCCTAAGCTCAAACAATTCAAGCACGCACCTTTTTTTCTGACAAAAACAAGAAAAATGGAAATATGAAACATGTTAAGCTAATAACAGATTTAAATAATAAAGATAAATACATAATTCACTATAGAACTCTTCAGCAATGTCTTAGTCATCGCTTAGTTTGGAAAAAAATTCATAAAATTCTTAAATTTAATCAATCAGACTGGCTGAAAAAATACATTGATTTAAATAATCATCATTACGTTAGCAGAAACTGATTTTGTTAAAAAAATTTTTAAGATAATGAATAATGCAGTTTATGGTAAAACTATGGAAAACGTAGATAAGAGAAAAGATGTTAAATTAGTATGTGAATGGGAAAGTCGACGTAAAAGATTAGGTGCTAGAGCTCTCATAGCAAAGTTTAATTATCATAGTGCACTAAAGTTTTCTGACGTCATGATGGCAATTCAAATGAATAAAGTTAGCGCTGTTTACAATAAACCAATTTATGTTCGTTTTGTGGTTTTAGAGTTATCAAAATTGAAAATGTATAATTTTCATTATGATTACATGAAACCTAAGTATCAACACAATATTAACTTAAACTACATGGATACTGATTCATTTATTTATGATATTAAGACAAATGATTTCTATGATGATATTCGTGATGATATTTATTCACATTTTGATATGTCTGCATATCCACTACAGAATGTTTTTAATTTTCCATTGGTGAACAAAAAAGTTTTAGGTATGTTTAAAGATGAATGTAATAGGAAAATAATGAAGGAATTTATTGGCTTGCGAGCAAAAATGTATTCTTGTAAAATTGATGAGGATGAAAAAGAAATTAAAAAAATCAAAGGTATAAAACAATCTGTTACAAATAAACTTACTAATGATGATTTTAAAGTGGTTGTTTAAAAAAAAATTATATTTTGATTCAATGTACATTTTTAGATCTAAGTTGCATCAGGTATATACACAACATATTTGTAAACTAGTATTAAGTTTTTTGGATGATAAGATATTTGTAAGAGAAAATGGAGTTAAAACCTTTGCATGGGGTTACTATAAAATAAATAAACAGTGAAAAAGACAACAATTTGTAAATTTTTTGAAAATTATATTTTTCAAATAGAAATTTCATACATAAATGTCCACAATTAAAAATATATATATTAGGGTGGGGCGATTAGTATGGAATGAAAAAAATCTTAATGGGCGCTTCGCGTTTCTGATTCTTGGGATTGTACTGAGCAAAAAAGTCCACTAGACCATACGTCTACGGTAAAAATCTAGCTTCCAGATTTTGACTTGCAGTTTTTTCTCAGACTTTATTTTTTTGGAAAATTTGCAAATTTTCTTAGGCTCATATTTCGTAAAGTATTTGAAATTTTGACTTATTTTCAAAAGTAAAGTTGTAGCTATTGTCTCGGGCTACAATTTCTCTGAACATATTACTTAGAAAAAACTTCGTTTGCATATATATATATATATAATCTTTAATTTATCCTTATTCTGTACGTTGTTCTAACTGTGGCAGATATTTTACTTTCAGGAATTATTTATTGAAATAGAAGCATTTTGCGTTGGATTCAGCAGAATTAAAGAAGCTGTGGGATTATACCGGCTTTTAAAGCATTTGGAATTAGGAGAGTCTGGACCAACGGCAATTGCGGTAAATGTACCAACTACTTCCAACAAATGTGAAAAGATATCTTCAAACAAGATTAATATATGACTGACAAATTTACTTATGTCATCAAAACTCCTAAGCTAATATGCCTAAGAGAAAACGATGTTATTTTAAATAAATGAAATTTAATAAATGTTGAGAAATTTTGGAAACATAATATTATTGGATTAGAAGCTGTTATGAAAATGTATATTTTTTCTAATTATTAAGAAATATACCAATGTAATATTTGGAATTAAAGATTTTTTGACAATATATATAATAGAAATTGAAGTCTTCTTAAAATAAACAAATAATAATAAAGTAAATAATTCTGAAGAGAAATGACATGAAAAAAATAAACAATTGCAATCAATATTGATAACCCCATTTTATAAATCTGACACTGCACTAGGGGCAAAATAGCGATATTTTTGGAATTAATTGTAGTTTTAAAGCTAGACCTTTAAAATTTTGCGCGAATTTAACTAACACCAAAATGGAATTTTGGTATATTTTTTTTTTATTGGGACCACGCCTTCTTCCGCCTACCCATTAAAACATTAGGTCAGGTTTTGGCATAAATTCGGCATTGGTGCACCTCGGCTTTTTTTATTTTCGTTATTTGAAATATATATCACTAGAAAGCTATTTCAAGAATCTGTAAGTTTGCATCTAAAAATATTTAGTTTATAAACCCATTAGGGGCCAGTACTAAAAAAACAATTTCTTAACCTCACTTTTTGGAAAAACCACTTAAGTTTAATGTGTTTATTTTTTTGGTGGACTCAGATGATAGACAAGGCTTCAGCCTTTTTGTTAAGGTATAAAACTGCTCATTAACCCTTCAAAGACCGGAGATATTTAAATTAGGCTTACATTTTATTTTCCAGAAACTTTGTTAAAGCTTAAATTATTGAATAAGATAGTTGAATAAAGGTAAGTTGAATTAAAGTAAGGTTGGCTCAACCGGATGCCTGAAAAAAATATCATATGAGACAAATTCTAATATGCCTTTGTCATTTTACAAACCATATATGAATATAGATTTTCTAACTTAATCGTCTTCATTTTCTTCTTCCAACTTAATATTCTCCAGTCCAAAACTGTCAATTTCGTCGGCCTCATCCTTTTCTGCTTCATTTTCATTTTTATCACCCTCTAATGTGTTTGAAAAGTCAATACCAGGTGTTTCGAAAAGGGCAATGACTTCTCTGGGCAGGCTCTTCTTTTTGTTGGTATTTTTTCGTTTTGTTAAACTTAGGGTGGACATTAATGGGTCTGAAGAATCCAATGCTCTATTAAAAACGTCTGTTATGTTATCCAATCGGCTACATTTCCTTGCATGCGATCTCCTGTCGCTTTTATACAGCTTGTTTCTCGCTTCTGATGCATTTTCTCCTAGAACTCCAACAGGAAGTATGCAAGTACCCATTATTTGGTGCCCATGTACCAAAATTTTGTGCACAGTTGGAGACATTGGATACCAAGAATACTTTTCAAAATAAATATTGAATGTTTGGCCACAAAAGTTTTTGAATTTTTCTGTATCAATATTATATTCACAAGAGATGGCAATCAATATAATGTAAAAGTGTTTGAGAATATTTAAATCGAAATTTAAAATGGGAGATAAAAGCTCAACATTTCTAAATGCTCTTCTTGCAGTATTTCCATCGTTGCGATTTCCACTGCCATTTTGTTTGGGTTTGTCTACATTGAGACCCATTTCCGTCCACAACCTTTCTTGAAGGTACTGTTTTCGCAAAGAGACTTTGACTTTGTCGTCATTTTTAACACGCCATATCTTTAATTCCATTCTATACGAGATTTTTAATACAAATTCAAAAAATCTTATCCATGCATGTAAAGGGCTTACGCCATATTTAAGATTATTTGGTTTAACGCCAAAGATTTTCGAGTTAAAGTCATGGGTTTTTAACAGTTGATTTGGCTTAGCACCACATAGTGGGCAGGATTGACATGAGTTGGTACCAGTTAAAATATTCAGAACTTTACCATCTATAAGAGTCATATGTGCTTCATATTTAACAAGAATGTTTTTGCCCTTGTGTACATAGATGTGTTCTTGGATGTTTTTAATTTGAATATCTAACTTACTATTTTCACTTAAAATAAGTTCAGTAGTTTCTTTTATAAATTCCATTTTTAGAGGCCGACAGAATCTGACAGACTGTGGAGAGTTATTTAGCCAAATAACTCTATTTAGTTCATCTATTAATTTCAATGGAACTATGGTTGTCACAAAGAGTGAATGGTCTAGTCCAATATGTTCATCCAATTCAAAACGTTGTTTATATGAACTCTGTCCTGTCGAACCATCGAACCCATAACTTACAATTAATTTGCAATGTGTTGGTGCAGCAACATCAAGGACGTCCTTCTGCATTTCAAGTATGCGATCAGCTGTATGGTCCAGTAAATTTTGCATTGTTACTTCTGTTTTAGTATCACAATAGCTGATTTCCTTAGGTCTGCATTTCAATTTTGATTTTACAATCTCGGAGTAAGGGGGATAAATGTCACATCCGTGCTGCTTATTTAATGCTTTCATGTTAATGTATTGCTGCTTTGTAAAGCCATTTTCAATTAAAAAAGCGAATGCTTCATCAGCACTTATTGGCAACGGATCACTCCTTTCCAGTTTCCTTATAATTCCTGTTATGTTCTCGTTGCTAACAGCTTTTTTCAACACAAATGCAGTTTGTTTTTCGTTGGATTTTTTAGCTGAAACGGAAGCAGCGTGCAATAAAAGAGGTGTTGAATGTTTTTGTTGTGCGGCAAGCTCAGATGCTAACTTTCTCTTCAAACGAGGCCCTGCATCAGTATAGTCTAAATGCCTCCGACCTCGTTTATTGCCGGGCAAGCCGCAATCACATATTTCAATAGTTATATTGGATGCAAGCCAACGCGAGTGTTTTTTTTTAAATCGGACAAGTATTCGATTGCATTTTGGTAAATTTAATTTTATGAAAGCAATAAATTGCTAGACTTTTTCTGTAATTAACTGATGTTGCTCATCTGATAAGTTTTGCTGTTTAATGTTCTCCAAAATAAATTCTTTTACACTATCTGCTTGTCGATTTTTGCTGCTCCAAACTTCAAGCAGTGTTGAATGGCAAAACTCGTATGAAACTACAAAATGAAGTTTTTTCCCAAATGGAACAAAAAGGAGCAAAAAGTGTTAATGATGTTTGATTATATACAGTTTGATTAATAACTTTTAAAAGAAATATTGCAAATACCTTTCTATACACAGAAGTTATATTCCACACAACACACGTATGTTTGTTAGTTTCGACCTATAATAACACACCAACAAAGCACTGAATTACTAGACAATAACACACAACTATTTTTTAAACTATATCACAAATTGTTTTACATACCTTGTCTAACTTCTTCCATATTTAAACTTTTTCACAATGTTTACAATTAATGTTTTACTCACGATAAAGTTAGTAAAAATTTCGCGCGCATTTTCTGTTCATAATGCAACCTTGAAACAGCTGACTTTTTCCTTTCATTTAATTTAATTTTAATTTGAAAGGATTAATCACAATAATAAATTATTATAACTAATTTAAGAAGAAGAGTCATAGCTACCAGGGCCTTCAACTCGATTTTAATATATTATTTTACATATTTACTTATTTAGGTATTTAAATATAATTTTGGATGTGGCATTCTTTTAAGAATTTATTGATCTTTGTTATGTTATTCTTTGATGTATCTTTTAGAGAATCACTTGGAATCTGGTTATGGAATATATTTTTACGGGTTTTTTGGAAGTTGGGGCAGTTATTTAGCAGGTGTAACGAGGATATTGATTCCCCACAGAATTGACAGTTAGGTAACGGTTCCCCACGTAGCAAATGCTCGTTTGAGCATTTGGTGTGTCCGATGCGGAGTCGTACAAAGTTTTTTGTTTGTTGGCGAGAGCAAGTTACAGGATAATATGGTTTCATTCCATCTGTGTTGAAGGTGGTGTAAAAGTGTTTATATTTTTTCCAAGTGCAATAGTTCGTGGCAACATGGAGAGATACTATATGTCGCAGTAGGTCTTTAGTTTCTGTGACTTGGAAGACGTAGTTTGGAGCCGTAATTGAGTCTGCAGCAGCTATATCTGCAAGTTCAGAATGGAGTTAAAGAATTGGGATAAAAGATGCAATTTGTGCTAAATACTAAGAAATAGTAGAGTTAGATACTAACAAACAATATAGTTAGATATTGACAAAGAGGAGACTTGTATATTAGGTTGTTTGACAATTTCTCCTTAGATGCGCTGTAAAAGTATAATCTTCAGAAATGTGTATTGTTCAAGTATTTGTCAGTACATTCAGACTCGCGCGACTTGAACTTTGTGTGGATGAAAAATGTTAGCACCGGGAAGACAATTTTCATCCTCAAAAGGAGCACGCTTAATGCTACATGAGGAATTGTCCCTTCGGTGGGGTGCGACTGCGCCCCAATAATTTGTCCATGTATATAAATCGCCTGCTATTTCCGTAGGGCTTTGGTGGCCCGCATCAAGTATAAGACTGTCGATGGGTTATGCTTGGCGGTATGTAGCAAGTATACACTGTTATTATTCCAATGGTTACTTTGGTATATCCATTACCACTAAGCCTCCCGCTGATTTGCGGATAGTCTGGCCCCATACACCCACAGCGCTATTTTCCGCTATTGTCTAGTGCCACATGCCATTTTGTCCTTATATGTCTCACTGAGTACAGCCACTTTGCGCAGCATAGTGTATAGTGTGTCTTCTTGTTACAGCCTCTGGCATTGGGGCCCGCTTCCGCATATTTAAAGCAAATAAGGAATATAAATATCGTCGCAAATTTAAATATTAATAAGACTCGAAATGTGGTAGGTCTTTAAATTTAAATGTTGTTTAAGTTCAAAATCTATCGCTATATATTTGCAATTTTATGCAAAGTTTCGGTTGCTAACCACCAGTCTTTTAGCGTTGAATAACGCTTTTCGCCACGGCATTCCTGCAATTTCAAAATGAGAGTGTCAAATTTTGAGAAAAGAAAGGGTAAACTGGTGAGTGCGGGTATGTTACACAGCAAAGTTAGGGCCAAAAGAGCAGTGAGGCAAGGGGTATATTTGAGTAAGCTGATTGCTTTTTAGTTGCTTTACATTAGGGACTCTTAAAAATGCCACGGCGTATTCGTGCCTTCAACAAAGCAACAATGTATGTTAATGTTTATTATTTATTATTTGGCAATGTATGTGTGATCAAAAGAACCTGAGCGGCGCCGCTTTACATGTTGAAATTTGCTTCAGTCGCTTCAATGCAATCATGCTGATAATATCTATGTTTGTTGTCACAATATTTCACAATAATAAAATTATAAATTTAATGTTCTATAAAACTTTAAAAGATTTCTAGCGTTATTTATTTTATTAAAAATTAGTACTCCAATTATAATTTGTAATTTTAGTTAATATGCGAATACAGACATGAATTAAACTATTAACGCTTTGTGTTGTCAATATACAATTATAATTGTAGCAAGTATACATTTTAACATATTGAATATTTTATTCTGTACTTATGGCCAAAGTCTCTGAATAAATAATTTTCAAAATTTTTTTCGTCTTTTATAAATTATTTACCTCATGCATTAATTATTTTATAAACAAAAAAAAGTTATTCAACGTACGACGTTACGATACATCGAGACTGCCTGCTTATTAACCATCTTATTGATTACCTGATTTCCAGAAGTGATGGGTCCACAGGGGTTGGATTAAGTAGGAACTACCTATACCTGCAGTATTTGCTCTCGAATAAACTTCACTCGCTTCCCACTATTTTTTTTTTTTTTATTGTAGAAGAACGTATCTACAATTTGTTCACTTTGCGTTTTACTAGAACCATCCTTTAAATTTTGGTCAAGGCTGAGTGTAACTGTTCTACTGGAGAGTCAATACTTGTTTGTTGAAATGATGCTCTATGTCATATTGTTTACAAAAGCCCTGAAATAATTTGCTAGTGAACTCTGATACTGTGTCACAGATTATCTCTTTAGGTATAGCATAGCCGTTAAAAAATAGTTTCATAGCTTTTAAGATTAATTGCTTGTTTTTAGATGTGAGTGTATACGAAAGATGCAAATTGTTACATCTTTATTTATTTTATGGAAAACATTTTTCAAAATTGAAATATAACTCTGCAATGCTTGCCTTGGACCAAGTTTTCGACCTCCCTGGTGGTCGCTTTGACTTTGAAAATCAAAGAGAAACGGGGAAAGAAAAGAAGAAGAACTGCGAGGTGATAGTGAGTTGGTCTTTGACTTTATACGGCGAATGGTCGTTTTGAATCGAGGAAGCTATTTGAGTCTTGTGAGTGTCGTTCGTCTGGTCAGATAAGAAATTCGCTTACTAGAGCAGTGAATTGGAAACATTGAGCATAGTATAATTACAATTAGGAAAGTAGTGAAAATTAATTTGAATAATATTAATAGATTACATATAACGCGGTAGAATGAGTCAATATGAAATGGATAAATTAGGAACTTGAAGCATAGTATTGAAATAGCTAATTAATGATATAATAATCTATAAGTGATATAAACCAAAAAGGAAGAAGACGAAAAGATAAACTGCGAACTCCAATGTTCTGGTGGTAGAACCTCTTGTACATCCGCGACGCGATTTGCGACAAACACTGACAAACGACTTGGGATACCTTGCAGCCAAGCCAACGTTACCATGGAGTCGGTCCAAGCACACAGCCTTTCGAGTTTGCGGCCGAAACTTGTTTGTATTTGGCGAACTAGTTTTACGCCTAGATGAGCTGCACAGAGTTCCAATCGGGGCAAGGAAGTAGTCTTCAGAGGCGCTACCCTATTTTTCGTAGCGATCAGCACAACTTTCGCCTCGTCGTCCGGCGCTTGGGTGCGGCAATAAATAGCGGCAGCATAAGCAGCTTTCGAAGCGTTGAGCATAGCCGGTATAACCCCATCAGGACCCGCTGACTTGTACGGGTCGAAGGAGCCTATCGCCCACGCAATCTTGTCCTCCATCACGATATCCGACACGTCGGTCCCTGAAACACGTGCAAGATTTACCGATTGCGTATGGACGGTTTGCGAGTCCGTGCAACCTGGAAAGTGCGTTTCCATCAAAACCTCCATGGACTCCTGTCATGAGCCAGTCTATGAGCCATCCCGTCTCTTCACACTGTCGAGAACCGTCGCGGTTCTGGACAGTATTTTCCTGAGTCTCGATGCCTCATTTACCGACTCCAGAGTTCCGTAGAACTGTTGCCAGGACTCCCTTTTTGCAGCATTAATTTTGCTTTTATACTAATTAAAACTGACTCTATAATTTTCCCAATGCTCTTCGAGCCGACTGTTTTTGGCCTTGTTGAAGAGTCCTCTTGACTTTTTCCTAAGCAGTCCTAACTCAGCGTTCCACCAAACCGGTTGTGGTTTAGCACGCGGCCTAGTCAAGGGACAAGATAGGTCAAAGGATTGTTTCAGTATTCCCGTAAGATGACCTACCGCCTTATCAATGTTAGCATTCCCTTCGCCGACCTTAACTTTCATCAAAGTAAGTTTTTGGGTCGCCAGTTTTGAGAATTTGGACCAGTCAGTCTTTTTTGGGTTCCTAAAAAGCCGTGGGGTCACTACCTCGGAGTAGACTGAGAAGCGTATCCGACTATGATCCGAAAAGGAACAGGCATCAGATACTCTCCAGTTGTCGACCCTTATGGTATTAGACCCAGTGGCCAGAGTGATGTCAATCACTTCCTCCCTAACCCTATTACGAAACGTTGGCTGATTTCCCTTGTTACATAAAGTTAGGCGAGTGGAGAGAATGTAATCAAAAATGGAGTCACTCCTTCCATTGGTATCAGTGCTGCAGCCGGCCACTATGCCCAGTCCGCGTGACTCACCGTAGGCGATAAGTTGCCGGAAGATCTGTGGTGGCAGCCGTTCCTCGTTGTACGGAAAGTATGCGGACGTTAGCAACAAACTAGGTTTGTGCCTATGCTCGCATACCACCTTTGTAAGGTCTCCAGTGCTGTAGGGAGTAAGAAGAAAAACATTAATGTCCTTTTTGGCCACTATGCACGTTCTAATCTTACCTTGTGTTTGTGGAATGTAGAGACGATAACCATCCATCCCGAGTCCGCTTACCTTACCTCTGACGAGCCAAGGCTCCTGAACAAGGGCTACGTCCGCATCGTCCTCTGCGATGAGCTTCATTAAATTGAGCGAGGCTGAGATGGAGTGATGCAAATTAATTTGTACCACCTCTAGCTTCCTCTCCATTGGTTTTTGGCCGGTTACCCGGCACGCAAACCTTAAGGGAGCCGAACCCGAATCTAATGCAGTTATCGCTCCTTAATTTTGATAGCGACGCGGAGTCCACTGCGAGCACCGCGTCACTTCCCACTCCATTTTTGCAGGGGATCACGGAGATCACCCGCCACTCTGCCGAATTCAGTGACTGGTTCTGCAGTCAGATCAGCTTGAGTATGTCCGGAACCGGAGGTGGAATCTACTCCGAAACAACCGGGCGGATCGGAAGCAGAGAACGAGGCACCAAGTGGGTCAAGGCCGCTAATTGCACGCGTTAAGAAGTCCAGAGACCTCTTGTTGATGCAACCGACTACCTTAACCCCACTCTGCCAGCCGGCCCCGTCAAACTGCAGCTCCCCGCCATCAGCCACGACCATCTCCGCCATCAGGCGCGCCTCTACTAGCAACCAATTTTCGGCGTTATCTTCCCATCAGGGTCGACTCTGTCGATGATAGCTACCTGTAGCTCCATCTGTGATTCGAAGGAGGCCGATGGCTTCGGCTTTTTTGAAGCCCTCTGAGCCTGCTCATCGGACCCAACTCTTTTTGGAGTTTTGCCCGATGCCAAGCCATGTGGCTCCTTCGAAGAACAAGGCTTTGGCTTTGGCGACACCTTTACGCGGTCACCTGTGGCCTTGTCCGGCTTACCATTTTTCCTGGAGGTCGTAGCGTTGTCAATATCAGACTTTGCCCTAGCAATTCCCTGCTCCGTTTTATTGAATGAACTGGCCGCAGCGTTATTTTTCTCAAACCTTACTACGAACTTTTCATTCTTTTTAATGAGATCCTTCTCCCTTTTTGTAAAGGAGGAAGGTTCTTTCGCCCTCATTTTACGAAGATGGTAAGCCGAGCGCTTATAGCCATTTCTGGCCTTTTGCTCTTTTGTGAGGCTTACCACCTTCCTTGTCTTCTTCCCCGGCTCAGGAGCATGTGGAGCGGAGGGCTGAAAAGGACTGAGTAATTGCATCTCAACATCCGAGTCTATGTCGTAAACATTGCTGACCTGTGACAACGAGTCGTCATCGGTTGCGTGGTCTATGCGCAAGCCCGGAAGTTGAGATCCTCTGCGATCCCCCTCAGCCTCCACCTCACAGACCCCTTGCCTACCCAAATTTGGCTTGGAGACCCTCCCAGTAGCACTAGCAGACTACGCGGCCTGGGGTACCACGGCGATGCCTGAGGAGTTGCTAGATATCGAGGCCAGGTGGCCTCCTCGCCAACCACCTACCGTCGGTACTGGGGATCCGACTCCCTGCACCTTAAATTCTTCTTCGTTTGTTTCAGACATCATGTTTCAGAACATAAAAAACACCCCTCCCACTGGGGTTTCTTTACAGTCTACCACCCCATGCACAAAAGACTCCGAAAACCGACAACTTCTAACATGGAGAAAACAGAAGTCGTTGTGTGCGTTGTAGATCTTTGTTCGTTACTCATCGGTCGGTCTGTCTAAAAACACTGGCGGCCCTGCCAGGGGGCAGTATATGGCCTTGGGTAAAAACAGCCCGACGAATCTGTGCAAGTTAAGCCCCCACACCACGCCAAGGTGCCTACCATAATGGGAGTCAAAAGTGGGTAGTTGTATATCACTTTCTGTAGTGTTCAATATCTTGACATGTGGCAGGCCATTCAAAGGTACTATTGAATTACATACAAATTACAGGCAGAATTTGCATACTGTGAACAACCCTGTCTTCCTCTTACTGTATATGTATCAAATGGATTGATTCAGAACGAGCTTGGTCGGCAGAAATCCTCTTAGCTGTACCCTCCACGCGGGTGCGGACCGGGCAATGGGCATCACGGTTTGCAGTGCTGTTGCGGGGTCTACCTGATTTGAAGCAATGCAGATAGGTGGTGCCTAGCCAAGATCAATATATGAACTCCCTCCCTTCCCTCTTGGCGGAGAACTATATATGTTGTGCCCCAATAGGTGACGGAGGAGCTAGTATAAGATCATTGCTAAAAAGGTACCTGACGGCAGGTATAAAACGTTAGGGATAGAGGCTTCCCGAAACAAAAACTCACAATGGAGGTCAATGATGTAGAGATGCGGGTTGGGATATCAGCCCAAACGTCGGTGGGAGAAGTGGCTATTACCACCGGCGAGCACAGTGAAGCTATAAGGTGTGTCGCCAGCGGCCATATTTCTGCTGTAAAGCGAGCAGTTTACAGCAGACGCACAGATACTGCCAACACAACAATGACGTTCGCTCTGCGACGCACAGGGGCCATAGTCCAGACTCGGACCTCGAAAGTGTAGCGAGCGTAAACACAATCAACGAAGACTCGCTACTTCGCTCTCCGGCCAAACTCGAAAGTGTCAGTTCTGATCGCAAGAAAGGGCCTAGAGCTAAGCCAAGTAAGGAGGAGATGAAAGCGAAAGCGCGATACAAGGCCGCGGTAAGAGTACACGACCGACTTAGCACCAAAATCGACGTGACTCAGCAAAGGGAAGGAACGGTTGGCTTGGGCTAAGGAGGAAGTTGAAAAAGGATTTCTCAACTCTCCCAGGGTGTGCCGCATCGGATCCGAAATTCGCGAATTGGTTAGAGGAGCAAATTGCTGAAAAAAGGCAACGCTCTACCAAAAGCGAAGGAAAGATTCCCATCAGGAAAAGGAAGTGCAATGACGGTGCTGTGAAGCCAAGCGTCAAACACGATACAGAACGACCTACAACGTCCAAAGCAGCGACGGCGGCTAATGAGATTACCAAGAAACACTTAATCGTGGCGCTCATAATCCGCAGTAATCCGCTGGGACAAATGACGCAAGAACGGTGGAAAGCGGTGGAGATGAAGCTGCTTGAAACCCTATTCGCAAAAATGTACGCAGACCCCAGCGCACCTATGCCAGCATTTGACGGAGCAGGATGGTTTGGCGGCGTCAAAATCATTAAATGCAAAGACGATCCTTCTCTAAAGTGGGTAAAGGAAGCCGTAAAAACGCTTCACTGTCTGTGGGAGGAGGCATTGATTGAAATTGTCGATCGCAGCTGCATTCCATCGGTACCGAAGGCGAAGGTGCTCATACCGCGCCTGGTGAAATGTGTGGAGGCTCTGTTACTATTACAACGACAAAATCCGGACGTGCCGACGAGCTAAGTGTGGCTAAACCAGCGAATACTGAGGGAGGCCAAAATTACATCTTGCAGATCAATAAGACGGCAGAAGATATACTTTATCCACGGTTTCGGAAGATGGCGTGGGGAGTTGGTAGCGTGTACTTTCGCCTCAAAAAACGTAACTCGGGTGATGATAACCAAAACACGCTCGCGACTGGGTGGAGGTGGAAAAACCTCTTGGCCTGGAAGAGGTCTTGAAAGCCTCTCTGAACTTACGGGATGTGGAGAAGGGTGAGTTGGAGGAAACATCCAACCCCGGGAGGGAGCCAGTGCCGCATGCTGAAGGCTCTTCAAATCAATTTCCACAAAAGCAAACTCGCTTCAACTGAACTGAATATGGAGGAAGTCGGCTACGATGTAGTGTTGGTCCAGGAACCATGGATAGCCTCGGGTAACTTGGTTTCCGGCTTAAATTCACAAAATTATAATACCTATATCCCAAATGTGACAGATAGGGTAAGAAGAGCGATACTGGTGAAGAAAAGTATAAATTCTTATATTAATCTCAATCTCTCCACAGATGATCTGACGGTGGTGGCCGTAAAAGGCGGCAAGGATGAGCTACTACTCCTTGCGTCTTGCTACATGCCACACGAGGACGCGGCGCCGCCAAGTGAACTTCATAGGCTGGCGGAAGCAGCCAGACAAAGGAAGCAGGCTTTGGTGGTGGGATCCGATGCAAACACGCATCACACGGTATGGGGAAGTGCCAATATAAATGAAAGAGGTGAGTCACTACTCAACTTTATTCTCCAAAGTAGTCTAGAAGTAGCCAATAGGGAGGAGGAACCAACATACTTGAAGAACGTAATAGACGTAACACTCTACACAAATAATTGTATTTATGGTAGAAGACTGAAGAGTGCTTAGTGCACCATCACTTTTTGACCACAAATATATAAGTTTCTCTGTTACATTCTCGACTAAATATAAAAATTTAAACTTCAGGAATCCCAGAAACACGATCTGGGATTTGTACAGGAAGATACTAGAAAATAAACGAATGAGACCAAGAAGGTACAACTCGCACGTTGAACTTCAGTCGAAACATCCCTAGTGGAACAAGGATCTGGGGTTGCAAAGGCGGTAGGTACTTGAATTCTTTAAGTTGTCCAAAGTAGCTGACTATGAGTTATGTTGGATTGAGTACAGGGAATTATTAAGGGAACACAAAAGGGAAGTGCGCGTAGCAAAGAGGGAATCTTGGAAAGTCTTCTGTAGCAATATAGAAAATACAAACGAAACGGCTAGGCTCAAGAAACTGATTTCTAAGAATCCGACCATGCCCAATTTAATACGTAAAAGCAATGGAGACTGGACTGACAGCTGTGAGGAATCCCTCGAGGACCTTGTTAGTACACAATTCCAGGGCTGAATTGACACTGTAGATCTGGAACCAACGAGGTTTCTTCAAAAAGTATCGCGAATATCAAGTTTTTTCAAGAAATTTTTGTTTATTCGTTAATATCTATTTTTTCTCCTTCAGAGTACTCCCCATGAGACATTATACACTTCTGATAACGATTTTTCCAATCCTCGAAGCATTTTGAAAAATCATTTTTTGTGATCTTGTTTAGCTCCTCCTTCGATGCCGTCTTTATCTCCTCAATCATGGCGTAGCGACGTCCTTTCATGAGCCTTTTCAGTTTCGGGAAAAAGAAAAAGTCACTGGTGGCCAGGTATAGGGAATACGGTGGCTGCGGCGTTATTACAGTGTTGTTTTTGCCAAAAATTCGCGAACAAGTAATGATGTGTGAGCAGGGGCATTATCATGATTCAAAAGCCAATTTTTGTTCTTCCACAAATCCAGGCATTTCTGGCGGATTGCTTCTCGCAAATTGCGCATTACTTGAATATAATATTCCTTACTGACCATTCTACCCTGCGGCAAGAATTCATAATGCACCACGCCCCTGCAATCAAAGAAAACTGTCAGTAAAACCTTCACATTCGACCGAACTTGGCGTGCTTTTTTCGGTCTTGGCATGCGGCTGCTTCCATTGGGATAATTGACTTTGGTTTCTACGTCATAACCATATACCCATGATTCGTCACCAGTTATGACTCTGTGCAGCAAATTTGGGTCGTCACGGACAGATTCCAACAGCTCCTGAGCAATGTTAGTGCGATGCTGTTTTTGGTCGAAATTGAGTAATTTTGGTACGAATTTTGCGACGACCCGCGTCATGCCCAAACTTTTGGTGATAATCGTATGACACGAGCCAATCGATATATTTAGATCCTCAGCAACTTCTCTTACAATCATTCGACGATTGGCCAATACTAGTTTCTTTACCTCATCAAAATATCGAAAATCGCACATCAGTAGCCCGCGAAAATGCAAAATTCGCGATACTTTTTGAACAAACCTCGTATAATAGATACTGTGAACGACATTCCAACACATATCATTCCAGCAGTTAGAATAGAATGAACAATAAATTCCTTTGACCCATTTAAATCGCCGGGTCTGGACGAAATCTTCCCAGCCATGCTCCAAAAGGTCAGCTATATTTTGGTACTATGGCTATAAACGATATATAAGGGATGTTTAGGTTTCGGCTATGTGCCTGCTTTGTGGACACAGGCGAGGATTGTGTTTATACCGAAAGCGGGTACAAGCATCCCTCTCTACTTAAAATAATACAGACCCATCAGTTTGACCTCATTCCTCCTGAAGGCGTTAGAGAAGATACTAGACACATATATCAGGGACACAAGTGCGCCAGACAATATGTCAAAAGCACAACACGCTTATACTAAAGGCAGCTCCACGGAGACTCCACTTCATTCGCTAGTACTGAATATAGAAAGGGCTTTAGAATATAAAGAATATGCCCAATGGGGTATTTCTAGATATATCTGGAGCCTTCAATAACTTGACGAAGGATGCTATTTTGAACAGCATGGTAAAAAGTAATGTAGAACCGACTGTTTATCTGTGGATAAAGCAGCTTCTAGGTTGCAGAACGATACGAGCGGAATGGAACGAAGCTAAGGTGACCTAACAGGCAGGCAGAGGTACCCCACAAGGAGGACTGCTATCGCCGCTTCTGTGGTTACTTGTAGTAAACAAAATACTCAGGGAATTTGATGGGAAGGCACATAAAGTAGTGGCATATGCAGATGACATAGCAATAGTAGTAACGGAAAAGTATCTAGATACCATAAGTAATATAATGAACAACACTCTTAAAACAATCCATCAGTGGTCGTCTCGAGCAGGCTTGGAGGTAAACGCGGATAAAACGGACATGATACTCTTTACCAGAAAGTACAAGGTCCCCGCGTGGAACTTCCCGAAGCTAGGTGGCAGTGAACTTACTCCCAAATACCACACAAAGTACCTTGGAGTAATTTTGGACAATAAGCTTATGTGGAGGCACAATGTTGAGGAAAGAGCAAAGAAGGCCAGTAACGCGCTATATGCATGTAAAAGAATGCTAGGCGTTACTTGGGGTATTTCTCCCTCGCTGATGCACTGGTGCTACACCGCAATAGTTAGACCAATCTTACTGTATGGTGCTTTAGTTTGGTGAACTGCAACAAAGAAGGCTACATATATAATGCCAATGGCAAGAGTCCAGCGCCTCGCTTCACTCTGCATAACAGGCGCACTGAGAACCACTCCAACGGCTGCTCTCGAAACAGTATTCAACATGCCGCCTATCGACCTTGTGGCGGAGAATCTTGCAGCGAAATCCGCGGTGAGACCGACGGCTACGGGAGAATTCACATACAGAACCTTCGGGCATAGCGCCTATTGAGCTGAGTAGGGTTTTGTGCAACACTGATTACATGACTCCACGTTTTAATTGGGAAATAGGGTATCGAACTACAATCGAAGAGGAGGGGTGGCGTAAGGGCATGAGGCCCAGCCGAAAGACCTTTAACTTTTACACGGATGGATCTAAAACGATGGATTGTGTGGGAGCGGGCATCTACTGCTCAGAGTTGTGAATTAGGCAGCCTATAGAGCTGCCTGACCAGAGCAGTATCTTTCAAGCGGAAGTCTTCGCTGCCAGGAAAGCCGCAGAGCTAGCCTACACCTAGACAGGAATTGACTCAAAAATAACCTTATACGTGAACATCCAGGCAGCGATAAAGGCGATTAACTCATATAGTGTAAAATCCAAAAATGTCCTACAGAGCAGGGAAGCCATAGATAGACTAGTCACAAATAGAAGACTGCATATCTATTGGGTACCTGGTCATAAGGGCATAGAAAGGAATGAAATAGCAGATGAGATTGCAAAGAACGCTGTATATTTACCACTTGAACAAGAAAACGACATACAAAAACCCCTTAAAGAACTATTCAATGAAAGGGACGGACACATGAGTAGGCAGATGAAAGCAAGATGGCACAGTTTAAACACCTGCAAAATTGCAAAAGTTATGTGTAAGGTCAACGATAGATTTATACTCGCGCTCTCACGAAAAGACTGCAGAACTATCATAGGTATAATGACAGGCCATAATTTATTGGCGGCACATGCACACAAGATAGGAATTACGGACAATGACGAATGTAGGAAATGTAAGGAGGTTGGAGAAAGGGAAACTCTAGTACATCTCCTTTGTATATGTCCTGCGCTATCAAAAACTCACTTAAAGTGCTTAGGAGTCGCACAATTTGGGAGATTGGAAGAGATATCAGGAATGGAGCTTACAGCACTGCTTAAAGTCGCAAAAAGCTTTGACATTCTACGAGATGGCTACTAGAAATCTGCATAAAGGTCAGACCCCATCTGGTATCGCTAGGGACCAATCGGTATATGTGTGGCTTTAAGCCAGCTAGGTTAACCTAACCTAACCTTTATTTGTATTCTGTTCAATGTTTAAAGTTGATATCAATTTATTAAATCTTTCTTCTGATTGTACAGTGTTGTTCACTTTTAATATATTATAGTCTTTAAGTGGCTCTACTTCGACGTCAAAAGCGGGTAGTTGTATATCACTTTCTGTAGTGTTCAATATCTTCACACGTAGCAGGCCATTCAAAGGTACTATTGAATTACATACAAATTACAGGCAGAATTTCCATACTGTGAACAACCCTGTCTTCCTCTTACTGTATATGTATCGGATGGATTGATTTAGAACGAGCTGGTAAAATTCGTTTTGTGTATGATAATTCTGTGTGTAGGGGTGTGACAAGTTCTTCATCTGCTATACATAAAGTGACCGTGAAGGTCTCAAAATTTATTTTTGAAAGATATTTTATTAAAAAGTGTCGACCTAACAGACCATGTGTTTGTATTGGAAAGTCTTCATTTACTATATGGAAAGTGTGTTTTAGCTGAGCATCTTGAATTGATAAATTCAGAGTAGTTGTGCCAAGAGAAGAAATCTCTTGAGCTGTTATGCCTGTGAATTTTGTTGTATTCAATTTATTAATACATAAATCCTCAAAAATATTTGAATATTTGCATATAGACACATCTGCACCAGTATCTATTAAAAAGTGTAGTGTGTATTGAGAGCTCCTACTAACATATTTAAACGTTATATAGTTAGCAAGCTCTTTTGATAGAAAATAAATTTTATTCAGTTGTTGTTGCCCGAGGTTAAGTCTATTTCGCGTGATTGCCTCGGGTCATTTTCGTTTACCTGATCCTCAAGGAGCTGAATACGACAATTAGTGTTACGGTTAGTATTGTTAGTAGTGTTAAAACTTCGCGAGCTTGATGGAATACGCGTATTTTGTTGTGAACGGTAATCTCTATTACAATTTGAATTATTTCTGTTATTATTTGTATTCCTATTATTGTCAAAATATCTATTGTTTTGAAAATTGCTGTTTCTGTCTCTGAAGTTCTGTTGTCTATATTGAAAATTTCTAGTTTGTTGGTTTTGTTGATATTGAAAACTTCTATTGGGTAGTTGTTGTTGGTTCCTGTTATAGCGTCTGATTTGAAAAAGACTATTGTTAGGTTCTATTTCCATGTCTATGTACAAATTTACTGCGTCAGTGAGGGTTGTTGGTCTTGCCGGACTGAAATGTATTTAATGCAGTTTTTTCATTTATTGTGGTAATTGCTTCGATTGTTTCGGTAGTTGGTTGATTTAGATATGAAATTTGCAAGACGGTGAGATTTGAAATTAAATCCAAAATTTTGTCTCTAAAATCTGTGATACTATTGTTATTTTGTGTGCAAAGAGTCAAAGAGTTTTGAATTTGTCTTACAGTATGTGTAGTTTTGTACACTTTATTCAATCTGGATGTTAGTTCTTCCAGTGTATTTGGAACTTTGGATGACACTATTGCTGTTCTAACTTTAGCAGATAATTTGACATAAAATACATATTCTAACAGAAAATGCTCCTTCTTTTAATCCTATCATTGCAAATCTGATTGTATTGGTAAATGCATTTAATAATTTACCATTTCCTTGAAAATTGGGTATAGATTTTGATGCAGTTTCTAAACTTAAATCAGCCATTTCTGCTACATTTTTTATTGTTTTATTATTACTGATTAATTCCTTAATAAAATTACTTAATGTTTTAAATATTACTCTAGTGTCTTGTTGTTTTTAAAATTGGTATTTGTTGGAGTTCTAGCTCAAAAAGTGTGGTTTGTTCACCTAAAGTAGATTGTAATTTAATGATATATTCATTTGAATATGTTCTGTTACGATTTTTTCGCAAATTTTTGACAATTAGTTCAAGCTTTTCAATCGAAATTCTTGGCAACTTTCTTGTTTTTATTTATTATTATTTCCTTGATACCACCTCACTTAAATCAAAAATTGATTTGGCTGCTTTTAAAGTCTGTTTTTTTATTGTACAATCGATACATTTGAAGAAGTGTAATTCCTAATTGTATTCCTACTATAATTAAAATTATCAATAGTTTAATGTCGTGTTCGTCAAGGGTTTCTGTGTGTTGAACCTGATTATTAATTGTTACTTGAGGATCACCATTATGGTATTGAATCTTTGACTGTTTTCCCCATTATTATATATATAATTTGTTTTTTGTATTTATTTTAAATAGTTGACAATGAAAATATTTGAAATTTTGGAATATAGGAAAAATATTAAAATATTCTGTAGTTAAAATACGTCTTTCTTGGCTTCCATGAACGACCAGAATTGATGGTTATCTTCTCTTCTTTTGTTGTTGCCAAATTTAATTGAAAATAGAGTTGTGCCAATTTTTCTCTAAAGTGGAATTTTTTTTCTCCTCTTGCCTTCTTTTTAGGTTGTGGTGGCGGAGGTGTTGTACTTGGCTTCTTGTTCCTTTGTTGACGGCTTGTGTATTCTTCAATTGATATCGGTCGGGGTCCTGAATTTTTTGGCGTTGGGACATAAGAAGGTATTTGTGTCTCGTTTGTGTTTGTGGAATGTGGAACGTATGGTATTTTAAAATATGCAGTCCACTTCTCGAATATGGAGTCCACTTGTGCTTTTAATTCTTCTTCGTGGTTTTCTTTACTGATGTCCATAGCTCGGAATGTGCGGCAGTAAAAAATATTTCAGCTACTGCGGAATGGTGTATTTATTCAGCTATTCCGGAACGGTTAGCAGGAAAAAATATATTTCAGTTCTCTGATGTATTTTGGAAAAAATTATTCAGGTATCCGGATTCGGTGTGGCAGGATCGCCATGTAAAGATGCATACCTATAAGCTTGACTAGAAGCGAACCGATGCAACAAATTTTGCCTAATGTTTATACAGCGGGGCAGAACGCTCTTCTGTCTGGCGAATACCCTAATTGTTTTTGCTTCTTTAAATTTTAGACAGCGTGGAAAGCAACGCTAAATTTTGGAGAGAAAGAAAGATGTGTGCTGGTATCAAGCTGTCTGTTTTCCCTCAGCCTCTTTATTCTAAATGTACCTCTATTTACATCTAAATTAATACATGCGTCAATTCATAATTTTCAATAGCGCGATATCAGCGGAAAACTCTTGCGGTGACTTAGCAGAGCATTGCCCTTCATAGTCCACGGTGCAGCCAACGCAGACAGCAAAACGTCGACAGCGAAACGTCAACAGCAAAGCGTGCGTTTGCATTTTCGGCGATTGCTTCTGAGTTGCTGTTTGGCTCGTTAGCCAGGAAGGCAGTATAAGTATGTGTGTATGTTATAGTGGCGGCTTGCAAGAGGCTTTACAATGTTTCTGAATTCTTATGTATGTACGCGTGTACGCTACAATATGTTTATGAGTAAATAAGTTTATTTACAATGTATATATGTATATGTATTTTACATATAAATATATATATATATATATATATATATATATATATATATATATCTATATATATATATATATATATATATATATATATATATATATATATATACATATATATATATATATATATATATATATATATATATATATATATATATATGTATATATATATATATATATATATATATATATATATATATATATATATATATGTATGTATATATGTATATATATATATATATATATATATATATATATATATATATATATATATTTATAATATATATATATATATATATATATATATATATATATATATAATAATATTTATATTTATAATATATGTATACGAGGTGTGATCAAAAAATTTATTTTCGAATTTCGTGAGTTACGTATGTTCGATGTTCGCATTTTTTTTTCTGTAATGTTGGTACACATGTCTGTTATATATGTTGGCAATACCAACCATTTTGGATTGTCACTTTGTTTTTGACAGATAAAAAGGCTAGTCGTGTTTTGGTGTGCTCTTCGATTTTTTACTATTCGAAAAAATGGATCAAAGAAACTGTATTCAGTTTTGTGTAAAAAATGAAATTAAATGCGCAACGACATTTGAGATGTTGAATGTGGCCTTTGGCGAGTCTACTATGAGCAGAACACAAGTTCAATTGTGGTATAACCGGTTTAAGGAAGGCCGAGAAGATGTCAATGACGATGCTCGTCCTGGTGGCCCGAGCACGTCAACAACCGATGAAAACATTGACGCAGTGAAGAAAATGATTTTGGATTATCGTCGAATCACTATCAGAGAGGTTGCTGATGATGTTGGCATATCGTTCGGCTCATGCCAAGCAAATTTTACGGATGTTTTAGGCATGAAACGAAGATTGTTCCAAAATTGCTAAATTTTGAGCAAAAACAACGTCGCATGGACATCGCTCAGGAGCTGTTGAACATCGTCAACGACGATCCAGATTTCCTCAAAAAGATCATAACTGGTGACGAATCGCGGGTGTATGGCTATGACATTGAAATCATCCCAATCGAAACGTCCAGATGAGCCAAGGCCGAAAAAAGCACGTCAAGTTCGGTCGAACGTAAAGGTTTTGCTGACAGTTTTCTGCAGTTTTGCAGAGTTTAGTTCCACGCGCCATCTATTGACGCGCTGTCGCTGTCGCTGCCGCACATCGACTGTCAGACTTTGTGTTTCCGGCCTGTTCATTTTTCTTCCCTTTTTTTCGCAGTGCTGGAGCCGTGCACACGCACTTGCATCTTTTCGGATTCTAGGCATCACGATACGTTGTGTATTTATCTAAATAAATTTAATCGTTCTTATATTCTCTTTGCATGTTAATATCATATTAATTATTGTTTATAAATTGGCAATGCAACAACTAAGCAAACAGCCAAATTGGTGACCCCAACGTGATTTGATGGCACATTCGCCCCACCCAGGGGAGTATAATATACAATCAGCGCACGAGTTGTAAGATGCTACACTCGCCACCGGTATCCAGCCCTGTATCGCCTACATCGCTGGAGCTCCCGTAATGGCATCAACAGCAAGCACTGCCACCGCCACCACCGCATCCCACGCCACAGTTGCTGCAACGAGGTGTCCAACCGTGCTACGCCCCCCTCCCATCGCTGCATATAACAGCAGTTATAACCTGGTGGTTTCCGCGTTCGATTCGGAGACCATATATGAGGTCGCTGATAAATACGACGCCCTAAAAGCGGCTATCCTCCACCACCTGACCGATTCTGCAGACCGGCAGATGCAGAAGCTGCTCACTCAGCTCGAGTTGGGGGACAAAAAGCCGTTACAGCTCCTTCGCCATATGCGGGTTCTAGCGGGAAATCGCGCATCGGATGACGTCATCCGCGTTAGGTAGTTCGACTTGCTACCGCCGCCAACTTGTCGACTGTTTAAAATTCTAAAAAGCACCAGCTTGACGGAGCTCGCCGTAGTGGCCGATGAATTGAACGACAATGGACCTACGGTGGCAGCTACGTCACCTCCGCTTTTGTCTCCGAAACCCCGCTCTCCATTCGCAAGCAGATCGTCGTATGACGCGATGGGTAATTCCGTGCACGCAGAGCTTGCCGTGCTCCGCCAGTCAGTGCCACAGCTTGTGCCGTTAACGCGGGAGAACCAGGAGCTGCTGCGTAAGATTGCGCCCCCACAACAGAGGAGTCGCGCTGATCCCCGCAGTCCCAGCCGGCACCGCGATCGCTCCGCAACGCCTAGCCAATGCTGGTATCATTGTAAGTACTAACGCGCCGTCGCCGTAGAGGCCGCAACCTTGATCCCATCGGGAAACTAACGCTGCCGACGCCGATCTGGGTAAGCGACGCCGGCGTACCACCAACCGAGAAACGCCTCCACATTACCCACCAGACGACGTCCACGCGCTTCCTCGTAGATACGGGTTCTGTGGTCTCCTTACTCCCGAGGAGAACAGTTGCTCACAAGTTGCAGCGGAACGACCTCACGCTCTACGCCGTCAACTCATCGCCGATCGGACAGCTCACGATGAATCTCAACCTTGCCCTGCGGCAAGTATTCAATAGGTCGTTCATCGTGGCGGACGTACAAACAGCTATACTGGGAGCGGTAGACCTGAGGGGATGATGCATCGTGGACCCTCTCACCAATATCCCGGCACCGGGCCGCATTGACTCAGCACACATCTATGCATCTCCAGAGTGGCTCGCATTGATGTACCTGTGGGACCATATGGCGACCGGTATAGAGAGCTCGTCCAGCGCTACCTGCAACTCGCTTCACCAGCAGGGGTCATGGCCACGGTACCAGACTGGCTGATACAGCACTTCATCGTCACGGAGGGTCCTCCCGTTTTCGAGCGCCCCCGTAGACTCATCGGTGAACGACTCGCTGCAGCCAAAGAAGACTTCGCTGTCCTCCTCGACTAGGGGGTGGTACGCCCATCATCGAGCACGTGGGCTAGTCCGCTGCACATGGTACCAAAACCGAATGGTATCTAGCGAGCCACTGGCGACTACCGCCGCCTCAACGCGTGCACCTTGACAGATCGATACCCATTGCCGATCATCGAGGACCTCATCCAGGAGAGCCGGGCAAAGTCTTCTCTTTAATCGACCTGCAGAAAGCCTTCTACCAAATCCCGGTTGCCAAAGCTGATATCCCGAAAACGGCAGTCACAACACCATTCGGCCTCTTCGAGTTCGTGGGTATGCCATTAGGCCTGCGTAACTCCGCGCAAACGCTTCAGCGGGTAATTCATCACCTACTGAGGAAGCTCCCCTTCGTGAGGGGTTACGTAGACGAGCTGCTCATCGCATCTGAGACGCATGACGAACACCTACACCATTTGAGCCAACTGTTTGAGACGCTGAAAGCGGCGAATCTGCTCATCAACCTGGAAAAATGTCAACTCGCTGCTCAGGAGGTTATCTTTGGTTTAGGCCCCCGCGCTCACAGATCGAGGCGATCGACGCCTTCCCAAGTCCGGCAGACTCTTACCAGCTGAGACGATTTCTGGGTATACTCAACTTCTACCGCTGTTGTATACCGCATGCAGCAAAACTACAGGCCCCGCTCAACGAACTTCTGAAGAACAATTCGAAGAAGAAGGCGGCGATCAGCTGGACGACGCAAACGGCGCAGGCATTCCAGCGGTGCAAGGCGAGTATCGCAGCGGCTACAGATTCAGCATTTCTCTCACCTACTGCGCCAATTACGCTCTACACCGATGCATCAAGCACCGCTATCGGCGCGGCACTCAACCAGGAACAGCCTGATGGGACCTGGAAGCCTCTGGGTTTCTTCTCAAGGAAGCTGAACCAACCGGAAACTCGTTACAGCGCTTATGGCAGGTAGTCGTTACTAGCGACGCATGCCGCAGTCAGGCATTTCAAGAGGATTTTGGAGGGACACGCCTTTACGATCCACACGGAACATAAGCCGCTGGCTTTCGCTACACAGCAACGGTCAGACAAGGCAGCGCCGAGACAAAGCCGTCATCTGGACTACATCCTCCAGTTTAACGCTCGATTCGAATACATTCCTCAGGAGACAACGTTGTAGCAGATGGACTCTCGCGAATCTGCATGATCTCGATGCCGTCCATCCTCGACGACACCACCATCAGCCTGGAACAAGCCTCTGACGTAGAGCTGCCTCACCTGCTGGAGAACCCGCGTATCCAACTGGACCGTCTCGTTTTCAAAGACAGCGAGATCTACAGTCAGGTTACCGATGGGGCGACACGGCTCTACTTGCCACCCAACCTGCATCAAGCATTTGGCATCGTACACGGATCATCCCACCCGAGTGGTAGACGGTGGAACGGCGAAACGACTGGTGGCGCAATATTTCTGGCCAAGCATGCGCAAGGTCGCGCTCCGCTGGGCCCGTGAATGCCAACCATGCCAACGCGCGAAGGTCCCTCGCCACAATC
This sequence comes from Clusia tigrina, assembly GCA_920105625.2. Taxonomy (NCBI): domain Eukaryota; kingdom Metazoa; phylum Arthropoda; class Insecta; order Diptera; family Clusiidae; genus Clusia; species Clusia tigrina. Next base: position 113,404,216 of record OV050030.1, read on the forward strand.
GCGCCGAGTTACAGAGCTTCGGGGTGACAGACGACAGGTTCTGCCTTTTACATGTAGACCTTATCAAATTATCAATGGTGAGAGGATTATTGCACTGCCTGACCATCATCGACCGCTTCTCCCGATGGCCAGTGGCTGTCCCACTGCCGGACATACGAGCTATAACCGTCGCACGAGTTTTTTTCGACAGCTGCGTCTGAACTTTCGGCACGCCCCTTACCATCACTTCCGACCAGGGAGGTCAGTACGACGGGAAGCTTTTCACAGCCCTCGCTAAGAAGATTGGTTCGAATCACATCCATACAACACCCACAGTCAAGCGGCATGGTGGAGCGACTACACCGCACACTAAAAGCGGCATTGATGTGCAGCCCAGAGACACCATGGCCGGACGCCCGGCCAACAGTGCTGTTGGGTATGCGGACGGTATACAAGGAGGACCTCAAAGCGACTTCAGCTGAAATACTTTTCGGCACCCAGCTTCGATTGCCTGGTGAATTTTTTGGCACCCATGATGACTCTTGCACCCAACCGGTTTCATCGAGAAATTGCGTAAGCTGGGAAAAGCAATTAAGTCAGTACCAGCGTCGAACCACTCGAGACAGAATCCATTCTTCTTCATAGACTTGCGCATTGGGGTAGCGTTCGTCTCGTATAAGCACCAAGTCGTCGGTTTTTTGATTGGTTTTAGCTTGAGGCCATTTGTGACGTACTTGTAACTCATGAAGATATTCGCAACTCCAGCGCTTCCAAAAATCTTGTTGCATTTGTTGAAGTTGCTTCCACCTAGTGAGTAGGTAAGTATTTATATCAAGTAAGTTCAGCTCAGGTGGCATCGTCAGTGGGCCGCCCATAAAAAAGTGACCGGAGGTCAGACCGGTGCAATCGGTCGGGTGGTCAGAGAGCGCTGACAGCAGCCTAGAGTTAAGCACGGCTTCAACTTGCTTGAATACGATGAAGAATTCCTCGAAAGTTAATAATGCATCACCAATGGTCCTCTTTAAGTGATGTTTCATGCTTTTGACACCCGTGTTGGGGACCGTATTTGTTGTCCTCAGGAGCGTCCTTTCGCTGCTTGTCCTGGGCGCGTACCTGTAAACATAAATCACTCTTTAGAAATAACACTACATCATTTTCAGATTCAAAATAACAAGAAGGTTTATGCTTAAAATACTAATTCTTATATACAATTTCTAAACAGTACTCTTAGTCTGTGAACTGACCTTTCTGGTGTTCCAGTTCCGCACCTGTTAATTGGTGTCAGTTGGTCAAGCCAACTGACGTACTCCAATCCAAATGTGTCGATGGTGCATTCTAAATTTCAATGCCCTTCGGTGGCTCGACTGCGAAACTGTTACACCCTAAAAGTTTACATAAGAAATATTACACAGATAATATTAATTTAAAATACTTAGACCCTAAAAGTATATGTTTCTCTTAAATAACTTTAACACATGCTAATCACACAGAATGTGTGGCATCTGTTAGAGGTCGATGATGTGAGACACTACGCGCAGGCAGCTTGGTTCTAACTCACAACATCCATCCCCTCTTTCTAAAAGAAGTTAGTGCAACTAACTTCTAATAAATCTCTACAATATTTATCTTGCACTGTAAACAATTATGTGCATCTCTTTAACTCTATAGTATATACATATAATGTGTTTTATTTTTTTCTTAAAATCGCCTTATTAGGGTTCTATCACGGTTTTTTTTTCTTTTTTTATTCTCTACTTTTCCATATTTTTTTTTCTTTAGTAGTTATTTTTTTTCTCTTACTTTGTTTTTATTTTCTGTTGTATTTTTTTTCTCTATCATTTTTTTTTTATATATTCCCCTTTTTATAATTTAGTCTTTTATTGACTCTTTTCTCATTGGCGTATATACAAATATCTGTACAATATCACAATTATATTATATACCTAAAATATTATGTTATACCGCGACCTCTGCTACCTGCTGATCCGGTTGACGGCTGTAGTTGACGGTATGAAGTCCCTCGATGATCTCCGCATACCCCTCTCTTCTTTCTGGACCGGTACGTATGATATTCGAGGCTGGCGATTTTGTTTACCATTAAAACTTCGTTTGTAGTGGTCTTCTCCTCTCGATTTATATATCGTGCCCCAACGGATGGAGGTGGTTCTGCCTCTGCTTATAGTATTTAGCTTGTAAAATGCATTTGAAATACATGATAGGTTACAATACTCCTCCGTTATTTACTTTCCAGCAATGCGGTTTATGGTGCAAATATTTCTCTTGGCGCCCAACGTGGGGCTCGAGCCCAAGACCCCGAGATTAAGAGTCTCGTGCTCTTTGCAGTGTTTCTCTGGAGCTTTCTAATATTGGAATTTGACTTCGTTGACCTCGATGTGTAGACTATCGGTATTTCTCTGAGATACACGGTTAATGAAGCAATTTGCCTACTCCGATCAGATACCAGTCTCTGTGTCTTCCTCTAGTAAATCAATTTTATAAGCGAATAATATTTATTATGTTCATCCTCTAGATTGAATATATACTTACTGAAGCAATTGACTTCCGTAAGATAAATTTCCTCTGCTTATTATATTTGGTGGTGGTTTCAGTCATCCTCCTTATGCTTTTGCCCATCTTCAACTTATTCAAAAACAATTCTGGTCAGATTGTGATTCACTAGGTGGACATTATAACGTAAGACTGTCCAATGCAAAATATGACACCGCAAGGAAACCTGTTTATTTTTCCATTGTTTGTCAATAAACCCATCCAAAACGCAATCAAACACTGCGGCCATTTGCTGTTTCGAAAATATCACTTTAGTCGCCATTCATCCCCAATCCATCGACTCATACGTTGGTCCTTTAGTCTGCACCATCTACCGATATATGCTGTTCCCGGAACTTCCTGCTTCGATTCACATCAACAAAGCTGAATACTTATAATCATTTTCTTAATTTTCTAGTTAACATTTTAGTTTGATCTAACATTTCACCAGTTAATTTAACAAACCAATTTCAACAACATCTAATAATTAAATAAATATACCATATATTTACTATATATACTCTTGTGGACAATTTTCCTATTTAGCAAAAATTCGGATTTTTAAATAATGAATTATAACTTATAATTAATAAGCTTATTCTGCAGTTGAATGCTATATCATTCAACTTACGTCCATTTGTCCTTTCCCCTTACATCATCGTATCTGTTACTGCATCCAGGAGGAAAAGAGGACCGGACTATCTGTTATCATTGCCATATAGGGCATCAGTTTTACTTCGTTTAATTTTTTCGTGCTCTTCTTTAACACGTGAGTTATCACTCATTTCAAATTCATTTGCCCCTCCGACAAAAACAAGCTTATATAAGATAAACCGGGTCAAGCCAACTGACCTACGCCATTCTGAAATGTTGATGGTGCATTCTAACTTTCAATGCCCTTCAGTGGCTCGACTGCAAAATTGTAGCACCCTAAAAGTTTACATAATAAATATTACATAGGTAATATTAATTCTAAATATTCGCACCCTAAAAATATGTGCTTTCTTAAGTAACTTTAACACATGCTAATCACACAGAATGTGTGGCATCTGTTAGGAGTCGATGATGTGAGACACTACACGCAGGTAGCTTGATTCTAACTCACAACACAGCTTAGTCTTGGTCGGATTAACCCCCAACCCCCAGTCTACAGTCCATTTAGAGAGAATGTTTAACATGCGTTGCAATAAGTCTCTCATAGTAGAAATCATCATCATCCGCATACGCAACCACCTTTCACCCTTCCTTTTCCAGTAGAACGAGCAGCTCATTTACCGCAATATTCCAGAGTGGGGGTGAAAGAACTCCACCTTGAGCTGGGCCACTACACACTGACTTTTTGGCAGACACTGTCTCCAGCTGTGAAATGATTATGCTGCCCATGAGCGTATTCCCTTGCTAATTGCGGTGTCCACCTCCAAGTCTCGCAGCGCACCGATTATTGCGTCTAATTTGATGTTGTTAAAAGCTCCCTCAATATCCAGGAATGCAACTATGGAGAATTCCTTGTTATGCAGAGAACTCATTACTAGGGACTAAAGAGTATAATACGGTGTCTACCGATGTACCCTTGAAGTAGGCATGTTGAGATAGGGACAGCTTCTGTCTGTTTATGGTGAGCCTCAAATGAATGTCTAACAATCTTTCCAGAATTGTCAGACAAATGGAGGACAGAATGATGGGCCTTAAGTCGCCTGGAGTTGTGTGTGTTCTTTTGTCGGCCTTGGGTATAAAAATTACCCTCGCATGCTTCCATGACACTGAACATATGTTAATTCAAAACAACTTTTGTGGATCTTGAGCAGCCACTCGATTATAAGATTCTGTGACTGCTGAATCTCAATTGGAACTACGCCATGCTTTATATGTTTTGAAGCTATGGATTTCTCATATTAAATTTGGCTTCCCGATTATATCTGAGTTGACTTTGACTACATTCGCGCTAGACATCGTTCTCCGCAGAATGGTGCTCGAGCAATCAGGCAAGTGAGTCTCCAAAAGATATTCTAGAGTCTCATTATTATTTGAGGTCCAAGATCCACCCAACTTGAATGTGAACACCGAGAAATGTCAGCTCTTGCCGAGAGAGGTGGTTTATCTGGGACACCGTTGTTCAGAGGCAAGTGCACTGCCCGACCCACAAAAGGTGGAATGTGTAAAATATTTAGCCATTCCAAAGACCAGAAAAGAAGTGCAACTATTCCCGGGGCTAGTGCACTATTAGAGAAAGATCGTGGAGGGCCTAGCTGTAATAGCATTGCCAGTAAACAAACGATTGAGAAAGCAAGCAAAGTTTGGATGGAACAATTTCCAGAAGGCGTTCGAACAACTAAAAGAAATAATTAGCTCACAACTTATTCTGGCATATCCAGATTTCGAGAAAATGTTTTGCTAACAACGGATGCTAGCAACGAATCGCTGGGAGCAGTGTTGTCTCTGGGTAGTGTCGGGGAAAATAGGCCAATTGCATTCGCTAGCAGGACACAGAGTGATACCGAGAAGCGTTACTCTCCTTTAAAAAAAGGACTTCTTAGCCATAGTCTGGGCTACGAAGAATTTCCAGGAGTACCCAGTAGGTGGGCCATTAGAGATTTCAACAGATCACCAGCCGTTACACGGAATCGCGAACTTCAAGGATCGGACCTCCCGATTGGTACGATTCAGGCATAAGTTGTCGGAGTATTATTTTTAAATTATATACAAACCTTGGAAAATAATCTAAATGCGGATTTGCCGAGCAGAGTACCGCTGGCACAGAAAAATAAATGGAAGATGACACAGCAGACAAGCGAGCAACCAGCGGGGTGTAAAGGCTAGAATATGATAAAGACATTCAGAACATGTTAAGAGGATTTCATTATTCATCTCTCGGTGGGCATCAGGGATCCTGGAGCAAATACGAAAGGATTACGTGAGTATACAGCTGGAAAGGTATGCTCAAAGATATTAAACGCAATGTGAAAACATCTCCGAAGTGTCAGGCCAACAAAAGCTTCAGAGTGACAAATATGCCAATGGTATTAACCGATACCTCGAAACGACCATTTGATGACCAGTTCATATGGACATTGTAGGGATACTGCCAGAGACAGTTTCGGGAAGTAAGTACATCTGGATATTTCAGGATTCAATCTGCTAAAACAAGCGCGGTGGCCAAGGCATCCACGAAATTGTGGCACGATACAACATACCAAAGGTTTTGATAACCGACAATGGTTCAAATTTTGTATCGAAATTATTCTCAGAAACTTGCAAAATGCTGGAAATCATGAAATTACACATAACATCATTGCATCCACAGGTGAATGGCTCATTGGAGCGTAGTCATCGACCTCTGGCCGAGTACTTGCGCAGTTTTGCCAAGACGGCTCGGATTGGGATCAATGGTTGACCACAGCAATGCATGTACACAATAATACTGTGCATGTATCAACGAAGCAAACTCCGTTTAGAACACTCTACGTGTTTGATTTAAACATGCCAGCAAATCTGAAGCGCAAATGTGCGCCTGTATACAATGCTGACGACCCAAATAAAGTGCAAAAATATCAGCTACAGCGAGCACACGGATTGGTTACAGAAAACCAGGATTGTGCTAAACGAGTATCCAGGGAAGGTACTAAGCCCAGTAATCTTTCATGTGGGTGACGAAGTACTAATGAAGAATCAGGATAGGAGAATCAAATTCTCACCTGTTTGCATAGGTCCGTATTCAGTAGCAGAAATCCGCAGCCCAGTTACAACAGTCGTAACGATTAAGGGCAAGAATAAAAAGCTACATAATAATTTGTTGAAATTGTTCCGCATTAGAACACACAACTAAAGACATGTGTTAACAGTGTTTTACAAGTGTAAAATTAAGAATAACAATGTAAACATGTACGTGTGCATATCAAATAACACACACAGCTCCGATTTTCATACTCAAGGCCAGCAGAAGTGTGCCAATTAATCTGGGGCGAGTAAGAATTGACGTAAGAAAAATATGCTTATTAGGCACTATGGACGAACGAAGCACAGTAGAGGAAAATATATTAAATAATAAGAAACGGGTTTATTGTACACAATTTAAAAAATAAAATTATAAGACAGTCGTGGGTAAGTAATTTAAACAAAACATGGAATATATACTGGTACATACATACATACGGCAGTTTATGAAATGAAATACGATGCGTAAGCAGTAGCGCCGGCACCGTTGGTAAAGTAAGAATATATGTATGTAGCTGTATAATGTACAGAATGAATGTACGAAGGTATATTTAAGCAAGTAAGTAATTTTGTTAATAGGAATGGGTATGGGTTAGTAAGTATGTAGGGACATATGATTAGGAATTGGGAATTTGCAGATACTGCTGCAGGCTATATGTAAATATACATAGGTTTTTACTGTTTATTGATTAGGAAATTAGCGTATGGAAAATTGATGAAATGTATATGTTGAGATATAAAAAAAACGTATAGGTTAATTGGGAAAATAACGTTAGTAATTAATTCTAAGTAATTTAAAGCGCCTCGAATGTATGTATGTAGCCATATACGAGCTAATTACAGGGTGGAAAATACAATCATTAATGGATATATACGAGTACAGACCAGGTTATAATTAAATTTAAAGCCAATAAAATGAGTGAACGCGATGAAAAATATAGTCATGCAATGGAGAAAATTTTGACATAAACCGGTTTATCGTATATAAGCTTGTTTTTGTCGGAGGGCAAATGAATTTGAAATGAGTGATAACTCACGTGTTAAAGAAGAGCACGAAAAAATTAAACGAAGTAAAACTGATGCCCTATATGGCAATGATAACAGATAGTCCGGTCCTCTTTTCCTCCTGGATGCAGTAACAGATACGATGATGTAAGGGGAAAGGACAAATGGACGTAAGTTGAATGATATAGCATTCAACTGCAGAATAAGCTTATTAATTATAAGTTATAATTCATTATTTAAAAATCCGAATTTTTGCTAAATAGGAAAATTGTCCACAAGAGTATATATAGTAAATATATGGTATATTTATTTAATTATTAGATGTTGTTGAAATTGGTTTGTTAAATTAACTGGTGAAATGTTAGATCAAACTAAAATGTTAACTAGAAAATTAAGAAAATGATTATAAGTATTCAGCTTTGTTGATGTGAATCGAAGCAGGAAGTTCCGGGAACAGCATATATCGGTAGATGGTGCAGACTAAAGGACCAACGTATGAGTCGATGGATTGGGGATGAATGGCGACTAAAGTGATATTTTCGAAACAGCAAATGGCCGCAGTGTTTGATTGCGTTTTGGATGGGTTTATTGACAAACAATGGAAAAATAAACAGGTTTCCTTGCGGTGTCATATTTTGCATTGGACAGTCTTACGTTATAATGTCCACCTAGTGAATCACAATCTGACCAGAATTGTTTTTGAATAAGTTGAAGATGGGCAAAAGCATAAGGAGGATGACTGAAACCACCACCAAATATAATAAGCAGAGGAAATTTATCTTACGGAAGTCAATTGCTTCAGTAAGTATATATTCAATCTAGAGGATGAACATAATAAATATTATTCGCTTATAAAATTGATTTACTAGAGGAAGACACAGAGACTGGTATCTGATCGGAGTAGGCAAATTGCTTCATTAACCGTGTATCTCAGAGAAATACCGATAGTCTACACATCGAGGTCAACGAAGTCAAATTCCAATATTAGAAAGCTCCAGAGAAACACTGCAAAGAGCACGAGACTCTTAATCTCGGGGTCTTGGGCTCGAGCCCCACGTTGGGCGCCAAGAGAAATATTTGCACCATAAACCGCATTGCTGGAAAGTAAATAACGGAGGAGTATTGTAACCTATCATGTATTTCAAATGCATTTTACAAGCTAAATACTATAAGCAGAGGCAGAACCACCTCCATCCGTTGGGGCACGATATATAAATCGAGAGGAGAAGACCACTACAAACGAAGTTTTAATGGTAAACAAAATCGCGAGCCTCGAATATCATACGTACCGGTCCAGAAAGAAGAGAGGGGTATGCGGAGATCATCGAGGGACTTCATACCGTCAACTACAGCCGTCAACCGGATCAGCAGGTAGCAGAGGTCGCGGTATAACATAATATTTTAGGTATATAATATAATTGTGATATTGTACAGATATTTGTATATACGCCAATGAGAAAAGAGTCAATAAAAGACTAAATTATAAAAAGGGGAATATATAAAAAAAAAATGATAGAGAAAAAAAATACAACAGAAAATAAAAACAAAGTAAGAGAAAAAAAATAACTACTAAAGAAAAAAAAATATGGAAAAGTAGAGAATAAAAAAAGAAAAAAAAACCGTGATAGAACCCTAATAAGGCGATTTTAAGAAAAAAATAAAACACATTATATGTATATACTATAGAGTTAAAGAGATGCACATAATTGTTTACAGTGCAAGATAAATATTGTAGAGATTTATTAGAAGTTAGTTGCACTAACTTCTTTTAGAAAGAGGGGATGGATGTTGTGAGTTAGAACCAAGCTGCCTGCGCGTAGTGTCTCACATCATCGACCTCTAACAGATGCCACACATTCTGTGTGATTAGCATGTGTTAAAGTTATTTAAGAGAAACATATACTTTTAGGGTCTAAGTATTTTAAATTAATATTATCTGTGTAATATTTCTTATGTAAACTTTTAGGGTGTAACAGTTTCGCAGTCGAGCCACCGAAGGGCATTGAAATTTAGAATGCACCATCGACACATTTGGATTGGAGTACGTCAGTTGGCTTGACCAACTGACACCAATTAACAGGTGCGGAACTGGAACACCAGAAAGGTCAGTTCACAGACTAAGAGTACTGTTTAGAAATTGTATATAAGAATTAGTATTTTAAGCATAAACCTTCTTGTTATTTTGAATCTGAAAATGATGTAGTGTTATTTCTAAAGAGTGATTTATGTTTACAGGTACGCGCCCAGGACAAGCAGCGAAAGGACGCTCCTGAGGACAACAAATACGGTCCCCAACACGGGTGTCAAAAGCATGAAACATCACTTAAAGAGGACCATTGGTGATGCATTATTAACTTTCGAGGAATTCTTCATCGTATTCAAGCAAGTTGAAGCCGTGCTTAACTCTAGGCTGCTGTCAGCGCTCTCTGACCACCCGACCGATTGCACCGGTCTGACCTCCGGTCACTTTTTTATGGGCGGCCCACTGACGATGCCACCTGAGCTGAACTTACTTGATATAAATACTTACCTACTCACTAGGTGGAAGCAACTTCAACAAATGCAACAAGATTTTTGGAAGCGCTGGAGTTGCGAATATCTTCATGAGTTACAAGTACGTCACAAATGGCCTCAAGCTAAAACCAATCAAAAAACCGACGACTTGGTGCTTATACGAGACGAACGCTACCCCAATGCGCAAGTCTATGAAGAAGAATGGATTCTGTCTCGAGTGGTTCGACGCTGGTACTGACTTAATTGCTTTTCCCAGCTTACGCAATTTCTCGATGAAACCGGTTGGGTGCAAGAGTCATCATGGGTGCCAAAAAATTCACCAGGCAATCGAAGCTGGGTGCCGAAAAGTATTTCAGCTGAAGTCGCTTTGAGGTCCTCCTTGTATACCGTCCGCATACCCAACAGCACTGTTGGCCGGGCGTCCGGCCATGGTGTCTCTGGGCTGCACATCAATGCCGCTTTTAGTGTGCGGTGTAGTCGCTCCACCATGCCGCTTGACTGTGGGTGTTGTATGGATGTGATTCGAACCAATCTTCTTAGCGAGGGCTGTGAAAAGCTTCCCGTCGTACTGACCTCCCTGGTCGGAAGTGATGGTAAGGGGCGTGCCGAAAGTTCAGACGCAGCTGTCGAAAAAAACTCGTGCGACGGTTATAGCTCGTATGTCCGGCAGTGGGACAGCCACTGGCCATCGGGAGAAGCGGTCGATGATGGTCAGGCAGTGCAATAATCCTCTCACCATTGATAATTTGATAAGGTCTACATGTAAAAGGCAGAACCTGTCGTCTGTCACCCCGAAGCTCTGTAACTCGGCGCGATTGTGGCGAGGGACCTTCGCGCGTTGGCATGGTTGGCATTCACGGGCCCAGCGGAGCGCGACCTTGCGCATGCTTGGCCAGAAATATTGCGCCACCAGTCGTTTCGCCGTTCCACCGTCTACCACTCGGGTGGGATGATCCGTGTACGATGCCAAATGCTTGATGCAGGTTGGGTGGCAAGTAGAGCCGTGTCGCCCCATCGGTAACCTGACTGTAGATCTCGCTGTCTTTGAAAACGAGACGGTCCAGTTGGATACGCGGGTTCTCCAGCAGGTGAGGCAGCTCTACGTCAGAGGCTTGTTCCAGGCTGATGGTGGTGTCGTCGAGGATGGACGGCATCGAGATCATGCAGATTCGCGAGAGTCCATCTGCTACAACGTTGTCTCCTGAGGAATGTATTCGAATCGAGCGTTAAACTGGAGGATGTAGTCCAGATGACGGCTTTGTCTCGGCGCTGCCTTGTCTGACCGTTGCTGTGTAGCGAAAGCCAGCGGCTTATGTTCCGTGTGGATCGTAAAGGCGTGTCCCTCCAAAATCCTCTTGAAATGCCTGACTGCGGCATGCGTCGCTAGTAACGACTACCTGCCATAAGCGCTGTAACGAGTTTCCGGTTGGTTCAGCTTCCTTGAGAAGAAACCCAGAGGCTTCCAGGTCCCATCAGGCTGTTCCTGGTTGAGTGCCGCGCCGATAGCGGTGCTTGGTGCATCGGTGTAGAGCGTAATTGGCGCAGTAGGTGAGAGAAATGCTGAATCTGTAGCCGCTGCGATACTCGCCTTGAGTATACCCAGAAATCGTCTCAGCTGGTAAGAGTCTGCCGGACTTGGGAAGGCGTCGATCGCCTCGATCTGTGAGCGCGGGGGCCTAAACCAAAGATAACCTCCTGAGCAGCGAGTTGACATTTTTCCAGGTTGATGAGCAGATTCGCCGCTTTCAGCGTCTCAAACAGTTGGCTCAAATGGTGTAGGTGTTCGTCATGCGTCTCAGATGCGATGAGCAGCTCGTCTACGTAACCCCTCACGAAGGGGAGCTTCCTCAGTAGGTGATGAATTACCCGCTGAAGCGTTTGCGCGGAGTTACGCAGGCCTAATGGCATACCCACGAACTCGAAGAGGCCGAATGGTGTTGTGACTGCCGTTTTCGGGATATCAGCTTTGGCAACCGGGATTTGGTAGAAGGCTTTCTGCAGGTCGATTAAAGAGAAGACTTTGCCCGGCTCTCCTGGATGAGGTCCTCGATGATCGGCAATGGGTATCGATCTGTCAAGGTGCACGCGTTGAGGCGGCGGTAGTCGCCAGTGGCTCGCTAGATACCATTCGGTTTTGGTACCATGTGCAGCGGACTAGCCCACGTGCTCGATGATGGGCGTACCACCCCCTAGTCGAGGAGGACAGCGAAGTCTTCTTTGGCTGCAGCGAGTCGTTCACCGATGAGTCTACGGGGGCGCTCGAAAACGGGAGGACCCTCCGTGACGATGAAGTGCTGTATCAGCCAGTCTGGTACCGTGGCCATGACCCCTGCTGGTGAAGCGAGTTGCAGGTAGCGCTGGACGAGCTCTCTATACCGGTCGCCATATGGTCCCACAGGTACATCAATGCGAGCCACTCTGGAGATGCATAGATGTGTGCTGAGTCAATGCGGCCCGGTGCCGGGATATTGGTGAGAGGGTCCACGATGCATCATCCCCTCAGGTCTACCGCTCCCAGTATAGCTGTTTGTACGTCCGCCACGATGAACGACCTATTGAATACTTGCCGCAGGGCAAGGTTGAGATTCATCGTGAGCTGTCCGATCGGCGATGAGTTGACGGCGTAGAGCGTGAGGTCGTTCCGCTGCAACTTGTGAGCAACTGTTCTCCTCGGGAGTAAGGAGACCACAGAACCCGTATCTACGAGGAAGCGCGTGGACGTCGTCTGGTGGGTAATGTGGAGGCGTTTCTCGGTTGGTGGTACGCCGGCGTCGCTTACCCAGATCGGCGTCGGCAGCGTTAGTTTCCCGATGGGATCAAGGTTGCGGCCTCTACGGCGACGGCGCGTTAGTACTTACAATGATACCAGCATTGGCTAGGCGTTGCGGAGCGATCGCGGTGCCGGCTGGGACTGCGGGGATCAGCGCGACTCCTCTGTTGTGGGGGCGCAATCTTACGCAGCAGCTCCTGGTTCTCCCGCGTTAACGGCACAAGCTGTGGCACTGACTGGCGGAGCACGGCAAGCTCTGCGTGCACGGAATTACCCATCGCGTCATACGACGATCTGCTTGCGAATGGAGAGCGGGGTTTCGGAGACAAAAGCGGAGGTGACGTAGCTGCCACCGTAGGTCCATTGTCGTTCAATTCATCGGCCACTACGGCGAGCTCCGTCAAGCTGGTGCTTTTTAGAATTTTAAACAGTCGACAAGTTGGCGGCGGTAGCAAGTCGAACTACCTAACGCGGATGACGTCATCCGATGCGCGATTTCCCGCTAGAACCCGCATATGGCGAAGGAGCTGTAACGGCTTTTTGTCCCCCAACTCGAGCTGAGTGAGCAGCTTCTGCATCTGCCGGTCTGCAGAATCGGTCAGGTGGTGGAGGATAGCAGCTTTTAGGGCGTCGTACTTATCCGCCAGAGGCACCGTGCGGAGTACATCGGCGACCTCATATATAGTCTCCGAATCGAACGCACGGTTGGATACCTCGTTGCAGCAACTGTGGAGTGGGATGCGGTGGTGGCGGTGGCAGTGCTTGCTGTGGCTGCTGTTGATGCCATTACGGGCGCTCCAGCGATGTAGGCGATACAGGGCTGGATACCGGTGGCAAGTGTAGCATCTTTCAACTCGTGCGCTGATTGTATATTATACTCCTCTGGGTGGGGCGAATGTGCCATCAAATCACGTTGGGGTCACCAATTTGGCTGTTTGCTTAGTTGTTGCATTTACAATTTATAAACAGTAATTAATATGATATTAACATGCAAAGAGAATATAAGAACGATTAAATTTATTTAGATAAATACACAACGTATCGTGATGCCTAGAATCCGAAAAGATGCAAGTGCGTCTGCACGGCTCCAGCACTGCGAAAAAAATGGAAGAAAAATGAACAGGCCGGAAATACAAAGTCTGACAGTCGATGTGCGGCAGCGACAGCGCGTCAATAGATGGCGCGTGGAACTAAACTCTGCTTGCGTTGCCGTACCCGTCAACTAGGTGGGGGTAGTGATGTCGCCACCCATATATATACGAGTACATTCACTACCAGATCATAGGGACTAAGTGAGACCATCTGGTTTTAAATCGTTTTATCACTGAGACACACAGTCCTAAAACGCAATGTTAGCACTCGCTGCTGAGCCCCACAGCTGAATTCCATATGTCCATATAAGTTTTATTATACTTTATTATCCAATGTTAGCTTCGAGTTGTACCCCATCAACCAATACATTGGACAACATATCATTGGACTGCTGTTGTGATGAGTCAGCACATTTTGTTGATGGGGCATTGATTTTTTCTTGCTGCTGTACCACCTGCACATAAGTGCTTCCTGCTGGAACTTATTTTTTTTTTGTGAACTAATAACACTGGATTTGTCTACGACCTTCTCTAGAAGTGTTGGAAATGACTTTAGCTGGAATTCTTATTTTATTAATTTTATATATTGGAAATTTAATTTTTTTGTTCTTATTGAGCTGTTGGAATATGATGTTATGTAAACATTTATTAGACATTAAACATGTGTCTAAAAGATACTACACTTAATGCTGTGATAATTTGATTTCTTCAAATAGGTATATTAGATTTGTAATTTTCTAAATTGTAATATATATAAATATATATATATATATATATATATATATATATATATATATATATATATATATTTATATATATATATATATATATATATATATATATATATATATATATAAATATATATATATATATATATATATATATATATATATATATATATATATTTATATATATTACAATTTAGAAAATTACAAATCTAATATACCTATTTGAAGAAATGAAATTATCACAGCATTAAGTGTAGTATCTTTTAGACACATGTTTAATGTCTAATAAATGTTTACATAACATATATATATATATATATATATATATATATATATATATATATATATATATATATATATATATATATATATATATATATATATATATATATATATATATGTTCATCAACAACTAACTTCAACAACTAACTATATATATCACACCTCATATATATATATATGAGGTGTGATAAAAAAAGAACCGCTATTGTGTGATCAAAAAATAAAGTATTTATTTATCAACAACTATCTTGTCCCCTTCAAAGTAATTCCCCTCAGATATAATACGCTTATGCCAGCGTTTTTTCCAATCCTCGAAACACTTCTGACACGCTTTTTTTGGTATCGCCAACAGCTCCTGTTTCGATTTTTCTTTTATCTCCTCAATCGTAGCAAAACGCTTTCCTTCCATCGGTATCTTCAGTTTTGGAAAGAGGAAAAGGTCAGCGGGTGCCAAGTCCGGTGTATACGGTGGTTGAGGCATGATAACGGTTTTGTTTTTGACCAAAAAATTACGCACAAGCATCCATGTGTGAGGTGCGTTATCATGGTGAAAAATCCATGATTGGGTTTTCCACAATTCTGGGCGTTTCTGACGAATTGCTTCTCGCAAACTGCGCGTAACTTCAAGGTAGTATTCCTTGTTGACCGTACGACCTTGTGGCAAGAATTCATGATGCACCACGCCATTGCAATCAAAGAAAACTGTCAGCAAAACCTTTACGTTCGACCGAACTTGACGTGCTTTTTTCGGTCTTGGCTCATCTGGACGTTTCGATTGGGATGATTTCAATGTCGTAGCCATACACCCACGATTCGTCACCAGTTGTTAAACACAGTCCAAAAAGCAAACTACTGTGTAAACTGTCTGAAAGGTGGGCACAATGCCAAATCTTGCGTCTCAGGCAACTGCACCAAATGCAATAAAAAACACAACACATTCTTGCATCTAGAAGCACGGGAGCAGACCTCAAGAGGAAACCGTTCAACAGTAACCAATTTAAACGCCACTACCTCCAAAGCAGCAGCACCATCAACTACAACTGTTTCCACTACTGCAGTGGCATCAGCAGCCAGCGACATCATGCCTACAAATCGAAGCTGTAGTTATGTCTTGTAGGGAACAGCTAAAATCAGAATAATAGCTGCGAATGCAAGATCGGGTGAATTTAGAGTCATTCACGACTCAGGATCACAAATCAACATCGTCTCCGAGCGTGTCATTAAAAGACTAGGTATATATCCAATCGAGGCTTCGTTGTGCATTGAAGGTATTGGAAATGCCACAAGAAGATCTACGTAACGCGCTCATATGAAACTGCAATCTCGAACAAGCAACTGTGCAGCCGACTTCGAGGCATTTGTGTTGCCAAGTATTGTTCCAACTCAACCCGCTCAGCTAAACGTTACAAAATGTCCAATTCCAAAGGGTGTACAACTGGCTGATCCGGACTTTCATCAACCAGGAGAAATCGATGTTCTCTTGGGCGCAGAGTTGTATTACGATCTAATAGAAATGGGCCAAATAAAACTTTCCTCTGAGCTCCCAGTCATGCAAAACACAATGCTTGGTAGGGTGATAAGTGGAAAAATTGGCCAGAGCATAACAAAGACACGAACATGTGCAGTCTATACTGGTCAGGAGAATGGTTCTCTCAACGACACTTGTCAGGAGTGGAAATTGAGGGCAATTCCCCCCTTACAAATTGACTATTACGCCTCTGTACGCTGCAAAGTACTTACACTTATGTATATATCAGTATTAATATGTATAAGGACAGCTAAATGCCATACCAGCACCCTACGTCAACTTTGCCGAAAGATTTAACAAAACTACACCTGTAGTCGTCTAACCGACAGCTTCGATCGACTTGAAGGAGAATTGCGTCTAGATAATAATCTATTAAGAAGCAGTCGCAATAGGAGAGGGGAAGAAAATCTCGTTGGAAACCTTGCACATTCACTATTTGGGGTATTAGATTCAGAGTATTCCAAAAAGATGTCAAGGACAATATTAAACGTCAAAGAAAACGAGTCCAATCTGCTACATCTGCTGAAGAATCAAACATCCACCGTCAACATCATAAAGCAGGATCAGATAGCGGTTAAGACAAAATTTGATGAATTTGACCAACAAGTAAATCAAATTTGGAATCAATTGCAGAAAGAAGACGAAGAGCTGCAACAATCGAAATTGTGGGAACTATTCAACGCTCTGTCAATTCATTTACTCTCATCGCAACCGAGTTACAACGTTCACAATCAGCTATACTGGATATTCATACAGACACTCACCATGGTAAATTCAATCCACTATTGATAACTCCCGAGTAATTGCACACCGAAGTTGACAAAATTAAACTCCACCTGCCATCATCATTAGAACTACCTGCAAATAAAGAGGACTTAATACAACTATATAGGATAATGAAGGTAGAGGGCGAACTCACTCAGGACCATGTTGTTTTTAAGATTACATTACCTCTGGTGGAACATGACCGATTCGAACACTCTCTGCTCATTTCGGTACCAAATTGGATCAACAGCACTATGGGGGCATTTGATACATGCACTTGCCATAAATGCTGCTCTTGATCAATATCTGCGAATTAGCTCCGACGACTTTGCATCATGTGAGCGAATCAATCAAAATGAATACGTATGTACAAATGTGCCAATCCGGTACAGCTATGAGGCTGAGATGTGTTCCTGCGAAATCAATTTGTTTAACAACAATACTCATTCAAATTGTCAACTGAAACCTGTGGCCAATAACATTACGTGGCTACCATTGAAGAAAAAAAATGAATGGATTTATGCAATTCCGTTAGCTTCACGGGCAAGAATCCGTACCCAGTTCGTTAACAGCATCACACACAACCCTAGGGAAAATAAAGAATTATCAAATAGTGAACAAATAACCCCACTATTGCAGAGAATCAACGCGATCACTTACACAACACAACTGAAGAATCTCACAGTATTACACAATGCTCTGGCCAAGGAAAAACTGATGACACTACACAAAATTCAACCACCAGACTATTACCAACATGGGGCCAGTTATACCGCACTGTTCCTGTCCGTTATACTTTTGATTACTGGGCTCATATGGATAATAAGAATTCAACGTGGCGTCAATGCAACAGAAGTCATCACGTCAATAAGTACGGTGCCTCAGCCTCGCTCTCGCCACCAACCAATAGAGAATCTAATATATGTTGAGCTGTGCTCAACGCGCAGGAGAAATGTTAATTGCTTTAACAGTTGATGTGCAAACCTCATTGGGATATTCAAACTTTTAATGCATAACATCTTCTTTTGCATACAATTAGGCTTGTGTTAAGCAAACCATGACAGCTTAACGATGAAACTTGCATTATTGACAAAAACTCCAATAATATCCTACACCAGCGGAGGCATTGCACTGGATGAAATATGATATCAAGGTCAATACTCTGAAGAACTCAAGTCAAGGCCAGCTTGCAAATTTTTCAATATTGCACATTTCATGGTTATGCTTTAAATTCAATAACATCTAGTATATATACGAGTATATATATATTCTTGAATTCTTTATCGCTCAAGTTTACTGCTACTCTCGACAAGGTACCAGCAATAACATAATTTTTGCCACTGACAAACTTTATGTCAAAAGTATATCATTTTAGAATCGTCATTATTAATTATAGTCCCTTTAACAGAGTTTTTTTTTAAATGTTAATTAATGGTTTATGAAATGTTATTATTGGGACTTAGTTACCTTGGAATACCAAGAGCTGATCAAACCTTAAAGAAGCAAAAATTGTTGCAGGCAACTCTTTCTCTATCATTTATAGTTGCATTCCGCTCTTGTCAGTTGTCTTGAAGCAAAAGCTACTCGCTTGTCGTTTTGGAAGACGACACCTAATCCAATGGAGGATGAATCGCAAAGAACTTCAACTGATTTTTTTACATTATAATATTAAAAACCCTCAATGTCAAATTGTACTTTCCAACTTCAAAATTCGGAATCAGCAACCTTCGACCACACCCACGAAGTTTTTTCTAAAATTAACTTCCGAAGTTCAACATTTTCCATTTTTAGTTTTGGTATAAAATGGCTTAAGTACTTGATCATACCTAAAAGTCTCTGTAGATCTCCTTTATTTTGTGGCACTGGGAAATTGACTATTTTAGTTTCATCGGATTTAAGACCTTTATCAGATAAGATATGGCCAAAGAACTTAATTGAAGGTTTGCATAACGTTAACTTACTTTTGTTTAACCATCAGCCATGATTTCCACACCTTCTAGATAATATGTCATTTCATATATTTTTATTTGAAACAACTCTAGTGCTGGTGAAACTCCTGAAAGTCAATCGCTTCAAGCAATATCGACCGAAAGGCGTCCAAAAAGTTGTAAGCATGCTGCTTATATGTATTATGTTCGAAGTGCCAAAACCCTTTCTTAGTATCACTAGTCGAAAATACTTTACCGTTACCAAGCTCTGGTAAGATTTCGTCTTTTATTGTAAATTGCAAGTTCGGCCATTTCAATGCCTTATAAAGTGGTATGGGGTCAATGCAGATTCTAAATGATTCTGGCTTTTGAACAAGCAAAACGTTGCTAACCCAATCATTGTGAGAATCAAGTTTGTCACAATGTCGTCTTTAACGAAACTATCCAGATCAACTTTAAATTTTTAGCGTACAGCGACTGGAACGCATCTTAATTTCTGAGTAACTGGCACAACTCAGAATCAACTTCTAATGCACACAGCCCGGAAGTTTTCCATTAAAAACAGTTGATAGGAAAACAAAACTGTCCATGAAATCCTAAATTTAAGTATTTTATTATATTTGATGGATTGATATAATTTTAGTCGTTTATAATACGAGCCAATGAAATGTACATCGTTAGCATGTAAAATGCTTGGGTGAACGCAAATTTGTAAATTTATCAAACTCAGGTTCTCTGCCAAAGAAGAAAAAGAAATACGAGTATATAAGAAAATGGATAGTTTACAAAAACAAAAAAAAAAGATTAGACCTTGATAAAAAAAAGACAGCAACTCATTTTAAGCAATCAATTTCATATTATTTTTTTATATATTTTATAATGGTAACTTCTAAGCTTGATTGCGAAAGCATTTTGATTTTAATTAACAGAAAGAAGAAAATGAACAAATGCAAATTTCAACAAACAAAATTCTACATTCGAAATTAGATCTTTCACATTAAACTAATGTCATCTAATATAAACCCAAATATACAAGAGTATGTACTAACTATATTGACTATAATTCTAATATTTTTCATACCATTCAAACTAGATAAGCATTTTAAGAAATAAACATAATAAAAGAAAATAAGTAAACATATGTAATCAAATCTGATCTATAATTCATAAAAATGCTTCAATATTAAAGTGCGTTCACTACGAGTAATTGTATTGAAATTTGATACAAACACTACTGGATTTATAATGTTAATCAACAATTTGATGTTTTCTTTAAAATATAAACATTTTATTGCTAAAATTACTTATATTACATATAATTCATATACTCGTATGTAATTAAAATAAAGAAATATTAAACAAAAGCATTAAAAAACCAAGAAAACAGCAAACAAACAAAAATTTTGAAATGAAATCTCAGATTAATTTATATGGTCAAAAATTGACAGTTGCCACTAACCATTAGTATCACATTTACAATGACAAGGATGCCATTTTGATTTTGACATATTGTAAAAAAGGGTAAAATTAATTCGAACGCAGACGCGTTATTAATAATACAATTAAATTGCAGCATACTCAAGAATATGATACCAATATTGATGAAAAATGCTAATAATTACAAGGGCATGAGGCAAAGTTAAGAGAGGAAACAAAGAACTGTATATCTCAGCAGCAGTCTGATCAATTTGGGATTTCACATCTATAAATGACGTCAATATAAGAGGAAATCAAAGAATTAAAATGGTAAAAGAAAGTGTACAATAAAAATTGAGAATAAGGAAATCCACGTGGGATGTAGCGATAATTCTGCGAATCAATATTCGAACCAGAAGAAGCTATCATCAAATATGAATAAAAGAAATAGTTATAAATCAGCGAAACTTGATTTGATACTGAAGAAACTGATATCAAGAAGAAATAAAGAAATAAAGCATGCAGGATTCAATGATAAATCAGCGAGACTTGATTCGATTCTGATGAAATTGATATCCAAAACGAGGAAAGAAAACATAATGAATAAGCTATAGCAAACAATGATGAAATATTTAAAATATGTGCCAAAGAAGAATTTAAGGAAATAAATGAGCAAATAAAAATAAATAAAAAAATCCTCTAATTAACAATTATGACAAATGCCGCCCTGGAGAGAGTATTAAACGAATTAAATGAATATATGCTGATAGATGAGTATCATAATGCAACGCATGGAGGTCATTTAAGAATTAGGAAAGCCCTAATAAAAATTAAAAATCTTTCTAAGAAAAAACTAGACCCGCCATATTTAAGTCCATTTAAAGTAAAAAATGTTTTAGAATTAAATATTGAAATGGATTAAATTATTTATAAGCATAATATCAAACTATACACTACAATAATGATAGTTAAAAAACTATTAAAGCATAAACAATTAATATTTGTAAAAATTTAAATATCTTATTTTCAAATTGTTGAGTAAGAAATTCCACAACTATAAAATTTATCTTTAGGTGTAAAATATAAGGAAACCAAATTTAACTGTAATGTTTCTCAAATGTTCTTTCATAAAATTTCTCTTAAGGGATAGGGTGTAGGGTACTTCCTATATAATAGTATTAAGCAAAATAGAAACAAATGTAAACAAAGCAAACACAAGAATTTGCAACACCTGCACATAAACGCTGCGCTGCAAGTAAAGCGCTCGCGAGAGGACAGCTCACCCGACTCTAATTTCTTTAAGTGCGCTGACCGTACTTTGTTGTAGTTGATATGCAGCGCTATGGCTTGGAACCATATTGCTTAGATCAGCAAAAGTTACCAAATTTATTTGTCCGTTTGCAATTGAATCATTGGAAGCTCATTGGAAATCCAATCAGAATCCAATGGAAAATAATTGTATAAAAA
Organism: Clusia tigrina; assembly: GCA_920105625.2. NCBI lineage: Eukaryota > Metazoa > Arthropoda > Insecta > Diptera > Clusiidae > Clusia > Clusia tigrina. The sequence continues at coordinate 113,425,947 of OV050030.1, forward strand.
CTCTATTTCGCTGTCCGCCTGTCAGATAAGCGGCTTATCCTGCTGTATAAAGATTCGGAAGCTAATCGCACCTGTTCGCTACTAGCTATAGGCTTACTACACTTTTAACTACAGGCTCATTACATGGCGATCCTACCATATATAATAGGTATATTACAGGCTCATTACATGGCGATCCTGCCATATATAAATAGATACATTACATTTGCTTCTCGAACTCGTCGGAATATCTCCTGAAGATGACTTTTATGGTCCTTTTCGTTCCTTGAAGTGACGATGATATCGTCTAAGTAAGCGAATGCGTGGGGTTCCATATCCGGTCCGATTACTATGTCAAGTGCTGTCTAAAACGTCGCCGGAACTGAGTGCAGTCCAAAAGGCATGACCTTCCACTGATAGAGTCCTCATCCAGGCTCACTAAAAGTGGCATGCTGTTTACTTTGCTGTTCCATTGGTATTTGCCAGTAGGCGTTCTTAAGGTCTAGGCTACTGATGCATTTGTCTTCCAGCAATCGATCCAATATGTGCTGGATGCAGGATAGGGGTTGGAACTTGGTTCAAATTTCTCATTTAGCTGCATAGAGTCCTCACGACCCTCCCTTCTTTTTAAACAGCACGATGGGGACACTGTGGAGGCCCTTGGGTGGTTCAATGCACATTTTATATTATTTCGTCAACCTCCTAACTGATGAAAGCATGTATATTATATATATATATATATATATATATATATATATATATATATATATATATATACTCGTATATATATATATATATATATATATATATATATATATATATATATATATATATATATATATATATATATATATATATATATATATATATATATATATATATATATATATATATATATATATATATATATATATATATATATGTATGTTGTAACGACTCTTTTTTTATCATTGGGGTAGAATCAGCGGGTTCCAGGGGTCTCTTACAGAAATTTATCATTTGCAAATGTTCCATTATATTTCAGGTGTTTTAGTCAAATTCAAAAGTAAGAACTGTGAACTGTTGTAAAGTCCTTACAATTATATTTCTACGTAACAAAATTATAATATATATTTATCCATTTCTGCTCTATATGTCTCGGTAGCGTATGTGTCTCAGCAACATAGGTATCTCAGTGAGAAAACGATTGAAGACCTGAAGTTCTCACTGAGTTGCTATGACCCAAGATATAATGCGCATATAGTAAGGATGTGGGTTCTTTATAATTACAAAAAAGTGTTACATACGGCAGCGCAGAGTCCACACGTGAACCTGGCCCCATTGAACATTTAGAAGAACTTTTTAGAAAAAAGGCGGCCGAGAGGCAAACAAAAGGTGGAGCAGAGCTCAAAACTGCAATACTAGAGGAATGAAATAAAATACCAAGCGAATACAATGTGCAGAAGTAGATTTATTCCATGAGGTGAATACTAATTGTCGTTATAGATCCTAAAGGGTGCCATATATAATTTTAAAACCCTTTATAGTACTAATGTTGAGAATTGTTTCTATGTCTATTTGTAGATTTAGGATACGCGGTTAGAACTTATTAAAGCTTTGAATTTACTCGGATTTGAAGAGAAATAAAACACACGTTGTCAACTCGACCGATTCTTTATTGTAACAAACAACGGAAGTATATAGTATAAAAGAGGAGGACACGATTAACCCAAAATTACAAGAGAGAAAGAAAGGGAGAGAGAAAGAAAAATTAAGCATGTAATAGAAGAAAAGGCAATTAACAACCCAACATACCGCCAGCCTTCAACTAGGTTACTAGGTTTAAAATAAGTTACATAAGTCAATAATACATAAGATGATAGTATTTCTCTCTTGTGTTGATAACTTAACAAAAATAAAATGAATATAAATTAAGACTGTCCACCCTTTTGCGTTTCAATTAGAAAAATAATATAATTAGAATAGACATCAACTACTATGATTTGGTCTGGAATATTTCCTGTTTAGTAGGTAGTCGACAAAGTTTTGCCTTCAGCAGTTTTCAACGTGACTACTCGAATACGACCGACCTTACCAGGATGACACTTTATGTCTCTACCTAGTTTCCATTTAGTTGGAGGGGTGGGTTCATCCTGTATAATACCGATTTCCTCTTCCTCAAGATTTGGTCCCTCTCGAAACCAGTTACTACGCCCTTGGAGGCTGACAAGATATTTGTTAATATGCACATATTGTAATTCCATATATTTTAGGTTTTGTTTAAAACTGCAGTTTTGATTTCTATTCAATTTATTCTTTGCGTCAATTACACTGCGCGTCATCAGGTTAGCACATCTCCTCACGTAAGTGGTTTCGACTCTAAACTTAAACAGCTAAATTGTTTAAATAATTTTTGTTATATTTTTTTTTTCGAAAAATAACACAAAAATTACAATTGAACTTTGTATATATACGAGTATATATATATATATATATATATATATATATATATATATATATATATATATATATATATATATATATATATATATATATATATATAGGGTCCGCCAAATACTTTTTTTTTTGACACAGGGCGCAAAACATCGAGTGTAGCTTCGGCTATGGCACGTAGCGCCGTCCTGTTGAAACCAAATGTTGCCAATATCCTTCTCTTCAATTTTTGTGAACAAAAATTCGTTCAACATGGCCCGATAACGATCGCCATTGACTGTAACGGCCACTCCTTGCTCATTTTCGAAGAAAAATGGCCCAATTATGCCTCTGGACCAAAATCCGCACCAAACAGTGACTCGTTTTGGGTGCATCGGCTTTTCAATGTATGCGTGCGGGTTTGCCCCAAATGCGACAATTTTGCTTGTTTACATACCCGCCAAGATCAAAATGAGCTTCATCTGAAAAGATGATTTTTTTGGCAAAATCGGCATCTTCTGTAAGTCGATCGCAGGCCCACTTAGCGAAGCGAAAATGCATTGGATGGTCAGTTGGCTTCAACTCCTGAACCAATTGGACTTTGTATGGCGTCATACCAAGGTCTTTATGCAAAATTCGTCTCAATGATGTCTCCGAAATGTTCAATTGTTGAGAACGACGGTGAATTGATGTTGATGGCGCTTCACGCACACTTTCTGCCACAGCAGCAATATTCTCGGGTGTACGCACTCTTTTGGCTTTTCACGCTTTGGTTTATCGATGAGGATGCCAGTTTATTTCACTTTTTTCACAAGATAGCGAACATACGGAGCTGACGGTGCTTCTCTTCTTCCATAATCCGTACGCAACTTTCGCACACATTCTGCTACATTACCATGATGTAATGTCGCAATATTTCCCAGCGTTGTTCAAGCATATACACAACAATATTCGTTCAGCGGAAGGATAAAACTAATTATCTGTCAATTCAGACATGAGCTAAGTGTTACCATTCACGAAATAAGCACTAGTTGACAAAAAAAAACGTTAGATGGCGGACCCGTTATATATATATATATATATATATATATATATATATATATATATATATATATATATATATATATATATATATATATATATATATATTTAAATTCAGGGACAGACTTAACGATACCTAGACTCTCTTCGAATTGGACTCCTTGTACTAATTCTATTTTTTGTACTCCTCTGCACCTGATACTGGCTCTAAACTCTTATTTCTACTGGTCAAAACGTTAGTAGTAGCTTGAAGTTCGTTTCTAATTTGGTATACTGCCTGCCGTATAGCAGTATTCACTATTGCTTGAACTTTACTTGCATCCATTCTACATGATTGTTCAGTATTTCTACTGATTGAGAGATTTCTTAGGCTACTCAGCAAAATATGTACTTCTTGGGCTTGGTTCGTGGGGCTCATCAGGCAAGGAAGGTAAGGAAGTCGACTTTAACCAAATTGCCTATTGAAGTCTTTGCTTTCTCTCAATGAGATTTCTTTTTATTTAAATTGGAAATTCAATTTTTATTTTGCTTTTCGAAGACCCTTTCGACTTATAATTTAAATAACTAGTACATGACTTTTGCAAAAAAATTTTTAGAAGGAAGTAATATAAATTAAAAACCGAGAAACAGTTTTATTCAGTTAAATAAGGTTGTTTTTTGCTTAAAACAAAAAATGGTATCAGATAACACTTAATAACAATTGCTCACATTAACGCTACATTCATTATCGATCCTGTTTCCTTGTTTATTTATGTTGTTGTCACAATTAATATTTTCGTGCTATATTCGTTGCTATATTCCGTTAATGTTGCTGTTGTAGAGTTTAGTATTATCTTCGAAGTTTTCGCTGCAGCGATTGACGTTCTCTTTGTTGGAGATTACCTTTGTTAAGGTGACCTTTTGCCCTTTTAAAGTTTGTTGCTTGTGAAATCTTAATAAAAATTTTAGTTAATCACCTTTGAAAAGGGTACGTATATTTTCTTTTTATATTTTGCACTATGTGACTTGTAGTTTCTTTCAAAAATTTCCTTTTTATATTATAGCGAAATGTATGTCTTTTTTCTAGTGAATTTAGTGTTAATTCTTAAAATTGTGAGTTTCTATATTGGGGGCGAGTTGTTTCTTGTCCCGCTCCCGACACAAATGACAAAATTGTATAGTTTTATAACGTAGGAGAATTTATTAAAACAATATTTTCACTTCACATTGGAGTTTAAGTTTTCTTAATATTAAATTAGTATTAACAAACTGATTAATGTTAAATTAGTATCAACAAGCGCTATGCGAATTATTTGTTTCTCGCTATGCGAGCTAGAGACTTAATGTTAGACAAAAACTCTGAAACAGTCAAACCCACTGCATTGTTTGATATTGATATTTTAACAACACTTTTATCGCGTTGCAATGATGTGCCGGGAGGGCTCTAGACAGTCTTTGGCTAACAAGTTGTCGACTACCACTTGGATGAGCTCCTGTTGAGCAGGATTTCTTGGGTATTACCTCTGCTTTGTAGGGCTATCGTCTCGCATCACAATTTTGTGCTACTCAATGTTAGTTACGCCAGGTTGTTTTATTTCCTTCATTAGAAACTTGTCCGTCCTCTGCTCCTCAGTGATGGCGTCTACCCGAATTGTTGTGCACCGTGAAATTTCGCCGGACAGCACAATTGGGGGTTCCAGGGTGAGTTTTGATCACCGCATTTTAGGGTTGTGCCTAGCTTTGTCAGAAAATCTGGGCCTAGCAGTAAATATTCGGTTGAACCCGGCATTGCTAGTAGCTCTAGTTCACATGATCAACAACGACAGCATACGGTGTAGCCCCGTTCCACTCCTACTGTCCGCAGCGTGCCACGTGATGTGTCGGCCTATTCATGAGGAACTTCAAGTGGTTCCATGTTGTGTATTCGAAGTTCGTCGTATATAGAGGGACGAAGAGTCTTCCGAATTTTTTTTCTAAGGTCCAAAGCGTTGAACTTCTGTTTTTTTCCAAGGTCCGTTGCGTTGAACTTCTGTTTTTTTCTAGTGTCTCTGCTCGAGCGCCACTGTAACGACTCGTTTTCTTAGCCGGGGTATGTGGCCTCGCCGGATGACCAGATGGCGTATACAAAAATTTTCTTTGCAGTGTTATAGATTCTTGAAGATCCTTGTGACTCCTTGAAGTATGCTTGTTAACTTCAAAGATATCGACTCGTTGTCCTTGTATGAAATATTTCTTGCAGTAATAAGGGTTCTTAAAGACCCTTGTGTCACTCACACATTTCAATAGTTGTATTTATGTATAATATGTTATAATTAAAGAAATAAATGCCATTTTACGATTCATCAAATAAAAAGTCTCGCGTCGGTCATCGACACACTTCGTCTTCCTCTTTTTTACTACTTCATTGTTGATATCGATATCTGTCTCGATAAATTAAAAGGGTTGATCGACACCGGCCTCGTCTCGATGGCCATAATACTGCAGTAGTCATTTTTGTTGTCTGATTCGTCAAGGTCGGGCGGAATAGCGGTGTGATGAAACTGATGAAAATCTCTTTAGCGTAATCTCCATTCCATCGATGTCTTCCACCAAACACCGGGTCTTACCGAGACCCCTTGAGAACCACGGTATTAGGGTTCTAAGTTTCGTGACTCGCCACTTGACTGTGGTTCTCTTTCGATTACTACCAGATCGTTGATTTGGTATACTGTGGGCAGTTTATGTCGTTCTCCGAACCGTTTCTTCCAATTTTCGCGTTGTTGTTGAATATGCTTCAGAGCAAATATACGTTTGTCGTATATATATTGCTCTTCCGTGTCATACACAACTGCAGCCATCATTTTTTTTTTTAAATAATATTTCTCAAGCTTAAACTTGAAAATCAATTCGCTTGGACTAAAATGAATTGTATCCTTTTTCTGGGAGTTTACGGTCCATTGAAGGTTTCGGAATTAGTCGTCCCACTCTTTCAGTTATTGTTGAGTCGCAGATCGTAGAAAACTGAGTATTGTTTGGTTGGCACGCTCAACTTGACCATTAGCGCGTGGTGTAAGCACAGCCGTTTTTATAGGTAGTATATCGTTGTCTTCAAAGTATTTAGTGAGCTGTTTCGAGGTAAACGCGGTACCACGGTCCTTAAATACCTTTCTTGGAAGCCCAAAATGACTAGTGAGGTCATTCAATAATTGGAGTACCGGCTGAGTTTTTCTATTGCGCACAGCTTTCACTATAAAATATTTAGAAAACGCATCATTTATAGCTACAACGTGCGTGTTCCATTGTTTGCTTCTAATAAACGGACCCACTTGATCAATGTATATTATTCGAAAAGTGTTGTGAGTTAGAATCAAGCTACCTACGAGTAGTTGACTCACAGCATCGACTCCTAATACCGGGTTTTTCAATAAGAGCGCTTCAAAAGTTTTTTTAAATAAAACAAAACCGGTTTTAGATATCAATGAAATTCTTTATTCCTGTGAAAGTACGTTCGATGCCATTATGTATGGAACTCGATTTCTTTTGCTTGGCCACCACGGGCACGCTTGCAGAAGTCCAGACTCTGAACCCAATTTTCAACGGTTTTCAAGCATAAATCGGCCGATACTGCTGCAATTTCACGTTCGATATTCGTACGAAGTTCATCAATCGTCGCTGGCTTGTTGGCATAGACCATAGACTTGACGTAGCCCCACAGGAAATAATCCAACGGCGTCAAATCGCACGACCGAGGCGGCCAATCGACTGGGCCATTTCGTGAGATAACACGTTCACCAAACTTGGTTTGCAGTAAATTGATTGTGGCATTCGTTGTGTGGCTTGTGGCGCCGTCCTGTTGGAACCACATGTCCTCCAAGTCCATATTATCCAATTGGGGCCAAAAATATTCGGTTATCATTGAACGGTAGCGATTCGCATTCACAGTAATGTGCCGGTCTTGATCATCACGGAAGAAGTACGGCCCAATGACGCCGCCGGCCCATAAACCGCACCAAACCGTAATTTTTTCGGGATGCAATGATGACTCATGGAGTACGTGTGGATTGCTGTCTAACGAATAACAATATTTTGCTTATTGACGAAGCCATTCAGCCAGAAATGAGCCTCATCATAAATTGGACGTAGCGCTCTTAAAGTTGAGGCGACTGACTCCGAATTTCGGTAGTAAATGTTAATAATTTCGACTCGTTTGTTGGCTCGAATATCTTTGCATGATGAGATGGCAAACCTTACTGAAGAGAAATGTCAAAAGAGCGGGAAAAAATATGGCGTCGTTTGCTGTCACTATCGATTTACTTTTGTAGCGTTTCTTTTGAAAAACCCTTTAGATGCCACACATTCTGTAGGATTAGCATGTGCTAAAGTTATTTAAGAGTAACACATACTTTTAGGGTCTAAGTATTTTAGACACTTACAGTAGGTCAGTTGGCTTGACCAACTGACACCAAGTAGCAGGTGCGGAACTGGAACACCAGAAAGGTCAGTTCACAGACTGAGATGACTGTTGAGAAATAGTATATAACAAATAGTATTGTAAGAATAAATCTGTTATTATCTTTGAAACTAAAAGTGACTTAGTGTATTATTTCAAGAGTGATTCAGTGTTTTCAGCTACGCGCCCAGCGAAAAGAGAAAGGACGTCTCCCGACGAGCAGCAAGGACCCCAACATTTTGGCGCAGCCGGTCTAAAGGACCTACAGGAGGAATCCCAGGGCAAGGAACCCTGAAGCAGTGAAGCATCCTGCAACAATATCCGAAGGATAACAACAGGACAAAGGACCTGGAGGCGGAGATGTCATCGTGTAAAATAATGGTGAGTATGCTTATATTAGGATACTTTAGTATTTAAGTGCATTTTGTCGACGATTCTTCGCTAGCCGTGTGGGCACTTTTGCGCCGGTCATGCAGAAGAAGCAGCATCGGGCTGAATAGCCGCTGCGGTTAGGTGACACTAGGTTGATCCTCAAAAATTTTTAATGGTCAGGTTGTATAGGTTTATTTCACTGAGATTAGGCTCATATTTTTTCTTACTTACGTGTCTGTTTATTCACGGATTTTGCGTTATTGAATTGCGAACTTGTGTATACCGGTTGGTTTGGTTCGGAATGAACGTGCCATGGTATAGAGTTCGTACTGTTATGATAGGGGATTTGTGTTTGTTTGTCGGTAGGGACATTTATATGTTTCAATTTATATTGTTTTGAAATCAAAATAAAGATTGATTTAAATATTTGGCATTTTGAGTTTAGGGTATTAGGTGAAGAGGTGCCGACAACACGTGTTGTTGCATCAAAGTTTGTGTAGTTCCGAAACTACAATTTGCGCAGCAATGTTGAACCACTATTTCGCACGGAAAAGCGAAACAGGTTCTGCTGTAATATACTTATTTTTTTTGGTACTAATTTTGTGGAACGAAATAACTGTAAATATGAGTAAACTGTATTTTGGTATACTGCTATGCGTTTATTTGGGGACTCATTGAATTTGGGGTAGTCATATGGGATTATTTAAGGGAATTTTCAAGTTATTTGTAAAATTAACCACTTGGTTTTTTTTGGAGTCTTGGGTTAGAAATAAGGATTAAGTCGGTCTATGGAAGCACCAGAAGAAGCAAAAATAGTGCTGGAAGAGCAAAAGCGGCAGTACCAGTAACTGTGCAGCAAAGCTCCAATACTGTGGACAGTATTTCGCCTGCGCGAGCGAGCGTGCGAAGACTAATTAGTTTGAGTCCGTCATTGGTCAAGTACCTCTCAGATTCGGGAGAAGAGAATCTGGAAACCCCCACAGAGATTAACGCTAACTTTTTATCAGAGATACGTAGCACGTAGGAGTAAAATGGGCATTCTGGAAGTAGCTCATGCAGTGGAGAAGCTGGTTCCCATGTTCTCAGGCGTCGAGTTGTATGATCTGAGAACTGAGATACGGCGCTTCAAAGAAGGTTGTAAGCTAGCGCAACAGAGTCTTCCGGAAGGAGAAGGGGAACACTTAATAAAGTGTATTAGACTGCCGGAGTTATACGCACTTTTTGATCGGACATATTTAAAACAAAAGTCTTACGACTGTCTTGTACGGGAAATACAGGAATCAACTCAGAAACCAGGGGAGGAATTGAGGGCCTGGGGTCGAACGCTCCAGTCTCTGGGGAACGCTGCTGAGACAGAAGCCAACAGGCAGTTTCCAGGAAACATTGTAGCATACAAGGCTCAAGTAGAACGAGCTATGATTTCTGTATTTAAGGCAGGTCTGATAAATAGGGACTTACACGCAAAAACACGCCCTACTGTATGGAGTGCCAAACATATGGTCATGAGGCAAGTAGACAGTGCCAAGTAGATACTAAATGGGATCAAAGTAAAAGGCAACCAGCTACGAGGCGCCCGGGTCCACACTTAAGGGACGGCAGGAGTAGTTGTCCTCGAGTTAACTCAGCGGAAGGAAATAACCAAGGAAGAAATCCTTTCAACACTGGGAGTGGTCAGCAACGACCAAATTGGAATTCCAGAAGTGAACCAAGGATAGGCAACTCCCAACAGGGGTTGAAATGCTTCTCATGTGGACGAATGGGACATGGGGCAGCGGAGTGCAGGGATAGACAATTCCAACAAAGGAACCAGGGAAACTTCCAGCGGCCCAGTCGAGGCCAGTAGACTGGAAAGCCAAAAGAAAGGAAGTAACAGTTAGGAGGTACGTGTGACTGGTAATATGGGAATTACAGTCCAGGAGAAGGAGGAGCAAGAGGCTCTCCAATACCACATACCGAGTAATGTAAGAACAATGATTCAAGATACGGAGTATAGTTAAGATATTCACGGTAATTTTGAGGGAGTATAGGATTGCAAAGGATAACTGTGGTGGAAGGAGGAAAAAATTTGAAGAGTTAGGAAGTAGATACGCGTCCATGTTGGGAACAAAAGGACGTTGTTTCGTTATGATACCTTCATCGCGATACCCTGCAAGGAAGCAGCTAGTGGAAAACTAGTGCTTTTAGTAGATTCAGGGGCGGACACCAGCTTCGTAAAATCTAGTGTTTTACGGAAAGGGCTGGATATTAATCAAATGGATGTAAGAACGCTTAAGGGGCGTTTGGAGGTTGCATCAGGACACTGGGATCGTTCAGAATAGGGAACAGTGAGGTTAAGGGAATGAGGTTTAGAGTGCACGCAGTGGAATTGGATAGGGAAGGTATCCCGGCCGATGGGATAATTGGCCGCGATAATCTTTGGGGCCGCACCATACTGGATATGCTAGAAAAGCAGTTATCGTTTTATGATTATAATAAGAATAGAATCCACACTCTACCATTGAAGTCATGGAAGGAAGGAACCGTGAATAGGTTTATGAATTGTATGGAGGTAGTGAATGCAAGGTCAACCAGAGTAGTTACTATGCGTGTAAACACGAAACTTAGGACTGTTGTTTTGCACAAGCAGCAGCTAGCGGAGGGTGTATACGAGTATATGGGATAGACCATAACGCACGTTGACAAGGGTAAGGTGTACGCTTGCGTACTCAACGCATCAGAAAAGGACTACCTGATGGATGAAGATTTTAGGCCTAAGTTCACTAGTTATGATAATTTTAAAGAACCGAATTATAGATCGGTTAATCAGATTAAACAAGTTGATATAAGAAAAAGGATGGAGAAAGTATTAAAATCACTGAAGTTAGACCCAAGCGTAAATTTAGAAGAGAAGGCATCAATTGCAGCCATTTGTACGTCATTCCATGACATATTTTTGCTGCAAGGAGACCAGCTGACGTACACACCAGAGGTAGAGCATGAAATACCTACTAGAGTTGATCAACCACCAATTAACCAAAAATAATACAGATTGCCACACGCTCACAAATATGAGGTAAACAGGCAAGTAGAAGGAATGTTAAAAGATAACATAATTTCACCGAGTATCTCGCCTTGGAACTCACCAATAATTTTGGTACCAAAGAAGGGAGGTGCTCAGGGTCAAAAGAAGTGGAGAATGGTCTTCGATTTTAGGAAATTGAACGACGCCACTATCAAGGAGGTGTTCCCGATACCAAGGATAGAAGAAATTCTGGATCAATTGGGACACAGTAGGTATTTTTCTACACTTGATTTAGCGAGTGGCTACCACCAAGTTCTGGTGGATACCCAAGATAAGCAGAAAACCGCGTTCAGTACCGGTTTAGGGCATTATGAGTTTAATAGAATGCCGTTTGGACTAACAAGAGCACCGGCTACCTTCCAACGGTTAATGAACCATGTGCTAACAGGCTTGCAAGCGTTAGATTGTTTTGTGTATCTGAATGGTATTGTAATTTATGAGAAGAACTGCAGCAGCAATCGCCACGCTTGTGCAAGGTGCTCCAGAAATTACGAGAGCACAATTTGAAATTGAACACGGAGAAGTGCCAATTTTTTGAAGAGAGGTGGTTTCTTTAGGCCATCGTGGTTCACAGGCAGGAGCACTGCCTGACCCGCAGAAGGTAGAATGCGTTAAAAATTGAGCGATTCCTAGAAATAGAAAGGAAGTGCAAGCATTCCTAGGACTAGTGAATTATTACAGAAAGTTCGTAGAAGTACTAGTCGGAATTGCGTTGCCGATTAATAAGTTGCTACGAAAAGAAGCAAAGTTCGAATGTACAGAGAGATGTCAGCAAGCATTCAAGAGGCAAAAGGAAATAATTAGCTCGCCAACGATTTTGGCGTACCCCGACTTTGAGCAAACTATTTTGTTGACCACTGATGCTAGCAATGAAGCATTGGGGCAGTGTTGTCACAAGGGGAAGTCGGTAATGACCAACCAATAGCATTCACAAGCAGGGCGCTTAGCGACACGGAGAAAAGATACTCTACGATAGAGAATGAATTTCTAGCCATAGTTTGGGCTACAAAGAATTTTAAGGCATATCTGTTAGGACGCCCATTTAAGATATACACTGATCACCAGCCGTTGAGAGGCATAGCCAATTTGAAAGACCAAACGTCTAGGCTAGCCAGGTTCAGACACAAGTTGTCTGAGTATGTTTTTGAAATCATATACAAACCTGGGAAGAAGAATTTGAAAGCGGACGCACTCAGCAGAGTACCGCAGGCACAGAAGGTATCAGTAGTGCAAACAAGGGCCAAAGCACGGTCAGATAAGGAGAAGGCCGAGAGAATTCAAGGGGATAAAATTGATGCTACAAGAGATGTTAGCAATGCGGGTTTCGATGCCAATGAACGAAGAGCCAGTAATGTGGAATGGCTGGAGGATAAACAAGATATCCAGGCTGTGTTATGGGGTTTTCATGATTTACCCCTAGGTGGACACCAGGGATTTTGGAAAACCCATGACAGAATTAGGGGGGTATACGGATGGAAAGGTATGCTCAAAGACGTTAAAAAATATGTAAAGAGTTACCCAAAATACAAGGCCAATAGGAGTTCAAGGCTAACAAAGATGCCTATGGTGTTAACTGACACACCAAAACAGCCATTTGATAAAGTTCATATGGATATTGTAGGTATTCTACCTGAGACAGTTTCTCAAAGTATATGGCGTGCGTGGCTATACCCGATGCTGAAGCAAGTACGGTGGCCAAAGCATTCTTTGATGAAATTATAGCACGATACAACATACCTAAGGTTTTGATAACCGACAATGGTTCCAATTTTGTATCGAAACTATTCTCAGAAACGTATAAAATGCTGGAAATCAAGAAGTTGCACATAACACCATATCATCCACAGGCGAATGGCTCATTGGAACGTCGTCATCGACCTCTGGATGAGTACTTGCGCAGTTTTGCCAAGGAAGACGGCTCGAATTGGGATCAATGGTTGACCACTGCAATGCATGTACACAACAATACTGTGCATGTATCAACGAAGCAAACTCCGTTTAGGACGCTCTACGGGTTTGATTTCAACATGCCAGCAAATTTGAAGCGAAAATGTGCGCCAGTGTACAATGCTGGTGACCCCAATAAAGTGCAAAAGTACCAGCTACAGCGAGCGCACGAATTGGTTAGAGAAAACCAGGATTGTGCTAAGCGGGTAGCCAGGGAAGCCTACAACAAGGTACTAAATCCAGTAGTTTTTCACGTGGGTGATCAAGTACTCATGAAGAATCAGGCTAGGAGAAACAAATTCTCACCTGTTTGGATAGGTCCGTATTCAGTAGTAGAAATCCGCAGCCCAGTTACAACAGTCGTAACGATTAAGGGCTAGAATAAAAAGCTACATAATAATTTGTTGAAATTATTCTATACGAGGCCACACAATTAAAGACATGTGTTAACAGTGTTTTAAAAGTGTAAACACAAGAATTACAACGTAAACAAACTGATATCGCGTAGGTACATTAAATAGCACGGTTCTTACGTTCAAAGTCAAGGCCAACAGAAATGTGCCAATTAAACTCGGGCGAGTATAATTGACGTAAGAAAAATGTGCTTATTATGCACTATGGCCGAACGAAGCACAGTAGAGGAAAATATATGAAATAATAAGAAAGGGGTTCATTGGATACAATTTAAAAAATAAAAATTATAAGACAGTCGTGGGTAAGTAATTTAAACTAAACGTAATATATACACACATACATGCGGCAGCTAATGAAATGAAATACGATGCGTCAGCAGTAGCGCCGGTACCGTTGGTGAAGTAAGTATATATGTATGTAGCTGTATAATGTACAGAATAAATGTACGAAGGTATATTTAAGTGGGTATGGCCATATAAGTAAGTATGTAGGGACATATGATTAGGAATTGGGAATTTGCAGATACTGCAGCAGGCTATATGTAAATATACATAGGTTTTACTGTTTATTGATTAGGAAATTAGCGTATGAAAAATTAAAGAAATGTATATGGTGAGATATAAAAAAAAATGTATATTTTAATTGGGAAAATAACGTTAGCAATTAATTCTAAGTAATTTAAAGGGCTTCGAATGTATGTATGTAGCCATATACGAGCTAATATCAGGGTGGAAAATACAATCGTTAATGGATATATACATACCAGGTTATAATTAAATTTCAAGCCAATAAAATGAGTGAATGCGATGAAAAATATAGTCATGCAATGGACAAAGTTTTAACATAAACGGGTTTATCTTATATAATCTTGTTTTTGTCGGAGGGGCAAATGAATTTGCTCAAAAAAGAAATGAGTGATAACTCACATGTTAAAGAAGAGCACGAAAAAAATTTAACGAAGTAAAACTTGCCCTATATGGCAATGATAACGGATAGTCCAGTCCTCTTTTCCTCCTGGATGCAGTAACAGATCAGATGATGTAAGGGGAAAGGACGAGTGGATGTAAATTGAATGATATACCATTCAACTAAAGAATAAGCATGTTATAGAAATATTGTTTTTTTAATATATTCAGGAATAGCGTATATTTAAGAAAAGTTATAAATTAATAAAATTATAATATGTGCAAGTTCACATTAGAAACAAAAGTAGTTTAGAAAATAATTAGAGTTACAAAAATTAATTATTTGTAATGAAATAAGTGTAATAATCAAAAGAAAATACAAATCATACTATATAGGAAAATTATACCCAAGAGTATATATAGTACATATAGTATATTTATTTAAATATTATATAATTTTGAAATTCATTTATTAAATTGAATTATGAAATGTTCGACAAAAATTAAACATAGAAAAAATATCAAACTAAAATGTTAACTAGAAAATTAAGATGTGAAGCGAAGCAGGAAGTTCCGGGAACAGCGGATATCGGAAGACGGTGTTGACTAAAGGACCAATGTATTATTCGATGGATTGGGGATGAATGGCGACTAAAGTGATATTCTCGAAACAGCATATGGCCGCAGTGTTTGATCACGTTTTGGATGGGTTTATTGACAAACAACGAAAAATAAACAAGTTTCCTTGCGGAGTCATGTTTTGCATTGGACAGTTTTACATTACAATGTCCACCCAGTGTATCACAATATTAACAGAATCAATTTTGGATAAGTTGAAGATGGGTAAAAGCGTGAGGAGGGTGACTAAAACCGCCACAAAATATTGTAAGCAGAAGAAATTTGGCTCGCGGAAGTTTTTTGCATCATTGAAGTATATGTCCAATCTAGAGTATGAACATATGAAATGTGATTTACATATGAAATACCTTCGTGAAGAGCAGTCACCTTGTCGGGGTACAAAGGCTTAAGTGACTGCAATGACGCAATGGGTTAGGATGGCGGAGTTTCGGCTCTAATGGAATTACCCTAGCCGGACTGACTACTGCGGAGTAATCCAACTAAGAACTGTCTCCCTCCTAATCCAGGGTATTCTTGGGATCGTGCCCATTGGATGTTGTTTTGCAGCCAAGAGGTTAATTAGGCTGTATCCTAACGGAGCTCCCCTTCCTGACACCAGGCCGCCTCAGGTAGTAACGGAGGCCTTGCTGTGGTACGGGGCGCTGCCACAGTTGACCAACCCATTGCCCTTTCAAAATTTTGGCTGCGTTAGCTTGATTAATCGAGCGGGTGGCCGTAAGAACCAGATGAATAATTAAAAAAAAAAAACTGACGTGCGGTCTCTAAACGCTATTTCGGATGGGCATCCAAAATCCTCTGCACACTCTGCGGCGGCTATTTGTAGCTAAGGACGATGAGCCTGGCACAAGCAAAGCCACGTGCTGCGATAGTGTTGCTAAACAGGGAACCAAAAGGTTCTACTAGGTAAAAAGGGGTGCTCTCCGGACGGTGGAACGCTTGTCGCGGATCCCAGAGAAGGAGAGGACGGTTCCCTCGAGTGGGCGACGAAAGTCGTGAAGGAGTCTCAAGCTACAAAACAACAGGCTACAAAACGTCAACAGTCCCTAGAAGAGACCACCCACCCGGACCCAAAGAAATTTAAGAAGCGCGGCTCTGTCACCACGAAGTCCTTCAGCGAAGTGCTGAAAGGACACCAGGTCATGGCGGTCACAGATCGTATTGACCCGGATGGTAGTATCGCTCCTGAGTGCTGGAAAAAGTAAGCCTTTCAAGGCTCTACCTCCAGCTTTTGAAGGAATTCCCAATTGGATTTCCCTCTTTTCGCGACAGCGGATGGCATCTGATTGCCTGCGCGGATCAAAGGTCAGTCGACCTTTATAGGATTGCGATCTCCAGGATACGGGAAGCATGGCCAGGCGCAAGGCTCGAAGTCGTACCTAGCGAGCTGCTCCCTAGTAGACCTAGAGCGCGCGCGGGTCATGTCGACATCAACGTCACTTGAGAAACCTCAGGTTTCAACCAAACTGCCAGTCAATTGGGCAACATAAATTAATTGTTTCGAAACATACATACAATGGTTTCGAAACAATTAACCGAATAAAGAATCTAAAAACATTTAACTCAAAAACATATTCTCGGATTACACAACACTTTGTCATGTGCCGCTGTTGCTTAACCCAAAATTCAATAGCGTCGGCAATGTGTAAACAATGTATCGAATTGCTCTTGCAATCCAACTGACCCACCTAAGTGTTTTGGGTTTTCATATGTAAACAATTTTAAATATTGGTTGCAACACAAAAAATGCAATCAAAGGCAGGAAATATGTATTTTGTATTTTTGTAGTAATGTATTTCTTTTGTATCTTAAGAGGTTACATTGGATTGTAATATTTTTAAGTAAGTCAGTCTTAATCTGAATTTAAAGAAATAAAGAAACCTTCGGGTTAATAAAAAATAAAAACTTATTTTTTTCCTTTACTTCTAAAGAAGTAATGTTAGTTTTTTTTCCTTTACTTCTAAAGAAGTAATGTTAGTCGCGTGGATCCCAGCCGAACCGTCTGGTCCTGAGGCTATCTTAGAGATTTTTAGTTTGAGCAACCAGCAGCTCCTGACTAATAATTGGAAGGTTACTAAGGTAGAGGAACCAAGAGGGGATTACAGGTCAATAACCCTTGTGGTGAACGCCGAATCTCTGGCTACTCTGGCGAAATCCAATTGGGTCGTGGGCTATGGCTTCTCATCCACAAGCCTTAAGGTCTACAAAAAGGACGGGCAACCGTCTTACACGGATCAAGCGGTAGTGAATCCCTCAGGGGTAACTGCTGATCCTGCTGCTGCTGAGGACTCCGCCACATACCCGAAACGCAGTGACTCTATGTCAACTGTGGGGGGTTTGGAGAGTCTCCTAGGGACAACCACACTCAGTGAGGAGGAAGTCCTTCTGGAGTCAGACTCGGAGTCTGAGGCTGATGTCACGGTGGTGGAGGTGACCAGCGCTACAAGTAGCAGAGATGCTACGAATAGTGCAGATTAACCTCCATCAATCGAAGGCGGCGTCTGCCAGCCTTCAGCTCCGTCTTGCAAAAGGCGGAGTAGACATTGTCCTGATCCACGAACCCTGGACACACGGGGACTTGGTATGTGGTCTCAGGACTGAAAATTATAGCTTGCTGTATACCGTAAGTGAAGGAAGACCTAGGTCTTGTATCCTCATTAGGAATAATGCTAGCTCATTTATTCTCCCCAATTACAGCAACAAGGATTTAACGGCCGTCTGCCTGGAAACTGGCAAGGGACGGTACTGGTTGGTCTCGGCCTATATGGCGCATGACCATGAGATCCTTCCAGAAGCCAACCTACAGAAGCTTGTTGTGGATGCAAAGGCTCAACGGGTGGCTGTTATTCTTGGATGCGATGCCAATGCGCACATGACATCTGGGGAAGCACGGATATCAATGAACGAGGTGAGTCATTATATGAATATATTGTAACGACTAACCTTTCTGTATGCAATAAGGGGTCAGAACCAACTTTTATTACTGCTAATAGGCAGGAAGTCCTTGACTTAACCCTTGCCTCCGAATCAATTTTTGATCGGATCTCAAATTGGAGAGTTCTAGAGGAACATTCCTTTTCGGATCATAGGTTAATTCAGTTTGATCTTCTAGATAGTCTACCTAGCCCTAAGGCTTTTAGAAATGTCAGGAAAGTAAACTGGGACCTCTATAAGGTGACTGTAGCTAGACTAGTACCTCAGAACCCCACAAGCACGTGTGACGAAATTGATAGGTCTGTGGAGGTTCTAACGGTTGCACTTAATAAGGCTCTATTGGTCTCTTGCCCCCTCAGTAGACCCAGGGGGAAAACAAAACCCACATGGTGGGGGGAGGAAATTAGGGGACACAGACAAAACTGTAGGAGACTTTTCAACAGCGCAAAGAAGTCTAGAGATAGTGCAGACTGGGCTTTATATAAGGCAGCACTTAGAGCCTTCAAAAGTAAGCTTAGGAAGGCACAGAGAGAATCGTGGAGAAACTTTTGCGGTGACGTAGAAGATATCTCTGAGACGTCCAGGTTGAGGAAGATCCTATCAACTGCTCCAATGGTACCTGGTTACCTGAGGAGGGAGGATGGATCCTGGACCTCTAATAGTAATGAGACTCTAGAGCTTCTTCTGGAGACTCAGTACCCTGGTTGCTCGAGCTCCATTCCGCGGAGAGCGAAGCCCAGCGGGAATGTAGTTGAAGTCAACTCAGACATAGTCACGAAACCGAAGGGTGCAAGGTGGTTGCGTATGCGGATGATGTTGCTATTAGTATCTCGGGTAAATACATATCTACTTTGAGGGACTTGATGCAAAACGTGCTGAACATTCTCTCTAAATGGACTACTGACTGTGGGTTGGGGGTTAATCCGACCAAGACTAAGCTGGTACTCTTCACTAGGAAGTATAAAATTCCTCAATTTATTGCTCCAAAACTAGTGGGTGTAGATATTGACCTTGTCGAGGAGGCTAAATATCTGGGCGTGATCCTAGATAGGAAGCTGAATTGGAAGGCCAATATAAGCGAGCGCATTAGGAAGGCTCAGGTAGCTCTGTACTCTTGCAAAAGAGTCATAGGCAAAAAATGGGGGTTACAGCCTAAGGTAGCCTATTGGATATATACAGCTGTGGTACGACCAGTCCTTTTCTATGGGGTGCTTGCTTGGTGGACAGCCCTAAGTAAATCCACATACAATAGGCTGATAACAAAGGTACAAAGAACGGCAGAGGTATTCATAAGTAGTGCCATTAGAACGACTCCAACGGCAGCATTGGATATTATGCTCAATCTGCTGCCTGTTAGGCTTTTTGGCGAAAAAATGGCTGCAAACTCAGCTATCAGACTAAAAGCTACGCATCAATGGGATGCCAGGAATATAGGTCATGCGTCCAATTTAAGACATTTTGAGGGTATTCCTGACTCTTTCGACTGCATCACACCAATGTACGCATTCAATGGTATGTGCAAGATCTCCATTCCCTCCAGGGATGAATGGAAGGATGGCATCCCCACTCATGTAGAAGGGGTTCACATCTACACAGATGGATCCAAACTACAGAGTAGGGTGGGAGGTGGTGTATTCTCAGAAGATTTGGATATTAACATGTCCTTTAGGATGCCCGACCACTGCAGTGTTTTTCAGGCAGAGGTCGCGGCTATAGAGGCAGCACTGTCTTGGCTAAGGAAGAAGAAGATATCTGGACTTGATATTTGCATTCTGTCCGACAGCCAAGCTGCTTTGCGCTCCCTGGATTCGGTTATTATCACCTCAAAAGCCGTCAAGAGCTGCCGCAAATCTTTAGACGAGATAGCTAAGCAGACCCGTCTGCATCTGTGCTGGGTTCCCGGTCACAGAGATATTCCAGGGAACTGCAAGGCGGATGAACTTGCCCGTGAGGGTACTACCATACCGATGGAACCAGATAGGTCGCAATTCGGTATTCCTATTGCCACATGTAAGCTCTTAGTAAATACAATATCCTTAGGAACAGCGGGCAGGCGCTGGTATGAACTTTCAGGATGTAAAATAGCTAGACAAACCTGGCCAGAGATAAATGTCAAACGCTCTAAGGACCTACTGGCTCTAAATAGACAAAGCATAGGTCCCGTGATTAGCGTCTTAACGGGACACTGGACTCTAGGCACACACGGGTGTAGGCTGGGGATCGCCTATAATGACTTCTGCAGGAGTTGCATGGAAGAGGAGGAGGAAGAGTCTACTGCTCACCTGTTGTGCACGTGTCCAGCTTTGTCCAGAAGGAGGCGCACTTTCCAAGGCGACTAATTTTTGGACTCCTTGGGAGATATCTCAAAAAAAAAAAGATTAGCTCCATCAACAGCTTCATTAAAAGCTCCAAATGGCTGGACCTTTGAAAGGGATGGGACCTGCTGTCCCATGCGGTATCACAAAGGGTCAATGTTGGCCTAAGTGCGCGCTTTTCGGGTGGCCGCTTTTCCTACATTACCTACCTACATATGAAATATTATTTAATACAAGAGGACACAGAGACTGGTATCCGATCAGAGTACACAGATTACGTCATTAAGCGTGTATCTCAGAGAAATACCGATAGTCTACACATCGAACTCAAAGAAGTCAAAATCCAATATGAGAAAGCTCAAGAGAAACACTGCAAAGAGCACGAGGCTCTTTGTCTCGGGGTCGTGGGCTCGAGCCCCACGTTGGGCGCCGAGAGAAACATTTGCACCATAAAACGCATTGCTGTAAAGTACATAAAGGAGGAGTATTATAATCTCTCATGTATTTGAAATGCATTTTACAAGCTAAATACTATAAGCAGAGGCAGTACCACCTACATCCGTTGGGGCACGATATATAAATCAAAAGAAGAAGGCCACTTCAACGGAAGTTTTAATGGTAAACAAAATCGCCAGCCTCGAATATCATACGTACCGGTCCAGAAAGAAGGGAGTGGTATGCAGAGTTCATCGAGGGATTTCACTCCGACAACGACGGCCGGCATCCAAATCAGCAAAAAGCAGAGGACGCAGTATAATATAAGATCTTAAGTATAGAATTAAATTGTATTATCGCTAGTTATTTGAAATTGTATATGCGCCAGTGAGAAAAGAGTCGATGAAATACCAAATATAAAAAGGGGAATATAACTAAAAGAAAAGAAGGAAAAAAAGATAGAAATAAAAGAACAAAATAAAAAATTTAAAAAAACTATAAAAGATGTAGTAACAAAAGTAAAAAAGAAAAGAACACAAAAGTAAAAAAGAAAAGAATACAATAATGGAACCCAAGTAAGGCGATTTAAAAAAAAAAAAAGAAAAAAGAGAAACACTATACATATGTACTATAGGTTTAAGAAAATGCACAGATTGTCTGAAGTGCAGAAAAAAGAAAAAATATTGTAAAAGATTCATTAGTTGCTTAGTTTTAGAAAGAGGGGAGGGATGTTGTGAGTTAGAATCAAGCTACCTACGAGTAGTTGACTCACAGCATCGACTCCTAGCAGATGCCACACATTCTGTGGGATTAGCATGTGCTAAAGTTATTTAAGAGTAACACATACTTTTAGGGTCTAAGTATTTTAGATTAATATGATCTGTGTAATGTTTATTATGTAAACTTTTAGGGTGTTACAGTTCCGCAGTCGAGTCAACGAAAGGCATTGTAATCTAGAATACACCGTCGACACTTTTACAGTAGGTTTTACAGTTGGCTTAACAAACTGACACCAATTAGCATTTATTGTGACAGATCGGCCTCTCCTGACAATGGCCTCGTCTCGATGGCCATAATACTGCAGTAGTCATTTTTGTTGTCTGATTCGTCAAGGTCGGGCGGAATAGCGGTGTGATGAAACTGATGAAAATCTCTTTTGCGTAATATCCATTCCATCGATGTCTCCCACCAAACACCGGGTCTTACCGAGACCCCTTGAGAACCACGGTATTTGGGTTCTAAGTTTCGTGACTCGCCACTTGACTGTGGTTCTCTTTCGATTACTACCAGATCGTTGATTTGGTATACTGTGGGCAGTTTATGTCGTTCTCCGAACCGTTTCTTCCAATTTTCGCGTTGTTGTTGTATATGCTTCAGAGCAAATATACGTTTGTCGTATATATATTGCTCTTCCGTGTCATACACAACTGCAGCCATCATTTTTTTTTTTAAATAATATTTCTCAAGCTTAAACTTGAAAATCAATTCGCTTGGACTAAAATGAATTGTATCCTTTTTCTGGGAGTTTACGGTCCATTGAAGGTTTCGGAATTAGTCGTCCCACTCTTTCAGTTATTGTTGAGTCGCAGATCGTAGAAAACTGAGTATTGTTTGGTTGGCACGCTCAACTTGACCATTAACGCGTGGTGTAAGCACAGCCGTTTTTATAGGTAGTATATCGTTGTCTTCAAAGTATTTAGTGAGCTGTTTCGAGGTAAACGCGGTACCACGGTCCTTAAATACCTTTCTTGGAAGCCCAAAATGACTAGTGAGGTCATTCAATAATTGGAGTACCGGCTGAGTTTTTCTATTGCGCACAGCTTTCACTATAAAATATTTAGAAAACGCATCATTTATAGCTACAACGTGCGTGTTCCATTGTTTGCTTCTAATAAACGGACCCACTTGATCAATGTATATTATTCGAAAAGTGTTGTGAGTTAGAATCAAGCTACCTACGAGTAGTTGACTCACAGCATCGACTCCTAATACCGGGTTTTTCAATAAGAGCGCTTCAAAAGTTTTTTTAAATAAAACAATACCGGTTTTAGATATCAATGAAATTCTTTATTCCTGTGAAAGTACGTTCGATGCCATTATGTATGGAACTCGATTTCTTTTGCTTGGCCACCACGGGCACGCTTGCAGAAGTCCAGACTCTGAACCCAATTTTCAACGGTTTTCAAGCATAAATCGGCCGATACTGCTGCAATTTCACGTTCGATATTCGTACGAAGTTCATCAATCGTCGCTGGCTTGTTGGCATAGACCATGGACTTGACGTAGCCCCACAGGAAATAATCTAACGGCGTCAAATCGCACGACCGAGGCGGCCAATCGACTGGGCCATTTCGTGAGATAACACGTTCACCAAACTTGGTTTGCAGTAAATTGATTGTGGCATTCGTTGTGTGGCTTGTGGCGCCGTCCTGTTGGAACCACATGTCCTCCGTACGTGTGGATTGCTGTCTAACGAATAACAATATTTTGCTTATTGACGAAGCCATTCAGCCAGAAATGAGCCTCATCATAAATTGGACGTAGCGCTCTTAAAGTTGAGGCGACTGACTCCGAATTTCGGTAGTAAATTTTAATAATTTCGACTCGTTTGTTGGCTCGTATATCTTTGCATGATGAGATGGCAAACCTTACTGAAGAGAAATGTCAAAAGAGCGGGAAAAAATATGGAGTCGTTTGCTGTCACTATAGATTTACTTTTGTAGCGTTTCTTTTGAAAAACCCTTTAGATGCCACACATTCTGTAGGATTAGCATGTGCTAAAGTTATTTAAGAGTAACACATACTTTTAGGGTCTAAGTATTTTAGACACTTTTACAGTAGGTCAGTTGGCTTGACCAACTGACACCAAGTAGCAGGTGCGGAACTGGAACACCAGAAAGGTCAGTTCACAGACTGAGATGACTGTTGAGAAATAGTATATAACAAATAGTATTGTAAGAATAAATCTGTTATTATCTTTGAAACTAAAAGTGACTTAGTGTATTATTTCAAGAGTGATTCAGTGTTTTCAGCTACGCGCCCAGCGAAAAGAGAAAGGACGTCTCCCGACGAGCAGCAAGGACTCCAACAAAAGGTATTGCTTCCCTGCCTAGATGTACGAGTATATATTACCTTCATGTTTTCCCTCCTTTGTGCTTGTTGTAGCAGCAGTCGACTATTTGCGTATTCGTCCAAACTAGAAATACCTTCGACATCAAAATGACTCATCAACTTACTGCTTTTGGTACTACGAATAGTAAATTGTTTTGTTCGCGCCTATAGAGACGATTATTTTTCACAGCTTATTCCCTAATAAGCTATATTATTTGTTCCGATTTATGTACTTCTTTCAGAATATCAAGGATACTTTTTACGTTTTTATTTTGCAACTGCATAGACAATATCCAGTCATTGCTACCGACGTCAACATTTATAACTTTCTGCTCTACAATCGGTGCTCGACTTAGTGCATCGACATGACTCATTCGACGCTTATCAAATCGAATTCCATTAGAAATACCCACGATCGGGCATTTCTGGGAATCTTAGGCATTTTTAACTTGAGAGTCGTAACAGCTGCACAGTCAACAATAAATTTAAAAACTTACGCAGCAAGTAAAGTCAAAGTAGTTTCAGCGCCTCTACCACCGCCAGAACTTCTAACTCATAGCTCAGGTAGCGACTTTCTAATTCAATACAGGGCCGGTTAAAATATATTGCCGGCTTCCATATAGATCCACCATTATTTGACTGCAGAAACACTGCACCAACGCTGCTAGCGTCAGTATCATGCAAGGCATTGATATCGTGCAATGCCAATACAGGCTCTCTGCTTAATATCTGAATTAGCATATTGAATGCTTTCTGTTGTACTTCACCCCACTCAAAATTAAGCACAGCAGTCTTCGTAGTGAATCTCGTGAGTGATCGTACAATAAGCGAATAATTCTCAGCGAATTTCCGGAAAAATCCGGTCAGACCAAGATATATGTGTAATTCAGTTTATGTCGTTGGCGTTTTAAACTTTTTAATGGCCTGGACCTTTCCATTTTTCTTAACCTTGTGTCCTAGGAACTCGATTTTCTCAGCGAGTAAACTACACTTGTACAATCGCAATGTTAAACCATTTTCCGCGACAATGTTAAGAAATTCGTCTAATATTGTTTATCCTTCTTCGACCGTCCTACTGGGTATAACGATATCATCAAGATACGCAGTGAGCTTGTTCAATCAACATTTTCATAACTTCTTGAAAAACAGCCGAAGCTTTTATGGACCCAAAGTGCATACGAATATACTCGCAGTAACCTTCCGTTGTCCCAAAAACGGTGTAATGTTTCGAGTTTTCTTCTCTTTCTTCTATTATTTGGTGGTAAGCCATTTGAATGTCGAGAGTAGTGAAATAATTATGCGCGAAAAGTTCAGCAATCATTCATTTATTTGATTTAACTGTCTAACATCCACACACATTCTAAATTCGCTATTTTTCTTCTCCACCAGAACGATAGGTGAAGCGTATGGAGAACTAGAAGGGCGTATGATTGTCAATACTATTGTTTCACTACTGGCCGTCGCGAGAATTAAATTCTGAATTAAATTCTGATAAAATTATCCACAAAGAAAATTTTTGCCTACCTTACATTAGCCTCTAATTTAATTTTCACAATATGTACGTACTTCCAACGACCGTTGTTTTTATATATTAATATCAATCCCCGATTATCAAGAGCGAGAAGAAAATTGAGATTTGTCAGTAAGTTGGAACGATGGACATTCTAGAAACGAACGTAACGGTGTAAATGAAATAAGGAGAAACAAAGCATATATGAAAAAACGAGTGCGCAAACGAAAAAAAAAAACAAAACGAAATAGAAGTCACGAAAAGAAGCCAACAGAAACAGTGAACGATGACTCCGTAAATGAACCATTAAAATTCGTGTTGAATTTCAGAGATATAGAGGTTTCCATACTCACATAGGACAGCAGTAAAAATGTCGCTATAGATGTATGGGTGAGAGAGTATGAAGAGACAGCAGCGCATTGGGACGATTTGCAAAAGTTTGTCTTTGCAAAAAAGTAAGTTAAAGGATTGGCGCAGACTTTTCCTTGTAGAGTAAACAATTTTTTTTCATGGAGTAATTTAAAGGCAACTCCCCTAACATAATTTGGAGCGACGATAAAAAGCGCTGTGCAGCATAAACAACTTGTTTAGCGAAAAATTAAATTCGAAATATTTCCAGTCGCGGAAATATTGAAGATCGTGCTTTAATGCTATATGTAATCGACGGTATTAACGATTTGAACATAAATAAATCAATTTTGTACGGTGGAAAAGATTTGACTGAGTTTTTCTTTAAACTGAAATACTACGAAGTATTACGCGAAAATAACAATATGGTGAACATAAAAATGAAAAAAAGGCGCGAAAGAAAATTCGAGAAATGCGAATGAAACTTTGAAAAAGGGTAGCGATAAATGCTATAATTGCAGCGAAAAAGGTCACAAAGCAAATGAGTGCAAAAACTAAGAAAAGGTAACAAAATGTTTTGCTTATAAAAAGTTTGAACATCTTTCGAAGCACTGTACGCGGAAGAAAACAAGCGAAACAAACGTATATGTTGTGAATTACTTGAAAAATAGAATGAAATTCAAATCAGTGCTTTTAAAACAAATGCAATATTCGATACGAGTGACAAGTTTAACATTGCGAAGCAAAAGTTTTTTAAGTGCTTAATGCTTGAGTCAAGCATTTATTTAATCGGGTTCGGTAACAATAAAGAAGCCAATAAAATAAAGTCGATCGATCGCATAATGCTTAATTTTGACATTGAAATTTTGAAATGCAGTATGAAGTTGTTTCCTCTTGCTGTTTCGCTGGTCCAGTTGTTATTGGTTCTGAAATTTGTTCTCAAGCTGAAATAAAAATAAATCCAACAAGTCTGACGACTAAAAGATTTGAAAATAATGCAGAGAATCATTTATAAAATATGATGAAAATTACACAACTCTGAAAATTATTTTGATTTCGTCGTTTCGTTAAAGGAAAATGTAAAGCATAAAGTTATGGACATTATTAAAAATGATAGACCAAATAAAATAAAAATTTGATGGTTGAAATAAATATTTTGTTTACATACGATAATCCAATATAATCGAGGCCTCGTAGATTACCCAATGCTGAGAGAAGTATAGTCGAACAATAAATATATGAAAGGTTGAAAGACGGCATAAACAAAGAATCTGAGTCGGAGAGCAGCAGCCGTGAGGTTTTGATGGCACGCCACGATTTTCGACTATCGACGAATTAACAGAGCTATTTTAAAGGACAGTTTCCAATTGCCACGGATCGAGGATCCATTGGATCAGTTGGAAAACGATAAATTTTCAGCACCATCGACCTCAATAATGGTTTTTTTCACGTCAACGTAACCAACGAAAGCAGAAAATACACATCTTTTATGACGCATAATGGGCAATTTAAGAAGTTTCCGTTTGGTCTGTGCAAGTCAACTGGTGTATTTCAGAGGTACGTGAGCTCAATTTTCGTGAATTTGTAGTGTACCCAAAACACTACAATGGATTTCAACCTACGAGGGCGGATTGATATTGAAGCTACCTAAGTAGGAAAAAAAATTTTTTTTTTTCAAAAACCATTTATTCCTAAGTAGGAAAAAAAATTTTTTTTTTTCAAAAACCATTTATTTCTCAACATAGTCTCCTTTTACTTCGACACACTTAGTAAGACGATATTCCAACTTTTTTATACCATCTGAATAATACGATTTCGGGAAAATCAAATACGTCAAAATACGCGTTAGTTTCGGTAATCACTTCTTCGTTTGAGTTGAATCTTTTTCCTGCGAGCCATTTTCTCAAGTTTGGAAACAGGAAAAAGTCACTAGGAGCTAAATCTGGACTATAAGGTGGATGATTAACCAATTCGAAGTGTATTTCACGTAATTTTAGCATCGTATCTAATGCTGTGTGAACCGGTGCGTTGTCTTGAAGAAAAAGCATTTTTTTTCTTCTTTAAATGTGGTCGTTTTTCCTTGATTGCATCAATCAATTGATCCAATAATGCACGATAATACTTTCCTGTGATTGTGGATCCTTTTCAAGATAATCGATGAGCAATATTCCGTGTGCATCCCAAAATACAGTTGCCATAAACTTGCCAGCCGATTTCACTGCCTTCGCCTTCTTCGGAGCACTTCCACCAGCTTCCACCCATTGTTTCGATTAATTTTTGGTTTCAGGTGTGTAGTGGTGGACCCGTTCCATCAACAGTTATTAATCGACGCCAAAAATCTACAGGATTACGCTTTATCATGTCCAAACACCGCTGTGAAGTGGTCTGTCGAACTCGTTTTTGTTCGACACTGAGCAAACGCGGCACCCATCTTGCCCATAGCTTTTTCATATGCAAATGTTCATACAAAATGTTGAACACACGTTCATATGATATGTTTACTATTTCAACAATCTCACGCAACTTGACTCGGCGATCATTCATAACAATATCGAGGATTTTCTTCAGTAACCACCTCGTTTGGCCTTCCTGTTGATGGTATAGTTGCAGTGCTTGTTCGGCCGCGTTTAAATTCAGCAATCCAATATTTTACCATGTAATCTGACGGAGCAGACTCACCGTAATGTCTATCGAGCTTTTCTTTTGTCTCTTTCGTCGTTTTCCCTTTCAAATAATAGTGTGATGCATTGAACCCAAAATTATGCAGACCACACGCAATTGCAGGCCAATACATGTGTGCAGCATATGGGTTAATATTTCAAATATGTTTTAGGATAAGTATTGAACAATAATAATTATGTT
Source organism: Clusia tigrina (assembly GCA_920105625.2). NCBI lineage: Eukaryota > Metazoa > Arthropoda > Insecta > Diptera > Clusiidae > Clusia > Clusia tigrina. The sequence continues at coordinate 113,454,637 of OV050030.1, forward strand.
TAGATGTACAAAATTAGATGTAATAATTTAGGATATAAGAAGCGCTAATTTCTTAAATAAAACAGTTCCGTTTTGGACAGAGACCTCAGCAAATCCCATTGCTTTTTCTTTGCTCGGCGTTCACGCCTCCAAAATATCATGGATTCATTTCGGCAAACGAAAGTTTGCCACAACTAGCGGCTGGGTTACCATACAGCCTTAATAATAAAATATGGTAAATGTCTGTTGACACAACAAATTGGGTCGTTAAGATTTTTCTATTAATATTTCATATATGTAGATATCAGCTAAGGACACAGGCAAAAATGATAAGCGATCCGACTGGCGAAACATCAATCCTACGACGACCACCACAATTAACTCGACGGGGTATTGCTCTTCCTTACACTGACGACGAAATTATATCTGCTGATAATGAAGAGGAAGCGGTACATCGCCTGGAAGAAGTATTTTCTTTATGCAAAGACTATGGCCTGGAAATGCGACGAGTTTTTGGGTCATGTAATAGTGGATAATACGATTTCACCAGCACCAGTAAAAGTCGAAGCATTGAACAAGTTGCTGGAAAACCTGAAAGAGCTGGAAAATTTCATTGGTTTGGCCAATTGTTTTGGTATATTCGTTTTTCAACGCTTGCTAAGCCGCTATCTAATCTAAAAAAAAGCAAAAGTTAGAGATGAATGTGAAGCAGGTGGCTTCTTTTAATGCGATTAAAAATGCTTTATAGCCGACGTTGTAAACAGACACTTTGCTGCGTTTGCGGCCAGAGCAGTGCCTAAGCAAGACCAAAAGGGTTTTTATTTATGCTGCACCATTCTGACTGCCGCGCAGAAAATAATTATTGAAAATCTAAATTAGGTGAAATTGCCAACTAAGCAGATTCTAAGGCATAAGGTGTTTGAGAGGCGGTCCCATAAGCACACATTTATTTATTATACATAAATACCACTGCCTAGAAGAACATAACAACGATTACGATTAAACATTATATTAAGACTATCATATGGATATGTTTAGATTAACTTTTACATCAGTTATATCATAATGTTGAAACTCGTTTTCTCTTTGAAAAGAAATTTGCGGTATTATATTTTGCGGTGAAAATTTAACATTCCACAAGTTCCTGAGTTGAATTAAAATGACAGACCCAACTTCTAAATGACAGTTTTAAAGCCTAACCACTTTCCATTATTTTTAGTATCTGTAGTTTTATTTGATCTGATAACTGAATATGAGGTACTTTCCAACTGATAAGCTATAATTGTTAGCCTCCGCAAATATTTTTTTTCCAGAGGGAGGGAAATCTTCGAAAAGGGACACGAGGAGGTACGCACCGCCCTAGAGTGTGAGACTTTTACTCACTAAAACGACCTCACTTACCTAACAGTTACGCCAATAATAGCCTCATAGCGATTTAAGAAGGGTAATAAACGGATATCCATTTATTTTTTATTTTGATTTCAACCTATGTTTGGATTCATTGAAACAAATCACCCCTCCGAAACTAAATTAAAATTGTAACACCCACAACAAAAGGGAGCAAAATCTAAATGGTTTCGATTACAAGAATGGAAATACAAGAGAGAGAAATTCTTTGTTGTTCTTGCAACAACATTGAAGTTGAGAATTCTATGCAAAAAACTACATTTAATTTCGCCATTCAATAGGCTCAACAAAAAACATGCTTTAAGCATTGTTCTACGGTTTTAAAGAAAGAACATAAGACGCACACGAAATGAGAGAACAGCCAAAATGCATACATTTGGTGTGAGAAATGTGATAATTTGTGTTTAATATTAAATATTCTAATATCTATCGCATTTTATGATAATATTTATATAAATAAATATGAAGTAATATATTTCAATTGATTTGGAATTAGAATTTTTGTTCTATTCAATAAATTGTTGGTTAAATTTGTGCCGTGAAAGTTGTTATTTACTGTTTTGGTGCGATAATTGGAATATAAAATGAAATTAATATGGGAAATGAAATACTAAGATGTGTATATTTATTAAATATATGATATTAATATATTTATATTTATTAAATCAGTACACAAATTTTTATTTCTTGGTACATGAAAATCCGCTAAATCCGCTGCTTAAGTACTTTTTATCGAATAATTTGTACTCGTTTACTTGTAAGTGCATTTCTTAAGTTATATATTATTAAAAATAATTAAAATACATTTAATTCATAAATTATTGACTTTGCACATGCATTTTTCATATAAAAAAATATTTTAAAGGGACTTATCACGTCACAGCCAATCAGCTGTGCTGAGTTTTTGTCGAGAGAGGAATAGCGGACCTGCGCATGGCGAAATCTTCTATTTTATCATTCTTGTGTTTTAAGAGAAAGTTGACAGGAAAGCTTCTGTATCCGATTTAGAACGCAGTAGGTCTACTTCAGTTCATGCTTTGAATTTAATATAACTTTATGATAGTCTTCAGCGAAACCCACCACCAAAGATGTTCACAAAAATTTAAATAAACATTAGTAAGTTATATTTCATCTAATTACCTTCCTGCAAATCGCTCTCACTCTGATTTTATGAAGCATAATTTTCATTGTTGTTTATATGTACAAATATCGTGTATGATCAATTTGGGTATTCACAAGCCTGTGGTATTTGCCTGTGGTATTTTACCAGCTGGTAAATATACCATAAAATTCGAATTGGTATTTTTTTTTGTTTTATGTATACGAGTTTACCACAAAATACCAATATGATCGTGATGTTTTTTGGTGCGTATTTGATTATCTGTTATTATCTGAATACCCTAAATACCGTTTAGCTCATAGCGAATTGTATTGTAATGCGTATTTCATCATTTAGGGAATCTACAAACTTCGTTGGTATTTTCGAACGCGTATATTCGAGCTTAAAATATACCACTTTGTGAGCATTTGAAATTTTCGAATATGTCAGATGTGTCTATTTATGCCACTGTATCGTCATTTATTTGCGTTTTGTTTACGTGAATTGTGTTTAAATAATGCCAAGAACGACAGAGAAGGATAAAATTATTCAAGTTTTTTGCTTGCAACATGTTAATAGTTTAATTTATATGATTTTAAGTAAGTTTCTGTATTTTGCCAACTTCTTTAATCAACTGCTTATTCGTTGCTTCATTTAGGCATTGTTGGCAGCGAGGACAGCGAAGACGACTTTCTATAAAATGCTTGTGCAGTTGGTTTCTGCTTTTAACATGATGACTAAGAATGCCGTAAAGAAAACAAATATGTTTGTACTTACATACTTCAAATGGAGTATTTCTCTTAAGAAAATTAATTATTTTTGCCTCCTCGAGTTGCATCCACTCCTTGTTTGGCAAATTTCTTTTCCCATTCAATTTCTTTTCCATTTTTTCAAATTTAAATTTAAGAAACATATTATCAAATACCCGCACCAACGACATCACGATCGTATTGGTATTTTGTGATATTGCCAAATATACACAAAACAAAAACCAAAAAATACCAGTTCGAATTTTTTGGTATATTTACCAGCCGGTAAAATACCACATGCAAATACTAGTAGCTTGTGAATACCATAATTGTTTTTAAATGATTTCAAATAAGGTGTATAGGTATGATATTCCTTTTTCGTAGTACTCTCATTGTAAAATAGTTTTTCTAATACATCAAATATGCCACTAATTACGTTTTCTTTTCAATTTAAAACCAAACGGTTTTAAAAACAAACAAAAAATGTTATTATGATCAACATTCTGAATTGAATGTATAGACGATATGTCGTGTCACTCAGTGAAAGTTCAATAGAAACAAATCTAATTACTATGTATTAAATCCTTAATACTACGTATTTAGAGTGAGATCCACGTCGTCGATTGTCGGTACTCGTGCCGGTGTTGGCCAGTTATTTTGTAGAGGTGGACTGAAAAAGAAAAGGGAGGGAAAAATTTACTTCCACTCAATTAAAAAAAAAAAATTCAGATTTAAAACTTACAGTAATTCAAAGAACTGCTAGTTGCAGGAACAGGGGATTTTGTGATTGTGTTTTATTTGTCTCCAGCTGCCAATTAAGGGGTGCACTACATTATCGACCAAAATTGACGATTGGTCTGGAATATCTGCATTCAAAGTAAACCTTCGAATTACGCTACAACTTCCGCAGAAAAACACAGACAAATATCATTCAAATCTCCTGTAGAGCCAGTAACAGGATATAACCGCCGTCAGTTGCGTCTTTACATAAATCCCTATTAGGAAGGGAACGATCGACCAAACTGCAGTAAGCACCACTAATAAATGGGCGAGTCAGAAGTAAACTGTTCACACCAAAAAAGAAAACGAACTGCTTAAAGTCGAAAAAACTACTCTCAAGATAGCCAATGAATGGAATCCGCATCAAATACCAACACAGATAAAGAGGAGATTGCATTAGAAACGGTTTGGATAGTGAAGAAAAATAGACAGAGCGAAAAGCGGAGTCTTCGCCAGAAGAAAGCACTGCAGCAGAAAATCTGCAAAAAATCGAGGAAAAAAAGAGAAGTGAACAGCGTGCACCTATCCTGATTTTGAACATTAGCAAATTTTAAGATCTGCAAAGCATCATCGAAAAAAATGTGAAGCAAGAGTTTACAATTCGCTTACTAAGAAATGTTGTTCAAAAAATTAATGTTTTTAACGGTGAGATTATAGATATGTCACTAAATCCGTATCTGAACTGAATTTGAACTGGAACTGAATACGGAAATAAGCAGACAAGATCATTCAGAGAAATAGTAAAAAATGTTCACAACTTGTGCGATACTGAACGAAGCAAAGAACCACTCGAGAAATTCATGTTAACTTTTGAACATAATGAAGATATCGACTAGATAATCGCGATTAAGCAAATCTTAACACTCAAAAGTTAAAATAGAAACGGCCGTGTAAATTTATGCCTCAATGTAAAATTTGCCAGGGATTTGACCACACGAAAAACTATTACAAAAATGTTCCAAGATGTGTAAAATGTACAGGCAAACACTGGCAAAATGCCAGTTAATCAGCCGCCTAAATGGTGCAACTGTAAAAAAACTACCCTGCTAACTATCGATGGTGTGTTCTAGCTAAGAAATAAAAAATAAGATATAAATAAATATATAATCGAATGTGTGCTAACATTCAGATACAGAATGAAGCTCATTCTTCTAACACACGAGAATTTTATGGAACCTTTAAAACGTAGAGGAAACACAAAGCAGAACTTTCGCAAAAGTGGTTAGAAGCAATTACAAAATGTGAACAAGACTCAAGCAATAACAAATTGAAATGTAACCGATATATCTAATGAAAGAATACTTAAGCAAATTTTTAATAAATTGCAAAAGCAACAAGAATTGTCCAGTACTATAAAAAACAGATTAGTAAAATTAAAATCCTACAACCTCTGAGAATTATGTCATGGAACGCGATCGGACTGTTAAAACATCAAAAAGAATTGGTAATTTTATTAAATAAAGAATGTAATTGATATTTGCTTAATATCTGAACCACATTTTACCTCGCAATCATGTATCACTTTCAAAAACAATGCATAAAGATAACTGTGCAAGAGGGAACTTCCATACTTATAGGAACGAGTAAAGAAGTCTGAAGTCGGGTTAGACAAACTTCGAAATACCCTTTACTTTTCTTGTGCGTGCGAGTTCAACAATGGGAATGTTTTCTTCATAAATCATCATTAGGAGCATATCTACGGTAATTTTCGATCGACCCCATTTCTTGTATATGCCTTTATAGGGTCAATATATGTACTAATATATTTTATCCAAAAATATTGTATAGGTCGAAAGTTATAATAATATGTAAATAGTGGGCGTGGCTGTAAAAAAAACCGCCCATTTTTTGTGTAGTGCTTAATGTTGGTATCCGCAACCTTCCTGTGAAGTTTCGTTGATAGATCTTTAATAGGAACCTAGTAAAGATATTTTATTAATTGTGAGCGTGGCAGTATTATTATGACCTTCATATTCTGCAAACACACTATTATGGATCCTGTGTATATTTTTGCCAATTTTTATTCCGATGGCATCAATACGAACATAGGTAGGCTAATTTTAAGTTTAGACCCGAAAGTACTTTATATCGAAAGTAGACGTGTCCTTTCTCTGATCAACCTCATTTCCTTCAGATATCTTCATAATGTCCACATGTTGCTTCTCGTCCATAAATCTTCAATTGATCTTAAGTTATGAATGTTTGTTATAGTGGACGTGCCAGTTAATATACACCGCCCAGCTTTTGCATGGTGTTTTGAAGGACCCACGTCTCCATAACTGACAAATTGCGTCACTATGCCATCAATTGGACCGAAGTTATTGTAATTTAAAAAAAGGTGCAAAAAGTTCCTTATATGGGAGGTAGGCGTAGTCTTTGTCCAAATCGGCCCATATAGCAATCTGTATTTTTGTCCAGACTATACTTTTCCAAAATTTCATTACGATAGCTCTAACGGTAAGACGGATAGACGGGAAGACGGACGGACTGTATATATATGTCCATACCTCCTACGCCTCTTTCTTGAAATTAAAACCCCTCTCAAAGGCACAAAAATAGGATACCCTTTTTACCTTTTTAAAAACAGCAGCAGTAACAACTTCAAAGCAACAACAGTCACTGTCAAATATAACACTCAAAACTTATCAATAACTGCTATTTACAGTCCTCCTAAACATTCGTTATCATCTACATAATATAAAGAACTAATAAAAATGCACAAACATAAATTTATCAAGGGGGGTGACTTCAATGCGAAAGACACCCATTGGGGCTCACGCATGACTACCACAAAGCAGATCTAGAAACAGACTGTCAATTTATCTCAACGGGCAACCCCACTTACTGGGCAACCGATCCTAACAAGTTGCCAGACCTTATCGACCTCTTTCTAACAAATAAAGTTTTAGAAAACATTGTACTAATTGAACAAAGTCTTGATTATGATGATTATACTTCAACCATTTGGTTTCTTTTTAAAACCTTGTTCATGTACAACAACATCAATTTTACAGATTTTTATATATAGACGTTTTCTTTTGTGACTATCACCAGGAGCTCCAAGAGAATTATTTCTTAACCTTTTATTATAATTGTTGAAAATATCCAAATTAAATTGATCTCCTTATTTCACCTGTTATAGGAATGTATTCTATAACACGTTTGTGAATAAGCATACAATATCCTGATGTATTTACGGAAATATTTATGGATGTTTTAAATTCAATGCGCATATCAATGGGACCAGTGTACTTGCTCAATCTGATAAGTTAAATCGATGATAATGATTAGTATATTCATCACATTTAAGTAGAGGTTGTGGATCATGCATACAATAACGTTGTTGGAGCTATATATATCATATAAATATCACATAAATATCACGATTAAACCTGAATGTTTTATTCGAACGAAAGGAATGTTAGAGGTCGGGAGTTTACGATGAGGAGGAGATCGTAGCCTTATTTCGCACATTGCGCTCTTTAAAGTCTCATCATTAAAGATCATTGATGGGCAAATGTGGTAAAGTATCATTTTAATTGAGCATCTGAGACGGTCCCACGATCCACCCATATGCGGAGCTGCTGGTGGGTTGAATCTCCATTGTAATTCGTCATATTTAAGACTGAATTCTGGGAAATCCAAGTTTTTTAGTTCCTCACTCAGGATTCTTTCTGACCTCGAAACTTTGCTCCATTTTCCGTAAGGATTTCTCTTAGTATTCCTCGACTTGATGTGAAGTCGCGTAAGCACATTATAGATGAATTTGTGTCTAAGCTGTGAGATATCTCTATATGGATACCTTGAACCGTTAAACAGGTGGTGATTTTTTCACGCCTCCGAACGATGGTGACTAGGTAGGTATGTAGGTAGGTAGGGCAGCCGCATCACCAATAAACCAATGATGCCACTTAGACCACCAGTTGGGTCCGTTGTGAGCCGCGGATGCGAGGCATGGCTAGGCATTCCCCTCCCCTAAGCCTTTTACAAAGCGAAGAAGGTTGTTAACACCTGACTGGAATAGACTGGTTAAGAAGTGGGATTTTAGTAAACGCTCCCTATTTCTAGTAAAAGCTGGACATGTACAGAAGAAATGCTGGATCGTTTCCATTTCCTCCTCGTTCCTGCAAATTAATCGAAGGATCTTCGTGGGTTTTTCTTTTTTATGTTCTTACCAGCCTTCAGATAATTTATTTCTTCCTTATAGTTGCTTAATTGTGCTAGCTTAGTCACAAGAAACTTAAGCGTTTTATGTACAAGAAAATTTAAGCTACCATACGATATAGCCGTCTCCAGCTGGAAAATTATTCAAAATTTAAAAGGTCTTCCATTTGTGTTTTCTGAACGAAGAAAAGATTTTGTGTGTTTCGATTTCCTCTTCCGGTCCAAAATCGTCGCATTTTGGCCACATTTCTTTATCAGCGAACAGGAATGACGGCCCTGTTAACCACGGGACAGCAGCAAATTGTGTCTTCACTTTTGTGGCAATATCTGTAGGGTTTAATTTTGATGGTACCCACTTCCATCGAATAATGTTGGAGTTTTCTAAAATTTCGTCCACTCGATGCATCACGAACTGGAATTTTTTTGGGTCCATGCGTAGCCACTTCAAACCCGATTTGGAATCGGACCAAAATAATTTTTCGCTTGCGGCTAGTCTAATAGCACTCTCTATTTTAGCTCCCAATCTCACAGCAATCACCGTAGCCTGAGGCTCCAATCTCGGGACTTAGTGCTGCTTTAATGGTGTTACCTTTCACTTTGCGGCTACTAGGCTGATAGCTATTTTTCCATTAAGTTTAATTCTTAGGTAACTCATGGCAGCATATGCATGTTCTCCTGCGTCAACGAAAGTATGCAGTTTAATATTTGTTGAATGTTTTAATAATGGTGAGTAACATTGAGGGATCTTTGAGCTGATATGCGTGGTATTATAGACTTCCACTGTTGCTATTTTTTTTATCAAGGTTCTTTCCAATTCATCATCATTTAATACGCCAAATATCTTGAAGTAATATTTTCAGATTAATGGCATAGCACAATATGAACCCCAAAGGGTCAAATATTGCCTTCAACACTTGCACCTTTTTTTGTTGGTACGATATGATCCTGCAGTACATTTCGTTTTAGTCTGGCGAATTTAAAAATATACTTGGACGTGTCTTCTGCCGGATACCAATACATACCGCGAATTTTTTCGGTGGTTCCCAAGTCTTTTCGTTCTTGCTCGACAGTATTATCTCTGCATAGGCTCTGAAGCACGCTTGTAGAGTTTGACGTCTAGTTGCGGATATGGAAACCACCCGCTGTGTGATTGCTTTTTACTTGCATTGCTAATTCAAGAGCCTCTTCCTCGCTGTCCACGCAATCGTTGAAAGTGTCTACATAGTGATGATATTTTTTTACTTCAACGGCTCGTGTGTATTGCTTTTCGAATTCTTCGGCGTTTTTATATCGGATGTAGTGTGCGATACAAGGTGCAAAATTGTTACCAAATAAAAGTGACTTCATTACGTATGTGCTTGTCTTGTGCTCTTCGTCGTATTTATCCCACCAGAGAAAGCGCTGGGCATATCACTTTTCTTCACGCAGATTTGGTGGAACATTTTTCTACGATGTCTCCGCATTCAGCAAATCGTCCGACTCTGACTGACATAAAAACATCAATTAATGATGTTAGCAAATCTGAACCACTAAGCAGAAAGTCATTTAGCGATGTTCCATTGGATTTTGCTGCACCATGCCATACTAGCCTTTTTCTTCCTAGCTCATTTGGATTTATCATAATGAAGGTGGACAAATACCAAACACGTCTCGAGTAGGTCGCTCTTTCATATTCAGTAATATTTCTGGCATAGCCCTTTTGAATAAGGTTATCTATTTGCTTTTTAAAGGCAAAGATGTAACTTTCAGGTAGCTTTGCATCGTGTTATTGGATTGCATTGGAAGGTTTAAATTGTCAACTGTATGTATTTCACGCAAAGTGTATTTAGGGCCGTTGTATTTATATACTAGATATGACGACGGAAGTTTTTACTGATGCTTCCTCTACGCGAGTGGATCTCAAAGGATCTTTCTCACCTTTTAATCCTAAATCAACATAAAGCGATATTTCGATAAGTGTGCCAGGGGACCCTTCATCTAAAAAAGTGAATGTAATAATAGATTTGCTCTTCAAGTACACTTTAAATGGAATTAATCTAAACTGTGACCCTTCTCTTTCTTCTCGTTGAGAATATTAAATTTTCCGCGTTTGTATAGCCGGCGATTTCGGGGCCTTTTGGAAGCTGTTGATGAATAGAAGCTATTCTTCCGGATTGACAAGGAAAATTGCAAGATCTTTTGGGACCTGCGAGCTGGGCTGCTGTCGGACCTGAGACTTGCGAACATTCGTTAATATATGTATTTGTGAATATAAGGGAATTTGCTTCAATTTATTCTGCATTCCCTCCTGTTTGTGACAGTATCCAATATTTTTTCTCTAGGAAACGTTGTTGAATTCTGCGCTCTTCCTTAAGCATTTCCAAACGGAGATGACGTTGCCGAGCTAAATCACTTATATTCAGTATTGGCTGCATTTGAGTTTGAGGAGGTGGCAACTCTGCTGTTGAAATTGTCGGCAATTCCTTAAGCGCTTCCTTCGTTGTACGTGCCGGTGCAGAATTTGTTGATGAACTTGGCATTGTGCTTGCTGATAAGGATACGCAATGCCATCCGATTCTTCGATTGGACATCCAGAATTTCATTATAATTATTTTCGGCATACATATTATGCCACATATGTAAGGATGGGTACTTGCGTATATCAACAAATGCAGATATACCTGCAGTATATGTTGTTGATGTAGTAGTGGTTACCAAAGCTGTCCGCTGCGTGACTATCTCCAAGGATGGACCAGGCATTTTTGTAGGTTGGTATTGGATTGGTAAATCCATACCATGGCGGCGCGATGGGGGCGATGAGGGTTGCGGTGATGTAGGGATGCATATTTACTCATTGGTACCAATTTTGCTCCGAGTCGCTGTACATGCATTTCCACATGAGCTGCAGTTCCAACTGCTATCTGCGATGGCACTGTCAACCGCTACACAGTCGAAGTGATACCAATGGTCACAACTATCGCATTGGACCATGCAGAGTACCTGTGCAATTATAGTTTTCTGATGATTTCTTATTTTATGGCATTAATAAAAGAGAGGATTATTACAATTTTCAACAGCACTTTATTTTTACTTTTACTGAGCTTTCAAATATTAAGTATATCCTCTCCCTATAACAACTTTTATTGAACTGTACTGTATTAAAATGGTTTGACCTTTATTAAGTGTGAGCGGCAACATTCCACACACCAGAGTACTGTTATTCTTTATATAAAGTATACTAGATGTTGCAAGAAGGAGAGGTAATATGTAGGAAATGCAGCTATTTATGTATATACGAGTATATATATACTTGTATATATATATACTTGTATATATATATATATATATATATATATATATATATATATATATATATATATATATATATATATATATATATATATATATATATATATAAATATATATACGAGTATATATATTTTTTTTCTTCTCATTTATTAATTATTGTATCTTCAATATAAATTGGACTAAGAATAAGTAATCAAATCTTAACTCTATAACTGTTTATTATTTAGTCCAGCCAATGCTAGACAAAAAAAAATTTGTTTCTTCGATTGCTTCTGTGGATGTCTTTCACGTCCCAACTAATGGACTGAGAGCAAGGGTGTTCCTCCTTCTCTGCCGACAGTGACCTCTATAACTTAGAATATTGAAGGCCAGTGGATTTGAGGGGAACTCAAACTTATTTATATACGTTGTCACATGTTTTGAAAACACAGTTTTCACAATCGGGACGTTTAGATCTTTATCAATGCACGATTTTTTGACATACCACGGAGAGGCTGTAATCGTTCAGAGGATTTTATTTTGTCGCCTTTGAATTTTTTATATATTTGACGCTGAGGCAGTACCCCATAACTGAATCCCGTAGCACCAAATTGGTTTTAGAATCGAGTTGTATAGTAGAAGTTTACAGTCTAGGCTTAGTGTAGAATTTTTCCCAATAAGCCAATTAATTTGAACTGTTTTTAATTTCATTTGGATCAACTTTGCTTCTATGTGGGTTTTCCATGTTAATCGACGATCAAGATGAATACAGAGGTATTTAACCTCGCTATGTTGCTGTATAGTCTGGGTGTTGATATGGATAGGCGGACATGTTTCCCTGCGCAATGTAAATGTGATATGTACACATTTTTGTTCGTTAACCTTTATCCTCCATTGTTGTAATTATTTTTCCAACTGAGATATATATTCTTGTAATTTGCGGGATGCTTCTTGAGGGTTTTCGTGGACGCTTAGGAAATCTGTATCATCAGGCAATGTTGATACGTGGATATTATTGCTTATTGGCATAACAGAGGCATTTATCAAATATAAGAAAGGACCCAAAATGCTGTCTTGGGGAACTCCAGCTTGAACCGGTTGAGGTGTGCTCAGAAAATTACTTCTTTGATGATAAATTTTCGTCCAGTTAAATAGTTTTTAAATAGCTTATGAGTGTTTGCGGGTAGGTTTTGCTTTAATTTCAAAATTAAACCTTCATGCCATACTTATCAAAAGCCTGGCAAACGTCAATGAAGAGGGCAGAACAATATTTCTTTTCTTCGAACGTTTTTCTAACTATATTTACAAGTCTGTGTGTTTGTTCAATAGTGCTATGTTTTCTTCTGAATCCAAAATGCTTCCGTTCTCATTTAGTATGGCGGTCAGCTTGCTCATAAGTAATTTTTCAAATAGTTTTGACATATTAGATAATAGGTTAATAGGTCTATAAGATTCTGCTTTCGTATGATCTTTTCCGGGCTTAGGTATGATGGTATTCAACGAACCATTCCATTCAGTAGGATACTGTTCGAGGCGTCAAATAGCATTAAAAATTAAAATAATTATTTTTCTTACTATACGGGGCAGTTCTAAAAGAATCTTATTACTGATTTTGTCATTACCTGGGGCTTTCCTCGAGTTTAAGCCAACAAAAGCGGCTTCAATATTCCGAATACTAAATCTCAGAGGAATGGCTGCTTCCGCGATCACTTTTGGCAGCACAACTATATCAGCAGATATGTTTGGAGTGAAAACGTTTTTCAAATGGTTTACAAAAAGATTCCCATTTCAGTATCAGTTCTTGCCCAAGCTCCGCGAAAAGTTCGTAGGGGAGGCTTGCATAACTCAGGTTTTCTCAATCCTCTGGTTGCTCGCTATAGCAAATAATCTGTTTGTTGCGTTGCGTCGAGATCTTGCTGCAATTTCTGCAGAGATGCAGATTTTTTATATTCTAATAATTTTCTAAGCTGTTTGGTACATTCTTTGAGCCTAATGTTTAACTGCGGGGATCTGTATCGTTGGCATTATCTTCGAACTTTTCTTTTTTCAGACAAATGCATATTGTATTGACCTGTCCATTGGTAGAAGTAGCATGTTGAACAGCTTGCTTGAGGATTCCATCTAGCTTTCTAATATAAGTATCTATGTATACCAGCATTCCAACTGCATGTTACTGAGGCCTCAACTAGAAACATTTCGCTGGGTACGCCACTTACCACTCGAAAATCAATAACATCTGGAGTATTTTTTCGACCTGATGGCCAGTAGGTTGGCTGTCCACATGAAATTACCTTTAACCCCATTTTAGAAATTGTATCGAACAGAACACGTCTCTTCGGTGTGATTAGCCGTGATCCAGAAAGTATGCTTAGCGTTGTAATCACCAGCTGCCAGAAAACGTGGTCCTAGTGATTTATAAAAGGTACGGTTTCGACGCAAATATTTATTGCCTGAAGGTAATCCTCACGAGTGCCTCTCAGAGAATAGTGTTTGAGTCGCGACTTTATAAGTATTGCCGAGCCACTACAAGATCTACCTCGGGGGACCTTGGTGTCGTATAAAGTATATCCATTGATTTTTAAAAAGCTTCTAGACGTCAAATGTGTCTCAGAGGTCAGCATTACGTCAATTTGTTTATCCAATAGGAAATATTCAAGCTCATTTTCATGTTGGTGGCTGCCGTTTGCGTTCCAGAAACAGATTTTTAAGTTCATGGTTTATTTAATACGGCCAGCAGTTTAGATTGCATTTTCAATATTTCCTGCAAATGTTCCTGTAAACTATTTACTGCCTGTAAAACTATTTACTGCCTGAATTAAAGTCTCTATTATAGCTTGAAGGCTACCAAAATTAAAGCTGTGAATTTCGTTTGCTGGTGGCTCTTTTTGCACAATAATCTGGCCAGACTTAAAAACATTAGCATATGAAAATTTACTGGTAGATGGTTTGGCTGACTGTAGGAAATTGTTGTTAAGCAGATTCATGGACTAAGTGGATATAGGATTAGATTTGTGGTCAAAGATTGATTAACGTGCGCGTAAATAGGGCAGCCCATATAGTTGGCAGTGTGGTTTCCACCGCAATTGCTACATTTTTTTTATTTTTGGGACATCTTTATGATTGACACATGTTAATTACATTAACAGTTGATGTGCAAACCTCATTGGGAGGTATGTAACATTCAAACTTTTAATGCATAACATCTTCTTTTTCATACAAATAGGCGTGTGTTAAGCAAACCTTGCCAACTTAATGATGAAATTTGCATTGTTGACAAGAACTCCAATATATACTACATCAGCGAAGGCATTGCACTGGATGAAACATGATATCAAGTGCAATACGCTGAAAAACTCAATTCAAGGCCAACTTGCAAATTTGTCAATAACGCACATTTCATGGTTATGTTTTCAGTTCAATAATACCTAATATGTATAGCCAAATTATATGTAATATATGTATATAGAAAAATGAATAAATACCCACGATTGGCACATCCAAAAGTCAGTCAATCAGTAAGAGTTAACTGTGAGTCTTTTCATTTTAACTTAACATTGATTGATTCTCCTTCTCCGACACCAAGGTTTATGTGCCTGTTGTCAAACCCACCATCAACTCGGTACAAGCACCGCTGTTGACGTTAGGTCTTTCTTCAACGATACCAAGGTTTACGTGCCTGGTGTCAAGTTTATAATCAACTCTCTACAAAAACCGTAGTTGAAATTCAGCTGTTAAATCTAGTTTAACATTTTGGTGACCCCGAAGTTTTCAACCTTCTGAGTATCAGATAACTGGTTCAAGTGCCAAGTATCCATCGATCTACTGATCATTGAAACATCCTTCAGTAGGCAGCAAACAGCTACCAACGTAGTATCCATATTCAACAATCAAGTCCTAAGCTAGTAACCTGCAGAAGACTTCAGACATTATATACATCATCAAGCTATCAAGTGTCCTGTAACCAGCAGACGACAACAATCAAGTCAGCATTAGCCGGTAACCAGCAGACGACAACAACGAATCCTGCACATAACATTAAAAAACACGATACGTCATCATCATGGGAATGGATGAACTATCATTGAGGCAAGATGAACTTGCACTGGCTCTACAAAAAGCTATAGCCAATTACAAGAAGGCGCCACAAGAGCGCAGAACAATAGATGTCATAACAACAAACGCCAAGGAGCTGGATGAATTGTGGGTACAGTTTGACAAACTCGACAATACCATCCGCGACCAACATGGCAAGGAAGTAGAACACCCGTATTTCGTGAAGGATTTACACACTGCCATTCGCACGAAATACCGAGAAGCACGCGATGAGATGGACAGAGCAGTACAGGCCATCAAACGTCTCCAGGCAGCATCAACCTCAAAGGCTGCACCGGAGGTACTCAAAAGAGTACAGTCGCCGCAGCCAGCCACCAGACAAAGCGAATCAAGCACCGTGATACCTGCCTCCAGAGGTCCGTCAAGTCGGCTATGCTCACTAATTGACAAACAAAAGAAGTCAACAGACACAGCTAGCAAACTACTTAGCCAAGTGCTTAATAGTGTGACACAACAAACATCGCACTATTATGCAATGCAGGCGAAGACAGTAGATACGCATTGGAAATCTGCCCAGGACCTGCACCAAAGGATCTGGTTATCTGATGAGCCCAGCTCATACGACTACGAGGGTTTTGCCCAGATTGAGCAAGCAATCACTGCACAGATTTTGCAGCTTCAAGATATGGCTCGAGAATCAGCGGCATCAATTATGCAAGCCTCTCCAACAGCAGTCAACAGGCAAACAGCCAATATGACGACATCAGGTCTAAAACTTCCCAAGGTTGAACTACCAAAATTCGATGGCAGCTACCACAAGTGGAGGCAGTTCCACGATATATTTATGGAGTTGGTCGACAAACAACCAATTCCAGCTTACCAAAAGATGTGGTTCTTGAAGTCCAGTTTATCCGGTCAGGAGGAAGGACTAATTCGGCACTTCACAGCATCGGGAAATGATTACGAGGCTGCATGGGCGGTGGTCAAGGATCGATATGAAAACCCTCGGCTGCTGATAAACGCAACGTTAAGCAGACTGCTCTCCCAACCGACAATCAACAACGATCAGGCATCAGCGATTAAGTTCCTCCACGACACTACCAAGGAGTGCATCATGACTCTACAAGGTCTAGGAGTGAGCACCGACAGCTGGGACTCCATTCTGCTGCACATGTTAACCCAAAACCTGCACAAAACCACTCACGCATTATGGGAGCAATCCTTAAAACAGCCGAAGGAGATACCATCTGTAAACGAATTCCTGAAATTCCTTGAACTTAGATTCCAGTCATTGGAAGCTTTAGGAGGTAGACTCAACAAGGATGCGGCAGAATAAGGGCGACCAAGGGCCTACCAGGCGTTAAGTGTCTCAGTGCCAACAGGTCCAGCATGCATCACATGCAACCAACATCATGCGCTATTTCAATGTCAAGATTTTCTCAAAATGACACCAAGTCACCGGTTAAACACAGTCCAAACAGCAAACTAATGTGTAAACTGTCTGAAAGGTGGGCACAATGCCAAATCTTGCTTGTCAGGCAACTGCACCAAATGCAATAGAAAAAACAACACGTTGTTGCATCTAAAAGCACGGGAGTAGACCACAAGAGGAAACCGATCAACACTAACCAATTTAAACGCCACTACCTCCAAAGCAGCAGCACCATCAACTACAACTGTTTCCACTACTGCAGTGGCATCAGCAGCCAGCGACATCATGCCTACAAATCGAAGCTGTAGTTATGTCTTGTAGGGAACAGCTAAAATCAGAATAATAGCTGCGAATGCAAGATCGGGTGAATTTAGAGCCATTCACGACTCAGGATCACAAATCAACATCGTCTCCGAGCGTGTCATTAAAAGACTAGGTATATATCCAATCGAGGCTTCGTTGTGCATTGAAGGTATTGGAAATGCCCAAAGAAGAGCTACGCACCGCGCTCACATGAATCTGGAATCTTGAACAAGCAACTTTGCAGCCGACTTCGAGGCATTTGTGCTGCCAAGCATTGGCCCAACTCAACCAGCTCAGCAGATAAACGTTAAAAAATGGCCGATTCCTAAGGGTGTTTTCAACTGGCTGATCCGGACTTTTATCAACCAGGAAAAATCGATGTTCTCTTGGGCGCAGAGCTGTATTACGACTTCATAGAAATGGGCCAAATCAAACTTTCCTGTGAGCTCCACTCATGCAAAACACAACGCTTGGTTGGGTGATAAGTGGAAAAATTGGCCAAAGCTCAACAAAAACAGCAATATGTACACTGGTCAGGAGAATGGTTCCCTCAACGACACTCTTGAAAAATTCTGGCAACTTGAAGGATGTGATTCACCTAGCTGTAAGTTTACAACCGCCGAGCGTCGATGTGAAGAACATTTTCTGCAAAATTATCATAGTGATTACAATGGGCGCTTCATAGTGAAATTGCCGTTCCAAACTACTCCAAACCAACTGGGAGAATCGCGGAAGTTAGCTCTGCAACGATTCATGACAATTGAACGAAAAATGATAAAGATTCCTGAATTCAAGGCCCAATATCTAGCCTTCATGCGAGAATACGAGAAGCTTGGTCATATGGAAGAGGTTGACATAACTAGCATCAAGGGTTCCCACTACTTTCTTCCACATCATGCCGTTTTGAAGCCAGACAGCTCAACGACAAAGCTAAGAGTCTTATTCGATGCTTCAGCCAAAACATCAACAAATGTATCTTTAAACAATTTTTTGGCAACAGGACCAACTATCCAGGAAGATGTGTTCACTATTCTTTTGCGTTTCCGGCTCCCTCGATTTGTCTTTACAGCCAACATTGAAAATATGTATCGACAAGTGCGAGTAGATAAAGACGATCAAAAGTTCCAACTTATCTGGTGGAGAGAGGATCCCTCACATCCCATGAAGTGGTATCAGCTCACGACAGTCCCCTACGGTACAACATCTGCACCGTATTTGGCTATCCGCACACTTCAGGCTCTGGCTGACGATCAAGCCAATATTTACCAACTAAGAGCAGAAGTCGTAAAATACAATTTTTTTGTCGATGATGTGTTGAGCGGATCTGATCATCTCTCCACTGCATGTGAAATACAGCGGCAACTTCGACTCATGCTTAGTTCCGCGGGTTTCAATTTACGGAAATGGTGCGCGAATCACCCAAGGTTACTAGAAGAAATTCCAGTCACGGACCGTGAAGTAAATATGGAATTCGGTGACACACTGGACGACAACATCAAAACAATGGGATTGATCTGGAGCCCTTCTAATGATGACTTTAAGGTCAAGCTTGGTGTAGTAGAATCCGGTAGGATAACAAAGCGTTCAGCCTTAGCAGATATTTCACGTATTTTTGATCCCTTGGCTTCGTTGCGCCAGTTACGACCACAGCAAAGGTATTCCTTCAATAACTATGGAAACTTAAAGTAGACTGGGATACAGAACTTCCAGCACCACTTCACAAAACTTGGCTAACCTTCAAAAAGGACTTGCAGAAGTTAGAAACCATCAGCGTGCCACGCCACGTCTTCGGTCGCACAGTACCCAAGGACCCTCAAGTACAAATTTTCGCTGCCGCATCAGAACGTGCCTATGGAGCGGTAGCATACATGCGAACACAAGATTGCCAAAACCAGATAATCGTTCGCTTCCTATGTGCGAAATCACGAGTAGCTTCAACAAAGCAAGTAACATTACCAAGACTGGAATTGTGCGCTGCTAAGGTCGCCGTGGAATTAATGCAGAAGCTCCATGAAAGCCCATTCTCCAAAGGCGTTACGTTGGTCTGATTCCACAGCGGTTCTGGGATGGATAAATGCAGAATCAGCACACTACCACACATTCGTAGCCAACCAAATTTCGGCTATTCAGCAAGCAACTAATCCACAACAATGGAGTCACGTGCCGTCCCAAGACAATCCCGCAGACTTGGTATCAAGAGGCCTGACAGCAGCTAAATTGGTAGACAACCTGTTTTGGCTATATGGACCTAAGTTCCTGCACGGATCTATGACAATTTGGCCACTTCAACCTCCGGGAGAACAATGTGCCTTGGAACTCAGGCTGCAGACGAATGCAGCTCTAACACTCAATTCTAAAGAGGCAACAACTTTCTGGGAAGAAATCAATCACAGGAACTCATTTCGACGCCTGCAAAGAATTGTACCATATGTCATTCGTTATGTGAAAGTATTTAGAAACAAAGTGTCCCACCCTACAATAACACCAACAGCCGAAGAAATGGAGGCATCATTGACATTGATTGTCAAGGGTACCCAAGGAAGAGCCTTTTACGATGACATTAAAAACTTAGAGCGTCACTCAACTGTCAATAACACTAGCGATATCAGTAATTTGTCACCGTTTATTTATGACCAAGGTATCCTAAGGGTTGGAGGACGGCTAGAAGCATCTCACTTGAGCTATGACGCAAAACATCCCATGTTGCTGCCATACAACGACCATATCTCCAGAATGATTCTCGTAATGATGCATAAGAATAATTTGCATTGTGGTTCGCAAGGTTTGCTATCAGCGTCAAGGCAACGATTTTGGATAATGAAATGAAAAATAATGGCCCGAAACGTTGTGCAAAAATGCGGGCGCTGCACCAGATCCAAGGCTAAGTTATTCACTCAAGTGATGGGAAATTTGCCAGCAACCAGAGTCACTCCAGCTCGACCGTTTGTCCATAGTGGAGTGGATTATTGCGGACCATTTTGGGTGCACTATAAAATTCGTGGAAAGAAGCCACACAAGGCCTACATCGCAGTCTTTTCCTGTTTTACCTAGAGGTTGTAACCGAATTGACGACCGAAGCATTTATCGGAGCGCTGAATCGCTTCACGTCTCGCCGCAGACGGTGTGACACTATCTATTGTGACAACGCAACCAATTTCGTCAGCGCAAGTAACAATCTGAAGGTGCTAAACGCTGTCATCTTCTCAAACACCTCACGAGAAAATATCACGAGATCATGCAGCGACTGTGGAATAAACTTCAAATTTATTCCTCCTAGAGCTCCACATTTTGGAGGCTTATGGGAAGCAGCGGTTAAATCCGCTAAGCATTTGCTACTACGAAGTATATCGACGGCATCGCTGACCTACAAAGAACTCGAAACCATCGTCGTGGAGATCGAGGGAATTTTGAATTCTCGACCGCTTACCCCAATGTCAACAGATCCAGATGACCTAACAGCGCTAACTCCGGGACACTTCTTGATAGGCGAACCGTTAACTTCACAGATAGATAGGAACTTGTCACAATCCAAGGTATCCCTACAAACTAGATGGAAATTGGTGACACACCTTAAATACGAGTTCTAGAAACGTTGGTCATACGAGTACCTTCACCAACTTCAGCAATGACACAAATGGAAGGGTCCAACCAGCACCATAGAGCCAAATACTATGGTAATCGTCAAAGAAGATAACTTACCAGTGCTCCAATGGCCTCTAGGGCGAATTGTTAAGGTATACAAGGGTGACGATGGCTTAGTAAGAGTGTGCGACGTAAAAACACAAAGGGGCATATTTACAAGAACAATTCAAAGACTGGCACCATTTTTCTCGGCAGATGATGACGCCATCGAAGTAGATCCAGAAGAGCAACCAGTGCCAAAAAGGAGAAGAATAATACCAGCAATCACTAATGGTTTGGCATTGCTACTCACAATAATGATGTTACCAATAATATTGGGATCTCCAGTGCAAGTTAATCGTTTTGGTTCAAAACTTGGCATCCACTTCGAAAATATAGGATCAGTTGCTATTTCATCTACGGAATGGAACTTGCTCGTATACTACGATCTGAAACCATATTGGACAGAAGCATCAACGTTATTCAACGTTACCAGCACCCTACGTAAACTTTGTCGAAAGATTAAACAATCCTACACCTGTAGTCATCTAACCGACAGCTTCGATCGACTTGAAGAGAATTGCGTGTAGATAATAATCTATTAAGAAGCAGTCGCAACAGGAGAGGCGCAGTAAATCTCGTTGGAAACCTTGCACATCCACTATTTGGCGTGTTAGATTCAAAGTTTTCAAAAAAGATGTCAAGGACAATATTAAACGTCAAAGAAAACGAGTCCAATCTGCTACATCTGCTGAAGAATCAAACATCCACCGTCAACATCATAAAGCACGATCAGATAGCGGTTAAGACAAAATGTGATGAATTGGAAGTCGAAGAGCTGCAGCAATCGAAATTGTTGGAACTATTCAACGGTCTGTCAATTCAACTAACTCTAATCGCAACCGATTTACAACGCACACAGTCACCTATACTGGATGCTCTCACAGACACTCACCATGGTAAATTCAATTCGCTATTGTTAACTCCCGAGCAATTGCACACCGAAGTTGACAAAATTAAACTCCACCTGCCATCATCATTAGAACTACCTCCACCGTCAACATCATAAAGCACGATCAGATAGCGGTTAAGACAAAATGTGATGAATTGGAAGTCGAAGAGCTGCAGCAATCGAAATTGCTGGAACTATTCAACGGTCTGTCAATTCAACTAACTCTAATCGCAGCCGATTTACAACGCACACAGTCACCTATACTGGATGCTCTCACAGACACTCACCATGGTAAATTCAATTCGCTATTGTTAACTCCCGAGCAATTGCACACCGAAGTTGACAAAATTAAACTCCACCTGCCATCATCATTAGAACTACCTCCAGTCCTCAAGAGGACTTAATACAATTATATAGGATAATGAAGGTGTTGCGCAGAAACCTTTATTTATTTTGTGGCCCAAACTAGCGCTCTAAAAAATGAAACCTTTCGTACGCGTCTCTTATTTTCAACTGATTTTTATTATACAAAGTAATTTGTCACCAGACCACCAAATGCAAAACAAAAACGGAAAGCATTTACTTTAAGCAGCGATTGCAAAAGGGAATAACAATAACAAAGCAGTGGCTGAATGAGCTATTGGAACTAAATTCTTGCAATTGTGCTGGTATTGTTGTTGTCATTCTTCCTCTCATCGAAGATGAGACCAAGAGCAACAACAACACACATACATACTGGTCTTACGTATTGTTTAAGAAATAATAACATACGTAAATACGTATGTTATTATTTCTTAAACAAAATATACAAACACTATTAGGGTGGCCCGGAATAAAGGAAATACAAATTAACATTAAATAATTTAAAATTTATAATAATAAATATGTATGGAGCGATCTTATCCAACATGCTCCCCCGTTGAAGCTCTTGGTTCAACCATCATTTGAAGAGGGTAAGGGAGCCACCTTTTGTATTGGACGACGAGATGAGCCAGATTTTAATTTTTACTCAACCTCTCGAACTCGTCCATCAGAGCCGGCGATAGTTTTGGTTACTCGAGCCAATAACAATTGTTGCGGGGGAGTGTTGTCCTCATGAATTACGACTAGTTGCCCTTCCGTGATGTTAGGTTGTATGTAGTACCATTTTGAGCGTTGTTGCAGCGATGAAATGTAATCACGGGACCACAAATACCAAAACTGTTGCTTTAAAAAAGAAATACGTTGCCAACGGTTGAGCGACGTTTGTTTGGTAGCATCAAAGGTTTGATCTGGTAAAGCGACTAGTGATGAGCCAATGAGCAAATGGCCTGGTGTGAGCGCTTCGCCATCATTAGGGTCATCTGACAGAGGGAAAAATGGGCGTGAATTCAAAATTGATTCGACTTCGATGATAAGGGTCTGCAATTCTTCAAAAGTGAGGTAGGCTTGGGCAACATTTTTTACGAGGAGCGTTTTTACAGATTTCACGGCAGCCTCCCATAGGCCACCGAAGTGTGGAGCACGAGGGGGTATAAAACAAAGTTCAAATCCGGTTTGTGATGAATATGTTCGTATTTCGTGAGCTATGGTTTCACTAAAAAACAACTGCTTCAATTCGTGTAGCTTATTGTGAGCTCCAACAAAATTAGTTGCGTTATCGCAATAAAGCTTCTGTGGTATTCCTCTGCGACCAACGAAACGTTTGAGGCACAAAATGAAGTTGTTGGTGGACAAGTCTGACA
This sequence comes from Clusia tigrina, assembly GCA_920105625.2. Classification (NCBI taxonomy): domain Eukaryota; kingdom Metazoa; phylum Arthropoda; class Insecta; order Diptera; family Clusiidae; genus Clusia; species Clusia tigrina. The sequence continues at coordinate 113,478,167 of OV050030.1, forward strand.
CCAGTTCCAGATGCGTTGCCTTTGAACTAAAAAAAACAAAAACGGCAAAAAGTTTTGTATGGAACTTTACCTCGAATACGATAAGACGTTAGAAAAGGGCCACAAAAATCCACGCCGGTAATTTTGAACGGACGTTGAGCTCTGAAGCGGTCAGCTGGCAAATTACCGATGATTTGCTCTAGCAATTTCGGTTTATAACGAAAGCAGTGAACGCAGTCAGGAACAACTTTTCTAACCACGTCTCTAGCGTTGATTATATATTATATTATATATTGATTATATATTATACAGACTTTCTGACGCAAGATGCCCAGTAAAACCTTTGGACCTGCATGCAAATGACTTCGATGCAACTGTTCAATATATAATTTCACGAACCGATGGTTTTTGGGCAACAAAGCTGGAAACCGTGCGTCGTACGGAATTGGAGCATTTGATTATAATCAAATGCTCCAACTCGAATTAAATTGACGAAGCCGCTGCCAACATTGGTTTCATGGAGAAATGGGGATAATTTCTGCAGCGATGGATGAACAATTCTTCCTTTAGCCATTGCATTCAAGTCATCTGCAAGGGAATATCGCTGAATGTGAGCAACGATTCGAAAAAAGTGTGGTCTTGTTCGATAGGTTGAAGATGAACAAGATCCTGGGCCTTTAATGAACGGTTTACTGGGCATCTGTTGAATAAACGGAAAATATAAGCAATAATTCGAATAATTTTAATATATGATGAATGCTTATCGATAACGCCTTCTATGATGCTTGATGTGACGTCAGAGTATTTAAAAACAGCTGCCTTTCTGCGTTCTAATGGGCTAATGGATGTGTCTTCTTCAGTAGGTAGGCAATTTGAATTGTGTTCCTGAAGAAAAGTTGGACCTCTGAACCAAATTGTATGGGGCAAATCCTGGGCACTGCAACCCCGGGAAACGATATCCGCTGGGTTGCTTTTCGAAGGAACATGTCTCCAAAAAATACCTCTAGTGTTTTCTTGTAGTTCTGAGACTCGATTAGCGACGAAACATTGTAAAGTTGATGAATGTAGTTTGAGCCATTGTAGGACTATTTTCGAGTCTGTCCAAAAATAGATTGATGAAACGAATTTTTCAATTTTTGGTTTGATTTTGTGCCATGTTTGGCTTAACAAAACAGCGGCACATAATTCGAGGCGAGGAAGTGATTGGGCCTTGATAGGAGCAACCTTGGATTTGGCGATCAAAATAGAAGTTTTGTAAACACCATCAAAGCAAATGCGATAGTAAATACAACAACCGTATGCTCGTTGAGAGGCGTCTGCGAAACCATGAATTTCTCCTCGGTGTGCTAGGGTAGTAAGCACATATCGAGGTACCTCAATTTTGTCCATATTTTCGAGGTCTTCTTGAATTTGTAGCCAAAGTGATTTAAGGGGATTACTGATGATATCATCCTAGTTACAATTTTGGATCCATATTTCCTGGAGTATAATTTTGGCCCGAACAACAACTGGACTCAAAAGTCCAAGTAAGTCGTAAATTTTTGCAACGACTGACAAAATGGATCTCTTCGTGGGGGCGACAACCTTGGGCAACTGGAATCGAAAACAAAACATATGAATTTTTGTTTTCCAAGACATACCTAATGTTTTGGTGACGTCATCCGCAGCAATTTTAAATTGAATTTCGTCATCTTGCGTGTTGCTGATGTTGACATAGTTGATGTTCCATTTTGCTAACTCCAGACCATGTAGTTCCAGTATTTTCACAAGTTCGTGTTTATTTTTTAGCAACGTTTCCACGTCGTTCGATCCAGTAAGAACGTCATCGACATAGAGGTCATAACGAAGAACTTGCGAGCCAAGCGGATAAGAGCTACCATATTTTTCTGCAATGAAAATTAAACTACGGATTGCTAGAAATGGAGCCGACGATAAGCCATAGGTGACAGTGTTCAGCTGAAACACTTTTTATTCTTCTTCTTTGTTGCTTCTCCAACAATATGAGCTGATACTTAACATCGCGCTCATCGACGCGAAATTGGCGATACATTTTGGCTATTTCAGCGGTGAGAGCAAATTTATTTAAGCGAAACGAAAAGAGCGTTGTGATAAGGTCCTGCTGAATCGTAGGGCCTACCATGAGTATATCATTCAACGAATGATTCGACGAAGTTTGAGCCGACGCATCAAAGACGACTCTTATTTTTGTTGTAGTACTTTGTGGCCGAAGAACACAATGATGTGGAATGAAATAATTCGGGCCACTCAACGACTTAGTGTAGGGCGACATGTGTCCAAGCGATAAATATTCGTCCATAAACTCGACGTACATTGATTTTAGAGTTGCATCACGTTCCAATCGTCTTTCGAGCGACAGAAAACGTCTACGAGCCATTTCAAATGAGTCTCCTAATATTTCGGGCAACTTCTTGAACGGCAAACGAACTTCAATTCTGTTGTTTTGATCTATGCGCACGTTTTCCATAAAGTGACGTTCGCATTCTTCTTCTTCCGGTGAATATTTTGCTGGAGAATTAGCGTACTCCTCAACTTCCCAAAACTTGGCCACAATGGAGTCAATGTTTGAAGAACTAGTAGCGAGATTGCAGGTGGGCAATAAAGATCTTGCTCCCGCGTTAAAAGTTCCACCAACTATCCAGCCAAAAACTGTATTGGTGAGATACGGCATACCTTCTCCCAAGGAAATTCGGTTATCGAGCAACAAATCTAAAAATATTTCGGTACTGATTAGAGATCAATATGTTGTGGTTTGTAAAACAAAGGATCTGCTAGTTCTAGAGTTTGTAGTATGTTCCAATGATATGTTTGAATGGACTCACCAGGCTGCCGGGCTGATATTTATTTAGTAACTGCAAAAGTAGAGGACCACTGGAATGTACTCACACGAGACTTTACTGTAGCGCAAACCGATGATTTAATGTTTGTGCGTACTTCGCCAATTCCAGAAACTTCTTGATAATACGGCTGAGACTTCAATCGGAATCTTTTTGCAGTTTCCTCCGACATGAAATTAATTTCGGAACACGAATCAAGCAGAGCCCTTACCGGATGAAAGGTGCCACTGGAATCCTTCAAAAGAACAACAGCAGTGGGGATGAGCGCCCGTTTAAATGAGCGGACTACGAATGAGACTGGGTTGGTTTGATTTCCAAAAGACGTTTGAGGTTGAACTTGTGATGTTGAATTATCAGCTTGCGCAGAACCAGAATATTTGTGCAACAGAGTATGATGCAGAGAGTGGCATACACGACAACGGGATTTCGATAAACATTTCGATACCATATGACCTTTACGGAGACAATTGATGCAGCAATTATTACTTTTTATAAAATTAAATCTTTCGGAAACAGCAATCGATGAAAACGATGATAATGTTGATATATTGTGGTCCGAAGAGCTACAGTATGCGCAATTCGAATTTGAGTTTACAAAGGTATGAGACGACTTGGAGGTGTTTGACTTTGGGGTTGCACCTTTGGATTTGTCACGTACTTCAACCCTTTTTCCATGACTTTCCAAAAACTGACAGCGATGGCTTAAAACATCATCTCTGACCCGAGCGATAGAAGCGAACCACGAATTGCTGCAACAGTATCAATGATGTTTCGTAATGAATTACTGTCACCCTTGGACATCGGAGTAATATTGAACAACGTAGAAATATGCTCTAGAAATATGAGCACCTTGTTATCGTATCGGCTCTACAGCCTCTCTCGCGCCTTTGGGTAATTCTCCTCGGTTACCTGGAATGGTTCCACAACCGCTAAAGCTGGACCCGACAAACAATTTAATAAGTAATTAAATTTGTCGACGTCAGTTATCGAAGAATTTTCATGTACCATGTTGTTAAATGTGGTGATGAAACGTTTGTAATCACTATATTTTCCATCGAACTTGGGCAACTTAAGCGAAGGCAAACGAGTATGATGTGGGGTACACGGAACTGAAGCGTTGAGTAATGTTTGATCCAATTGTATAGAGCCACGTCGGTTGTTCAGTAAACCCATAATTTTTGCCTTAGCAACAATAAAAAGTTCTTCCAAATCACTCCTTGCAGCATCGGTAGGGCTAAGTTTTTCGATTTGCCCTTGAATGTGACATAACTGTTTAAAATACGACTCCAAAATTTGAAGCCGACATTCCAAAATGGTGGAGTCAGCCTTGTCGCCATCTTTATCTACCTTTTTTTGAATATTGGTGATGTTTCTCTTCATGTTGCTGCGTTGTTGTTTTAGCATTGCCAACTCTGAGTTGGGAGCAGCAGCCTCTATTACACCATCAGCGTTGTTGGTGGCCATTGTCCGTCACAAATGGAGCGACAGTATATAATCAGTTATATGAAAACTAACGGACAACGATTGTATATGACGCTTTAAAGTCATGTACAACTTTCGAAACAAAATTGAGAAATTTTGAAAGTATTATGAACCACTAACGACGATAAAAGTTTCCGCTTAAAAAATTACCAATTGTAATTTTCTTTTACAAATATTCGGTCGGCTGTAATAAGTTCTAGCCCAAAATCTCCGTGATAACAGCAATTGATAAGCGCATTAAAAGAGCAACAAATTTGAACTTACGACGCACCACACTTGGCTCCAATAAAATTTGTCACTATAATCGACAAATTTGTAATAATTAATGTGCAGCACCGACGACAACCCAATAAAATTTCTCCTCCTTATCGTAGCTCGATGAAGAAAAAAAACCAAAAAAATAATCACTGCTTGCGGCTCACGGATTAACTGGTAATCTCTGTATCAATTCTTATTACAGACCGTCCTGCCATGGTCGCCAAAATGTTGCGCAGAAACCTTTATTTATTTTGTGGCCCAAACTAGCGCTCTAAAAAATTAAACCTTTCGTACGCGTCTCTTATTTTCAACTGATTTTTATTATACAAAGTAATTTGTCACCAGACCACCAAATGCAAAACAAAAACGGAAAGCATTTACTTTAAGCAGCGACTGCAAAAGGGAATAACAATAACAAAGCAGTGGCTGAATGAGCTATTGGAAGTAAATTCTTGCAATTGTGCTGCTATTGTTGTTGTCATTCTTCCTCTCATCGAAGATGAGACCAAGAGCAACAACAACACACATACATACATACATACATACACATACAAACGAAAGAACTAATAACCGTATGTATATACGTATGTTGTTATTTCTTAAACAAAATATACAAACACTATTAGGGTGGCCCGGAATAAAGGAAATACAAATTAACATTAAATAATTTAAAATTTATAATAATAAATATGTATGGAGCGATCTTATCCAACAGAAGGTAAAGGGAGGACTCACTCAGGACCATATTGTGTTTAAGATTACATTACCTTTGGTGGAACATGATCGATTTGAACTCTTTCTGCTCATTTCGGTACCAAATTGGATCAACAACACTATGGTGGCAATTGATACATGCAATACCTTTCTTGCCATAAATGCTGCCCGCGATCAATACCTGCGAATTAGCTCCGACCACTTTGTATCATGTGAGCGAATCAGTCACAATGAATACGTATGTTCAAATGTGCCAATCCGGTACAGCTATGAGGCTGAGTTGTGTTCCTGCGAAATCAATTTGTTTAACAACAACACTCAACCAAATTGTAAACTAAAACCTGTGGCCAATAACATTACGTGGCTACCATTGAAGAAAAAAAGTCAATGGATTTATGCAATTCCGTCAACTTCACGAGCCACTGCAGTCTGCGACAAAGAAATCATCCCGTTGACACTGAAAAGCTCAGGACTACTGACACTTCAGCCGGAATGCGTGTTAAAACACAATGCAATTTCAATACAAGGGCAAGAATCCGTATCCAGTTCGTTAACAGCATCACGCACAAGCCTAGGAAAAATTACAGAATTATCTAATAGTGAACAAATAGCCCCACTATTGCAGAAAATCAACGCGATCACTTAGACAACACAATTGAAGAATCTTACAGAATTACACAATGCCCTGGCCAAGGAAAAACTGATGACACTGCACAAAATTCAACCACCAGACTACTACCACCATGCGGTCAGTTATACCGCACTGTTCCTGTCCGTGATACTTTTAATTACCAATGTACCAGAAATCATCACGTCAACAGATACGGTGCCTCAGCCTCGCCCTCGCCACCAACAAATAGAGAATCTTATATAGATTGAGCTGTGCTCAACGCGCGGGAGAAATGTTAATTGCATTAACAATTGATGTTCAAACCTCATTGGGAGTTATGTAACATTCAAACTTTTAATGCATCATCTCCATTTGCATACAACATCTTCTTTTGCATACAATTAGGCTTGTGTTAAACAACCCTTGCCAGCTTAATGATGAAATTTGCATTGTTGACAAAAACTCCAATATATACTACATCAGCGAAGGCATTGCACTGGATGAAACATGATATCAAGTGCAATACGCTGAAAAACTCAATTCAAGGCCAACTTGCAAATTTGTCAATAATGCACATTTCATGGTTATGTTTTCAGTTCAATAATACCTAATATGTATAGCCAAATTATATGTAATATATGTATATAGAAAAATGAATAAATACCCACGATTGGCACATCCAAGATTCAGTCAATCAGTAAGAGTTAACTGTGAGTCTTTTCATTTTAACTTAGCATTGATTGATTCTCCTTATCCGACACCAAGGTTTATGTGCCTGTTGTCAAACCCACCATCAACTCGGTACAAGCACCGCTGTTGACGTTAGGTCTTTCTTCAACGAAACCAAGGTTTACGTGCCTGGTGTCAACTTTATAATCCACTCGGTACAAGAACCGTTGTTGAAATTCAGCTGTTAAATTTAGTTTACCAACACACCCAAACAACGCAAACGGAGGGTAACTTGCAATAAAATTTAGTATGACCAAATTCTTGGTAGTTCAGGCATTGAACGGGTGCTCGTTTATGTGGTTCTTCTACGGTAACTCTACGGTGCACCAAATATTTTAGGTTACAAATGGGGTGAGGTTCGTTCTTTTTCAGTTTCATATCACCTGGTTCTAATTCCACCCGAAATAGTGGTTGTGGGAATCTGTCTCTGTTTCTAATATTAGTAACGTTTTTAACTTTAAAGCCATCGATTTGCAAGCCCCACTTTACTTCCCCTGGAGCCACGCAGGAGTCGATACCTCTTACAATAATCTGTGGACCCTTAGCTCTTTTTATGTATGATCCAGTAACAATACTAAATTCAACAAGGATCACATAATTTTCCACAGATTCTGATCTGATGCATATTCTACACCTGCTGATAGTATAGTTTTTTTATACCCCAACCATGAGGAAATGCTTCGCTCTTTACTGAAGTCGATGACATCGGCGGAAACCTATGTTTCCATTTGCATTGTGTTATTATTATAATTAAGAGTATAATTAGTTGATTTTCATTTTTTTTATATTCATATAATATGTTTTCTGCAATGTCATCGAATTCATATGTTTTGGATTGTGCTCTTTGGACCAGTTGTATGCTGGTCTTGCTCGCAGTCCCCCATATTTCTATCCAGTATTTCCATATTGGTATGATTATATATATATAAGTCTTATATATTTTTTGCTTATTACTTAGGGACAATTTGGAACTTCTTCTTAGTAGCCAACTTAATGTATGAATTTGTTTCTTATTTCGTATTGTTTACTTTTTATGTGTTGTCTCCAATTAAGTTTAACGTCGATTATTATCCCAAGGTATTTTGCGCTGGGTTGAATTTTAATTATTTCGTCTTTAATTGTTAGAGGATGTTTCTCTGATTTCCTGCACAGATTTCTCATTGTTTATCTCTAAAACCGAACTGGTGGCTTGGAATGACTTTTCGTTGTGTCAAGATTGGTTCAATGCTATCACACAGTATTTTCTTAAATACCTTTGAAAGATTGGCAAGAGGCCGATGGGTCGATAAGAGCTGGTTCTTATTGCGTCCTTGTTTGGTTTCGGGATTGCTATTATTTGAGCTACCTTCCACAAGACTGGAAAATTGTTTAGTCTAAATATGGCATTAAATATATTTATAATATATATTGGTGGCGATAGGAATAGGAAAGTCGTGCCATGTCTATATTGATGATGTGATTATATTTTCTCCTACTGCAAACCAACACTTGCAAGATATAGAAACAATTATAATAAAATTTAAAGAAACGAATATGCGCATCTCGCTAAAAAATTTAATTTTTTTTAAATGAAGTAGAGTTTTTGGGTTTTATTATAAAAACCAGCCTAAATAAGGTAAAAGATATTCTACAATATAAGCAACCAAACAGTTTACGGGCTCTTCGTGCATTCCTTGGGTTATCAGGTTACTACCGCAAATTTATTCAAGATTGCACTCGTATCGCGAAACCTTTAACATCTTATCTGGGAGGCGAAAATGGTCACATCAGTGCCAAAAAATCAAAATCAGTTCCCGTAGACTTGAATGAAGAGGCTTTTGAAGCCTTTGAAAAAGAAAAATGTGTGTTTCATCCGAGGATGTTTTTTTACAACATCCAAATTTCAATAAACCTTTCGAATTGATCACTGTTGCTTCAGGTACAGCACTAAGTACAGTCCTACCACAAAATTAGAAACCAATCACATTCATCTCTCGGACCCTTTCCAAAGCAAAAGAATGCACTCCACAAATGAGCAAGACCACTTAAAACTCTTCGCAATTATCTATATGGCGCTTCTGACATTACAATTTTTACCGATAATCTACCACTGATATATTCAATGTCAGAAAATAATAATAGCAAGATGAAGAGATGGAAGTGCTTCTTTGAGGAGCTTTCACCCAAATATTGCTACAAACCTGGAAAAGAGAATGTTGTTGCAGATGCTCTATCCAGACAACATGTAAATGCATTTGAAGAAAACATAGAAATCGAAAATTCACCAAATCAAGATACAGATTATTCTCAAACGATTCTTTCAGTTAAAATTGCTCTTAATTGCTTCCAAAATCAAATCATGATTTCTGAAGGAAACACTACCTATAAGAGAAAAAAACATTTAAAGATAGATTCTGTTGAAAATTGCAGTATGTTTTAAAAGCAACCCTGCAACACATTTGTTTACAACACTGAATAAACCGTCAAACTGCTTAGACGTAAATTAAAACTGTGTGTTTTTAATCAATCAAAAAGTACAACAGGTTATAGGCCCAGGCACTCTGTGTTTGCCTAAAAAAAAAAGTGCAAATAAAAGTTCTTACTTAATAGATGTGTAGCTCGTGTAGCTAAATAAGTAAAAAAAGTAATTGGCGAAGAAACTTTCTAAAGCAAACGGCGAAGATGAGTTCTCTCATGTTTAATATTGAAAAATTAAATGAAACAAACTACGACTCATGGAGCCTGCAGATGAGAAGCGTGCTAGTTTATCAAGATTTGTGGAGTGTTACATCTAGTGAAGTCGAAAAGCCAGAATTAAACGACGAAAGTGGCCGAACAGCAGCAATTTCTTGGACCAGAAAAGACGACAAGGCTACAGCAACAATTATATTGAGCGCGACGCCGTTACAAATAGCGCACATAAAGGGTTGCGCGACATCAAATGAAGTGTGGATTTACAACAACAGTTGTGAAATTGGCAGAAATCGGCGTTACTCTTCAGGAGGAGCTGTTCACAATAATGCTATTGGCGAGTCTACCAAAATGTTATGAAAACTTTGTAGTAGCGCTGGAAACGCTAGATGAGCTCCCTAAGCGTAGTGCACTGAAGATAAAGTTATCCGAAGACGATGAGCGGCGTAAAGCAAGCAGTAATGACTTCGCTAATTCTGAATGTAGCCGCAGAAGCATTTCTGGCGCGCACGAATAACGGACAGCGCCAGAATTCTGCCAAAAAGAACAACAAACAATGAAAATAGGAAGAAATCAAGCGTTCGCAAAGCAACGAATTTCAATTGCTACAACTGCGGTCGCAAAGGGCACTACGCTGCGCAGTGCAAGGAGAAAGCGAAGAAAAGGGATCAAACGCAAGCATCGTTCTCTGTGTATGCAGCTTTTAACACCAACATATTGAACGAAAGTATTTGGTGCACATCTATGCAGCAAGCGTGAAATGTTTGAATCGGTCAAAGCATATTACTCCGTGGAATTTACTTCAAAGGCAGCAACGATTAGCAGCAGTAGTGGTGAGATTATCCTTCAAGCTACTAAGGTCGGAGAATTTTTCTTTTTAATGCATCTAGTAACCAACTCTTTTTTACATGCAACGAAAACGCTATCAAATGGCATAATCGTTTTGGCCATATGAATTGTGCGAGTTTGAACGAGCTGTTCAACAAAGACATGGTTCGTGGTCTCAACGTCAAGTTTCCCGATGTTATCAATTGCAAAGTGTGCACGGTGAAGCCGTTTCCGTATTCCGAGACCCGAACCAAGGAAGTTTTAGAAATAATTCACACCGACTTATGCGGACCGATAAATAAAACGTCGAATTGTGGAAATCGTTATTTTTTAACGTTTATCGACGATAAATCCCACTATGTATTCGTGTATTTCATCGAGTTGAAGGATGAGGTATTTGAAAAATTTCGTAAATTCAAGGCTATGGTTGAGCGGCAGTGCGACAAGAAAATCAAAAAACTACGCAGCGACAATGGCACTGAATTTGTCAATCGTGCCTTTGGTGAGCATTTGAAGAAAGCCGGCATTAAGAGGCAGCTGACCGTTCCGCACACACCTCAGCAAAATGGGATAGCTGAGCGTTTTAATAGAACGCTGGTTGAGATGGCCAGAAGCATGATTGTGGTTGCTGAAGTAAGCGAAGCTTTGTGGGCAGAAGCTGTAAACACGGCAACGTATTTGAGAAACAGGGCGCCTACCAAAGTACTAAGTGGCATGACGTCATATGAAGTATGGTTTAATCGAAAGCCCAGTGTATCGCATTTGAAGACATTTGGCGCTGTGGCTATCGCGCTAGATAAAAAGCACCATGGCAAATTTCGACCAAAAGGAAAGGAATATTTGATGGTGGGTTACTCAGACGAATCCAAGGCATATCGTCTAATGGGGAAGGCAACAACAAAAATCATTCTAAGCCGCGATGTCTACTTTGTTGAGCCGCAAGTTTCCAATGATCTTATTGATGTAACAATTGAAGATGAAAGCGTAACGTTGAAGAGCAGACAGAAGACAACGAAGATGCAGTAGCAGAGGCTGACACAAAGGCAGTCGGCGATGTTTTTCGAGATGAACAAATTGTAGAAGCAGATAAGCCGAAAAATGGGCCAGGTCGCCCGAAGTTATTACGTACTGGTGCTCCTGGCAGACCACGCAAGCAGTATAATGTGGTTAATTATATGCGCTCAGAAGATATCAAAGTTCCTGAAACCGTAGAGGAGGCGTTGAATAGTGAATACGCAGATAATTGGTGGGCCGCAATGCAAAGTGAGTACCAGGCACTTTTATCAAACGATACATGGGAGGAAGTGGCCGAGTTACCACAAGGTCAAAAAGCGATAGGTTCCAAGTGGGTTTTTTCGCTAAAGACGAACAAGAGCGGAGGTGTCGAGATATTCAAGGCCAGGCTGGTGGCGAAGGGATGCGCGCAGCAATACGGTGTTAATTACATAGAAACGTTTTCACCAGTGGTGCCCTATGAAACTATAAGGATGGTTTTTGCTCTTGCCGCTGAATACCAACTTCATTTGCATCAATTGGATGCATCTACGGCCTATCTAAACAGTGAACTTAACGATGAAGTTTACATGACTCAGCCCGAAAAATTTGTTGATTCTTCAGACAATGTACTGAAGCTGAAAAGGGCGCTTTATGGCCTTAAACAATCAGGTAGACAGTGGAATATGAAAATCGATTCCATATTGAAAGACATTGGTTTTGATCAATGTAAAACCGAGCCATGGCTATACGTAATGAATAAAGATAACAACATCAGCCTAATTTCAGTATATGTAGATGACCTCCTGATCGCCAGCTTAGATATAGATGAGCTCGAGCTAATTAAAAGCAAAATATCGCAAGTTATCAAAGTTGTAGACAAAGGCCCGGTTAACTATTTTCTAAGTATGGAAGGGGAAAGAGGGAGCCCCACGGGAGCAATATACATTTGTCAACGTGCACAAATAAAACAGCTGATACAGCAGAACGGAATGGAAAATTGTCGTACGGTGGCAACACCGCTAGAGCAAAAATACCAGATTAAATGTAACGAAGCCAACTGTAAACGTGTAGATCCTGTTAAATATCAGTCGCTTATTGGGTCGCTGATGTATATCGCTCTCCTATCACGCCCGGATATTACATTCCGTATGTAAATTATCACAAATGAATACCGATCCACACTATGAGCACATGGTTGCAGCTAAACGCGTTATTAAATATCTCAGTAATACAGTCGACATGCAGCTGAAGTATCAGAAAACTAAAAAGCCGTTCGAGTGCTATGTAGATGCTGATTGGGGTGGTGATACCACCGATCGCAAATCGTACACAGGGTACACATTTATACTCGCTGGAGGTGCAGTTTCATGGGAGTGCGAGAAGCAGTCAACAGTGGCATTGAGCAGCACAGAAGCTGAGTATATGGCATTATTATCAGCTGCGAAAGAGGCTATATATTTGAGATAACTACTAAGCGATGAGCCAATAAAAATACCCTGCGATAATTTAATCGCAATGCATTGGATGAAAAATCCGGTGTATCATAGCCGAAGCAAACACATTGACATTCGGTACCATCATGTCAGAGAGGCTTACAGCAATCGCGAAATTCAATTAGAATATTGTAACAAAAGCGACATGATCCCAGACATTTTTACGAAAAATCTTTCGAAAACTGTCCATTTTAAATTAATGGAAATGTTAAGTTTAAAAGCTAAACTCAAATGTTAATTTTTGTAATGTAAATACATGAGTTGAGGAGGAGTGTTGAAAATTGAAGTATGTATTAAAAGCAACCCTGCCACACATATGTTTACAGCACTGTTTTCTCGCTTCCACATGAATTATCTTTTTGTACATTTTTTTTTTTTACACTTTTGAATAAACCGTCAAACTGCTTAGACGTAAATTAAAACTGCGTATTTTTAATCAATCAAAAAGTCCAACAGATACAGACATTTTTTACCTTTGAATAAGATAAATGAGATAATTAAACAATTAGAGAGAGCCATAAAAGCAAATATGGTAAATGGAGACAACTGCTCTTTAGATATTTTAGCAAAGATTCAAAACGCAATTCCGTTATCATTTCCCTCTGTTAAATTTAGACATACGAATAATTTTGTCGCCACCATTTTCAATGAAGAGGACAAAATAGAAATAGTAAATGCAGAACAAAATGGAGCTTCCTTCAGAGAGAATTTAGATCAAATTTTAGAAGAATACTATTTTCCAGATTGGAAAGCAAAATTTAAAGCGGTTACACAAATATGTAGAGTTTGACAATTGTCGATGTACACCAGAAGACCAGAATTTTAAGTGGCTGGCAATACGCCAATACCAAACAAATTTTGGAGTAATTTTACATTAGACATTTTCCGTTAATGTAATACCGGTGGTAAAAATTTCTTGACAGCTACAAATAAATTTTCCAAGTTGGCACTTATAAAAGCATTAGCACCAAAATCAGTAGTGGATATCAAACCAGTGATATTAGAAATCATTTCAATATTTAACCCAAATATCATTGTAACGGACAATGAAAAATCATTTTGTTCAGCTACTATAGACAGCATCTTAAAAAATTTTAATATTGAGCATTACAGAGTGCCAACGCTACATAGTCAGAGTAACGCGCAAATAAAAAGTTTTCACTCCACCATTGGACTTAACAGGAACCGTCCTAATTAGTACAATTAAATACAACAATACTATCGACAGTGTTGAAAAACATCGACCATCTGACCTTGTAAAACAACAGACAGCTGACCTTAAACCAGACCTAGTGCAAAAACTTAAATTGGCTCAAGATAAGGCTCATAAATCCAATAATACGGGAAGGACTAATAAGACATTTAACGTGGGAGAAAACACGTTACTTAAAATAAATAAAAGATTAGGGAATAAGATAAATAATATTTATAAGAAGGTGATAGTATCGGCAGATTAGGGATCAACAGTACCGTTGTCAGACGGAAAAATTATTCCAAAAGACAATTTGAAGCACAAGTAATATTTAAATTTAAATGAAATTGTAATTATAATCACTATTTTGTAAAGTTTATTAGAATTAAGGAGTACTTAAGAATTTTTATAGAATGTTTAATGTACTTAGTACTTAAGAATATTTATAGAATTATTAATGTAGAAACGAATTTTGTCGCAAATTGTCGACACAAATTGCAGCCAGTCCGATAGTCAAGAGACAGCCAATTTGGCAAATTGCGACTACGAGACGCGGACGCCTCATCTTAAGAGGGGGGATAGTTAGCGAGCTAAGTGATTGCTTATAGTCTGCGTAACACCTTCAGTCCTTTTTGTAGCCACATTCTTCACACGATACCTTGGCATTTCTTAAATGAACGTTTAGAGATTCGCCAGACTTCGTTTCTTACTTACAATGTAACATGCTTACTTAATATTAGAAATAAATCAGACGTGTTAGGAAATAGACGTATCATTTCTCATAATGTACATTTTATATATAATTTACATTATATTTATGGTAGCATACTTATATGGGGTGATACTTTGATTATAAATAATCATATCTATGGCTTTTAAATTTGTTATTTTAGATGGATACTAAGTGAGATTGTTTCTCCACGAAAATTAGTCAATGTCCCGTCTTAGTTAATAATTGTAACCGTTATTATATATATCATGTCTACCGGTAAATTTATAACATTTTCTGGATTTTCATCTATTTTATACGCGGGCCCAACATCAATTGCAAACATGTGCAGTGTATGTGCTGGCGCATCATTTATGTATGATCCAATAAAAATTCTAAATTTAAAGATCACATCTGATTTAATGCATATTCTACAGCTGCTGATAGTCTGGTTTTTTTATAACCCAACCCTGAGGAAATGCTTCGCTCTTTACTGAAGTCGATGACATCGGCAGAAAACTATGTTTCCGTTTGCATTGTGTTATTATTATAATTAAGAGTATAATTAGTTGATTTTCGTTTTTTTATATTCATATAATATGTTTTCTGCAATATCATCGTATTCATATGTTTTGGATTGTACTCTTTGGACCAGTTATATGTTGGTCTTGCTCGCAGTCCCCCAGATATCTACCACTGATATATTCAATGTCGGAAAATAATAATAGCAAGATAAAGAGATGGAAGTGCTTCTTTGAGGAGCTTTCACCCAAATATTGCTACAAACCTGGAAAAGAGAATGTTGTTGCAGATGCTCTATCCAGACAACATGTAAATGCATTTGAAGAAAACATAGAAATCGAAAATTCACCAAATCAAGATACAGATTATTCTCAAACGATTCTTTCAGTTAAAATTGCTCTTAATTGCTTCCAAAATCAAATCATGATTTCTGAAGGAAACACTACCTATAAGAGAAAAAAACATTTAAAGATAGATTCTGTTGAAAATTGCAGTATGTTTTAAAAGCAACCCTGCAACACATTTGTTTACAACACTGAATAAACCGTCAAACTGCTTAGACGTAAATTAAAACTGTGTGTTTTTAATCAATCAAAAAGTACAACAGGTTATAGGCCCAGGCACTCTGTGTTTGCCTAAAAAAAAAAGTGCAAATAAAAGTTCTTACTTAATAGATGTGTAGCTCGTGTAGCTAAATAAGTAAAAAAAGTAATTGGCGAAAAAACTTTCTAAAGCAAACGGCGAAGATGAGTTCTCTCATGTTTAATATTGAAAAATTAAATGAAACAAACTACGACTCATGGAGCCTGCAGATGAGAAGCGTGCTAGTTTATCAAGATTTGTGGAGTGTTACATCTAGTGAAGTCGAAAAGCCAGAATTAAACGACGAAAGTGGCCGAACAGCAGCAATTTCTTGGACCAGAAAAGACGACAAGGCAGCAACAATTATATTGAGCGCGACGCCGTTACAAATAGCGCACATAAAGGGTTGCGCGACATCAAATGAAGTGTGGATTTACAACAACAGTTGTGAAATTGGCAGAAATCGGCGTTACTCTTCAGGAGGAGCTGTTCACAATAATGCTATTGGCGAGTCTACCAAAATGTTATGAAAACTTTGTAGTAGCGCTGGAAACGCTAGATGAGCTCCCTAAGCGTAGTGCACTGAAGATAAAGTTATCCGAAGACGATGAGCGGCGTAAAGCAAGCAGTAATGACTTCGCTAATTCTGAATGTAGCCGCAGAAGCATTTCTGGCGCGCACGAATAACGGACAGCGCCAGAATTCTGCCAAAAAGAACAACAAACAATGAAAATAGGAAGAAATCAAGCGTTCGCAAAGCAACGAATTTCAATTGCTACAACTGCGGTCGCAAAGGGCACTACGCTGCGCAGTGCAAGGAGAAAGCGAAGAAAAGGGATCAAACGCAAGCATCGTTCTCTGTGTATGCAGCTTTTAACACCAACATATTGAACGAAAGTATTTGGTGCACATCTATGCAGCAAGCGTGAAATGTTTGAATCGGTCAAAGCATATTACTCCGTGGAATTTACTTCAAAGGCAGCAACGATTAGCAGCAGTAGTGGTGAGATTATCCTTCAAGCTACTAAGGTCGGAGAATTTTTCTTTTTAATGCATCTAGTAACCAACTCTTTTTTACATGCAACGAAAACGCTATCAAATGGCATAATCGTTTTGGCCATATGAATTGTGCGAGTTTGAACGAGCTGTTCAACAAAGACATGGTTCGTGGTCTCAACGTCAAGTTTCCCGATGTTATCAATTGCAAAGTGTGCACGGTGAAGCCGTTTCCGTATTCCGAGACCCGAACCAAGGAAGTTTTAGAAATAATTCACACCGACTTATGCGGACCGATAAATAAAACGTCGAATTGTGGAAATCGTTATTTTTTAACGTTTATCGACGACAAATCCCACTATGTATTCGTGTATTTCATCGAGTTGAAGGATGAGGTATTTGAAAAATTTCGTGAATTCAAGGCTATGGTTGAGCGGCAGTGCGACAAGAAAATCAAAAAACTACGCAGCGACAATGGCACTGAATTTGTCAATCGTGCCTTGGTGAGCATTTGAAGAAAGCCGGCATTAAGAGGGAACTGACCGTTCCGCACACACCTCAGCAAAATGGGGTAGCTGAGCGTTTTAATAGAACGCTGGTTGAGATGGCCAGAAGCATGATTGTGGTTGCTGAAGTAAGCGAAGCTTTGTGGGCAGAAGCTGTAAACACGGCAACGTATTTGAGAAACAGGGCGCCTACCAAAGTACTAAGTGGCATGACGTCATATGAAGTATGGTTTAATCGAAAGCCCAGTGTATCGCATTTGAAGACATTTGGCGCTGTGGCTATCGCGCTAGATAAAAAGCACCATGGCAAATTTCGACCAAAAGGAAAGGAATATTTGATGGTGGGTTACTCAGACGAATCCAAGGCATATCGTCTAATGGGGAAGGCAACAACAAAAATCATTCTAAGCCGCGATGTCTACTTTGTTGAGCCGCAAGTTTCCAATGATCTTATTGATGTAACAATTGAAGATGAAAGCGTAACGTTGAAGAGCAGACAGAAGACAACGAAGATGCAGTAGCAGAGGCTGACACAAAGGCAGTCGGCGATGTTTTTCGAGATGAACAAATTGTAGAAGCAGATAAGCCGAAAAATGGGCCAGGTCGCCCGAAGTTATTACGTACTGGTGCTCCTGGCAGACCACGCAAGCAGTATAATGTGGTTAATTATATGCGCTCAGAAGATATCAAAGTTCCTGAAACCGTAGAGGAGGCGTTGAATAGTGAATACGCAGATAATTGGTGGGCCGCAATGCAAAGTGAGTACCAGGCACTTTTATCAAACGATACATGGGAGGAAATGGCCGAGTTACCACAAGGTCAAAAAGCGATAGGTTCCAAGTGGGTTTTTTCGCTAAAGACGAACAAGAGCGGAGGTGTCGAGATATTCAAGGCCAGGCTGGTGGCGAAGGGATGCGCGCAGCAATACGGTGTTAATTACATAGAAACGTTTTCACCAGTGGTGCCCTATGAAACTATAAGGATGGTTTTTGCTCTTGCCGCTGAATACCAACTTCATTTGCATCAATTGGATGCATCTACGGCCTATCTAAACAGTGAACTTAACGATGAAGTTTACATGACTCAGCCAGAAAAATTTGTTGATTCTTCAAACAATGTACTGAAGCTGAAAAGGGCGCTTTATGGCCTTAAACAATCAGGTAGACAGTGGAATATGAAAATCGATTCCATATTGAAATACATTGGTTTTGATCAATGTAAAAACGAGCCATGGCTATACGTAATGAATAAAGATAACAACATCAGCCTAATTTCAGTATATGTAGATGACCTCCTGATCGCCAGCTTAGATATAGATGAGCTCGAGCTAATTAAAAGCAAAATATCGCAAGTTATCAAAGTTGTAGACAAAGGCCCGGTTAACTATTTTCTAAGTATGGAAGGGGAAAGAGGGAGCCCCACGGGAGCAATATACATTTGTCAACGTGCACAAATAAAACAGCTGATACAGCAGAACGGAATGGAAAATTGTCGTACGGTGGCAACACCGCTAGAGCAAAAATACCAGATTAAATGTAACGAAGCCAACTGTAAACGTGTAGATCCTGTTAAATATCAGTCGCTTATTGGGTCGCTGATGTATATCGCTCTCCTATCACGCCCGGATATTACACTCCGTATGTAAATTATCACAAATGAATACCGATCCACACTATGAGCACATGGTTGCAGCTAAACGCGTTATTAAATATCTCAGTAATACAGTCGACATGCAGCTGAAGTATCAGAAAACTGAAAAGCCGTTCGAGTGCTATGTAGATGCTGATTGGGGTGGTGATACCACCGATCGCAAATCGTACACAGGGTACACATTTATACTCGCTGGAGGTGCAGTTTCATGGGAGTGCGAGAAGCAGTCAACAGTGGCATTGAGCAGCACAGAAGCTGAGTATATGGCATTATTATCAGCTGCGAAAGAGGCTATATATTTGAGATAACTACTAAGCGATGAGCCAATAAAAATACCCTGCGATAATTTAATCGCAATGCATTGGGTGAAAAATCCGGTGTATCATAGCCGAAGCAAACACATTGACATTCGGTACCATCATGTCAGAGAGGCTTACAGCAATCGCGAAATTCAATTAGAATATTGTAACAAAAGCGACATGATCCCAGACATTTTTACGAAAAATCTTTCGAAAACTGTCCATTTTAAATTAATGGAAATGTTAAGTTTAAAAGCTAAACTCAAATGTTAATTTTTGTAATGTAAATACATGAGTTGAGGAGGAGTGTTGAAAATTGAAGTATGTTTTAAAAGCAACCCTGCCACACATATGTTTACAACACTGTTTTCTCGCTTCCTCATGAATTATCTTTTTGTACATTTTTTTTTTTACACTTTTGAATAAACCGTCAAACTGCTTAGACGTAAATTAAAACTGCGTATTTTTAATCAATCAAAAAGTCCAACAGATACAGACATTTTTTACCTTTGAATAAGATAAATGAGATAATTAAACAATTAGAGAGAGCCATAAAAGCAAATATGGTAAATGGAGACAACTGCTCTTTAGATATTTTAGCAAAGATTCAAAACGCAATTCCG
This sequence comes from Clusia tigrina, assembly GCA_920105625.2. Taxonomy (NCBI): domain Eukaryota; kingdom Metazoa; phylum Arthropoda; class Insecta; order Diptera; family Clusiidae; genus Clusia; species Clusia tigrina. The sequence continues at coordinate 113,497,860 of OV050030.1, forward strand.
TTATCATTTCCCTCTGTTAAATTTAGACATACGAATAATTTTGTCGCCACCATTTTCAATGAAGAGGACAAAATAGAAATAGTAAATGCAGAACAAAATGGAGCTTCCTTCAGAGAGAATTTAGATCAAATTTTAGAAGAATACTATTTTCCAGATTGGAAAGCAAAATTAAAAGCGGTTACACAAATATGTAGAGTTTGACAATTGTCGATGTACACCAGAAGACCAGAATTTTAAGTGGCTGGCAATACGCCAATACCAAACAAATTTTGGAGTAATTTTACATTAGACATTTTCCGTTAATGTAATACCGGTGGTAAAAATTTCTTGACAGCTACAAATAAATTTTCCAAGTTAGCACTTATAAAAGCATTAGCACCAAAATCAGTAGTGGATATCAAACCAGTGATATTAGAAATCATTTCAATATTTAACCCAAATATCATTGTAACGGACAATGAAAAATCATTTTGTTCAGCTACTATAGACAGCATCTTAAAAAATTTTAATATTGAGCATTACAGAGTGCCAACGCTACATAATCAGAGTAACGCGCAAATAAAAAGTTTTCACTCCACCATTGGACTTAACAGGAACCGTCCTAATTAGTACAATTAAATACAACAATACTATCGACAGTGTTGAAAAACATCGACCATCTGACCTTGTAAAACAACAGACAGCTGACCTTAAACCAGACCTAGTGCAAAAACTTAAATTGGCTCAAGATAAGGCTCATAAATCCAATAATACGGGAAGGACTAATAAGACATTTAACGTGGGAGAAAACACGTTACTTAAAATAAATAAAAGATTAGGGAATAAGATAAATAATATTTATAAGAAGGTGATAGTATCGGCAGATTAGGGATCAACAGTACCGTTGTCAGACGGAAAAATTATTCCAAAAGACAATTTGAAGCACAAGTAATATTTAAATTTAAATGAAATTGTAATTATAATCACTATTTTGTAAAGTTTATTAGAATTAAGGAGTACTTAAGAATTTTTATAGAATGTTTAATGTACTTAGTACTTAAGAATATTTATAGAATGATTAATGTAGAAACGAATTTTGTCGCAAATTGTCGACACAAATAGCAGCCAGTCCGATATTCAAGAGACAGCCAATTTGGCAAATTGCGACTACGAGACGCGGACGCCTCATCTTAAGAGGGGGGATAGTTAGCGAGCTAAGTGATTGCTTATAGTCTGCGTAACACCTTCAGTCCTTTTTGTAGCCACATTCTTCACACGATACCTTGGCATTTCTTAAATGAACATTTAGAGATTCGCCAGACTTCGTTTCTTACTTACAATGTAACATGCTTACTTAATATTAGAAATAAATCAGACGTGTTAGGAAATAGACGTATCATTTCTCATAATGTACATTTTATATATAATTTACATTATATTTATGGTAGCATACTTATATGGGGTGATACTTTGATTATAAATAATCATATCTATGGCTTTTAAATTTGTTATTTTAGTTGGATACTAAGTGAGATTGTTTCTCCACGAAAATTAGTCAATGTCCCGTCTTAGTTAATAATTGTAACCGTTATTATATATATCATATCTACCGGTAAATTTATAACATTTTCTGGATTTTCATCTATTTTATACGCGGGTCCAACATCAATTGCAAACATGTGCAGTGTATGTGCTGGCGCATCATTTATGTATGATCCAATAAAAATTCTAAATTTAAAGATCACATCTGATTTAATGCATATTCTACAGCTGCTGATAGTATGGTTTTTTTATAACCCAACCCTGAGGAAATGCTTCGCTCTTTACTGAAGTCGATGACATCGGCAGAAAACTATGTTTCCGTTTGCATTGTGTTATTATTATAATTAAGAGTATAATTAGTTGATTTTCGTTTTTTTATATTCATATAATATGTTTTCTGCAATATCATCGTATTCATATGTTTTGGATTGTACTCTTTGGACCAGTTATATGTTGGTCTTGCTCGCAGTCCCCCAGATTTCTATCCAGTATTTCCATATTGGTATGATTATTGTCTTATATACTTCTTCCTAGTAGCCAAATTAATTGTATGAATTTGTTTCTTATTTCGTATTGTTTACTTTTTATGTGTTGTCTCCAAGTAATTTTGACGTCGATTATTATTCCAAGGTATTTTGCGCTGGGTTGAATTTTAATTATTTCGTCTTTAATTGTTAGAGGATGTTTCTCTGATTTCCTGCACAGATTTCTCATTGTTTATCTCTAAAACCGAACTGGTGGCTTGGAATGACTTTTCGTTGTGTCAAGATTGGTTCAATGCTATCACACAGTATTTTCTTAAATACCTTTGAAAGATTGGCAAGAGGCCGATGGGTCGATAAGAGCTGGTTCTTATTGCGTCCTGTTTGGTTTCGGGATTGCTATTATTTGAGCTACCTTCCACAAGACTGGAAAATTGTTTAGTCTAAATATGGCATTAAATATATTTATAATATATATTGGTGGCGATAGGAATAGGAAAGTCGTGCCATGTCTATATTGATGATGTGATTATATTTTCTCCTACTGCAAACCAACACTTGCAAGATATAGAAACAATTATAATAAAATTTAAAGAAACGAATATGCGCATCTCGCTAAAAAATTTAATTTTTTTTAAATGAAGTAGAGTTTTTGGGTTTTATTATAAAAACCTGCCTAAATAAGGTAAAAGATATTCTACAATATAAGTAACCAAACAGTTTACGGGCTCTTCGTGCATTCCTTGGGTTATCAGGTTACTACCGCAAATTTATTCAAGATTGCACTCGTATCGCGAAACCTTTAACATCTTATCTGAGAGGCGAAAATGGTCACATCAGTGCCAAAAAATCAAAATCAGTTCCCGTAGACTTGAATGAAGAGGCTTTTGAAGCCTTTGAAAAAGAAAAATGTGTGTTTCATCCGAGGATGTTTTTTTACAACATCCAAATTTCAATAAACCTTTCGAATTGATCACTGTTGCTTCAGGTACAGCACTAAGTACAGTCCTACCACAAAACATCCATCTCTCGGACCCTTTCCAAAGCAAAAGAATGCACTCCACAAATGAGCAAGACCACTTAAAACTCTTCGCAATTATCTATATGGCGCTTCTGAAATTACAATTTTTACCGATAATCTACCACTGATATATTCAATGTCGGAAAATAATAATAGCAAGATGAAGAGATGGAAGTGCTTCTTTGAGGAGCTTTCACCCAAATATTGCTACAAATCTGGAAAAGAGAATGTTGTTGCAGATGCTCTATCCAGACAACATGTAAATGCATTTGAAGAAAACATAGAAATCGAAAATTCATCAAATCAAGATACAGATTATTCTCAAACGATTCTTTCAGTTAAAATTGCTCTTAATTGCTTCCAAAATCAAATCATGATTTCTGAAGGAAACACTACCTATAAGAAAAAAAACATTTAAAGATAGATTCTGTTGAAAATTGCAGTATGTTTTAAAAGCAACCCTGCAACACATATGTTTACAACACTGAATAAACCGTCAAACTGCTTAGACGTAAATTAAAAGTGTGTGTTTTTAATCAATCAAAAAGTACAACAGGTTATAGGCCCAGGCACTCTGTGTTTGCCTAAAAAAAAAAGTGCAAATAAAAGTTCTTACTTAATAGATGTGTAGCTCGTGTAGCTAAATAAGTAAAAAAAGTAATTGGCGAAGAAACTTTCTAAAGCAAACGGCGAAGATGAGTTCTCTCATGTTTAATATTGAAAAATTAAATGAAACAAACTACGACTCATGGAGCCTGCAGATGAGAAGCGTGCTAGTTTATCAAGATTTGTGGAGTGTTACATCTAGTGAAGTCGAAAAGCCAGAATTAAACGACGAAATTGGCTGAACAGCAGCAATTTCTTGGACCAGAAAAGACGACAAGGCTACAGCAACAATTATATTGAGCGCGACGCCGTTACAAATAGCGCACATAAAGGGTTGCGCGACATCAAATGAAGTGTGGATTTACAACAACAGTTGTGAAATTGGCAGAAATCGGCGTTACTCTTCAGGAGGAGCTGTTCACAATAATGCTATTGGCGAGTCTACCAAAATGTTATGAAAACTTTGTAGTAGCGCTGGAAACGCTAGATGAGCTCCCTAAGCGTAGTGCACTGAAGATAAAGTTATCCGAAGACGATGAGCGGCGTAAAGCAAGCAGTAATGACTTCGCTAATTCTGAATGTAGCCGCAGAAGCATTTCTGGCGCGCACGAATAACGGACAGCGCCAGAATTCTGCCAAAAAGAACAACAAACTATGAAAATAGGAAGAAATCAAGCGTTCGCAAAGCAACGAATTTCAATTGCTACAACTGCGGTCGCAAAGGGCACTACGCTGCGCAGTGCAAGGAGAAAGCGAAGAAAAGGGATCAAACGCAAGCATCGTTCTCTGTGTATGCAGCTTTTAACACCAACATATTGAACGAAAGTATTTGGTGCACATCTATGCAGCAAGCGTGAAATGTTTGAATCGGTCAAAGCATATTACTCCGTGGAATTTACTTCAAAGGCAGCAACGATTAGCAGCAGTAGTGGTGAGATTATCCTTCAAGCTACTAAGGTCGGAGAATTTTTCTTTTTAATGCATCTAGTAACCAACTCTTTTTTACATGCAACGGAAACGCTATCAAATGGCATAATCGTTTTGGCCATATGAATTGTGCGAGTTTGAACGAGCTGTTCAACAAAGACATGGTTCGTGGTCTCAACGTCAAGTTTCCCGATGTTATCAATTGCAAAATGTGCACGGTGAAGCCGTTTCCGTATTCCGAGACCCGAACCAAGGAAGTTTTAGAAATAATTCACACCGACTTATGCGGACCGATAAATAAAACGTCGACTTGTGGAAATCGTTATTTTTTAACGTTTATCGACGATAAATCCCACTATGTATTCGTGTATTTCATCGAGTTGAAGGATGAGGTATTTGAAAAATTTCGTGAATTCAAGGCTATGGTTGAGCGGCAGTGCGACAAGAAAATCAAAAAACTACGCAGCGTAAATGGCACTGAATTTGTCAATCGTGCCTTTGGTGAGCATTTGAAGAAAGCCGGCATTAAGAGGCAGCTGACCGTTCCGCACACACCTCAGCAAAATGGGGTAGCTGAGCGTTTTAATAGAACGCTGGTTGAGATGGCCAGAAGCATGATTGTGGTTGCTGAAGTAAGCGAAGCTTTGTGGGCAGAAGCTGTAAACACGGCAACGTATTTGAGAAACAGGGCGCCTACCAAAGTACTAAGTGGCATGACGTCATATGAAGTATGGTTTAATCGAAAGCCCAGTGTATCGCATTTGAAGACATTTGGCGCTGTGGCTATCGCGCTAGATAAAAAGCACCATGGCAAATTTCGACCAAAAGGAAAGGAATATTTGATGGTGGGTTACTCAGACGAATCCAAGGCATATTGTCTAATGGGGAAGGCAACAACAAAAATCATTATAAGCTGCGATGTCTACTTTGTTGAGCCGCAAGTTTCCAATGATCTTATTGATGTAACAATTGAAGATGAAAGCGTAACGTTGAAGAGCAGACAGAAGACAACGAAGATGCAGTAGCAGAGGCTGACACAAAGGCAGTCGGCGATGTTTTTCGAGATGAACAAATTGTAGAAGCAGATAAGCCGAAAAATGGGCCAGGTCGCCCGAAGTTATTACGTACTGGTGCTCCTGGCAGACCACGCAAGCAGTATAATGTGGTTAATTATATGCGCTCAGAAGATATCAAAGTTCCTGAAACCGTAGAGGAGGCGTTGAATAGTGAATACGCAGATAATTGGTGGGCCGCAATGCAAAGTGAGTACCAGGCACTTTTATCAAACGATACATGGGAGGAAGTGGCCGAGTTACCACAAGGTCAAAAAGCGATAGGTTCCAAGTGGGTTTTTTCGCTAAAGACGAACAAGAGCGGAGGTGTCGAGATATTCAAGGCCAGGCTGGTGGCGAAGGGATGCGCGCAGCAATACGGTGTTAATTACATAGAAACGTTTTCACCAGTGGTGCCCTATGAAACTATAAGGATGGTTTTTGCTCTTGCCGCTGAATACCAACTTCATTTGCATCAATTGGATGCATCTACGGCCTATCTAAACAGTGAACTTAACGATGAAGTTTACATGACTCAGCCCGAAAAATTTGTTGATTCTTCAGACAATGTACTGAAGCTGAAAAGGGCGCTTTATGGCCTTAAACAATCAGGTAGACAGTGGAATATGAAAATCGATTCCATATTGAAAGACATTGGTTTTGATCAATGTAAAAACGAGCCATGGCTATACGTAATGAATAAAGATAACAACATCAGCCTAATTTCAGTATATGTAGATGACCTCCTGATCGCCAGCTTAGATATAGATGAGCTCGAGCTAATTAAAAGCAAAATATCGCAAGTTATCAAAGTTGTAGACAAAGGCCCGGTTAACTATTTTCTAAGTATGGAAGGGGAAAGAGGGAGCCCCACGGGAGCAATATACATTTGTCAACGTGCACAAATAAAACAGCTGATACAGCAGAACGGAATGGAAAATTGTCGTACGGTGGCAACACCGCTAGAGCAAAAATACCAGATTAAATGTAACGAAGCCAACTGTAAACGTGTAGATCCTGTTAAATATCAGTCGCTTATTGGGTCGCTGATGTATATCGCTCTCCTATCACGCCCGGATATTACATTCCGTATGTAAATTATCACAAATGAATACCGATCCACACTATGAGCACATGGTTGCAGCTAAACGCGTTATTAAATATCTCAGTAATACAGTCGACATGCAGCTGAAGTATCAGAAAACTGAAAAGCCGTTCGAGTGCTATGTAGATGCTGATTGGGGTGGTGATACCACCGATCGCAAATCGTACACAGGGTACACATTTATACTCGCTGGAGGTGCAGTTTCATGGGAGTGCGAGAAGCAGTCAACAGTGGCATTGAGCAGCACAGAAGCTGAGTATATGGCTTTATTATCAGCTGCGAAAGAGGCTATATATTTGAGATAACTACTAAGCGATGAGCCAATAAAAATACCCTGCGATAATTTAATCGCAATGCATTGGATGAAAAATCCGGTGTATCATAGCCGAAGCAAACACATTGACATTCGGTACCATAATGTCAGAGAGGCTTACAGCAATCGCGAAATTCAATTAGAATATTGTAACAAAAGCGACATGATCCCAGACATTTTTACGAAAAATCTTTCGAAAACTGTCCATTTTAAATTAATGGAAATGTTAAGTTTAAAAGCTAAACTCAAATGTTAATTTTTGTAATGTAAATACATGAGTTGAGGAGGAGTGATAAAAATTGAAGTATGTTTTAAAAGCAACCCTGCCACACATATGTTTACAACACTGTTTTCTCGCTTCCACATGAATTATCTTTTTGTACATTTTTTTTTACACTTTTGAATAAACCGTCAAACTGCTTAGACGTAAATTAAAACTGCGTATTTTTAATCAATCAAAAAGTCCAACAGATACAGACATTTTTTACCTTTGAATAAGATAAATGAGATAATTAAACAATTAGAGAGAGCCATAAAAGCAAATGTGGTAAATGGAGACAACTGCTCTTTAGATATTTTAGCAAAGATTCAAAACGCAATTCCGTTATCAGTTCCCTCTGTTAAATTTAGACATACGAATAATTTTGTCGCCACCATTTTCAATGAAGAGGACAAAATAGAAATAGTAAATGCAGAACAAAATGGAGCTTCCTTCAGAGAGAATTTAGATCAAATTTTAGAAGAATACTATTTTCCAGATTGGAAAGCAAAATTAAAAGCGGTTACACAAATATGTAGAATTTGACAATTGTCGATGTACACCAGAAGACCAGAATTTTAAGTGGCTGGCAATACGCCAATACCAAACAAATTTTGGAGTAATTTTACATTAGACATTTTCCGTTAATGTAATACCGGTGGTAAAAATTTCTTGACAGCTACAAATAAATTTTCCAAGTTAGCACTTATAAAAGCATTAGCACCAAAATCAGTAGTGGATATCAAACCAGTGATATTAGAAATCATTTCAATATTTAACCCAAATATCATTGTAACGGACAATGAAAAATCATTTTGTTCAGCTACTATAGACAGCATCTTAAAAAATTTTAATATTGAGCATTACAGAGTGCCAACGCTACATAGTCAGAGTAACGCGCAAATAAAAAGTTTTCACTCCACCATTGGACTTAACAGGAACCGTCCTAATTAGTACAATTAAATACAACAATACTATCGACAGTGTTGAAAAACATCGACCATCTGACCTTGTAAAACAACAGACAGCTGACCTTAAACCAGACCTAGTGCAAAAACTTAAATTGGCTCAAGATAAGGCTAATAAATCCAATAATACGGGAAGGACTAATAAGACATTTAACGTGGGAGAAAACACGTTACTTAAAATAAATAAAAGATTAGGGAATAAGATAAATAATATTTATAAGAAGGTGATAGTATCGGCAGATTAGGGATCAACAGTACCGTTGTCAGACGGAAAAATTATTCCAAAAGACAATTTGAAGCACAAGTAATATTTAAATTTAAATGAAATTGTAATTATAATCACTATTTTGTAAAGTTTATTAGAATTAAGGAGTACTTAAGAATTTTTATAGAATGTTTAATGTACTTAGTACTTAAGAATATTTATAGAATGATTAATGTAGAAACGAATTTTGTCGCAAATTGTCGACACAAATAGCAGCCAGTCCGATAGTCAAGAGACAGCCAATTTGGCAAATTGCGACTACGAGACGCGGACGCCTCATCTTAAGAGGGGGGATAGTTAGCGAGCTAAGTGATTGCTTATAGTCTGCGTAACACCTTCAGTCCTTTTTGTAGCCACATTCTTCACACGATACCTTGGCATTTCTTAAATGAACGTTTAGAGATTCGCCAGACTTCGTTTCTTACTTACAATGTAACATGCTTACTTAATATTAGAAATAAATCAGACGTGTTAGGAAATAGACGTATCATTTCTCATAATGTACATTTTATATATAATTTACATTATATTTATGGTAGCATACTTATATGGGGTGATACTTTGATTATAAATAATCATATCTATGGCTTTTAAATTTGTTATTTTAGATGGATACTAAGTGAGATTGTTTCTCCACGAAAATTAGTCAATGTCCCGTCTTAGTTAATAATTGTAACCGTTATTATATATCATGTCTACCAATAAATTTATAACATTTTCTGGATTTTCATCTATTTTATACGCGGGCCCAACATCAATTGCAAACATGTGCAGTGTATGTGCTGGCGCATCATTTATGTATGATCCAATAAAAATTCTAAATTTAAAGATCACATCTGATTTAATGCATATTCTACAGCTGCTGATAGTATGGTTTTTTTATAACCCAACCCTGAGGAAATGCTTCGCTCTTTACTGAAGTCGATGACATCGGCAGAAAACTATGTTTCCGTTTGCATTGTGTTATTATTATAATTAAGAGTATAATTAGTTGATTTTCGTTTTTTTATATTCATATAATATGTTTTCTGCAATATCATCGTATTCATATGTTTTGGATTGTACTCTTTGGACCAGTTATATGTTGGTCTTGCTCGCAGTCCCCCAGATTTCTATCCAGTATTTCCATATTGGTATGATTATTGTCTTATATATTTTTTAATTATTAGTTAGGGACAATTTGGAACTTCTTCCTAGTAGCCAAATTAATTGTATGAATTTGTTTCTTATTTCGTATTGTTTACTTTTTATGTGTTGTCTCCAAGTAATTTTGACGTCGATTATTATTCCAAGGTATTTTGCGCTGGGTTGAATTTTAATTATTTCGTCTTTATTTGTTAGAGGATGTTTCTCTGATTTCCTGCACAGATTTCTCATTGTTTATCTCTAAAACCGAACTGGTGGCTTGGAATGACTTTTCGTTGTGTCAAGATTGGTTCAATGCTATCACACAGTATTTTCTTAAATACCTTTGAAAGATTGGCAAGAGGCCGATGGGTCGATAAGAGCTGGTTCTTATTGCGTCCTTGTTTGGTTTCGGGATTGCTATTATTTGAGCTACCTTCCACAAGAGTGGAAAATTGTTTAGTCTAAATATGGCATTAAATATATTTTTAATATATATTGGTGGCGATAGGAATAGGAAAGTCGTGCCATGTCTATATTGATGATGTGATTATATTTTCTCCTACTGTAAACCAACACTTGCAAGATATAGAAACAATTATAATAAAATTTAAAGAAACGAATATGCGAATCTCGCTAAAAAATTTAATTTTTTTTAAATGAAGTAGAGTTTTTTGTGTTTTATTATAAAAACCTGCCTAAATAAGGTAAAAGATATTCTACAATATAAGCAACCAAACAGTTTACGGGCTCTTCATGCATTCCTTGGGTTATCAGGTTACTACCGCAAATTTATTCAATATTGCACCCGTATCGCGAAACCTTTAACATCTTATCTGAGAGGCGAAAATGGTCACATCAGTGCCAAAAAATCAAAATCAGTTCCCGTAGACTTGAATGAAGAGGCTTTTGAAGCCTTTGAAAAAGAAAAATGTGTGTTTCATCCGAGGATGTTTTTTTACAACATCCAAATTTCAATAAACCTTTCGAATTGATCACTGTTGCTTCAGGTACAGCACTAAGTACAGTCCTACCACAAAATTAGAAACCAATCACATTCATCTCTCGGACCCTTTCCAAAGCAAAAGAATGCACTCCACAAATGAGCAAGACCACTTAAAACTCTTCGCAATTATCTATATGGCGCTTCTGACATTACAATTTTTACCGATAATCTACCACTGATATATTCAATGTCGGAAAATAATAATAGCAAGATGAAGAGATGGAAGTGCTTCTTTGAGGAGCTTTCACCCAAATATTGCTACAAACCTGGAAAAGAGAATGTTGTTGCAGATGCTCTATCCAGACAACATGTAAATGCATTTGAAGAAAACATAGAAATCGAAAATTCACCAAATCAAGATACAGATTATTCTCAAACGATTCTTTCAGTTAAAATTGCTCTTAATTGCTTCCAAAATCAAATCATGATTTCTGAAGGAAACACTACCTATAAGAAAAAAAAACATTTAAAGATAGATTCTGTTGAAAATTGCAGTATGTTTTAAAAGCAACCCTGCAACACATATGTTTACAACACTGAATAAACCGTCAAACTGCTTAGACGTAAATTAAAACTGTGTGTTTTTAATCAATCAAAAAGTACAACAGGTTATAGGCCCAGGCACTCTGTGTTTGCCTAAAAAAAAAGTGCAAATAAAAGTTCTTACTTAATAGATGTGTAGCTCGTGTAGCTAAATAAGTAAAAAAAGTAATTGGCGAAAAAACTTTCTAAAGCAAACGGCGAAGATGAGTTCTCTCATGTTTAATATTGAAAAATTAAATGAAACAAACTACGACTCATGGAGCCTGCAGATGAGAAGCGTGCTAGTTTATCAAGATTTGTGGAGTGTTACATCTAGTGAAGTCGAAAAGCCAGAATTAAACGACGAAAGTGGCCGAACAGCAGCAATTTCTTGGACCAGAAAAGACGACAAGGCAGCAACAATTATATTGAGCGCGACGCCGTTACAAATAGCGCACATAAAGGGTTGCGCGACATCAAATGAAGTGTGGATTTACAACAACAGTTGTGAAATTGGCAGAAATCGGCGTTACTCTTCAGGAGGAGCTGTTCACAATAATGCTATTGGCGAGTCTACCAAAATGTTATGAAAACTTTGTAGTAGCGCTGGAAACGCTAGATGAGCTCCCTAAGCGTAGTGCACTGAAGATAAAGTTATCCGAAGACGATGAGCGGCGTAAAGCAAGCAGTAATGACTTCGCTAATTCTGAATGTAGCCGCAGAAGCATTTCTGGCGCGCACGAATAACGGACAGCGCCAGAATTCTGCCAAAAAGAACAACAAACAATGAAAATAGGAAGAAATCAAGCGTTCGCAAAGCAACGAATTTCAATTGCTACAACTGCGGTCGCAAAGGGCACTACGCTGCGCAGTGCAAGGAGAAAGCGAAGAAAAGGGATCAAACGCAAGCATCGTTCTCTGTGTATGCAGCTTTTAACACCAACATATTGAACGAAAGTATTTGGTGCACATCTATGCAGCAAGCGTGAAATGTTTGAATCGGTCAAAGCATATTACTCCGTGGAATTTACTTCAAAGGCAGCAACGATTAGCAGCAGTAGTGGTGAGATTATCCTTCAAGCTACTAAGGTCGGAGAATTTTTCTTTTTAATGCATCTAGTAACCAACTCTTTTTTACATGCAACGGAAACGCTATCAAATGGCATAATCGTTTTGGCCATATGAATTGTGCGAGTTTGAACGAGCTGTTCAACAAAGACATGGTTCGTGGTCTCAACGTCAAGTTTCCCGATGTTATCAATTGCAAAGTGTGCACGGTGAAGCCGTTTCCGTATTCCGAGACCCGAACCAAGGAAGTTTTAGAAATAATTCACACCGACTTATGCGGACCGATAAATAAAACGTCGACTTGTGGAAATCGTTATTTTTTAACGTTTATCGACGATAAATCCCACTATGTATTCGTGTATTTCATCGAGTTGAAGGATGAGGTATTTGAAAAATTTCGTGAATTCAGGGCTATGGTTGAGCGGCAGTGCGACAAGAAAATCAAAAAACTACGCAGCGACAATGGCACTGAATTTGTCAATCGTGCCTTTGGTGAGCATTTGAAGAAAGCCGGCATTAAGAGGCAGCTGACCGTTCCGCACACACCTCAGCAAAATGGGGTAGCTGAGCGTTTTAATAGAACGCTGGTTGAGATGGCCAGAAGCATGATTGTGGGTGCTGAAGTAAGTGAAGCTTTGTGGGCAGAAGCTGTAAACACGGCAACGTATTTGAGAAACAGGGCGCCTACCAAAGTACTAAGTGGCATGACGTCATATGAAGTATGGTTTAATCGAAAGCCCAGTGTATCGCATTTGAAGACATTTGGCGCTGTGGCTATCGCGCTAGATAAAAAGCACCATGGCAAATTTCGACCAAAAGGAAAGGAATATTTGATGGTGGGTTACTCAGACGAATCCAAGGCATATCGTCTAATGGGGAAGGCAACAACAAAAATCATTCTAAGCCGCGATGTCTACTTTGTTGAGCCGCAAGTTTCCAATGATCTTATTGATGTAACAATTGAAGATGAAAGCGTAACGTTGAAGAGCAGACAGAAGACAACGAAGATGCAGTAGCAGAGGCTGACACAAAGGCAGTCGGCGATGTTTTTCGAGATGAACAAATTGTAGAAGCAGATAAGCCGAAAAATGGGCCAGGTCGCCCGAAGTTATTACGTACTGGTGCTCCTGGCAGACCACGCAAGCAGTATAATGTGGTTAATTATATGCGCTCAGAAGATATCAAAGTTCCTGAAACCGTAGAGGAGGCGTTGAATAGTGAATACGCAGATAATTGGTGGGCCGCAATGCAAAGTGAGTACCAGGCACTTTTATCAAACGATACATGGGAGGAAGTGGCCGAGTTACCACAAGGTCAAAAAGCGATAGGTTCCAAGTGGGTTTTTCGCTAAAGACGAACAAGAGCGGAGGTGTCGAGATATTCAAGGCCAGGCTGGTGGCGAAGGGATGCGCGCAGCAATACGGTGTTAATTACATAGAAACGTTTTCACCAGTGGTGCCCTATGAAACTATAAGGATGGTTTTTGCTCTTGCCGCTGAATACCAACTTCATTTGCATCAATTGGATGCATCTACGGCCTATCTAAACAGTGAACTTAACGATGAAGTTTACATGACTCAGCCCGAAAAATTTGTTGATTCTTCAGACAATGTACTGAAGCTGAAAAGGGCGCTTTATGGCCTTAAACAATCAGGTAGACAGTGGAATATGAAAATCGATTCCATATTGAAATACATTGGTTTTGATCAATGTAAAAACGAGCCATGGCTATACGTAATGAATAAAGATAACAACATCAGCCTAATTTCAGTATATGTAGATGACCTCCTGATCGCCAGCTTAGATATAGATGAGCTCGAGCTAATTAAAAGCAAAATATCGCAAGTTATCAAAGTTGTAGACAAAGGCCCGGTTAACTATTTTCTAAGTATGGAAGGGGAAAGAGGGAGCCCCACGGGAGCAATATACATTTGTCAACGTGCACAAATAAAACAGCTGATACAGCAAAACGGAATGGAAAATTGTCGTACGGTGGCAACACCGCTAGAGCAAAAATACCAGATTAAATGTAACGAAGCCAACTGTAAACGTGTAGATCCTGTTAAATATCAGTCGCTTATTGGGTCGCTGATGTATATCGCTCTCCTATCACGCCCGGATATTACATTCCGTATGTAAATTATCACAAATGAATACCGATCCACACTATGAGCACATGGTTGCAGCTAAACGCGTTATTAAATATCTCAGTAATACAGTCGACATGCAGCTGAAGTATCAGAAAACTGAAAAGCCGTTCGAGTGCTATGTAGATGCTGATTGGGGTGGTGATACCACCGATCGCAAATCGTACACAGGGTACACATTTATACTCGCTGGAGGTGCAGTTTCATGGGAGTGCGAGAAGCAGTCAACAGTGGCATTGAGCAGCACAGAAGCTGAGTATATGGCATTATTATCAGCTGCGAAAGAGGCTATATATTTGAGATAACTACTAAGCGATGAGCCAATAAAAATACCCTGCGATAATTTAATCGCAATGCATTGGGTGAAAAATCCGGTGTATCATAGCCGAAGCAAACACATTGACATTCGGTACCATAATGTCAGAGAGGCTTACAGCAATCGCGAAATTCAATTAGAATATTGTAACAAAAGCGACATGATCCCAGACATTTTTACGAAAAATCTTTCGAAAACTATCCATTTGAAATTAATGGAAATGTTAAGTTTAAAAGCTAAACTCAAATGTTAATTTTTGTAATGTAAATACATGAGTTGAGGAGGAGTGTTGAAAATTGAAGTATGTTTTAAAAGCAACCCTGCCACACATATGTTTACAACACTGTTTTCTCGCTTCCTCATGAATTATCTTTTTGTACATTTTTTTTTTTACACTTTTGAATAAACCGTCAAACTGCTTAGACGTAAATTAAAACTGCGTATTTTTAATCAATCAAAAAGTCCAACAGATACAGACATTTTTTACCTTTGAATAAGATAAATGAGATATTTAAACAATTAGAGAGAGCCATAAAAGCAAATGTGGTAAATGGAGACAACTGCTCTTTAGATATTTTAGCAAAGATTCAAAACGCAATTCCGTTATCATTTCCCTCTGTTAAATTTAGACATACGAATAATTTTGTCGCCACCATTTTCAATGAAGAGGACAAAATAGAAATAATAAATACAGAACAAAATGGAGCTTCCTTCAGAGAGAATTTAGATCAAATTTTAGAAGAATACTATTTTCCAGATTGGAAAGCAAAATTAAAAGCGGTTACACAAATATGTAGAATTTGACAATTGTCGATGTACACCAGAAGACCAGAATTTTAAGTGGCTGGCAATACGCCAATACCAAACAAATTTTGGAGTAATTTTACATTAGACATTTTCCGTTAATGTAATACCGGTGGTAAAAATTTCTTGACAGCTACAAATAAATTTTCCAAGTTAGCACTTATAAAAGCATTAGCACCAAAATCAGTAGTGGATATCAAACCAGTGATATTAGAAATCATTTCAATATTTAACCCAAATATCATTGTAACGGACAATGAAAAATCATTTTGTTCAGCTACTATAGACAGCATCTTAAAAAATTTTAATATTGAGCATTACAGAGTGCCAACGCTACATAGTCAGAGTAACGCGCAAATAAAAAGTTTTCACTCCACCATTGGACTTAACAGGAACCGTCCTAATTAGTACAATTAAATACAACAATACTATCGACAGTGTTGAAAAACATCGACCATCTGACCTTGTAAAACAACAGACAGCTGACCTTAAACCAGACCTAGTGCAAAAACTTAAATTGGCTCAAGATAAGGCTAATAAATCCAATAATACGGGAAGGACTAATAAGACATTTAACGTGGGAGAAAACACGTTACTTAAAATAAATAAAAGATTAGGGAATAAGATAAATAGTATTTATAAGAAGGTGATAGTATCGGCAGATTAGGGATCAACAGTACCGTTGTCAGACGGAAAAATTATTCCAAAAGACAATTTGAAGCACAAGTAATATTTAAATTTAAATGAAATTGTAATTATAATCACTATTTTGTAAAGTTTATTAGAATTAAGGAGTACTTAAGAATTTTTATAGAATGTTTAATGTACTTAGTACTTAAGAATATTTATAGAATTATTAATGTAGAAACGAATTTTGTCGCAAATTGTCGACACAAATAGCAGCCAGTCCGATATTCAAGAGACAGCCAATTTGGCAAATTGCGACTACGAGACGCGGACGCCTCATCTTAAGAGGGGGGATAGTTAGCGAGCTAAGTGATTGCTTATAGTCTGCGTAACACCTTCAGTCCTTTTTGTAGCCACATTCTTCACACGATACCTTGGCATTTCTTAAATGAACATTTAGAGATTCGCCAGACTTCGTTTCTTACTTACAATGTAACATGCTTACTTAATATTAGAAATAAATCAGACGTGTTAGGAAATAGACGTATCATTTCTCATAATGTACATTTTATATATAATTTACATTATATTTATGGTAGCATACTTATATGGGGTGATACTTTGATTATAAATAATCATATCTATGGCTTTTAAATTTGTTATTTTAGTTGGATACTAAGTGTGATTGTTTCTCCACGAAAATTAGTCAATGTCCCGTCTTAGTTAATAATTGTAACCGTTATTATATATATCATGTCTACCAATAAATTTATAACATTTTCTGGATTTTCATCTATTTTATACGCGGGCCCAACATCAATTGCAAACATGTGCAGTGTATGTGCTGGCGCATCATTTATGTATGATCCAATAAAAATTCTAAATTTAAAGATCACATCTGATTTAATGCATATTCTACAGCTGCTGATAGTATGGTTTTTTTTATAACCCAACCCTGAGGAAATGCTTCGCTCTTTACTGAAGTCGATGACATCGGCAGAAAACTATGTTTCCGTTTGCATTGTGTTATTATTATAATTAAGAGTATAATTAGTTGATTTTCGTTTTTTTATATTCATATAATATGTTTTCTGCAATATCATCGTATTCATATGTTTTGGATTGTACTCTTTGAACCAGTTATATGTTGGTCTTGCTCGCAGTCCCCCAGATTTCTATTTAGTATTTCCATATTGGTATGATTATTGTCTTATATATTTTTTAATTATTAGTTAGGGACAATTTGGAACTTCTTCCTAGTAGCCAAATTAATTGTATGAATTTGTTTCTTATTTCGTATTGTTTACTTTTTATGTGTTGTCTCCAAGTAATTTTGACGTCGATTATTATTCCAAGGTATTTTGCGCTGGGTTGAATTTTAATTATTTCGTCTTTAATTGTTAGAGGATGTTTCTCGGATTTCCTGCACAGATTTCTCATTGTTTATCTCTATACCCTATTTTTTGAACCAGAGGACTGTATTTTTGATAATTTTTTGCAGCGTATCTGTCGCGATTTTTTCGTCGTGTTTTAAAGCTCGGAGTACAGTATCATCCGCAAATGTTGCTATCATGCTTCCTGGTGTTGTGGGGGCTGGAATGTCGGCAGTATATATTAAATATGGTCCTAGTACACTACTTTGGGGCACTCCCGCTGTCATTTGTAATTTATCTGAACATTCATCGTCGTGTTTTATGTAAGAGTGTCTGCTGGTTATAAAACTTTTTAATAAGTAAGGACTATTTATTTTACTTAAAAGTCCTTTGTGCCAAACTCCATCAAACGCTTTTGCAATGTCCATGTCTTCCAAGATTTTATTTACTCTTGTGGACTTGTTACACGGTTGAATGATGCCTTCTAAAACCGAACTGGTGGCTTGGAATAACTTTTGGTGGTGTCAAGATTGGTTCAATGCTATCACACAGTATTTTCTTATGTACCTTTGAAAGAATTGGGAAGAGGCTGATGGGTCGATAAGAGCTGGTTCTTATTGCGTCCTTGTTTGGTTTCGGGATTGCTATTATTTGAGCTACCTTCCACAAGACTGGAAAATTGGTTTAAATATGGCATTAAATATATTTGTAATATAAATTATTATAGAGTTAGGTAGTTCTTTTAATATTTTCCCGTTTATTAGATCGTATCTAGGTGTCTTTTTGTTTTTCACTTTCGATATTTGTGTATTAATTTCAGCTATTGTCGTCATTTTTGATTTGTTGTAGTGGACATTGTGTTGGTTGTTAAATTCGATATTTAGATTGTCCATGTCGTTACTGAAAATGTTCGCAATTTGAGGGAGTAGTTGCTTTTTGAATATTCGTTTTTGTCCAGGAGTTTTTGTGCGTGCGAGTTCAACAATGGGAATGTTTTCTTCATATATCATCATTAGGAGCATATCTACGGTAATTTTCGATCGACCCCATTTCTTGTATATGCCTTTATAGGGTCAATATATGTACTAATATATTTTATCCAAAAATATTGTATAGGTCGAAAGTTATAATAATATGTAAATAGTGGTCGTGGCTGTAAAAATAAACCACCCATTTTTTGTGTAGTGTTTAATGTTGGTATCCGCAACCTTCCTGTGAAGTTTCGTTGATAGATCTTTAATAGGAACCTAGTAATGATATTTTATTAATTATGGGCGTGGCAGTAGTATTATGACCTTCATATTCTGCAAACACACTATTATGAATCCTGTGTATATTTTTGCCAATTTTTATTCCGATGGCATCAATACGAGAATAGGTAGGCTAATTTTAAGTTTAGACCGGAAGTACTTTATATCCAAAGTAGACGTGTCCTTTCTCTGATCAACCTCATTTCTTTCAGATATCTTCATAATGTCCACATTTTGCTTCTCGTCCATAAATCTCCAATTGATCTTAAGTTATGAATGTTTGTTAATAGTGGACGTGCCAGTTAATATACACCGCCCAACTTTTGCATGGTGTTTTCAAGGACCCACGTCTCCATAACTGACAAATTGCGTCAATTGGACCGAAGTTATTGTAGTTTAAAAAAAAGGTGAAAAAAGTTCCTTATATGGGAGGTAGGCGGAGTCTTTGTCCAAATCGGCCCATATAGCAATCTGTATTTTTGCCAAACTATACTTTTCCAAAGTTTCATTACGATAGCTCTAACGGTAAGACGGATAAACGGACAGACGGACTGAGAAAATTAAAATTGCGTAGAAAGTGATTCTGACAATATCTGTATATACTCGTATATGTCCATACATACTACGCCTCTTTCTTGTAATTAAAACCCCTCTCAAAAGCACAAAAATAGGATACCATTTTTACCTTTTTTAAAGCAGCAGCAGTAACATCTTCCAAGCAACAAAAGTCACTGTCAAATATAACAATCAAAACATATCAATAACTGCTATTTACAATCCTCCTAAATATTCGTTATCATCTACATAATATAAAGAACTAATAAAAATGCACAAAAATAAATTTATCATGGGGGTGACTTCAATGCGAAACACACCCATTGGGGCTCACGCATGACTACCACAAAGCAGATCTAGAAACAGGCTGTCAATTTATCTCAACGGGCAACCCCACTTACTGGGCAACCGATCCTAACAAGTTGCCAGACCTTATCGACCTCTTTCTAACAAATAAAGTTTTAGAAAACATTGTACTAATTGAACAAAGTCTTGATTATGATGATTATACTTCAACCATTTGGTTTCTTTTTGATATTTTTCGTTTCCTGACTGAATGGCGGTTTGATTATAAAGTTTCGATAAGAAGATGCATCAAAACAAATTGCTAATTCTTTCACAATAAACTGATTATTAATACTTTTAAAACCTTGTTCATGTACTGTTGCATTCTAAGCGAAGTCCACAACCGCTGCAATGCACGCCCTTGACTGCGGCCAACGACAGCGCAAATCGCTGACACCGAATTTTCACGTGCATCAGCACTTTGTTCACATTAATTGTAGTTTTTTGCATTACCTTTTTATTACTTGTTTATGTTTTATTTTATATGTAAAATATCTAAGTAAGCAATAATGGTTCAATTGTAATAGTATAAATTAAGTGAAGCTATTAAATATGGATCAGTTCTTTGAAACCTATCAACGAGTGTTTCATTGAATTGGCCATTCCGGAGGACTGGTTATATGCACTAGTACCTTCACTCAACAATAGTCGTGGTTTTGTACCTAGGCTACTTTCCACACAAATATCGAAGATCTGGTTATAAGCACCAGTATCTTCATTCAATATTAGTCTTGGTTTTGCACCTAGGCTATTTCATAACCACAAAACAAGGGTCTGGTGTAACCATCAGGACCCAGCAAAATTAAGGTGGAATAAAAGAATTCCCACTCTTAACATTCGTGACCCCGACGTGATCCTGTGCCTGATCACAATCATCGTAGAAGCTTAACATGGAGACTCTTGCGAAACACCAGGAGCAGATTGGGCGGCAGATCGAAGCGTTCATAAGCAACTTCAAAAAGGACTCGGAGCAGCGTAAAACGATCATCTATTACGAGGAACACATAAGACGACTGGATGAATACTGGACAACCTTTGAGCAACAGGACGCGGAATTAAGAGCCTTGCCAGGGATTCCACTTGACCATGCATATTTTCAAAACGATTATTATGCCAAAATTGCAGCTATTTCATCAACATATCGGGATATGTTTGAGAGACGCCTCGCGGAGCTGACTCAACACCCAGAAAATTCAAATGAGGAGAAGTTAGATAGTCCTCCTGCGGCCACAATAGATCATCAAGGTGCTACTGGACACACGGCATATTCAGCAGGTACCAAACCGCAGCGAGATTCATCAACCAATCGTCGACTAAGCGAGTCTACGCGGTTAATTCGACGCCAAGCCGAAGTGATAAGGACACTACGGCGGCAACTAAATTCAATTATGGCCGAAACGGATCGACGCTCGAAACAGTTCCTTTCATTCAAGACATACTACAACATACTACAACATTGGAACCATATCGAAGACATCAACAATCTGCTATGGGAATTGGAGGCTCATCCTACTCTTGTGGGTTATGATACACACCAATATATAACCCTGGAAGAAGAAGTACAGTCCGTACTGGTGCTATTAAGTGAGTGGGACGCAGAAGCTACATCAACACCGGTAGCAAACAATTCCTTAAATCTGCCCAAGATAACCTTGCCTAAATTCGATGGCAATTATTTAAATTGGAGACAATTTCATGACCTCTTTAATGAAATGATCCATAAACAGAAGATAGCGAACTGCCAGAAATTGTTCTACCTAAAGTCCAATTTAGTAGGAGAAGCCGAGCGCCTGATAAAACACCTCCTAGCCACAGAAGAAAACTACTTGACAGCTTGGAGCATTCTAAAAGAGCGCTATGAGAATACTAGGCTGCTGGTAAACGCACTGCTAAGTAAACTTGTCAACCAACCCAATGTTGTAGCAGAAGGAGCCGACAGTTTAAAGCGTTTCCATGACACAACCCAATAATGTGTATTGGGATTACTAAACATCGGAATTGACACTGGCACCTGGGATCCAATTCTATTGTTCATATGTATAAGGAAGTTGGACAAGGCTTCACACACACTGTATGAACAATCGCTAGTTAAGCAACGGGAACTCCAATCATTCAAGGATTTCCTAAGCTTTCTGCAATCCCGCTTCCAAGCTCTAGAGGCTTTAGGAGGCAAATCAATCAGCAAAGCAAGTACACTACTTGCAACTAATACCGTCAATTGTCCGCTTTGCGGAAGTAACCATCCTCTCTACGCATGTAAGGACTTTGGCAAGTTGAACCCTGACAAGCGGCTGCAACAAGTGAAACGTCATAATCTCTGCATCAACTATCTCAAATCAGAGCACTCGCTCTCGAACTGCGTTTCAAGTGGATGCCGGAAGTGCTCCAAAAAGCATAATACTATGCTACACTTTGAAGGAGCCATAACCCAACCCTCTCCAGCTTCAAATAGTAATAATTCAAGAATTCAACCTGGTCATACGAAAGATAAGACGTCAACTGCAAGTATCGACCAACACAGCGTATTAGCTACTCATGCTATTGCACGCACTAAGTATGTCGCACTGGGTACAGCAGTAGTGAAATTGATCGACCACTCAGGAGCCACTATCGAATGCCGAGCCTTACTAGATTCAGGCTCCCAGCTAAATCTCATCACGGTGAAACTAGCTAATAGACTAGGATTCAAAGGAAAGGCTGAGTTGTTAACAATAAAGGGCATCGGGCACGCCAATCAACAGTCACAAAGGCGTGTCAACACAAAAATAGCATCCCGAATATGTAATTTCTCGGCCAATTTCGAAGCCTTCCTCCTACCACAAATAACTGTACCACAACCATCGATAGACATAGATACCATCAGCTGGGAAATACCACACAATATTAAGTTGGCAGACGCAGCATTCAACACTCCAGGTCCTATTGACATTCTGTTTGGAGCAGATTTGTATCACGACATCCTTAGCATCGGACAAATTCGTTTGGGAAAGGGTTTGCCAACATTACAAAACACCGTTTTTGGATGGATTGTGGCGGGCAAAATCGACAACCACTACCTTGATGAACTAACATGCGGAGTGCTGACCAGTACAGAATTCGACCTACAAAAATTTTGGATACTCGAGGAAGTAGACGCCAAGGTTCCCACACAAACACAGGAGGAAAGGATGTGCGAAGAGCACTTCAGCCAAACAGTGAAAAGAAATGCACTTGGAAGATTTGTCGTACAACTGCCCTTCAAAGAAAAACCTGAAAGATTAGGACATTCTAAAGATCTGGCATTGAGGAGATTCACGTCATTGGAACGCAAGCTCACCAAAGATCCCACATTGAAAGGAATGTATGCTGACTTTATGGCCGAATATCATCAACTTGGCCATATGAGTCTCATTAAGAAAGAAGAGATAAAATCCCCATCATACTTCCTACCACATCATGGTATCCTTAAGCCATCAAGCACAACCACCAAATTGAGAGTTGTTTTTGACGCATCAGCGAAGTCATCAACGAACCTTGCACTAAATGATGTGCTAGCTACTGGTCCAACAATTCAAGACGATCTATTCACCATATTACTGCGCTTTCGGTTGCCCAGATTCGTTTTCACCGCAGATATAGAAAAGATGTACCGTCAGATCCTAATCAACGACCAGGATGGAAATCTTCAATTAATTGCTTGGAGAACTGAACCTACTTTACCAATTCAGTTCTATAAGCTAAATACAGTAACATATGGAACAACATCAGCACCTTATTTGGCAACAAAATGCTTGCAACAACTCGCCAAAGATGAAAGGATCAACCATCCAGTCGCTGCCGCAATCCTGCAAAGGGATTTCTATGTGGATGATGTCATGACAGGATGCAATAGCCTAACAGAAGCCATTTTTGCTCAAACTCAACTCCAGCAACTACTCGCCAAAGGTGGCTTCAAACTGAGAAAATAGTGCGCCAATCATCACAAACTGCTGCAGGAGCTACCAATGGCAGACCGAGCAATGCAGTTTGACTTCGATATAAACTCCGACGACCACATTAGAACACTAGGATTGTCATGGATTCCAGTAAATGATAGCCTCCGGGTCAAAACAAATTGTTCCGATACAACAAGGATTACTAAAAGGATTGTATCCTCGGACATTTGGCGTCTTTTTGATCCCCTTGGGTTTATGGGACCAGTATTCGTATCGGCAAAACTATTTCTGCAGCAACTTTGGACATTGAAGCTAGATTGGGATGCAGCATTACCAATGGACCTACACACACGATGGCTCCGTTTTCGAGATGAACTAACTGAATTGGACAAAATTGATGTACAAAGACATACCTTTGGGAAACACGTGCCGAATTTTGTTCAGATACATGCCTTCGCTGAGGCTTCTGAACGGGCGTACGGCGGTGTAGTTTACGTTCGTTCAGTTACCGAGGACACCGTAGTACTTGTACGACTACTTTGCGCCAAATCCAAGGTTGCCCCAGTCAAGCCTACCACAATTCCAATACTAGAACTTTGTACAGCTATGTTGACGGCTGAGCTAGTAAATCGGGTAAAAAAAGAACAACAATTGCGAGAGACTCCTACGTTCTTCTGGTCAGACTCTGAAATTGTACTAGCATGGATCAATTCCACATCGTCATCCTATCAAACCTTCGTTGCCAACCGTATAGCAACCATACAAAACCTCAGCTTACCTCAACAATGGCGACACGTTAGATCGAAAGAAAATCCAGCCGATATTCTATCACGTGGAATTACTCCATCAAAATTGAAGAACTGCACGTTATGGTTCTATGGTCCCTTATTTCTTCATAGCTCAGAAGCAACATGGTCTGTGCCATACAAACCTGAATCTGACTGCAATGAAGAACGAAAAAGAACGGTTACAGCCAATCATGCGGAGACCACTTCATAAACAACATCAACCATAGGAACTCATTTCCTAAACTCCAAAGGATCACAGCCTATGTAGCACGCTTTATTCAACACAGTCGCAATCCTAATCACAAGAAGGGTTCCTCATTAACCTGCGAAGAACTCGAAGAGGGATTGCGCATCATAATTAGAGCCATGCAGCAAGCTGAATTTGAAACAGAGTGGAAGCATCTGAAATCCTTTAGGGAACTTCACAAATCCAGTGATATTTTAAGTTTATCACCATTTCTCGACGAAAACAACATAATTCGAGTAGGTGGCCGACTGGAAGCCTCATCCCTTTCATACGATGAAAAACACCCGATGTTACTAACCGCATCTCATCCATTCACGAAACTTTTGATGGAGGACATTCATCGAAAAAACCTGCATATCGGACCACAAGGAATTTTAGCGACTACACGACAACGTTTCTGGCCGGTAAAAGGGAAAACTCTGGCACGAACGACTGTGCAAAATTGCATCACATGCTACAAAAACAAGCCTAAACTCCTAACTCAAATCATGGGCAATCTACCTGCGAATCGCGTAGAACCTGCTAGGCCATTCATCAACTCTGGCGTAGACTTCTGGAGACCCGCCTGGACACACTATCGCCTAAGAGGAAAGCGTCCTCAGAAAAGCTATGTTGCGGTATTTATCTGCTTCACTACGAAAGCAGTACACTTAGAAATGGTAACTGACTTAACTACAGAAGCCTTCATTGGAGCTCTGACGCGATTCATGGGTAGGCGCGGCAACTGCAGAAACTTATATTGCGACAACGCCACAAACTTTGTAGGTGCCAAGAACAAACTTTCAGAGCTCACCGAGTCAATATTCTCGACAGGGGGGCCAAGAAAAAATAAAAAATTCCTGTAACTACAAAGGAATCAACTTCGACTTCATTCCTCCCCACGCTCCTCATTTCGGAGGCTTATGGGAGGCAGCTGTCAAATCGGCCAAACACCTTCTTCAACGCAGTCTCAATACCGCGTCCCTCACATATGAAGAACTGGAGACTCTCATAATTGATATCGAAGCCATACTCAATTCGCGGCCTATCACCCCCATTTCAACTGACTCCAGAGACCTCGCGGCATTAACACCGGGACACTTCCTAATCAGAGAACCCATGACTGCCTACATCGACACCGCGGCAGCAGCTTGCGAAGCTTCTTTGGGCAAACGCTGGCAACTAATCAACAGCATAAAGCAGGAATTCTGGCACAGATGGACTAAGGAATACCTGAGTGAATTGCAACAGAAAACAAAATGGAAACAACCCCAAAAGAATATTGAACTTGGAAGGCTGGTCTTAATTAAGGAAGACAACACACCCGTTCGTCAGTGGCCTCTGGGACGTATAACTAAGGTATATAATGGCGAAGATGGTTATGTTCGTGTTGCAGACATCCGTACTATGAACAACATGTTAAAGAGACCGATACACCGTCTTGCCCTACTCCCAATGGAACCCACTTCCGAAGCCCAGCAGGAATGCGCGCCTGCAGCACCGCCGAAAAAATGTCGACTAAGTAATAGGCACCGTAATCACAGGTCTACTACTCTGCTTGGCAATAACGCCATGTGATGGAATAATTAAGCAAGACAAATTTAACAATAAACTCGGCCTCTATTTCGAGAACATAGGCACCACCAACATAATAACCAATGAATGGAATTTAGTCATATTTTATGACCTCGATCCCTACTGGCAAGAATGGCGAATCATAAAAAATATGACGTTCATGGTAGACAAACTTTGTGGTCAGCTACTCCAAAGAGAATCTTGTCAGCGAATTGGTTTATTACACAACCACAGGCTGAGGGACATGAGCAAAGAAAACAATCTTCTGTCGGCACCATCAAACAACCGGCAGAAAAGATGCGCCTTGGATCTTATCGGCAATGTTGCTAATAGTATTTTCGGAGTATAAGACTCAAAATATGCAGCCGACATGTCAAACATCATCGATGGAATATATAGAAACGAGAACCACGTGGTGAAACTACTGAAAAATCAGACATCCATTATCGATTCTACACTAAATGTTCTGAAAAAGGACCAAATAGCAGTCGGAAAGGGTTTCCGTGATTTCCAAGCACAACTGCAAACTGTGATTGCCCAATTTAATAATATCACCGAGCAACTCCATCAAGAAGAGCTCTCCAAGCTATACTATGCGCTAGCTATGGAACTAGATATAACCATGCAAGGATTTCCACAAATGCAGATGGCCATAATTGAGAGTATTACTGACACACATCATGGCAAGATAAATCCATTACTGGTGTCGCCTCCACAACTTCGGCAGGAACTCGCAACGATCAAGACACATCTACACGAAGGTCTTCGGTTACCACTAGCTCAAGGCAATATTCTGGAATACTACAAGACAATGGAAATCGAAAGCACCATTCACAAAAACTATGTGCTCTTTCGGCTCCGATTGCCACTAGTGGATACTGAGAAATACGACCTGTACAAATTAACTTCAATTCCTACATCCATAAATTCAACTCTAATTCTCATCGAACCAGTTATGAAAATCTTGGCTATAAGCCTTCACTCATCAATATTATCCATTCAATGATGGATCAATATTATCCATTCAATGATGAGTTATCCGCTTGTATGAAGGTGGAACGAACCAACTATCTATGCCACCATCGTCATCCCATTTATAAATCAGGTGCTGAATTCGGAAGATGTGAAATGGATATATTTAATCATCTAGCAGTATCCGAGAGCTGTCATCTCCACCAAGCTGGTTCGGATTCCGTTTGGTATCAGTTGCAGAACGGAAACCAGTGGATTTATGGAGGGAACAAGATGTCCTCAATCAACGTGATATGTGACAACAACATCTCACAACTATCATTAGACGGCACCGGACTCTTGGAGCTTGATGACACCTGCTTTATCAAGGAAGGCCAAATACTTATTCAAGGCCACAAAAGCTACGGAAGTACGCGTTAAATGGCTTATACACGACTTGCGAGCCTACCAGAACCTATTTTGATAAAGCATCCCTTTATCAAATAAGCCAACACATTTCATATCCAACTTGGGAGAAACAACGCGATTGCAGAATCAGTTGGCAGAACCTAAACCCAATGACATAAGCTACCATCATATTCATCATTATACCGTCAGTTATCTTTGCATCCTTGGAATCGTTATAATTACAATTGTAATCGCATGGCGAACACACAAAACAAGGAAACCGAAACCAGCACCACGAAAGAGACTGAATATCAGTGAATCACAAATTCTGTCGACACCCGGGGAATACCCAACTTTTCCTGTAAATGTTGAAACGCTGTTCAACGAGGGGGAGAATGTTGCATTCTAAGCGAAGTCAACAACCGCTGCAATGCACGCCCTTGACTGCGGCCAACGACAGCGCAAATCGCTGACACCGAATTTTCACGTGCATCAGCTCTTTGTGCACATTAATTGTAGTTTTTTTGCATTACCTTTTTATTACTTGTTTATGTTTTATTTTATATGTAAAATATCTAAGTAAGCAATAATGGTTCAATTGTAATAGTATAAATTAAGTGAAGTTATTAAATATGGATCAGTTCTTTTAAACCTATCAACGAGTGTTTTATTGAATTGGTCATTCCGGAGGACTGGTTATATGCACTAGTACCTTCACTCAACAATAGTCGTGGTTTTGTACCTAGGCTACTTTCCACACAAATATAGAAGATCTGGTTATAAGCACCAGTATCTTCATTCAATATTAGTCTTGGTTTTGCACCTAGGCTATTTCATAACCACAAAACAAGGGTCCGGTGTAACCATCAGGACCCAGCAAAAGTAAGGTGGAATAAAAGAATTCCCACTCTTAACATGTACAACAACAGCAATTTTACAGATTTTTATATGAGACGTTTTCTTTTGTGACTATCACCAGGAGCTCCAAGAGAATTATTTCTTAACCTTTTATTATAATTGTTGAAAATATCCAAATTAAATTGATCTCCTTATTTCACCTGTTATAGGAATGTATTCTATAACACGTTTGTGAATAAGCATACAATATCCTGATGTATTTACGGAAATATTTATGGATGTTTTAAATTCAATGCGAATATCAATGGGACCAGTGTACTTGCTCAATCTGATAAGTTAAATCGATGATAATGATTAGTATATTCATCACATTTAAGTAGAGGTTGTGGATCATGCATACAATAACTTTGTTGGAGCTATATATATCATATAAATATCACATAAATATCACGATTAAACCTGAATGTTTTATTCGAACGAAAGGAATGTTAGAGGTCGGGAGTTTACGATGAGGAGGAGATCGTAGCCTTATTTCGCACATTGCGCTCTTTAAAGTCTCATCATTAAAGATCATTGATGGGCAAATGTGGTAAAGTATCATTTTAATTGAGCATCTGAGACGGTCCCACGATCCACCCATATGCGGAGCTGCTGGTGGGTTGAATCTCCATTGTAATTCGTCATATTTAAGACTGAATTCTGGGAAATCCAAGTTTTTTAGTTCCTCACTCAGGATTCTTTCTGACCTCGAAACTTTGCTCCATTTTCCGTAAGGATTTCTCTTAGTATTCCTCGACTTGATGTGAAGTCGCGTAAGCACATTATAGATGAATTTGTGTCTAAGCTGTGAGATATCTCTATATGGATACCTTGAACCGTTAAACAGGTGGTGATTTTTTCACGCCTCCGAACGATGGTGACTAGGTAGGTATGTAGGTAGGTAGGGCAGCCGCATCACCAATAAACCAATGATGCCACTTAGACCACCAGTTGGGTCCGTTGTGAGCCGCGGATGCGAGGCATGGCTAGGCATTCCCCTCCCCTAAGCCTTTTACAAAGCGAAGAAGGTTGTTAACACCTGACTGGAATAGACTGGTTAAGAAGTGGGATTTTAGTAAACGCTCCCTATTTCTAGTAAAAGCTGGACATGTACAGAAGAAATGCTGGATCGTTTCCATTTCCTCCTCGTTCCTGCAAATTAATCGAAGGATCTTCGTGGGTTTTTCTTTTTTATGTTCTTACCAGCCTTCAGATAATTTATTTCTTCCTTATAGTTGCTTAATTGTGCTAGCTTAGTCACAAGAAACTTAAGCGTTTTATGTACAAGAAAATTTAAGCTACCATACGAAATAGCAGTCTCCAGCTGGAAAATTATTCAAAATTTAAAAGGTCTTCCATTTGTGTTTTCTGAACGAAGAAAAGATTTTTTGTGTTTCGATTTCCTCTTCCGGTCCAAAATCGTCGCATTTTGGCCACATTTCTTTATCAGCGAACAGGAATGACGGCCCTGTTAACCACGGGACAGCAGCAAATTGTGTCTTCACTTTTGTGGCAATATCTGTAGGGTTTAATTTTGATGGTACCCACTTCCATCGAATAATGTTGGAGTTTTCTAAAATTTCGTCCACTCGATGCATCACGAACTGGAATTTTTTTGGGTCCATGCGTAGCCACTTCAAACCCGATTTGGAATCGGACCAAAATAATTTTTCGCTTGCGGCTAGTCGAATAGCACTCTCTATTTTAGCTCCCAATCTCACAGCAATCACCGTAGCCTGAGGCTCCAATCTCGGTGCTGCTTTAATGGTGTTACCTTTCACTTTGCGGCTACTAGGCTGATAGCTATTTTTCCATTAAGTTTAATTCTTAGGTAACTCATGGCAGCATATGCATGTTCTCCTGCGTCAACGAAAGTATGCAGTTTAATATTTGTTGAATGTTTTAATAATGGTGAGTAACATTGAGGGATCTTTGAGCTGATATGCGTGGTATTATAGACTTCCACTGTTGCTATTTTTTTTTATCAAGGTTCTTTCCAATTCATCATCATTTAATACGCCAAATATCTTGAAGTAATATTTTCAGATTAATGGCATAGCACAATATGAACCCCAAAGGGTCAAATATTGCCTTCAACACTTGCACCTTTTTTTGTTGGTACGATATGATCCTGCAGTACATTTCGTTTTAGTCTGGTGAATTTAAAAATATACTTGGACGTGTCTTCTGCCGGATACCAATACATACCGCGAATTTTTTCGGTGGTTCCCAAGTCTTTTGGTTCTTGCTCGACAGTATTTTCTCTGCATAGGCTCTGAAGCACGCTTGTAGAGTTTGATGTCCAGTTGCGGATATGGAAACCGCCCGCTGTGTGATTGCTTTTTACTTGCATTGCTAATTCAAGAGCCTCCTCCTCGCTATCCATGGAATCGTTGAAAGTGCCTACATAGTGGTGATATTTATTTACTTCAACGGCTCGTGTGTATTGCTTTTCGAATTCTTCGGCGTTTTTATATCGGATGTAGTGTGCGATACAAGGTGCACAATTGTTACCAAATGAAACATACAAACACAAATGAAATTTCCGCGCCCCTCAGGGATGCGCAAAACCCTGGCTAGGCAAATGCACACCAGCAACACCCCCGCCCTTGTTTCGAAGTCAAGCAGCATAAGCACTGCCCCTTCAAAAAGCACCACAGCTTTTGCTAATAAACCTCCGAACAGCTCTTCGTTGTCCCCAGGCTCTTCAGCGGCTGCCACCCGTACCGCTTTTCCTTCAGGTGCACCTACCAATGTTAACCTGAGTTTAAGGGCGTACAGGACGTATAGAGTGGCTTACCGAATTTTGACGAAGCTCGACGCTACAGAACTCTCTCAACTGTCAAAATACGACAGGGGCAAGTTTGAGTGTGCAAAGGCACACACTGATGTGCGTGTACCCTCTTCCACTCCACACGCGCCAGGTAACTCCAAGAGGCAGAGATCAGCCGATAGCGCTGGCGAGCCCACCCAAAGCATCCCTAAGCGCGTAAGGCTGGCTAACCTGAAGCCTAAGCTATCGAAACCGCTTAGTGAGATTGTGAAAGATAGCCTCACATAGGCTGTGGTCGACTATTACTCCTGCCAATTGGAGAATGGGCGAAATGGGGCTGTTACTACTTTTCGTTGAGGTCATGGCCCTCAACCCTGGTCCTTCACCCAGCTGCCGTGACGCAGGGTGGTATCAAGGACATATAAAAATCGCATCTTGCTCAGACCAACGCTCGACAGACCTGTATCAGGTAGCGATCAATAAGGTAAGTGAGATCTGGCCGGGTGCAAAGCTCAATGAGGTACCTTTGGGCCAGGTTCCCCAACGCCCTCTCTCCAAAACATGGCTTCCTGCCGAGGTCTCCGAGCCTGAGGGAATCTTAAAGATCCTGAATTCCGCAGTACCGATCTTCTCATCGATGGCTGGAAGTTCGCGAAAGTTAGTGACCGCAAAGGCTCTTTGGGTGACGTCACCATCATTTTAAACGAGCACCTCCTTGTTCCCATCAACTCCCAAGAGGGTGTGAAGAACTATGGCTTTGGAGCCATCACTCTCCGCATCTACAAGTGCGATGCCCAAGCCCCCCAACTGGTGCTCTCCCACAAGCCACTGGCAATAAGCCTAGTTGCTCGGGCCCGGCACTCACTCCATTGCCGGGCAGTGACAACGAGAGTATGTGCTCCGAAACTACCAGAAGCAGCCGCTTCTCCACTTCCGAACTGGTCGGAGATTTCTTCGACCACAGGGTCAGGGATCCGACTGGTGGATACATCTCTCCAATGTCCGAAGAGGAAGAGTTGTGTAAGGAATCTGTAGCTGGGGTATGGTCAGCCTTCCCAGAGTTCTGTACTACAATATTTGTTTTATTGACCTTAACACGTTTGATGTAGTTTGTTTTAGTTTCTTTTATTATTTAATAAATTACGATTTCATCTTAAACTAATTATACACTAAATTATGTATACTTTCCGCTTCGTATAACTGCGGTGAAGTGGGGTAGACGTGGCAGACGTAGAAGCAATTGTTGCTGTGAAGTTGAACGGCGGTTAAGACCTCGCGTTTACTACGCTGAAGGTGGAGCACTCTCTTACGTAGTAGTGATGTCGGTTAAGAACTCACGCCACCAATCACGTAAGAAGTCCCAAATAAATAAATTGGAGCAATAGCTGCTGTGAAGTTGAACGCCGGTTAAGACCTCGCGCTTACTTCGCTGAAGGTGGAGCACTCTCTTACGTGGTAGTGATGTCGGTTAAAACCTCACGCCACCAATCACGTAAGGAGTCTCAAATAAATAAATGGAGAAACTGTCTGCCGTTGTCGCCACTGTCCGCGAATACTATTCTCACTTACTCGCCTGCTCGTCCGCTATTGTCGCCGTTGCTGTCGAAATCACAAGAGAGACCGGTTCCTCTGTTAACCGGCCTTTTATACCCTTTTCCCATGGGAGCATTGACAAGTCCCGTATTTCGGCACTGTGTCGTGTTCGATCATACGGAATTACCGTATTTCGGCGTTGTATGGAGTTCAAGCATAACCACGTGTGGCGTGGTTTGGCTCGATCTCCATTCCTCACTCTCCTTCTTGCATCTTCTTGTGAGCATGGTGTTGGTATACGGTGAGGGCGGTATTTTGTGTGACCTTAAATTTGTAAAAATTTAGGTCTTCACAGTTGAACACCACCGTAATCAATCTTCCAGAGAAGCTGAAGGTACTACAAATTAACCATCAGCATTCGAAAACTGCCTCGGCAGCCCTTCTTCTCCGCCTCTCGGATATAGGGGAGGAGCTCATTCTCGTCCAAGAACCTTGGGTCGTAAATAACCGGGTTTCTGGACTCAATGCATACGGATATCGTATGGTAAATATCGAGGAGCAAGGTAAACCAAGATCATGCATTCTGGTAAAAAAAACAGCGTTAATGCTATTTTACTCCCTAGATTCAGTGACAAAGACAATGTAGCCATGGTCATTGAAATCGGTCCACGGACCTTCTGGATCTCCTCTACCTACATGGCTCATGACTATGGCGACTCTCCGCCACCAAACATATTCAAGCAAATGGTTGCAGTAGCCCACCAGAAACAGATTCCGGTAATAATCGGCGCCGATGCCAATGCCCATCACGAAATATGGGACAGCTACGGCACAAATGATCGAGGTGAGTGTCTTTTTGACTTTCTCCTTTCAAATAACTTAGTTATTGCATCCATCAGGAAGGAAGTGCTTGACATCACCCTCGTCAGCGATAACTACTCCAACATGATAAGCAGCTGGTTCGTCTCCCAGGAATGCTCTTTTTCGGACCACTGCTATATCACCTTTGACATTGATTCGAGGGAGACTACAGGCAATACAGGATCTCTTAAACACGAAAAACACGAACTGGCCTCTTTTTCGACTTATACTGGACTCATGCTTAGCAACGACTCCCCCCCACTATCCACAACTGTTACGACATTGATCGGGTAGTCGACGCTTTGACCACAGCTCTTGCATCACTGCCGAACCACGAGGCAATCCTAAACCTCTGTCGTGGAACTCGGATATTGCAAGCCTTTGCAAAACTTGTAGAATGCTTTTCAACAAAGCTAAAGTTGCAGCTGATTGGGCCCCTTTCCAAACTAAACAAAAATAGTTTAAATACAGCATTAGGCATGGGAAACGACCCTCATGGAGGGAATTTTGCGAAAGCATTGAATATACGTCGGAGGCTAGCCGTCTTCGAAAATTTCTCCACTCCTCTAACAAAGCACTTGATTGTATCCAAAATCCAGACGGCAGCTGGACTCACTCAAGCGCCGAAACCCTTAATATCCTACTGGACATCCTCTTCCCAGGGAATGATAGCCTCCCCACATTCCAAATGACGGCATCATTCCTGCCGATATCCTCTTTGGGGCAGAGATTATGGCTGCTACAAATATATAATGCAAGTCTGAGATTGCAATATATTCTCTTACGCTGGCGCACGACTCGGGTCGCCTTCATCCCGAAAGTGGGGAAGGCCTCACACTCCAAACCTAAGGATTACAGACCCATAAGTCTAACATCCTTTCTTTTTAAGGTTTTAGAAAGAGCTCTTCACCTGCATATCAGGACATCGATCAACGTATCTTTTCTCTCTGTATCTCAACACGCTTACTCTAAAGGCAAATCGGTTGAAACAGCACTTCATTCTCTCATTTCTCAAGTTGACAAATCCTTGGCGTTCAACGAATTTACACTTGCCATATTTCTGGACATCGAGGGAGCATTCAACAATATATGCCCCAATGCTGTCATTTCCGCATTCTAATATCATAACCTGAATTCTGGCCTTCTTAAATTTATAGAGCTTCTACTAAAATCTAGAATCATCACTTCCACTATCGGCAGTGCACAATCAAGGAGGGCGGTTAAAGACGGCACGCCACAAGGGGGTGTTTTATCTCCCCTCCTCTGGAACCTGGCAGTTAGCACATTACTGGGGAGATTGGAATCTACTGGATGCAAAGTGATAGCCTATGCGGACGACATAGCAATCGCGGATCCGGCAAATTCCCCCAATTACTTTCCGAAAAACTTAACTATTCATTTTCTATTGTGTCGAACTGGTGTCGTGAATTGGAACTAAGGGTTAACCCATCCAAAACCGAGACTATGCTTTTCACTAGGAAGTACAAAATTCCAAAGTTTACAATGCCTAGTCTAAACGGCACTCCGCTCTCTTTGAGCACACACGTTAAGTACTTAGGCCTGATTCTCGACCCAAAGCTTAATTGGAAAGCCAATCTAGCTGAGAGGGCACGTAAGGCAACATGCGCTATATACTGCTGTAAAAGAGCAGTTGGTGCACGATGGGGGGACTTCGTCCTGGAGTCGTGCTCTGGCTGTACACGGCCATCGTTGAACCAAACCTGTTATACGGGTTGGTATTCTGGTGGCAAACTCCCGAAAAAGCTTGCAATATCCAACCCCTCGTTAAAATCTGTTTGCGATCCATTTGAGATCGAAGATCCATTGCTCTACTGATCAGTGGCGCTCTTCGTAGCATACCTACGAAAGCACTTTTTGCCATGCTGCACTGGCTCCCTTCGGGGCTCCTGGTTAAGCAACAAGCCAAGTTGACAGCGATTAGAATTAACGCTCTTTCGCACTGGCGCATAACCCTCACGGGCCATGCTTCTATTCTGATATATGTCGGTCTATCCCGATTTGAACAGGAAATTCGACCTCACTATTCCAAACAGAAACAACTGTTCTTCAAAAAACGTAATCGTCGGTGAAATAGTCTAAATCTACACCGACGATTCCAAGCTTGCAGGTAAAGTCGGCAGCCGTATCTATTCCGACAAGCTGGACTTAAACTTCTCCCTACGTCTCACAGATCATTGCAGCGTTTTTCAAGCTGAGGTCATGGCCATTTATCATGCAGCCAAATGGATGCTGAGTAGTGATATCGGCGCAGTTGACGTATCTATCTTCTCAGACAGCCAAGCCACCATTGAATCTCTTTTTGGCTCCACGTCCATATCAAGACTAGTTCATGAATGTCGAACATCTTTAAATGAGCTCGCAAGTTACTCTCGGGTGCACCTAGTCTGGGTTCCCGGACATAGCGAAATCCCGGGAAACTGCGAGGCGGACGAGCTTGCCAAGGCAGGCACGCTAATGCACGAAATTCAGCCTTCCGTAAACATCGGAATTCCACTGGTAACAGCCAAGCTCGAAATCAAACGGAAATATCTGGCTGACGCGTACAAATCCTGGGCTAACGAGGAATCCTGCCACACGCTTAGACTAATCTGGGCAAGAATGGACAAAAACAGAACCAATCAACTTCTTCGACTTAATCGCGTATCACTGTCGACAACTGTGTCTGTTTTGACCAGCCACTTCATAATGGGGCAGCACACAGAAAAACTGGCCCTACCCTCAAACGATTTTTGCCGAGGCTGTGGTACCGAGGAGGAGCACGAGACGGGTTTCCACCTCTTATGCCACTGCCCATCCTTAAGCAGAAGAAGAAGTCGTGTGTCTTGTCTTGTGCTCTTCGTCATCTTTATCCCACCAGAGAAAGCGCTGGGCGAGTATATCACTTTGCTTCACGCAGATTTGGTGGAAGATTTCCGCGATGTCTCCGCATTCAGCCAATCGTCCTACCCTGAATGACATTAAAATATGAATAAATGATATTAGTAAATCTAAGCAGAAAATCATTTAGCGATGTTCCATTGGATTTTGTTGCCCCATGCCATACTAGCCTTTTTCTTCCTGGCTCATTTGGATTTATCATAATGAAGGTGGACAAATACCAAACACGTCTCGAGTAGGCCGCTCTTTCATATTCAGTATTATTTCTGGTATAGCTCTTTTGAATAAGGTTGTCTATTTGCTTTTTAAAGGCAAGGGTCGCTATGCCACAGCAATCCCCACGAATGAATATTTAGAAAAGGTGCTTGTGTGAAATTGTTGCCACCGCCTTGGTTCGCCCATCTTAATCGCGGTTTAGTTGCTATTGGGTGTCCCCACGAACCTTTTACATTTTCATGCGACTCGATTGCGACTCCACATAAATGTGGATACTTCTTTTTTAATTCATTCGTATTGATGGATTGCATTGTCAACTGAATGTATGTCACGCAAAGTGTACTGTGAAGACGGAAAATACTAAAAGTATTTTCCGCACACAAAACTCATATACAAAATGAAACATCCCACAGCCTAAAAAGGTAACCAACTCCCACGCTAAATGCAACAACAAAGACAGCATACAAGTATAACAAAACACTTACACACAGACGATCGGACCAATAAGCGTAAATGTTTTAATGATCTCAGAAATGTAAAGTGTTATACTGAACACTACAGCGACAAAAGGCTGAACACGGAGAAAAACGAGAAACACCCACAAAGCATTCAGCAAGTGGAGTACAAATAAATATTTATAACAAGAACAACAACAGTACAGCGACCGAGGGCGGAACACGGAGAAACAGAAACACGCCAACCGATTGCAAGCGCAAAGCAGTAAGCAGGCGGAGTACAAATAAATATTCGCAATAACAACAAGACGACAACAACCACACTACAGCCAACGGCAGCGGCCAAGCCGCACTGACTGCAGGTAACAACTCTGCTGGGCAACTAGAGGTATTGTGATGATGAAATTTGTCCACTGACAAATTTCACTCACACAAACCTTTTACTTGCTCCAAATTTGAAAAGAAAAGAAGTAGGCGGCAAAAAGCTATAAAGTCGAGAAAATGCGGAGAAGAAGGCAGAGCTGAAATATATTAAAACAGTCCACTATCAGTATTCTAAATATATACACGGAAACAAATTTAACTCGCAGGATTTTTTTATATTTTCTGTATACGACCCCTGGAAGCCGCTGAGTTTTTACCCCAGCTATTAAAAGAGTCGTTACAGTGGCGCCCGAGCAGGGACCGCAAGTTAAAAAGGATACTGGAACAAGGAAGGATCGTCGAAGAAATTCGTTCGACGAACACCGGGGACTATCGAGTGATCCTTCAACCATGGTGCACAAAACGTGGGTGTACAGCTTACGGAAGGAGGGCCTAGTAGTAGGCCTAGCGACACCATCGAATCAAACATCTGTCCCGCAAATGAACACGGCAGCGGACACAAGGCGTTCACAAATGTGGGAACCTGCTACATCATCGTATCCAGCCGTCATAGACCAGGTTCGGAAATGGTCTGTCCGCTTCAACGGTGGAAAGGAACAACTCGCATTCATCGAACGGCTGGAAGAACTGGCAGAGGCGTATACACTACCATAAGATTTCCTGTCCCGAACAATGCCTGAGTTGTTGCATGAGAAGGCATTGATGTGGTTCCGCAGCAACAACAAACACTGGGAAACATGGGCGGCATTTAAGCGGGATTTCATCCGTTTCTTCCTACCATTGCGGTATCTAGAAAGACTCGACGACGAAATACGACAACGACGGCAGAAACTAACCGAAACCTTCAAACAGTATGCCGTAGAAATGCAAGACCTGATTCGCCATGTGAATTATTCTGCGGAACAGAAGTTGGAGCGCATCTTTCGAAACAGCCTGGAAGAATATCAGTGGTATGTACGCCGGAAGGATTTTTCGACATTAGAAGAACTGATGGGAATGGCAGAAGACCTTGAAGACATACGGAGTGGTCAGGACACAGCACTTGCACCACCAACCCGAACCAGATCTGATTATACACCATCACGACTAAGGCTTGATCGTACATATCCACCAGAGGCTCGAAATAGACAGGTAGCAACAGCAACGACGATAAGGACTGAAGCACCAATTGACACACGCACTGCGTGTAGGCGGTGCGGTCAATCAGGACATATAGCGCGATACTGCCGTAACGCACAAATCCTATTTTCCTGGGAGAGCGGAAAGAGAGGCACTAGAACAGTTGAATGCTGTAGGACGGTAGGGGGAAACGAGCGGGGCTGCCGCCAGCAACGAGGCATGGAGCAGCCCACCGACAACAAGCCTCAAACGAAGTAAGTGCACTACGCTACGATGGACAGCGTATCTGTGCCGCCATCACCATTGGCACAGAAAACATCACGGCCACACTAGACACAGGCGCCACAAGGAGTTTCAACAGCGAGCGACTCATTTCCCATTTAGGTGCTGCCACCGGTAGAGTAAACTCTACATACACTAGAGCACGGATGCCGGATGGTCGAACAAGAGATATTAATCAAGCGTTTGTGACGTGTGTCAAGCTTGGAGGAAAGGTATGTCAGCTGGAGCTACTTAGCATGCCCGACTCCACCGACGACTTACTGCTCGGCCTGGACTTCATGACACAGCAAGGCCTATCCATGATATGTGGAGGCCAGGACATCCAGCTAGGCCCCAAGACGGATGGTGTGCAATCACAAGTTACCGCATGGTGCACAACCATACGACATGAAGCCGCTACGGACGAATCAAAGATAAAACTGTTTCTGGCCACAGAGTTGGCTAAATTCACAGACGGGCCAAACGTGACCAATATCACAAGCCACAAAATAGTGATGCGCGATGACCGTCCCATCAAACAACGATACTACCCGAGAAATCCAGCGCAGCAAGAAATCATTGTCGCGGAAGTGGAAGAATTAATAGCTAAAG
Source organism: Clusia tigrina (assembly GCA_920105625.2). Lineage (NCBI taxonomy): Eukaryota > Metazoa > Arthropoda > Insecta > Diptera > Clusiidae > Clusia > Clusia tigrina. The sequence goes on from OV050030.1 coordinate 113,537,388, forward strand.
GCTGTATCGAACCCTCGCATAGCCCCCACAGCGCACCGATTGTGCTAGTAAGGAAATGGGATGGGAAATCGCGTCTGTGCATCGATTATCGGCAACTCAACGCCAGGTCCATACTCGACGCATACCCACTGCCGCGAATCCAACACATCTTAGACCGACTGCTTGAGGCTAAATACATCAGTAGTCTCGATCTGAAGAACGGGTATTGGCAGATACCAATGGAGGAGCACAGCAAGCAGTATACCGCATTCACGGTACCCGGCAGAGGCCTCTTCCAGTGGCATGTTATGCCTTTCGGGCTACACTCCGCACCAGCAACCTTTCAAAGAGCACTGGACCAAGTTATTGGCCACGACATGGAGCCACACGCGTTTGCCTACCTTGATGACATTATTGTCACAGGGAGAGACCTAGAAGAACACATGAGAAACCTGCAAGAGGTGTTCCGACGGTTGAGGGAGGCAAATTTAAAACTAAATCTGGAGAAGTGTGCATTCTTTCGGAAGGAGCTAAAATATCTGGGACACGTGGTCAGCGACAAAGGAATACATACTGATCGCTGCCATACGGGAGCTGCAACCACCAGAGAACATACGACAGCTACGCCGCTGCTTGGGCATCGCATCTTGGTACCGCCGTTTTTGTACCCGACTTTGCAAAAGCAGGACACCCTCTAACGGCGCTGCTAAAGAAAGGAAAACATTTCCGATGGGGTACCGAACAACAAGAGGCCTTTGAAATACTGAAAAAACGGTTGACCGAAGCTCCGATCCTCGCCCGCCCAGACTTTAATCAAAAGTTCAGGCTCCAGACCGAAGCCAGTGACTACGGGTTGGGAGCAGTGCTTACGCAGGAGATCGAGTGGGCAGAGCGAGTAATAGCGTACGCTAGCAGACACCTGAATGGAGCTGAGCTAAACTACTCCCCAACGGAAAAGGAGTGTTTAGCCATCGTCTGGGGAATACGGAAAATGAGGCCGTACTTAGAACCACTTTACCGTGATCACCGACCACCTATCGCTGGAGTAGCTAAATTCCATAGAGAGCCCTTCAGGGCGCATAGCATGGTGGACGCTAGAACTCCAGCAGCATTCATTCGAGGTACAGTATCGCAAGGGGAAACTAAATGTAATTGCGGACGCACTATCAAGGCAACCGGTCGAAGCTGCATGCACTGTCACTGTGCAGGACCAAGCAGAGCAAAATTGCAAGTGGTGGCTCAAGCGTAAAGGAGAAGTACTTGCCAACCCGGCTAAATTCTCCGACTACACACTGGAAAACGGGCAGCTGTATAGCCATATACAAAATCGCACGGGTGATGAGGACTATACACCCTGGAAGCTATGCGTACCCTCTGAGGCCTCTGAGGGTGCGCATTTTACAAGAGAACCACGACGCGCCAACCGCAGGACACCTAGGCATCCGGAAAACGATAGCCCGAGTTGCAAACAGGTACTACTGGCCTTGACTGTTCCGGGACACCAGCCGCTACGTTCGTCAGTGCACACTATGCCAGAAGTACAAGCCCAGCCAACAACAACCTGCTGGAGAAATGCTGACGCAAATACCCCTGGAGCCGTGGGCCATATTGTGCGCGGATTTTGTTGGGCCCCTACCCCGCTCAAAGCATGGAAACACAATGGTACTAGTTTTCCATGACAAATTTTCAAAATGGACAGGGATGGCGCCTCTTCGGAAGGCCACCACCGAGACTCTACAACGTGCCTTTCGGGAGCGCATCTTAGCCCGTTTCGGAGATCCAATAATCTTATAGACGGAAAAGGGTCCGCAATTCACAAGCAAGTCCTTTCAGCGCTTGGTCGAAGACTACGGTGTCAAGCACCAGTTTACCGCACCCTACACACAACAGGAAAATGCCGCCGAACGCGCCAACCGCACAGTCAAGACCATGATCGCCCAATACGCCGGTAAACAGCAACAAAAATGGGATGACCTATTGCCGGAGTTAACCTTGGCCATCAATACCAGCGTATCAGAGACCACTGGCTATAGCCCCGCGTTCTTAATACAAGGACGGGAGCCACGACGCCCAGGAGCGTTGTATGATGAAACAACCCCAGGAACAGGACAACGGAAACAAACACCCTACGAAAGAGCCGAACTATTCAAGGAAGCATACACATTAGTGACAAGGAATCTGGAGCGAGCAGCTCAAGATCAACGCCGTCATTATAACCTCAGACGGAGAGCATGGAAACCAACCATTGGGCAAATGGTACTCATAAAACAACATCACCTCTCCAAAGCTGCAGACCATTTCACTGCAAAGCTGGCCCCATGATACGATGGACCATACAGGGTGGAGAGCTTTGTTTCGCCCCTTATAGTCGAAGTGACACGGAAAGGGGATAAAGAGAGGAGAACTGCGCACATCAGCGAACTGAAAGTGTATTGCACGCCTGATAACGAGTAAGGCCAGATCAGGACGGAGGATACAACACCGATCGAGACCCCCACCCAAGACCGCACCACAAGCATCGCTGGGTCTTTTCCACCGCGAAGTAAAGGGGGAGTGTGATGATGAAATTTTTCCACTGACAAATTTCACAAACACAAACTTTTTTCTTGCTCCAAATTTGAAAAGAAGAGAAGTAGGCGACAAAAAGCTATAAAGTCGAGAAAATGCGCAGAAAAAGGCAGAGCTGAAATATATTAAAACAGTCCACAATCAGTATTCTAAATAAATACACCGAAACAAATTTAGCTCGCAGGATTTTTTTATATTTTCTGTATACGACCCCTGGAAGCCGCTGAGTTTTTACCCCATCTATTAAAAGAGTCGTTACAGTATTACAACGAGGTGGTTGACCAGCAGAAGTTGAAGGTGGCCCAAGAATAATTGGACCACAATAACAACAAGCATAGACAAACCGGGCCAACAGAGATTTGACCATACAACGGTACACAAACAACAGCACGATGCACTGATCCCAGTGACAGCTTTATAAGCGCATTGGCCCGGGCAGTGAATCTCTTTGATCCAGCATCGTTCAGCAAGTAAACAACGCACCAAGCTCCTAGAGACACCGGTAGTGACTACGAATAGTATTGACAATAAATAAAACGCAGACATTACCAGGACTTTATGGTTTCGACCGACTCTCCCTGGGACACATACGCAACATAGACAGAGCCAGGAGTCTATGGTTTTGACCTACTCTCCCTGGGACACATCCACAACACAGACAGAGCCAGGAGTTTATGGTTTTGACCGACCCTAACTGGGAAACATAGCCAACACAAACAGAGCCAGGAGTTTATGGTTTTGACCGACCCTCCCTGGAGACTAGCACAAACCACGGACACTACCACGAACACTCACACAGAGTAGGGTAGTAATAAAATATATTTATATGTATATAGGAAATAGCTAGTAAGAAAACTATTTGATTCAATTATGAAAATATATAAAAAACACTTAATAAAACCAATACAATAGCGATAAAATTTCTGTAAGCGAGCCTGGAACCCGCTGAGTTTTACCCCAGCGAAATTTAGTCGTTACAGTACTCAAGGCCGTTATGTGTACTAGATATGACGATGGAAGTTTTTACTGATGCTTCCTCTACGCGAGTGGATCTCAAAGGATCTTTCTTACCTTTTAATCCTAAATCAACAGAAAGCGATCTTTCGATAAGTGTGCCAGAGGACCCTTCACCTAAGAAAGCGAATGTAATAATAAATTTGCTCTTCGAGTACACATTAACTGGAATTAATCTAAATAATGACCCTTCTCTTTTTTCTCGTTGAGAATAATAAATTTTCCACGTTTGTGTAGCCGGTGATTTCGGGGCCATTTGGGAAGCTGCTGATGAAGAGAAGCCATTCTTCCGGATTGCCATTATATATATATATATATATATATATATATATATATATATATATATATATATATATATATATATATATATATATATATATATATATATATATATATATATATATATATATATATATATATATATATATATATATATATATATATATATATATATATATATATATATATATATATATATATATATATATATATATATATATATATATGTATATATATATATATATATATATATATATATATATATATATATATATATATATATATATATATATATATATATATATATATATAAGGAAAGTACCCCTAATTTATGAGTGTAGCGCACAAATTTAATCGATAATAAATCAAAGAAACGTATGCCTAGAGTCAGTAGAACGATAGCAGCTGAGTACAGCGCATATGTGTGTTAAGAAAAGAAACAATTTAAAGAAAAGAAAGAAAAAGTAAAAGCAGCGAAAAAACAACAGTGTGAATAATTACATCGAATGTTGTTTCTTTGTTACTTACAGGTAGAATTTTAAGTGAACATAATATGTTTTATACAAATAAATAAAAAACTTTGTTACTTACAGAGAAACTATTCGTGTATTATTACCATAACCTCAAAAAAAGAACATTATTATAAAACAATATTCTTATTGGAATTCACAATGGATAAGCTGCAATTCACCTTCAAAGTGCTTTCTACGGCAGATGAAACCAAGACCAACGGGCTGTACATAACCTCCATGGGCACATCGGACGGCCGAAGTTACTCAATACCATGTGTCTGCCAACAATGTACAATGTCATACAGAGCTCATAAAGACATCAGTTTTTACTAAGGTAAAGAAAACGTTAACTAAAAGAGGCCAAACAAAGAACATTTGGAATAAGTTAACTAAGGAGTTAATCGAAACTTATTTGAATGATGGAGGAAATTTACAATTTAATGATATGTATTTAGAAGAAGAAATTAGCACCCAAAAAATTTCAGAACAACCATTAATACAACTGCTAGAAAAATTACTTGAAACAAGCCAAGAGAAATCAGAAGGAAAGAATATTGCCAAGGTAGCTAAGGAATTTAGGAGTTGATAATTTTAATGGAAAAAATTCGATTGCAGATCAATGGATAACTAGTTTCGAGAAAGAATGCGTACGATTTAATATAACAAAAAATGAAAAAAAATTTAAATTTTAAAATCATTCATGGAAAAAGGTGCTTCAGATTGGTATAGTATATTTTGTGAATATATATAGTATATTCGCGAATAAGGGATGGTCGTCAATAATATATGCATTACAATTCAAATATCAAACAGGTTCTTTACTAGAATATGCAAGAAAAAAAAGAAAAAGTTTTATTAGAAGTAAGAAAATATATCTATAATAGAACTTTGATTGATTTGATTGCTATTAGCATGCTAAATTTTATAACTGATAGAATTGATAGCGAAAAAATAAAAAAAACTGAAGACTTACGAGGGCGGATTGATATTGAAGCTACCTAAGTAGGAAAAAAACTTTTTTTTTCAAAAACCATTTATTTCTCAATATAGACTCCTTTTACTTCGACACACTTAGTAAGACGATATTCCAACTTTTTTACACCATCTGAATAATACGATTTCGGCAACCCCTCAAAATACGCTTTAGTTTCGGTAATCACTTCTTCGTTTGAGATGAATCTTTTTCCTGCGAGCCATTTTTTCAAGTTTGGAAACAGGAAAAAGTCACTAGGAGCAAAATCTGGACTATAAGGTGGATGATTAACCAATTCGAAGTGTATTTCACGTAATTTTAGCATCGTATCTAATGCTGTGTGAACGGGTGCGTTGTCTTGAAGAAAGAGCATTTTTTTCTTCTTTAAATGTGGTCGTTTTTCCTTGATTGCATCAATCAATTGATCCAATAATCCACGATAAAACTTTCCTGTGATTGTGGATCCTTTTTCAAGATAATCCATGAGCAATATTCCGTGTGCATCCCAAAATACAGTGGCCATAACCTTGCCAGCCGATTTCACTGCCTTCGCCTTCTTCGAAGCACTTTCACCAGCTTCCACCCATTGTTTCGATTGATTTTTGGTTCCAGGTGTGTAGTGGTGGACTCACGTTTCATCAACAGTTATTAATCGACGCCAAAAATCAACAGGATTAAGCTTTATCATGTCCAAACACCGCTGTGAAGTGATCTGTCGAACTCGTTTTTGTTCGACACTGAGCAAACGCGGCACCCATCTTGCCGATAGCTTTTTCATATGCAAATGTTCATGCAAAATGTTGAACACACGTTCATATGATATGTTTACCATTTCAACAATCTCACGCAACTTGACTCGGCGATCATTCATAACGATATCGAGGATTTTCTTGATATTTTCTTTAGTAACCACCTCTTTTGGCCTTCCTGTTGATGGTATTGTTGCAGTGCTTGTTCGGCCGCGTTTAAATTCAGCAATCCAATATTTTACCATGCAATCTGACGGAGCAGACTCACCGTAATGTTTATCGAGCTTTCCTTTTGTCTCTTTCGCCGTTTTCCCTTTCAAATAATAGTGTTTAATCACTGCACGAAATTCGCTTTTTTCCATTTTTCAAGAAACACAAAAGTTGCTTACATCAAATGACTACAACAAATAAACTAATCGATGAATTTTTGAATTTTAACAGCTGACGTTTGATCGCAATTTCTAAAAAAAAAAAGTTTTTGTGTTAGGTAGCTTCAATATCAATCCGCCCTCGTATATAATGAATTAGGTAAATTGGAACATTTAGTTCACAAGAAAAATATGGATATAAAAAAGAATGAAAGTTATTGCAATACAGAAAAAACAGTGAAGATACCATGCGAAATTTGTAAAAGTAAAGGAAAAGGTACACGCTTTCACCTTGAAGCTGAATGTTGGTTTAAAGATAAGGAAAATAACATTAAATATGTTAATAGTTCAGTATTAACATTAGAATCGAGCAATAATGATCCAAAAAATTTTTAGTTCTACCATTAATTGAACTTAAAGTAACATTAAACGATAAATTAGAAATATACGGTATGTACGATTCAGGCTCAAATATTTCACTAATAAATTCAAAATTAGTTCATTTCAAAGAAAAAACAGTTAATTTAAATTAAAAATGTTGCCTAAGAACAATTAATGGTGTGTATAAATCAGAATAATTGATAAGAATAAAAGCAAAAATATTAAATATAGAAGAATACATAGACATATTCGAAATTAATAATGACAATTTCGAATATGACTTTCTCATAGGATTAGATTGCATGAAAAAATTCAAATTGATACAAAATGATGAACTAGAGATAGAACAGAAAAATTCTGATCTCACAGAAAGGCAGTCATATCAAATCAGCTTTACTGAACACGTAAATTTGGACAGTTTCGAAATATTAACAAATCACTTAAGTCTCTATGAAGAAAATATAATAAAAGACCTCATAGACAAATATAAAAATATATTGGCAAAAGACAAATATGATATAGGCGTAGTAAAAGATTATGAAGCCAGAATAGATCTCATAGTAGATAAATATTGTAGCAAAATACCTTATCGATGCACAATTGAATAGAAGAACAAATCTCAGAATTACTAAAAAAAAATCTAATAGAAAAAAGACGAAAACAAAAGATCAAGACTATGCATAGATTTTAGAGACTTAAATAAAGTAATAGTTCCCCAATCACAACCATTTCCACTAATCGAAGATTTAGTAATAAAAACCAGAAACTGCAAATATTTTTCGAAGCTTGATTTAAATTCAGCATTCTGGTCTATCCCACCAAGAATTGAAGACAGAAGAAAAACCGCATTTGTAACCGAAGAAGGGCAATTTCAATGGACCTGTGTAACATTCGGGTTAAAAACTTCACCCGCTATTTTTCAAAGGATGTTAAGTAATATTATAAAAAACAAACTGTCGCAGTAAATTACATTGATGATAATTTTTTCAAAAACTTTCAATAAACATGCAAACCACCTATCACAATTACTAGAAAACATATTGAAAGAAGGATTCAGATTAAAATTTTCCAAATGTTCATTTGCATTAGATTCTATACAATATTTAGGTCACATTATAACACAAAACTCAACTTCTCCTATAAAAGATAATTTAATTTCAATAAAAAATTTTCCTACACCGAAAAATCAAAAGAATGGTAGACAATTCCTAGGAAAAATTAATTTTTACATATGTGCCAAAAATGTGCCAAAAATTTCAAAAATTCCTTTACATAATCTGCTAAGAAAAGGACAAAGATTTATTTGGTCCGAAGATTGTTAAAAAAAAAGTTTGAATACATGAAAAATTTACTTTGCACTCAACCAATATTATCTATCTTTGACCCAGACCTGCCGATACACATATATACAGACGCAAGTTTGCAAGGTATATGGGCAGTCTTAAAACAAGAACAGCCAAATAAAAAAGGCAAAAACCGGTAGCGTATTTCTCAAAATAATTAAACGATTCACAAGGAAAAAAAGCTATATATTTAGTTTAGTTACTGGCAATACTGGCTTATAAACAGACCATTCAAAGTGTTTTCAGATCATAAACCACTAGAAAAAATGAATATAAAAGCTAGAACTGATGAAGAATTAGGTGACCTCACCTATTATTTATCACAATACGATCTCAAAATAATATACCGTCCAGGAAAAAATAGTTTAGAAGCAGACTGCTTAAGTAGAAACCCAGTATTAGAGTATCAAGAAAATGAAGTTGATCAATTGAAGATTGTAAATTTAATTAAAATAGAAGACATTTTTGATTATCAAAAGAAAAACAAAGAAATAGAAACTAACAAAGATAAAATACGAGGGCGGATTGATATTGAAGCCTAGCGCTAGATGGCAGCACAAACACAAAAACTTTTCTTTTTTTAGAAATTACGATCTGTCAAACGTCAGCTGTTAAAATTTCACCCAAATTCATCGATTAGTTTATTTGTTGTTGTCGTTTGAAGTTAGCAACTTTTGTGTTTTTGAAAAATGGAAAAAAGCAAATTTCGTGCAGTGATTAAACACTATTATTTGAAGGGGAAAACGGCGAAAGAGACAACAGAAAAGCTCGATAAACATTACGGTGAGTCTGCTCCGTCAGATTACATAGTAAAATATTGGATTGTTGAATTTAAACGCGGCCGAACAAGCACTGCAACAATACCATCAACAGGAAGGCCAAAAGAGGTGGTTACTGAAGAAAATATCAAGAAAATCCTCGATATCGTTATGAATGATCGCCGAGTCAAGTTGCGTGAGATTGTTGAAATGGTAAACATATCATATGAACGTGTGTTCAACATTTTGCATGAACATTTGCATATGAAAAAGCAATCGGCAAGATGGGTGCCGCGTTTGCTCAGTGTCGAACAAAACCGAGTTCGACAGACCACTTCACAGCGGTGTTTGGACATGATAAAGCGTAATCCTATTGATTTTTGGCGTCGATTAATAACTGTTGATGAAACGTGGGTCCACCACTACACACCTGGAACCAAAAATCAATCGAAACAATGGGTGGAAGCTGGTGGAAGTGATCCGGAGAAGTCGAAGGCAGTGAATTCGGCTGGCAAGGTAATGGCCACTGTATTTTGGGATGCACACGGAATATTGCTCATCGATTATCTTGAAAAAGCATCCACAATCATAGGAAAGTATTATCGTGCATTATTGGATCAATTGATTGATGCAATCAAGGAAAAACGACCACATTTAAAGAAGAAAAAAATGCTTTTTCTTCAAGACAACGTATCCGTTCACACAGCATTAGATACGATGCTAAAATTGCGTGAAATACACTTCGAATTGGTTAATCATCCACCTTATAGTCCAGATTTAGCTCCTAGTGACTTTTTCCTGTTTCCAAACTTGAAAAAATGGCTCGCAGGAAAAAGATTCATCTCAAACGAAGAAGTGATTACCGAAACTAAAGCGTATTTTGATCATCGAGCCCATGGGCTAGTCCGCTACACATGGTACCAAAGCCGAATGGAAGCTGGCGAGCCACTGGCGACTACCGCCGCCTCAACGCTTGCACATTCCCAGACCGATCATCGAGGACCTGATCCAGGAGAGCCGGGGAAAAATGTTCTCTGTAGTCGATCTGCAAAAAGCCTTCTACCAAATCCCGCTTGCCAAAGCTGGAATCCCGAAAACGGCAGTCACAACACCTTTCGGCCTCTTCGAGTTCGTGGGTATGCCATTAGGCCTCCGTAACTCCGCGCAAATTCTTCAGCGGGTAATTAGTCACCTACTGAGCAAACTGCCCGTCGTGAAGGGCTACGTATACGACCTGCTCATCTCATCTGAGACGCGTGACGAGCACCTGCACCATTTGTTGGAGACGCTGAAAGCGGCGAATCTACGCATCAACCTGGACAAATGCCAACTCGGTGATCAGGAGGTTACATTCGCTGGGTATCGGGTCTCGAAAGAGGGGTTTAGGCCCCCGCGCCCAAAGATCGAGGCGATCGACGCCTTTCCAAGTCCGATAGACTCTACCCAGCTGAGACGTTTCCTGGGTATGGATAATTATTACCGCAGGTGTATACCGCACGCCGCGGAACTACAGGCCCCGCTCAACGAACTTCTGAGGAACCTCACGAAGAAGAAGGCGGCGATTAGCTGGACGACGCAAACGGAGCAGGCATTCCAGCAGTGCAAGGCGAGTATCGCAGCAGCTGCAGATTCAGCCTTCCTCTCGCCTACCGCGCCAATCGCTCTCTACACCGACGCATCGAGCACCGCCATCGGAGCGGCACTCAACCAAGAGCAACCCGATGGGACCTGGAAGCCTCTGGGGTTCTTCTCTAGGAAGCTCAGTCCCCCAGAAACTCGCTACAGCGCCTACGACAGGGAGTTGCTCGCGGTGTATGCCGCAGTCAGGCACTTCAAGAGGATCCTGGAGGCAGACGCCTTCACAATCCACACAGACCACAAGCCGCTGGCCTACGCCGCACAACAACGCTCAGACAAGGCAACGCCGAGGCAGAGCCGACACCTGGACTACATCCTCCAGTTCAACACACGATTTGTGTACGTTCCCGGGGGAGAAAACGTTGTGGCAGACGCACTTTCGCCAACCTGTACCGTCTCGATGCCTTCCATCATCGACGAAGCCACTATCAGCCTGGAGCAAGCCTCTGACGTAGAGCTGCCTCACCTGCTGGAGAATCCGCGTATCCAACTGGATCGTCTCGCTTTCAACAACAGCGAGATCTACTGTCTGGTTACCGATGGGGCGACACGGCCCTATTGGCCATCCAACCTGCGTCGAACGGCGTTTGGCATCGTACACGGATTATCCCACCCGAGTGGTCGAGCAACGGCGAAACATCTGGTGGCGAAATACTTCTGGCCAAGCATGCGCAAGGACGCGCTCCGCTGGGCCCGTGAATGCCAACCATGCCAACGCTCGAAGGTCCATCGCCACAATCGCGCCGAGTTGCAAAGCTTCGGGGAGACAGATGACAGGTTCTGCCACGTTCATGTTGACCTGATTAAGCTACCGCTGCTGAGAGGACTGTCGCACTGCCTGACCATCATCGACCGCTTTTCCCGACGGCCGGTAGCTGTCCCACTCCCGGACATTCGAGCTGTGACCTTCGCACGAGCGTTCTTCCACAGTTGGGTCTGCACTTTCGGCACGCCACTCACCATCACCTCCGACCAGGGGGGTCAATTCGAGGGGGAGCTATTCACGGCTCTCGCGAAAATGACGGGTGCATGTTCATACAACGCCTTACCATCCACAATCAAACGGCATGGTGGAGAGACTACACCGCACACTAAAAGCGGCCTTGATGTGCAGTCCAGACACACCATGGCCAGACGCCTTGCCAACAGTGCTATTGGGGATGCGGACGGCGTACAAAGAGGACCTCAAAGAAACTCCAGCCGAGATGCTCTTCGGCACCCAACTACGCCTGCCGGGGGAATTCTTCGGACAACAAAACGACCCTACCACCCAACCGGTTTTTATCGAGCAGTTGCGCAAGCTGGTAAAAACGATCAAGCCAGTACCAGCATCCAACCACTCGAGACAGAAGCCGTTCGTCTTCAAAGAAGCACACACGCACGTATTCTGCAAGCTGGACAAAATCCGGAGGCCACTCGAGCCGCCATATACGGGCCCCCATAAGGAAATTCGCCGGGTCAACGACAAGAGCCTCATCATCGACTTGAACGGCGTCGAGAAAGCCATCTCTACGGACTGTTTGAAGCCGGCCCACCTCGAAATGAGTGACGAAACATCGTCGCCGTCGCTGCAGGCATCCCGATCATCAGCGCCATCCCGATCATCAGCGTCATCCCGATCATCATCGCCATCCCGATCGCCATCGCCGCAACCGTCGTCTTCGCCAGCGACAAATGACCCGCTAGCGATCCATCCAAGGAGTCATCTGAGGAATCAACCACCGCCCCGCTCAGGGGACCAACCTACACCACAGCCGGGGAGTCGACCGACGAAACGGGTATCGTTCTCCGCGCCTCCTGCGCCAATCATTGGGCGAGGAATACCTGTGGCGACACCACTACCCCCACCTAGTTGTCGGGTACGCCGACGCAAGCAGCCGTTAGTTCCGCGCGCCATCTATTAACACGCTGTCGCTGTCGCACAGCGTGTTTATGGGTAAACCGGAACTAGCCTGTGTTGGCTGCTGAGCAACACACTTCGTGTTTCCGGTTTTTCCATTCTTTCTTTCCTTTTTGACGCAGCGCTGGAACCTGACGGACGGACTCGTACCCTCCCTAATTTAAGGCATCGTAATATATTTTACATTTATTAAATCGAAATTAATATTGTTTTTATTATTGTTATCAATTGGTAACACTAAAATAAAGCATAAAGCCAAATATATATATATATATATATATATATATATATATATATATATATATATATATATATATATATATATATGGTTTTTGAGTAAGAGCGCTACAAAAGTTTTTTAAATAAAACAAAACCGGTTTTAGATATCAATGAAATTCTTTATTCCTGTGAAAGTGCGTTCGATGCCATTATGTATGAAACTCGCTTTCTTTTGCATGGCCACCACGGGCACGCTTGCAGAAGTGTAGACGCTGAACCCAATTTTCAACGGTTTTCAAGCATAAATCGGCCGATACTGCTGCAATTTCACGTTCGATATTCGTACGAAGTTCATCAATCGTCGCTGGCTTGTTGGCATAGACCATAGACTTGACGTAGCCCAACAGGAATAATAACGGCGTCAAATCGCACGACTGAGGCGGCCAATCGACTGGGCCATTTCGTGAGATAACACGTTCACCAAACTTGGTTTGCAGTAAATTGATTGTGGCATCCGCTTTGTGGCTTGTGGCGCCGTCCTGTTGGAACCACATGTCCTCCAAGTCCATATTATCCAATTGGGGCCAAAAATATTGGGTTATCGTTGAACGGTAGCGATTCGCATTCACAGTAATGTGCCGGTCTTGATCATCACGGAAGAAGTACGGCCCAATAACGCCGCCGGCCCATAAACCGCACCAAACCGTAATTTTTCGGGATGCAATGATGACTCATGGAGTACGTGTGGATTGCTGTCTAACCAATAACGCATATTTTGCTTATTGACGAAGCCATTCAGCCAGAAATGAGCCTCATCATAAATTGGACGTAGCGCTCTTAAAGTTGAGGCGACTGACTCCGAATTTCGGTAGTAAATTTTAATAATTTCGACTCGTTGTTGGCTCGTATATCTTTGCGCGATAAAATGGCAAACCTTACTGAAGAGAAATGTCAAAAGATCGGGGGAAAATATGGCGTCGTTTGCTGTCACTATCGATTTACTTTTGTAGCGTTTCTTTTGAAAAATCCTTTATATATAACTTTATGTAATAAGAAAATCAACGCAAGCGGCGCACGCGCAACCATTTGGACAGTTAAATTCTCTCAAATTTTTTAAAAAGCGTTGCAATTGATTCCTTAGAAAGAACTAATGTCCCATATTCATTCTTTCTCATATCTTGAACTTAATTCTGTTTTGTGAGCATTACTGAAACTTTATTATATATGAAATTAATTATTCACGAAATAAAACAAAAATATTATATTGAAAAATTGTGAAATTACCAATTATTGTATATCTCATGTGTCTTTGGTGTAGTATCTTGAGTTGACTGGAGGAATGAAAGAAGATAGGGAATCGAAATTTAGAAGAATTACAAGCATAGAGTATCGAAACTAATAACAAACAACATATAGTATAGACAGTTGATATGAATTTTTTGTGCGAGTTCTGCTAGTGTGAGAAGGTTTTAAAATTAATCTATGTAGTGGTAAAAATATAGTGCACTCCCCGTAACTCTCCCTATCGTTATTCCTAAATTCACTTTTTTTAATTTCCCTTTATTTCATACATCTGTCGCCATTATATTGACACCTAGTACATGGTTTGACAATTTGTTTGGAAATTAATATAAAAAAACACATTTTGGCCAGTTGTTGATGTTGTCCATGCTGCTCGTCGGGCGACGTCCTGTCACGGTTCGCTGGGCATGTAGCTGAAAACTTTAAAACCACTAGCTCTAAATGAGAACACACAGACACTTTCCGATTTCAAGATGAAAATCACAAGAGTTTTATTTCTTACAAATACTAATTCTTATATACTATTTCTTAATACTCATCTCAGTCTGTGAACTGACCTTTCTGGTGTTCCAGTTCCGCACCTGCGAATTGGTGTCAGTTGGTCAAGCCAACTGACCTCCTACAAAAGTGGCGACGGTGCATTACGCTGCCCTCGTCGACTCGACTGCGGAACTGTAATACCCTAAAAGTCTACATAGTAACATTACACAAACCATTTTAGCTTAAAATACTTAGACCCTAAAAGTATGTTTTACTGTTAAATAATTTTTAGCACATGCTAATCAAACAGAGTGTGGCATCTATTAAGAGTCGATGCTGTGAGTCAACTACTCATAGGTAGCTTAGTTCTAACTCACAACATCCCTCCCCACTTTCTAAAATAAGTTAGTGCAACTAACTTCTACTGAAAGTTTACAATCATTTCTGCACTTTAAACAATCTGTGCATTTTCTTAAACCTATAGTACATATCGTATGTATAATTTTTATTCTTTTTTTTCAAATTCGCCTTATTTGGGTTCTCTTATTGTATTCTTTTCTTTTTACTTTTGCATTCTCTTTTTTTTCTTTTCTTTTCTCTTATTAGTTCTTCTTTTATAGTTTTTTTTTACTTCTTTTTTTTAGTTATTTTTTTCTTTTGTTTTGTTCTTTTAGTTCTAATTTCCTTTCTTTTTATTCCCCTTTTTTATATTTGGTCCTTCTTCGACTCTTTTCTCACTGGCGTATATACAACCAAAATTACAAACTAATTACATATTTAGCTAATTCTACGCTTTCATAAATACAGTCGTCTGAAAATGTTGGTCCCGGTAATGCCCGTCCTGCGAGAGTGAACACCCTCGATGAACTCAGCATACCCCTCCCTTCTTTCTGGATCGGTACGTACAAAGATGTTATAGGTTGGCGACTTGGTTTGCCCTTAAAACTTTGCTTTTAGTGGCCTTCTTCTTTCCATTTATATAGCGTGCCCCACAGCTGTAGGTGGTACTGCCTCTGCTTATAGTATTCAACTTGTAAAAAACATTTGGAATATATGAGAGATTACAATACTCCTTCTTACTTTGCAGCAATGCGCTTTATGGTGGAAGTGTTTCTCTTGAGCTTCCTCATAATGGTATTTGACATCGTTTGGCTTTGATGTGGAGACAATCGGTATTTCTCTGAGATACACATTTAATGATGTAATTTGTGTACTCTGATCGGTTACCAGTCTCTGTGTCCACTTGTATTAAATCATATTTCATATGTAAATCACATTTCATATGTTCATACCCTAGATTGGACATATACTTCAATGAAGCAATTAACTTCCGTGAGCCAAATTTCCTCTGCTTATTTTATTTGGTGGTGGTTTCAGTCACCCACCTTAAGCTTTTACCCATCTTCAACTTATCCAAAATCGATTCTGTTGAGATTGTGATACACTGGGTGGACATTGTAATATAAAACTGTCCAATTCAAAACATGACTCCGCAAGGAAACTTGTTCATTTTTCGTTGCTTGTCAATAACTCATCCACAACGCGTTCAAATGCTGCGGCCATATCCCGTTTCGCAAAGAAAAATAACTCCGTCACCATTCATCCCCAATCCAATATATTTGCATACTTGCGGTCACAATCGGATTCCCAAACCTTGGATAGCTGCCAGAAATCCCTGATTTTCCAAAACACATCTTCCCGAATACTATGTTGGTCCCTTAGTCCGCACCGTATTCCAATATCCGCCGTTCCCGGAACTTCCTGCTTCGCTTCACATCATCAGAGCTATTTAGAGAACGCCTATAATAATTTTCTTAATTTTCTAGAATACATTTTAGTTTGGTATTTCTTCTATGTTTAATTTTTGTCTAACATTTCATAAGTCAATTTAATAAATGAATTTAAAAAATTATATAATATTTAAATAAATACACTATATGTACTATATATACTCTTGGGTATAATTTTCCTATTTAGTATGATTTGTATTTTTTTTATTATAACACCTATTTCAATATAAAGTTAGATTTTAAATAATTAATTTTTGTATATTTAATTATTTTCTAAACTACTTTTGTTTCTAATGTGAACTTTACCCAGATTATAATTTTTTTAATCTTTAACTTTTCTTAAACATATGATATTCCTGAATATATAAAAAAAACAATATTTCTACAACATGCTTTTTCTATAATTGAATGCTATATCATTCAATTTGCGTCCACTCGTCTTTTCCCTTTCATTATCGGATTCGCTACCGTATCCTAGAGGAAAAGAGGACTGGACTTTGTGTTTTCATAGCCATATAGGGCATCAGTTTTGCTTTGATTAATTTTTCGTGCTCTTTTTCAACACGTGAGTTATCACTCATTTCAGTTTTGAACCAATTCATTGGTCAATATGTACTTGTTTCCCGAAACTGTATCAGGTAAAATACCTACAATATCCATATGAACCTTATCAAATGGTTGTTCTGGTGTGTCAGTTAACACCATTGGCATGTTTGTTAGCCTTGAACTTTTGTTGGCCTGGCACTTTGGGCAACTCTTTACATATTATTTTATGTCTTTGAGCATACCTTTCCATCCGTATACTCGCCTAGTTCTGTCATGGGTTTTCCAGAAACCTTGGTGCCCACCTAGGGGTGAATCATGGAAACCCTTTAACACAGCCTGGATATCCTTTATATCCTCCAGCCATTCCACACTACTGGCTCTTTGTTCATTAGCAGCGTCACCTGCATTGCTAACATTTCTTGTTGCATCAATTTTATCCCCTTGAATTCTCTCGGCCTTCTCCTTATCTGACCGTGCCTTTGCCCTCATTTGCACTACTGATACCTTCTGTGCCTGCGGTACTCTGCTGAGTGCATCCGCATTCAGATTCTTTTTCCCAGGTTTGTATATGATTTCAAAATCATACTCAGACAATTGGTGTCGGAACCTAGCTAGCCTAGACGTTTGGTCTTTCAAATTGGCTATGCCTCTCAACGGCTGGTGATCAGTGTATATCTTAAATGGGCGTCCTAGCAAATATGCCCTAAAATTCTTTGTAGCCCACACTATGGCTAGAAATTCCTTTTCTATTGTGGAGTATCTTTTCTCCGTGTCGCTAAGCGCCCTGCTTGCGAATGCTATTGGTTGGTCATTACCAACTTCCCCTTGTGACAATACTGCACCTAATGCTTCATTGCTAGCATCAGTGGTCAACAAAAAGGTTTGCTCAAGGTCCGGGTACGCCAAAATCGGTGGCGAGCTAATTATTTCCTTTAGCCTCTCGAAGGCTTGCTGACAGCTCTCTGTCCATTCGAATTTCGCTTCTTTTCGTAGCAACTTATTAATCGGCAAAGCAATTCCGGCTAGTCCTTCCACGAACTTTCTATAATAGTTCACTAGTCCTAGGAATGCTTGCACTTCTTTTCTGTTTCTTGGAACCGCTAAATTTCTAACGCATTCCACCTTCTGCGGGTCAGGCAGTGCTCCTGCCTCTGAGCAACGATGGCCTAAATAAACGACCTCTCTTCGCAAAAATTGACACTTCTCCGTGTTCAATTTCAAATTGTGTTCTCGCAATTTCTGGAGCACCTTGCACAAGCGTTGCGAATGCTGCTGGAAGTTCTTCCCATACATTACAATATCATCCAGATACATAAAACAATCTAACCCTTGTAAGCTTGCTAGCACATGGTTCATTAGCCGTTGGAAGGTAGCCGGTGCTCCTGTTAATCCAAACGGCATTCTATTGAATTCATAATGCCCTAAACCGGTGCTGAACGCTGTTTTCTGCTTATCTTGGGTATCCACCAGAACTTGGTGGTAGCCACTCGCAAAATCAGGCGTAGAAAAATATCTACTCTCTGTATACTTGCCGAATGACGTTAAGATCATCGGTTACGTGACATAGCGTAAGTCATTGCCAAATACCTGGCAGAGGTCATTCCAGAAGCCAGCCATACGAAGGATATGGTTTGGAATTGGCTGGTGAGTCAGGTAACGAGTTGAAAGTTGCACATTGTTTAGTACGGAAATAAATTACTCAACAATGAGAAGGAATATTAGCCATAATTCGAGCCATTTAGTAATTTAGACCTTATCTGTATGGTGGCAAATTGTAAATAGTGACCGATCATAGAAAGAACCCAACGCAAAACTCATTAGATGGAAGTTAAAATATGAAGAATTCGATTATGAAATCACTTTAAAAAATATCGAAAGCGGACACCCTGAATTAAAATAAACGAAACTTAAAGTAATGACTTTTTGCACGTAAACATTAATGACACTAACTCGAACTGCGTTTCAACGGTACATTCAGGAGAAGAAAATCTAAATGATGGTATTCCGATTTCAGAAAGGCCAATAAATGATTTTAACCTTCAAATGATTCATGAAAAATAGAAAAATTATCTACTCATAACCTTAGAATTTATATTTAAACCCAACGGACACGAACTATCAGGAAACCATATTTCTGCGAACGAATACTAACAAACATCGTTAGACAATTTATGGTACCTAGCAAATAATAGCAGACGATGAAACCTCCAAAATACTACAATCAGTATGCTCCAAATTTTCCGCAAAAAATAAAATCTGTAAACTACTGCGATGTACAGAGAAGCGACTAGACATTAGAGAAATCGACTTCTTCGATGGTTAATAAAACAATAAGAATAAAATAATAATAATAATAAAAAAAATCACCGCAGCATCAATGAAACAGTTACAAACTTGAAAAGACAATATTACTTCCCATCTATGAAAAATATGAATACAAGAACAATTAAAAAGTTTGAAAAATAAAATAAGTAACCACCAAATTTGAAATTCGAAAAACTAGAGACCCCAAGACATAATCTACATTGAAGTCTACAATATCAATGATCACCAAATGCTAACATTGATAAACACCTTTTCTAAATTTGTTTATGCATATATATGCATATCTTATATATAAAGATATGAGCCACCCTCTGTGATCTAGTTGTAACCATGCTAGACTCACACTCCGAGGGTCGCAGGTTCAAATCCTACCACGGACTTGGTCTTCAAAATGCTTCTTTCTATAAAATTCTTTTCTGTCCGAGTCGAAAGCCTCAGTAGCTAGTACTGAATCCCCCAACACCTTACACTCATAATTAATTATGGTGTAAGATATAATAATAATAATAATAATAAAGATATGATCATAATAACTTTCTGAACAATTTTAATTTTGTCCGTCCGTCCGTCTGTGGATCACGCCGATCTCGCATATATGGAACTTTTTTCATCTTTTTTGGTGAGTGGAGGAAGAGCGTGTGGACTGAGGACTCGAGGCCTTAAAGTTCACACAAGCAATAGTGTAAGTTAAACCAGGGCGTGTATACTTGCTAAATCACACCTTAATGTTTTTATAATTCATAATTACAGTAATGAATACCATGCAACGGTCAGCTGGGAAAAAAACGGAAATATCTACCGGCTGGCCTCCATGTCCCTCGCCCAGGATGACCCAGGGCCACTACCATCGGGCATGCCAAGGAAGTTAATAGCGGATAGCGAGGCTTCCGGAGTGGGTCTTATTCTGGTGCAAATGCCCACCATACGGTATGGGGTAGCTCCGACATCAACGAACAGGGTGACTCTCTCTTCAATTCTATTATGAGTAGAAAGTTATTACTTTGTAACAGGGGTAATGAACCCACGTTTATCACTTGCAATCGTCAAAAAATGCTTGATATTACGTTGGTATCGGAGGTATTATTCGAAAAGATGGTACAATGGAAGGTTCTGTCGGAACACCCATTTTCAGACCATCGCTATATTGAGGTCATATTCAAAGAAGATACGTCCCTACCAATCACTTATTGGAATTATAGAAGGACTAAGTGGCAGAAGTATAATCTTATGCTAGAGAAAGTTCTTCCTAAATATCCACCACAAATTCCTGACAGTGCTGAGTCCCTAGATAATCTTATCAGGTCTTTCAACAACTCTTGCACGAAGGCACTAAATAGAGCGTGTCCAAAAAGCTATAATAGAGGTAAGAGGCAAGGACTACCAGTGGGCCTCTTAACTAAACAAACTAAGGAGGGAGTCTAGCGACCAATTCAATTAAGCGAAGTCCTCTAGGAACGAAAGTGACTGGGACTGTTATAGTGACAAGTTAAAGCAATACATAAATAATTGAGAAAAGCGAAAAGAACATCTTGGAGGTCCTTCTGTGGTAATATTGAGGGCCCCAAAGAGGCATCTGGACTACGCGAGATTCTCTCAAGCTCCACTCCAACAATTAGGTACCTCCAGAAACCCGACAAGAGCTGGACAGTGTCAAATGAGGAGTCTCTAAATCTGTTATTAAATGCACACTTTCCTGATAACCCTACAACGGGTAGAATGGAAACTGAACATAGTACTAGGGCAAAGTATTCTAAATATCATTTCGGAGGCTAGTATCACGTGGGCCGTAAAAACCTTTAAACCCTTTAAGCCGCTGGGACCAGAGGGGATGTTCCCAGCTCAACCACAGTATTCAATAAGCTACATTATGGAATGGTTAATAACTATTTTGAAAAGTGTGCTGAGCTTAAATCATATCCCCTCGCCTTTGAGGGAAGTGAAAGTGGTTTTTATCCCAAAGGCGGGGAAAAGTACGCATGTTTGTCCAAAGGATTTCAGGCCTACCAGTTCTTCTTTTTATTGAAAATTCTTGAGAGATTAATAGATATAATAACCCCATCTCAAATGCCGACTTCACAACTCGCGTACTGTAAAGTACAATAAATCTACCGAAAAAGCTTTGAATTCGCTAGTGACGGTAATTGAGAAATCAACGGAAGACAAAGAATACACATTCGTAGCTTTCCTATACATTGAGGGCGCTTTTAATAATATTCTACCCAAAGATATAACTGGTGCACTGACGGAGTAGGATGTCCCCGGAGCGCTGGTTGTTTTCATCGCACAAATGCTTATATGCAGATTTGTGAACCCAACATTGGGTGCCTCTAGGTTACGCATATCCGTCAGCAGAGGTACTCCTCAAGGCGGCGTGATGTCTCCTCTCCTTTGGGTACTGACAATGAATAAACTGTTAAAGGGCTTAGAGGAGTGAAGAGTGCACGTTGTTGCTTATTCAGACGATATTGCGATCCAGGTAAAACGCAAATTCCCCAACGCCCTTTGTGAAGTCATGCAAAGCATATTAGATGAGCTAAATCTATGGTCATAATCATGTGGTTTGGCCATAAACGCCAACAAAACAGAACTGATACGATTTAGTAGAAAACATAGAATACCAGAGGGAAATCCCCCTAAAATAAATTAAATCACTTTGACTTTTAAAGATAAAGCTCGCTACCTGGGACTGATTTTCAACAGGAAGCTTAATTGGAAATTAAATGTAGAGGATAGAAAAGCATCAATAGCACTACATTCGTGTAGGAAGACTAAAATGAGGTATGGCCCATCTAAACCTATTTCCAATGATAATACTCTCCTCGATAGAAATGTTTTTTTTTATTTTATAAGGAATATAATTTATACTATAGCAGTAATTATTGGGGTTCGTTGAAGTCAATATACAATTATTAAAAGTTAAGGCTGCAGATTTTTTATATGTTGTGAAACAATTTTTTTCAACTAAATTATTAAAGTCGCTTTGTGAGATTCTTATATGAATTTGTTCCAAAATTTTGGTTGGTTTATTGATAAATTTCTTTAAACATTGCAGGTACTTCTCAAATTCATATGCTGAACTCTTTGTGGGAATACCTACGTATCTAGAAGTTTCTTTTAAATGTAATAAATTATGAATGTTGTATGATACACTATTGCGTCCAAATAATATCGGAAAATTTTCAACAAAAAGGTTTAGCATGCTTTGAGCTACTTCTATGTTGAAATGAAACTGTTTGGGAAAACATAATAGTAAATGTAATAAAAGAAACTCATAATAAAGGTTTCGTGAATATTGCCTTTTAAAACCACAATACCGGTATAAGAAAAAAGAAATTGTCGAAATATTGTGGCTTTCCAATTCAATACTTCTTTTAGGGACCTAGGTTTTCAAACAAATTCCTTTGGAATGGATTTGGGTAATGATTCCAGATTTTTAGACAAGTTTTCTTTACTTTCACGTTATATTTTAAAAGATACTTTGTTATTTAATATTCGTAGAAGAAACTTCCTCATTACACCCAAATCAATTAGGTGCATAAGATCAAAAGTTGTTTGAGAAACCATTTTTAGTACGAGCTTTGTTGGGGTCCGTATTTGTTGTCCTCAGGAGCATCCTCTTGCTGCTTGTCCTGCGCGTCCACCTGTAACCCTAAATCACTATCTTAAATAAGCACTGCACTATTTTGGGTTTAAAACAACAAGCGGCTTTATTCTTAAAATACTAGTTCTTATATACTATTTACAAATAAACATTACAGTCTGTTGTGAGTTAGAATCAAGCTACGCGTAGCTGACTCACAGCACCGGCTCTTATTAAATTCATTAAGAACGCACATATTTTTAGGGTGCAAATATTGCAAATGAATAGTAATTATTCATTAATTATGATGTAAACTTTTAGGGTGTCACAGTTCCGCAGTCAAGCTGACGAGGTGCATTTAGAATGCACCGACGTCACTTTTACTTCAGTAGGTCAGTTGGCTTGACCAACTGACACCAATTAACAGGTGCGAAACTGGAACACCAGAAAGGTCAGTTTTTGTATTGTAATTGTGAATTGCAAATAGTATATAAGAGTTAGTATTCTAAGAAATAAATTCTTGTTATTTTAAACGTAAAAGAGTGCAGTGCTCATTTAACAAAGTGGATTAGGTTTACAGGTCCCCGCGCAGGACAACCCGCGACAGGACATTCCAGAGGACGTCTCTCGCCGACAAGCAGATAAGGACCCCAACATTTTGGCGCAGCCGGTAGGATCCAACGTCGAGTGCCAGGAAAAGAGCACTCCTACGCGGGAATCCACCAACAGGAAACCATCAGGATAACCATCCCAAAGGAGTTCAATGGAGGGAACAAAAATGGTGAGTATGCTTATAGTAGGACATTCTAGTATCTAAGTGAATTTTGTCGACGATTCTTCGGTGGCCGTGTGGGCGCTTTTGCGCCGGTCATGCAGGAGAAGCAGCATTGGGGCTGATTAGCCGCTGCGGTTAGGTGACAATAGGTCGATTCAAAAGAAAAATTTTTACTTACGGTCAGGTTGTATAGGGTTGTTCCACTGAGATTAGGCTCATACTTTTTAATACATTTTGTTTCAGCATTCTCGGGGAATGTGGGACGTGTCTGTTTATTCACGGATTTTGCGTTATTGAATTGCGAACTTGTGTATGCCGGTTGGTTTGGTTCGGAAGGAACGTGCCACGGTATAGGGTTCGTACGGTTATGATAGGGGATTTGTGTTTGTTTGTCGGTAGGGACATTTATATGATTCAATTTATATTGTTTTGAAATCAAAATAAAGATTGATTTAAATATTTGGCATTTTGAGTTTAGGGTATTAGGTGAAGAGGTGCAGACAACACGTGTTGTTGCATCAAAGTTTGTGTAGTTCCAAAACTACAATTTGCGTAGCAATGTTGAAGAAAACATTTAAATGCTATTATTACGTGGCGCATACGTTACGGGTTTTTTTTTATTAAATATGGATTCAAATTTCCGGGAATGAATCAAGACGTTTTTTTTTTGCTGTAAATGCAATTTCGCTTTTTGCGAATTGGGAGTATTTTTGGGAGTATTAAAGTTGGTGATTGGATATGGGGATACATGTGAGGAAACAAGGAGTATATGTGAGGAAGTCAAGGACCAATTTGCATTGATGGAAGGACTTAATGGACGCCGGTAGACAGCGGATATGGAACTTTGTAATGGAAAACAAGTATAGCAGAATATGTATATAAAGATAGAATTTACGGTGGAATGTTTTTTTTTAATAACTCTATCTACGCCATCTGTTCTGGCATTTGGGATATGACGAAAGAAGCGCAAGAATTACTGCTGATGCAGGAGCAAATTGCCGAAGCAATTGAAAAACTGGTCCGTAACTTAAAGAAAGACGGCAGATTACGTAAGGACAACGTGTATTACCGCAAGCGAGTAGCACAGTTGCAAGATCTGGGGAGAGAGTTCAACAATAATCACGGACTGTTGTTGCCTCACGCAGTTGAGTACGGCAAGGGAAAATATTTTGCGGAAAAATACGCAGACTACATAAATAGTCTGGTCAACGAATGGGCAGATACATTTAGTTCTGAATTAGAGGGACTAGGACAAGAGATTGTGAGCTTGGTTTCGCCAGACGAGGAAATAAGGAACAGATTAAAATCAATACAGTCAGAGGTGAAACTGTTTACTGGGAAAATAGTTGACCAGTTCGAAGCGAGTACGAGCAGGGAAGAAGCTCAGGAATTGTGGAGGCAGGCGAACGCCGGAGGCGCTGTGTCACCATTAGAAGTAGCGGATCAAGCCTTGACGGCAATCTAAAAAAGGACAGAAGAAAAGTTGTTCAAATTTCATGAGAAAACGGAAGATTTGAGAGCACAAAAAGAGTATCTCGAGAATAGGGTAAAGGAACTTTCTCGGAGATTGACGGAGACAGAGGAAGCAGCATCGCTGTTGGAAAAGGAGTGTGCGGAATTAAAAAGAGGACGGGTGACCAATAGGACCTCACTGAATAGGGAGAGATCAAAATCAGCATCAGCTGGATTTACGCAGATAGTATTGACATTGCCTCCGGAAGTGCGCTGGCCGGAGTATCTAACACCAGAAGGGATAACCGCGTGGTAAAGCCCAGATTAGTACTTAATGAAGAAAGGCAAGCGGAATTTTTGTTTGGCGCATCTGAAATCGGGGTCGAGCCTTTTTCTCCAGAACTTACCGGACGTTCTATAAAATAAGGGATATCCGCCAAAGGAGCCAGAAGCAGTAACGGTACAGGACAGGCCCAATACTGTGGAAAGTATTTCGCCTGTACGAACAAACGATCGAAGACTAATTAGTTTGAGTCCGTCATTGGTCAATTACCTCTCAGATCCGGGGGAAGTGAATCTAGGAACCACCCATAAAGATAGCGCTCAAGTTTTACCGGTCATAAAAAATAAAACAAAAATACGCAGAATGGGTATAGAGGAGATTTCAAAAACAGTGGCCAGGCTAGTACCTGTGTTTACTGGTACAGCTTCAGAAGATTTACGGTCAGAAGTTAACAGATTCATTCAAGGTTGTGAGCTTGCAAAGCGAAGCATAAGCCCTGATGAGTTGCAGGATTTCTTCGACTGTGTTAAGCAAAGATTATTTGGAGACGCGTACAACCTTGTGTTGCCAAAGCAATTCGCTAGTGTGGACGAGCTTTACAGTCTTATAAGGAGAACTTATTTGAAGGAGAGAACTTTGGAGGACATAACCCAAGAAATAAGAATCGGGAAGCAGCTGGCAAGTGCCTTTGCCAGGCGTTCACTTCAGATGATGGCCCAGGAAATAATCAGGAATAAGTACAATGGCATTGGAGATACAGCGTTATTACACGAAGTTGACGAGTCGGTGTTGACAACTTTCGTGGTGGGGCTCCTCAACTCCGTTCTAAAGATTCATATGCTGAATAGCAGGACAGGATCTCTGGAGGGATTAGTAGAGGAAGCGATTAGAGCACAAGTTCTCGTGGAACGGAGTACGGCTGGGTTGGGCAAGGTACACGTGTTGGAAAATAGACAGGACATGTTCACCGCCGCTGTCGTGAACAGAGATGGAAGTAATTACGTCCCAAACATATACAGAGGAGCATATAATCCGGGTGTCTCCGACAGCAGAGCCGCGAATCAGAGAAATCCGTACAGGGGGTTTGCACAGAGGGCACCCACATGTTCGTTCTGCCGTAAGCATGGTCATACAAGGGATGAATGCGTTACACGCAAAAACACGCCCTACTGTTTGGAGTGCCAAACTTACGGTCATGAGGCAAGTAGACAGTGCCAAGCAGACACGAAATGGGATCAAAGTAGAAGGCAGCCGGCTACGAGGCGCCCGGTTCAACCCTTCAGGGACAGCAGGGGTAACTTCAGTAGTCCCCGCGTTAATTCAACGGAAGGAATTAACCAAGGAAGAAATCCTTTCAACACTGGGAATGGTCAGCGGCGACCAAATTGGAATTCTAGAGGTGAACAAAGGATAGGCAACACCCAACAGGGGTTGAAATGTTTCTCATGTGGACAGATAGGACATCGGGCAGCGGAATGCAGGGATAGACAATCCCAACAAATGAACCAGGGAAACTTCCAGCGGCCCAGTCGAGGCCAATTGACTGGAAAGCCAAAAGAAAGGAAGTAATAATACGGCCGGAAGTACGTGGGACTAGTAATGTAGGAACTACAGTCCAGGAGAAGGAGGAGCAAGAGGCTCTCCAATATCACGAAGAGTTAGGAAGTGGATACGCGTCCATTTTGGAATCAAAAGGGTATTGTTTCGTTGTAAGCAGGATAGGTGATGCTTTTATCGAGATACCCTGCAAGGAGGCAGCTAGTGGAAAGCTAGTGCTTTTGGTAGACTCAGGGGCGGATACTAGCCTCGTAAAATCTAGTGTTTTACGGAGAGGACTAGTTGTTAACCCAAAAGATGTAAGAACTCTTAATGGAGCGTTCGGAGGTTGCATCAGGACATTGGGGTCTCTCAGAATAGGGCACAGTGGAGTTAAGGGTATGAGTTTTCGAGTGCACGCAGTGGAAGTGGACAGGAAAGGTATCCCGGCTGATGGGATAATTGGCCGCGATAATCTTTGGGGACGCACCATACTGGATGCGCTTGACAAGCAGTTATCATTCTATGATAATAATAAGAATAGAATCCTTACTCTTCCATTAATGTCATGGCAGGAAGGAACCGTGACTAGGGTTAAGAAGTGTGGTATGGAGGTAATAAACGGAAGGTCAACCAGAGTAGTTACTATGCATGTAAATAGGAAACTTAGGACTGTTGTTTTGCACAAGCAGCAGCTAGCGGAGGGCGTATATATGGGAGAACCCATAACGCACGTTGACAAGGGTAAGGTGTACGCTTGCGTACTCAACGCATCGGAAAAGGACTACCTGATGGATGAGGATTTTAGGCCCAAGTTCACTAGTTATGATAATTTTAAGGAACCGAATTATAGATCGGTGAATCAGATTAAGCAGGTAGATATAAGGAAAAGAATGGAGAGAGTGCTAGAATCACTGAAGTTAGACCCAAACGTAAATTCGGAAGAGAAGGCATCAATAGAAGCCATTTGTGCGTCATTCCATGACATATTTTTGCTGGAAGGAGATCAGCTAACGTATACACCAGAGGTAGAGCATGAAATACCTACTAGAGTGGATCAACCACCAATAAACCAGAAGCAGTACAGATTGCCACAGGCTCACAAAGATGAGGTAAACAGGCAAGTGGAAGGGATGTTAAAAGATAACATAATTTCGCCTTGGAACTCACCAATAATTTTGGTGCCAAAGAAGGGAGGTGCTCAGGGTCAGAAGAACTGGAGAATGGTCGTCGATTTTAGGAAATTGAACGACGCCACTATCAAGCAGGTGTTCCCGATACCAAGGATAGAAGAAATTCTGGATCAATTGGGACACAGTAGATATTTTTCTACACTTGTGTGGCTACCACCAAGTTCTGGTGGATACCCAAGATAAGCAGAAAACCGCGTTCAGCACCGGTTTAGGGCATTATGAGTTTAATAGAATGCCTTTTGGATTAACAGGAGCACCGGCTACCTTCCAACGGCTAATGAACCATGTGCTAACAGGCTTAGAAGGGTTAGATTGTTTTGTGTATCTCGATGATATTGTAATTTATGGGAAGAACTTGCAGCAGCATTCGCAACGCTTGTGCAAGGTGCTCCAGAAATTACGAGAACACAATTTGAGATTGAACACGGAGAAGTGTCAATTTTTGCGGAGAGAGGTGGTTTATTTAGGCCATCGTTGCTCAGAGGCAGGAGCACTGCCTGACCCGCAGAAGATGGAATGCGTTAAAAATCTAGCGATTCCGAGAAACAGAAAGGAAGTGCAAGCATTCCTAGGACTAGTGAACTATTATAGGAAGTTCGTGGAAGGACTAGCCGGAATTGCGTTGCCAATTAATAAGTTGCTACGTAAAGAAGCAAAATTCGAATGGACAGAGAGATGTCAGCAAGCATTCGAGAGGCTAAAGGAAATAATTAGTTCGCCACCAATTTTAGCATACCCCGACTTTGAGCAAACTTTTTTGTTGACCACTGATGCTAGCAATGAAGCATTAGGGGCAGTATTGTCACAAGGGGAAGTCGGTAATGACCGACCAATAGCATTCGCAAGCAGAGCGCTTAGCGATACGGAGAAAAGATACTCCACAATAGAAAAGGAATTCCTAGCCATAGTGTGGGCTACAAAGAATTTTAGGGCATATCTGCTAGGACGCCCATTCAAGATATACACTGATCACCAGCCGTTGAGAGGCATAGCCAACTTGAAAGACCAAACGTCTAGGCTAGCCAGGTTCAGACACAAATTGTCTGAGTATGATTTTGAATTCATATACAAACCTGGGAAAAAGAATCTGAATGCGGATGCACTCAGCAGAGTACCGCAGGCACAGAAGGTATCAGTAGTGCAAACGAGGGCCAAGGCACGGTCAGATAAGGAGAAGGCCGAGAGAATTCAAGGGGATAAAATTGATGCAACAAGAAATGTTAGCAATGCAGGTGACGCTGCTAATGAACAAAGAGCCAGTAGTGTGGAATGGCTGAAGGATATAAAGGATATATAGGCTGTGTTAAAGGGTTTCCATAATTCACCTCTAGGTGGACACCAGGGATTCTGGAAAACCCATGACAGAATTAGGCGAGTATACGGATGGAAAGGTATGCTCAAAGACATAAAAAAATATGTAAAGAGTTGCCCAAAGTGCCAGGCCAACAAAAGTTCAAGGCTAACAAAGATGCCAATGGTGTTAACTGACACACCAAAACAACCATTTGATAAAGTTCATATGGATATTGTAGGTATTTTACCTGAGACAGTTTCGGGAAATAAATACATTTTGGCGTTCCAAGATGATTTCTCAAAGTATATGGCGTGCGTGGCTATACCCGATGCTGAAGCAGGTACGGTGGCCAAGGCTTTCTTTGATGAAATAATAGCACGATACAACATACCTAAGGTTTTGATAACCGACAATGGTTCAAATTTCGTATCAAAACTATTCTCAGAAACGTGTAAAATGCTGGGAATCAAGAAGTTGCACATAACACCATATCATCCACAGGCGAATGGCTCATTGGAACGTAGTCATCGACCTCTGGCCGAGTACTTGCGCAGTTTTGCCAAAGAAGACGGCTCGAATTGGGATCAATGGTTAATCACTGCAATGCATGTACACAATAATACGGTACATGTATCAACGAAGCAAACTCCGTTTAGAACACTCTACGGTTTTGATTTCAACATGCCAGCAAATCTGAAGCGCAAATGTGCGCCAGTGTACAATGCTGATGACCCGAATAAAGTGCAAAAGTATCAGCTACAGCGAGCGCACGAGTTGGTCAGAGAAAACCATTATTGTGCTAAACGAATAGCCAGGGAAGCGTATAACAAGGTATTAAACCCGGTAGTTTTTAAAGTGGGTGACCAGGTACTAATGAAGAATCAGGCTAGGAGAAACAAATTCTCACCTGTGTGGATAGGTCCGTATGTAGTAGCAGAGATCCGAAGCCCAGTTACAACAGTCTTAACGATTAAGGGAAAAAATAAAAAGCTACATAATAATTTGTTGAAATTTTTCCACATTAGACGACACAACTAAAGACATGTGTTAGCAGTGTTTTACAAGTGTAAACACAAGAATGACAACGTAAACATGTACGTGTGCGTATCAAATAACACACACAGCTCCGATTTTCAAAGTCAAGGCCAGCAGAAGTGTGCCAATTAAACTCGAGCAAGTAAAAAAATAAAAATGTGCTTATTATGCACTATGGTCGAACGAAGCACAGTAGGGAAAAATATATTTTTTAATAAAATAAAATAATAAGACAGTCGTGGGTAAGTAATATAAAACTTAACTTCAAATATGTACATACATACATACGGCGGTGAATGAAATGATAGCGCCGGCACCGTTGGTGAAGTAAATATATATGTATGTAACTGTATAATGTACAGAATGAATGTACGAGGGAATATTTAAAGAAGTAAGTATTCTAGTTATAGGAATGGGTATGGCCATATAAGTAAGTATGTAGGGACATATGATTAGGAATTGGGAATTTGCAGATACTGCAGCAGGCTATATGTAGGTATACATACATAGGTTTTAACTGTTTATTGATTAGGAAATTAGCATATGGAAATTTTAATAAATGTATATGCTGGGATATAAAAAAAGAATGTATAGGTTGATTGGGAAAGTAAGCAGTTAATTCTAGGTAATTTAAAGCGCCTTGAATGTATGTATGTATTCATATACAGAAACGTTAATGGATATATATATATATATATATATATATATATATATATCAGGCTAGAAGTAAATTTAAATAAAAAGTAATTGTATGCGATGAAAGATATAGTCATGCAATGGACAAAGTTTTGACACAAACGGGATTATTTTATATAATCTGGTTTTACTAGGAGGACTCACGTGTTGAAAAATAGCACGAAAAATTAATCGAAGCGAAACTAATGCCCTATATGGCTATGAAAACACATAGTCCGGTCCTCTTTTCCTCTAGGATACGGTAGCGAATCCGATAATGTAAGGGGAAAAGACGAGTGGACGCAAATTGAATGATATAGCATTCAATTATGGAAAAAGCATGTTGTAGAAATATTGTTTTTTTTAATATATTCATGAATAGTGTATGTTTAGGAAAAGTTATAAATTTAAAAAATTATAATCTGTGTAAGAGTTCAGACTAAAATTAAAGGTAGTTGAAAATAATTAGAGTTACAAAAATTAATTATTTAAAATCTAACTTATAAATGAAATAAGTGTTATAATAAAAAAAAAATACAAATCATACTAAATAGAAAATTATACCCAAGAGTATATATAGTACATATAGTGTATTTATTTAAATATTATATAATTTTGAAATTCATTTATTAAATTG
Organism: Clusia tigrina; assembly: GCA_920105625.2. Classification (NCBI taxonomy): domain Eukaryota; kingdom Metazoa; phylum Arthropoda; class Insecta; order Diptera; family Clusiidae; genus Clusia; species Clusia tigrina. The sequence goes on from OV050030.1 coordinate 113,568,972, forward strand.
ACTTATGAAATGTTTGACAAAAATTAAACATAGAAGAAATACCAAACTAAAATGTATATTAGAAAACTAAGAAAATTATTATAGGTGTTCTCTAAATAGCTCTGATGATGTAAAGCGAAGCAGGAAGTTCCGGGAACAGCGGATATCGGAAGACGGTGCGGACTAAAGGACCAACATAGTATTCGGAAAGATGCGTTTTTGAAAAACAGAGATTTTTGGCAGTTATCTAAGGTTTGTGACCCCAAGGATGCCAACATATTAGATTGGGGATGAATGGCGATGGATGTAATTTTAATTTTGCGAAACGGCATATGGCCGCAGCATTTGAACGCGTTGTGGATGAGTTATTGACAAGAAACGAAAAAAAAACAAGTTTCCTTGCGGAGTCATATTTATAATTGGACAATTTTATAGTACAATGTCCACCCAGTGTAACACAATCTCAACAGACTCGATTTTGAATAAGTTGAAGATGGGTAAAAGCTTAAGGTGGGTGACTGATACCACCACCAAATATAATAAGTAGAAGAAATTTGGCTCACGGAAGTTAATTGCTTCATTGAAGTATATGTCCAATCTAGAGTATGAACATCTGAAATGTGATTTACATATGAAATATGATTTAATACAAGAGGACACAGAGACTGGTTACCGATCAGAGTACACAAATTACGTCATTAAACGTGTATCTCAGAAAAATACCGATTGTCTCCACATCAAAGCCAAACGATGTCAAATACCATTATGAGGAAGCTCAAGCGAAATACTTCCACCATAAAACGCATTGCTGCAAAGTAAGAAAGTGTATTGTAATCTCTCATGTATTCCGAATGATTTTTACAAGTTGAATACTATAAGCAGAGGCAGTACCACCTACAGCCGTGGGGCACACTATATGAATGGAACGAAGATGGCCACTAAAAGCAAAGTTTTAATGGCAAACCAGATCGCCAACCTATAACATCTTTGTACGTACCGATCCAGAAAGAAGGGAGGGGTATGCAGAATTCATCGAGAGACTTCACTCTCGCAGGACGGACGTTACCAGGACCAACAATTGCAGAGGACCGTATTTATAAGAAGCGTAGCTAAATATGTAATTAGTTTGTAATTTTGTTTGTATATCCGCCAGTGAGAAAAGAGTCGATGAAAGACCAAATATAAAAAGGGGAATATAAAAAAAAGAAGATGGAAACAAAAGAACAAGATAAAACAAAAGAAAAAAAGAAAATAAAAAAAGATAGAAATAAAAGAACAAACATAAACAAAAGAGGAAAATGAAAAGCACACAAAAGTAAAAAGAACAGAATACAATAATCGAACCCAAATAAGGCGAATTTGAAAAAAAAAACCATACATATGTACTATAGGATTAAGAAAATGCATAGATTGTTTAAAGTGCAGAAAAGAGAAAAATACTGTAAGATTCATTAGAAGTTAGTTGCACTAACTTCTTTTAGAAAGAGGGGAGGGATGTTGTGAGTTAGAATCAAGCTACCTACGCGTAGCTGACTCACAGCACCGGCTCTTATTAAATTCATTAAGAACGCACATATTTTTAGGGTGCAAATATTGTAAATGAATAGTAATTATTCATTAATTATGATGTAAACTTTTAGGGTGTCACAGTTCCGCAGTCAAGCTGACGAGGTGCATTTAGAATGCACCGACGTCACTTTTACTTCAGTAGGTCAGTTGGCTTGACCAACTGACACCAATAAACAGGTGCGAAACTGGAACACCAGAAAGGTCATTTTTTGTATTGTAATTGTGAATTGCAAATAGTATATAAGAGTTAGTATTCTAAGAAATAAAGGCTTGTTATTTTAAACGTAAAAGAGTGCAGTGCTCATTTAACAAAGTGGTTTAGGTTTACAGGTCCCCGCGCAGGACAACCCGCGACAGGACATTCAAGAGGACGTCTCTCGCCGACAAGCAGATAAGGACCCCAACAAGTCTACGTATTGACTTTTACGGCTTGACTGCGGAACTGTGACACCCTAAAAGTTTACATCATAATTAATGCGTAAATACTACTATTTACAATATTGTAAATAATAAAAATATGTGCTCTCTTAATGAATTTAGTAGGAGCCGTTGCTGTGAGTCAACTACGCGTTGGTAGCTTGATTCTAACTCACAACATCCCTACCCTCTTTCTGAAAGAAGTTACTGCAACTAACTTCCATAAAATCTCTACAATATTTTTCTTGCACTGTAAACAATTATGTGCATCGGTTTCGCAAAATTAAAATTACATCCGTCGCCATTCATCCCCAATCTAATATGTTGGCATCCTTGCGGTCACAACCGGATTCCCAAACCTTGGAGAAGCTGCAAGAAATCTCTGATTTTCAAAAACACATCTTTCCAAATAATACGTTGGTCCATTAGTATGCACCGTCTTCCGATATGCGCTGTTCCTGGAACTTCCTGCTTCGGTTCACATCATCAAAACGGAATACTTATAAAAATTTTCTTAATTTTTCTAGTTAACATTTTAATTTGATATTTTTATATGTTTAATTTTAGCCGAACATTTCATAAGCTAATTTAATAAATCAATTTCAAAATTGTATAATATTTAAACAAATATACTCGTATGTACATATTTGAAGTGAAGTTTTATATTACTTACCCACGACTGTCTTATTATTTTATTTTATTTTTTAATTATGTGCAATGAACCCCTTTTTTATCATTTAATATTTAAAAATATTTTTCCCTACTGTCTCCATTCGGCCATAGTGCCTAATAAGCACATTTTCATTACATCAATTATACTGGCTCGAGTTTAATTGGCACACGTCTGCTGGCATTGACTTTGAAAACCGGCGCTGTGTGTGTTATTTGATACACACACGTACGTGTTTACATTGTTACTCTTGTGTTAACATTTGTAAAACACTATTAATTTGTATTAATTTGTAAAACTATATTAAATTATTATGTAGCTTTTTATTTTTTCCCTTAATCGTTAAGACTGTTGTAACTGGGCTTCGGATCTCTGTTATTACATACGGTACTATCCACACAGGTGAGAATTTGTTTCTCCTAGCCTGATTCTTCATTAGTACCTGGTCACCCACTTTAAAAACTACCGGGTTTAATACCTTGTTATACGCTTCCCTGGCTATTCGTTTAGCACAATCCTGGTTTTCTCTGACCAATTCGTGCGCTCGCTGTAGCTGATACTTTTGCACTTTATTCGGGTCATCAGCATTGTACACTGGCGCACATTTGCGCTTCAGATTTGCTGGCATGTTGAAATCAAACCCGTAGAGCGTCCTAAACGGAGTTTGCTTCGTTGATACATGTACCGTATTATTGTGTACATGCATTGCAGTGGTCAACCATTGATCCCAATTCGAGCCGTCTTCCTTGGCAAAACTGCGCAAGTACTCAGCCAGAGGTCGATGACTACGTTCCAATGAGCCATTCGCCTGCGGATGATATGGTGTAATATGCAATTTCTTGATTCCCTCATTTTACACGTTTCTGAGAATAGTTTCGATACAAAATTTGAACCATTGTCGGTTATCAAAACCTTAGGTATGTTGTATCGTGCTACTATTTCATCAAAGAATGCTTTGGCCACCGTACCTGCTTCAGCATCGGGTATAGCCACGCACGCCATATACTTTGAGAAATCATCTTGGAATGTCAATATGTACTTGTTTCTCGAAACTGTCTCAGGTAGAATACCTACAATATCCATATGAACTTTATCAAATGGCTGTTTAGGTGTGTCAGTTAACACCATTGGCATCTTCGTCAGCCTTGAGCTTTTGTTGGCCTGGCATTTTGGACAACTCTTTATATATTTCTTAATGTCCTTGAGCATACCCTTCCATCCGTATACTCGCCTAATTCTGTCATGGGTTTTCCAGAATCCCTGGTGGCCACCCAGAGGTGAATCATGGAAACCCTTTAACACAGCCTGGATATCCTTTGTATCCTCCAGCCATTCTACATTACTGGCTGCTTGCTCATTGGGATCGAAACCCGCATTGCTAACATCTCTTGTAGCATCAAATTTATCCTCTTGCATTTTCTCGGCCTTCTCCTTATCTGACCGTGCTTTGGACCTCGTTTGGACTACTGATACCTTCTGTGCCTGCGGTACTCTGCTGAGTGCATCGGCATTCAGATATTTTTTCCGAGGTTTGTATATGATTTCAAAATCATACTCAGACAATTTGTGTCTGAACCTGGCTAGCCTAGAGGTTTGGTCTTTCAAATTGGCTATGCCTCTCAACGGCTGGTGATCATTATATATCTAAAATGGGCGTCCTAGCAGATATGCCCTAAAATTCTTCGGAGCCCACACTATGGCTAGGAATTCTTTTTCTATTGTGGAGTATCTTTTTCCCGTATCGCTAAGCGCCCTGCTTGCGAATGATATTGGTCGGTCATTACCGACTTCCCCTAACATCAGTGGTCAACATAAAAGTTTGCTCAAAGTCAGGGTACGCCAAAATTGGTGGCGAGCTAATTTTTTCTTTTAGCCCCTCGAATGCTTGTTGACAACTCTCTGTCCATTCGAACTTTGCTTCTTTTCGTAGCAACTTATTCACTGGCAACGCAATTCCGGCTAGTCCTTCTACGAACTTTCTGTAATAGGTCACTAGTCCTAAGAACGCTTGCACTTCTTTTCTATTTCTTGGAACCGCTAAATTTTTAACGCATTCCACCTTCTGCGGGTCAGGCAGTGCTCCTGCTTCTGAGCAACGATGGCCTAAAAAAACCACCACTCTTCGCAAAAATTGACACTTCTCCGTGTTCAATTTCAAATTGTGTTCTCGTAATTTCTGGAGCACCTTGCACAAGCGTTGCGAATGCTGCTGCAAGTTCTTCCCATAAATTACAATATCATCGAGATACACAAAACAATCTAACCCTTCTAAGCCTGTTAGCACATGGTTCATTAGCCGTTGGAAGGTAGCCGGTGCTCCTGTTAATCCAAACGGCATTCTATTAAACTCATAATGCCCTAAACCGGTGCTGACCGCGGTGTTCTGCTTATCTTGGGTATTCACCAGAACTTGGTGGTAGCCACTCGCTAAATCAAGCGTAGAAAATTATCTACTATGCCCCAATTGATCCAGAATTTCTTCTATCCTTGGAATTGGGAACACTTGCTTGGCGTCGTTCAATTTCCTAAAATCGACGACCATTCTCCACTTCTTCTGACCCTGAGCTCCTCCCTTCTTTGGTACCAAAATTATTGGTGAGTTCCAAGGCGAGATACTCGGTGAAAGTATGTTATCTTTTAACATTCCTTGCACTTGCCTATTTACCTCATCTTTGTGAGCTTGTGGCAAACTGTATTGCTTCTGGTTTATTGGTGGTTGATCCACTCTAGTAGGTTTTTCATGCTCTACCTCTGGTGTATATGTCAACTGGTCTCCTTCCAGCAAAAATATATCATGGAATGACGTACAAATGGCTTCTATCGATGCCTTCTCTTCTAAATTTACGCTTGTGTCTAACTTTAATGATTCTAGCACTCTCTCCATTCTTTTTCTTATATCTACCTGCTTAATCTGATTAACCGATCTATGATTCGGTTCTTTAAAATTATCATAACTAGTGAACTTAGGCCGAAAATCTTCAAACATCAGGTAGTCCTTTTCTGAAGCGTTGAGTACGCAAGCGTACACCTTACTCTTGTCAATGTGCGTTATGGTTTCTCCCATATATACGACGTCCGCTAACTGCTGCTTGTGCAAAACAAGACTCCTAAGTTTCCTGTTTACACGCATAGTAACTGCTCTGGTTGACATTGCATTCACTACCTCTATACTATCTATGGGAGAGTAAGGATTATATTCCTATTAACATCATAAAATGATAACTGCTTGTCTAGCGCATCCAGTATGGTGCGGCCCCAGAGATTATCGCGGCCAATTATCCCATGGGCCGGAAAAGCTTCTCTATCCGATTCCACTGATTGCACTCTAAAACTCATGCCCTTAACTTCACAGTGCCCTATTCTGAGCGACCCCAGTGTCCTGATGCATCCTCCGAGCGCTCCATTAAGCGTTCTTACATCCTTTGGGTTGACAACTAGTCCTTTCCGTAAAACACTAGATTTTACGAGGCTGGTGTCCGCCCCTGAGTCTACCAAAAGCACTAGCTTTCCACTAGCTGCCTCTTTGCAGGGTATCTCGTTAAAAGCATCTCCTATCCTGCTCACAACGAAATAACGCCCTTTTGATTCCAAAATGGACGCGTATCTACTTCCTAGCTCTCCAAATTGTTTTCTCCATGCACCACAGTTATCCCTCACAATCCTATACTCCCTCAAAATTACCGTGAATATCTTAACTATACATCATCTTACCACGTACCGGCGATTGGCCTATACTCTCTAACCTAATTAAAACTTAATCTAAGTAATAGAATCATCACCGTTACCCAAATCAATACGCAATTTTTTCCCGGAGAGACTCTTGCCCCTCCGTATCTTGAAGCATTGTTCTTACGTTACTCGGTACATGGTATTGGAGAGCCTCTTGCTCCTCCTTTTCCTGGACTGTAATTCCTACATTACCAGTCACACGTACCTCCGGCCTAACTGTTACTTCCTTCTTTTTGGCTTTCCAGTCTACTGGCGTCGACTGGGCCGCTGGAAGTTTCCCTGATTCCTTTGTTGGAATTGTCTATCACTGCATTCCGCTGCCCGATGTCCCATTCGTCCACATGAGAAGCATGTCAACCCCTGTTGGGTGTTGCCTATCCTTTGTTCACTTCTAGAATTCCAATTTGGTCTCTGCTGACCACTCCCAGTGTTGAAAGGATTCCTTCCTTGGTTAATTCCTTCCGTTGAATTAACTCGTGGACTACTACCCCTGTTGTCCCTTAAGGGTGGATCCGGGGGCCTCGTCGTTGGCTGCCTTCTACTCTGATTCCATTCAGTGTCTACTTGGCACTGTCTACTTGCCTCATGACCATATGTTTGGCATTCCATACAGTAGGGCGTGTTTTTGCGTGTAACGCATTCATCCCTTGTATGACCTTGCTTACGGCAGAATGAGCAAATAGGTTTCCTCGGCTGGAATCTCTCGACTAGGAATCCTTGGTGTCTTTGTTGAGGAACTTGATCCTTCAATCTGCCGACTCCCCTTGGGTTCCGCTGCTGTACCGGTCCTACCTCTGCAGGAGCATTATTCCAACATATTCCACCTGTTGTCGCTCGCTGTTGGATTGCTGCTTCGGCGGAAGAGACCGCTTCAACTAATTCCGCCATACTCCTCTGCGTGAGATGAAGAGTATAATTACCCAAGTCCCTATTTATCAGACCTGCCTTAAACACAGAAATCATAGCTCGTTCTACTTGAGCCTTGTATGCTGCAACGTTTCCTGGAAACTGCCTGTTGGCTTCTGTCTCAGCCGCGTTCCCCAGAGACTGGAGCCTCTGTCCCCAGGCTCTCAATTCTTCCCCTGGTTTCTGAGTTGATTCCTGTATTTCCCGTACAAGGCAGTCGTACGATTTTGTTTTAAATATGTCCGATCTAAAAGTGCGTATAACTCCGGCAGGGTGCTTACTGAGCTAGTGCATATTCCCTGAATGTTCAAAAGCCACTGCTTTATTCATTTATGTATTCTTACATTGTATTCTTAAATATAATTTGACATAAGTCTTATGCGAGAAGTCGCTAGGTGGCGTTTTACTTAAGGTGTAATTACAGAGCCATACTCTACAGTAAATCAAACACATCACCTGTGGTTCTTTGTCTGATACACTTTATCAAGTGTTCCGCTTCTGCTTCCGGAAGACTCTGTTGCGCTAACTCACAACCTTCTTTGAAGCGCCGTATCTCAGTCCTCAGATCATACAACTCGACTCCTGAGAACATTGGCACCAGCTTCTCCACCGCATGAGCTACTTCCAGAATGCCCATTTTACTCCTACGTGCTTGCTTAAGTTCTGATAAAAAATTTGCGTTAACCTCTGTGGGGGTTTCCAGATTCTCTTCTCCCGAATCTGAGAGGTACTTAACCAGTGACGGACTCAAACTTATTAATCTTCGACCGTTTGTTCGTACAGGTGAAATACTGTCTACTGTATCGAGACTTTCCTGTACCGTTACTGCTGATGGCTCCTTTGGCGGATATCCCTTATTTTATTTATCTATGGAACTTCCTGGAGAAATTGGCTCGACACCGATTTCAGATGCGTCAAACAAAAACTCCGCTTCACTCTCTTCACTCAATACTAATCTAGGCTTTACCACCCGACTTATCCCTTCCGGAGTTAAATATTCCGGCCAGCGAACTTCTGGTGGCAAAGCTAGTACTGTCTGCGTATGTATTTGAGATCCTGATTTTCCTTTGGATTGCCTCACTCTGCCGCTTTTGCTATTCCAGTAATATTTTCGCTTCTTCTGGTGCTTCCATAGACCGAATTAATCTTTACTTTCCACCCAAGACTCCAAATACCATGTGTTACAGTATCCAAATTTTAAGAAATCATTTGAAAATTCCCTTAAATAATCCAATATGACTACCCCAAATTCAATTAGTCCCCAAATAAACGCATAGCACTTGAAAATTCCCTTAAATAATCCAATATGACTACCCCAAATTCATTTAGTCCCCAAATAAACGCATAGCAGTATACCAAATTACAGTTTATTCATATTTTCATTTACTTTATTCCACAACAGTAATACCAGAAAATTTTTACACCCAAAGAAGCATTTTACCGCAGAATTATACGCATATTCATTTGCGAACAACGGTCTGTTGAGCTGTTTCGCTTTGCCGTGCGAAATATTGGTTCCTTATTGCTGCGCAAATTGTAGTTTCGGAACTACACAAAGTTTGCTGCGACAACATGTGTTGACGGCACCTCTTCAAATATTTTCACCTAATACCCTAACTCAAATGACAACAATTTAAAACAACCATTTAAATTCAGATGCCTCCACAATGTATTTATTAACTCAATTCATAAACAAATAGGAATGTACGAGTATTTACCAAACAAAAACATAAATAAATTAATTAACTCGTTTTATCAAACAATACAATTCAACGATCACTTCGATTTTACTTACAATAAAACTCTTAAAGCTAATTGTAGAATTTAACCTCCGCTTGTTCTAGCATGAACATTTCCTGCCACAATCTATTGGCTTCGCTCCAAGCCAGAGAAACTTCCTGATCCACCTGTTCTGCCAGAAACTTCCTCAGAAATGCCAGCCGCTTTCTCTCCCGTGCTGCTTTTCCACCACGTCTATGCCAATAAGGGTGTGTGCGCGGCACCTTTGAAATGGGCCTCAGTTCATTCCTTCGACCTGCAACCGTTACGCATTTGGTACCCTTGTCATTTATTTCCTGACATTCAAAGAAAATGGATATCCAATTTTACTATATGAACCGAAATTTAAATTATCCTAACCGCAGCCACGAAACAAGCTGCCAATCAAATACTCGCGACGCCCCTAAAAAGTGAACCTAATTTTATTCCAGTCCTTGACACGGACAAGAGAATCAAACTTTAGTCCCGCGAAACGAGCATAAAGAACACCATCCCCTATTATGAATGCATGAACCCTATACCGCGGCACGTTCTTTCCGAACCAAACCAACCGGTATGCACAAGTTCGCAATCCAATAGGAATTAGTAACCCGCGAGGAAATTTATTTCCTTTAGAATCACTTTTACACGTTTCACACCCCCCGAGAATCCTGAAATAAACAGTAAGTAAAAATATGAACCTAATCTTAGTGAAACTAACCTATACAACCTGACCGTTAACCATTCTTTCGAATCGACCTAGTGTCACCTAACCGCAGCGGCTATTCAGCCCCGATGCTGCTTCTTCTGCATGACCGGCGCAAAAGCGCCCACGCGGCCACCGAATAATCATCGACAAAATTCACTTAAATACTAGAGTATCCTAATATGAGCATACTCACCAATAACCAATAGAGGAATAGAGGAATACATAAGAGCTGCTTAAAGTGGCACACAATTTATATAAAATATATTTAATAGTTAAATAGTCTCCTACTTTCTTCATAATGATCAAACTTAACAAATATAACAATTAAAAAACTCTTATTCACTCCAATCAAAACTCTATTTGCAATTGTTTGCATATTTGTTTTGATCGCATTTTCATATAATTTCAAATTTGTCAGCTAATGAGGGAAATTAGTTCAAAAAAATTTGTTCTTGCAGCCACCATGTAAGTAAATTCACCACCTCAAAGAAGGTGGCCGCAAGGCTACAACAATTCTACAACAACAACAATTTTTGGATTTTGGCTTGTCAGTGGAGTGAAAAAGCTCTCGATTTTGACAACCTATAATCCAATTTTAGCTTCGAACAGGGAGCACTAATCGGTGTACCCTGGATTTGAATTTGAATTAAGATTTTGCGATTTTGATAGTGAGGAAAATTAGATTAAATTTAATAAATGTAAAACAGAGATTTCTGCAAAATTAAATTATGTGCAAAAGTGAAAATGTTTAAATTAAGTGGAATTGTAAAAATGTTTAAATGAAAAAATGTTTAATATTGTTTGTGCTAGCGGATCAGTGGAACAAGTGGCCCGACTACTCCCGCTGTACACAATATTGTGTGGGAGGGGTACCAAGTGACGATGGGCGGCCGCCAGCGGCAGTGAATAACAATATGCATGTGCAGTGAATTTTAGAAGAAGCTTGGCCAAAGGTAACAAATGGTTTTCTTATAAAAATGTTAACCTTTTTTACAATTATTTATTATTTAGGAAAAGCAGACACGTTCAATTCGTTTACGTTTACGTTTATTCAATTTAACGCAAATGCGGCATCCTAATTCAACCCCCCAACAGGAGCTGCAACTAAATGGTATAATTGCTAATTTCCAGGCAGCATAAATTTTTGATAATTATTTACTTACAGTTAAGAACTATGAGAATTATGCACAGAAGCGAAATAATGCACTGCCGAAATCGCAAGAGCCCATGCAAATAAAACGCAGTTCAAACGCATTGGATACTTATAAATAATACGCATACAAATAGACAGCAGGGCCCACTTCCAATGTCAGCAAAGTTGCATCATTTAAAGCAATAATTCTTGTGAAAATACCCCCAATATTGAATATATGTAGAAGTGCAACAACAAGACAGTATATCCAATAAAGTATTAATTTTTTATTTTATAACATAGTTTTCTTATTAGCAGTGTGCACTAACTATTTAGATGTGCCCTGTTTCAAACTTTGTTTACAACCCTGATCTGAAATAAAAGCTTCGAAGCTTTTGAGGGAACGTCAAAACGAAAACAAGAAGAAGAGAAATTCTTCCTTGCGACTACCTTTTAGGTGTGCCCTGAATTTCAACTTGCAGCCACCAATGTAAGTGAATTCACCTTCGCCGGAACCGATATTCATTTATCATTTTCTCTGGTTTGTGTCCACAATAGATTAATTGGTAATCTATGTCATAGATTCATAGATTAAAATAGATACGCAACTCTTCTTCTTCCTCATCAGCTGTTGAAAAATATCCATTTTTTTCCCTATCCGTGTGAAACAATGGCTGCATTCTGGCGACCTATCGGATGCCTATCGGGTGAGTAAAACAGCGCACTTTGCTTTAGAATGGGCCGCTACACAAATTTGTCACTTTATACGTAAATATCTGCTCTACAAACAGCTGTGCTATGTGTTGAGTAAGGTAGCGAAGAAAATTTCCGCTCAAAGAAATTGCGTCCGCTTAATCAGCTGATTGCAAAAAATTCGGAGAATTCTGATCGGTTGGATATCCGATGGGGTGCCAGAATGCAGCCAATGGGTGCATTCTGGCAACCTATCGGTTGCCTATCGGGTGAGTGCAACAGCGCACTTTGTTTGTGAACGCGCCGCTACAAAAATTTGTCACTTTATATGTAAACATATGTTCTACAAACAGCTGTGCTATATGTTGAGTACGGTAGCGAAGAAAATTTCCGCTCAAAGGAATGTTGTTCGCTCAATCAGCTTATTGCAAAAAATTCGGAGAATTCTGATCGGTTGGCTATCCGATGGGGTGCCAGAATGCAGCCAATAACAACACAATGTATAGCGGCCATGCTATGGTGAGAAAATAAAATTTCCTACAGCTGACGCTAAACATGGGTGTAGAATTTAGAGTTTCGTGGCGTAACAATTAAAAAGTACTTTGAATTTGAAAGCGGTAAAGATACATATTATTTTGTAGGGTATTCTTTTTTTTTTATGTTTCATAAGTATGTTATATTTACATATGTTGCGAAATAAATTCTAATCCTAATAAATAAAGCTAACGGTATATTGGGATCACGTTTTTCCCAGTCAGAAGATATGGAGGGGTCTTCTGAAAAATCCACTATCTGCTCGCAGTTACCTTTGTAATGCGCGTATAGTGTGTGCGAGAATATATACATATATATATATATATATGGCAAATACCACAATATATATATGGTAGAGCGTTCAATGGCAAGACGCCATTGAGCAATAACTAACTGTGAGCCAGAGAAAGGCGAAGAAAGGCTGATTGCAAGAAAAATGCAGTTGGTTTGAGTTGCCAACTGGAAACTGATTAGTTTAATTCCCGAGCAGGGTTTTTATATAATTTGTTTGAGTTACAAATTCGATAACAATTCTCGATTATTCTAATTTGTTTATGTCTAATCCCTTTCGCTTAAGACTAACTCAAATTCCACTCAAAATACAAAAAAAACTGATTCACCAATGACTGCACGCTAGGATTCTAATTACGTTGCACATGTCAGGTGTCATAGTATCGCAGTGCAGCGGATAGGTGTGTCTTATGTATTGGTATGGTTTGGATGTGTAGAGTTTGCGTAGGTAGCTTTTGTACTATCTGAATAAAGTTTCCTAGTCATTATGTGTGGAAAGCCTTTTTGTGACAAAAACTGCCACAATTCCCTTAAACCTTCTATTTAAAATCCAACCTTTTAGAAAATTAAGTCTTTGTCAGATCATAATTCCTGACATCTTCGAAGATCCAGTAAACATGGAAATATAATTATTGCTATTAAAAATATTATTATTATTAAGTGTTCATTTAGTCGATGTAAAATCCGAAGTAATGTGAAGGCTTGTAAATGTTGCTACTCTGAACGCTTAAGAATCAACTGTTTTCAGAATAAAACACTTCGTTGCAAGTACCAATAAGATAGAACTTGACCAGGAAACACTAACAAGGTAAAAGCCTTTTGATTCACAATTTTTCTTTAGTAAAAAGTTTCCATTTTAAGGAAAAAATAACGTAGCTCTTTAATTCAACCTTAGTTTTTGCCATTATTGCCAAAATTTTTAATTAAATACATCTGAATGCTATTACCCTCTTGGTGTATCTTGGCTTTGGCTGCTTATATGGAAATTCCCGTTTGTTTTTTAAAATGCGGCATTTTATAACCAATCAATGTTAGTGGTGAATACTTACAATTATTCAGCGTTGGAAAATTCACAAAAAAAAATGGATGAAATAATTTTTATAAGAGCGAACTTGTGTGTAATAAATAAAATTTATATTTTAAATAAACTTTATTAGCGTATTTATATTTCGAATTAAATTAAATATAACTAAAGTGAAAATTATTAGTGAAATAGTGTGGTCTGTTATTTATATTTGCGAGAATTCAAAAGTGATTCAGATAATATTGCAATAGATGAAGCTAAAAGAAGACTAGTAACTAAGGCCTTCGACTCAAAGAGAAAAAGATTTACAAAAGAAGCATTTCGCATGAGGTCGTGACTGTGAGACAAAAATTTTTTATTTTAAAACATGTTTCTTTATCACTCGTCCTTAACGCTTCCTATTTATTGTCTGAGGTAGTAAAAAAACAATAATTAAATTTAAAATTTTATCTGCCTCAAGGCGCATTTTAGCTACGTAAAGTCAATTTGAGATAAAATCACATATCCTTCGCTTACAATTAAGTTAAATTAGATATAAAAGTGTAACTGCAACATTTATTTAATATTTCGCAATATCTTCCCTTCAACACAGTTATAAATTAGCAGTAACAAAAAAGGTTCTTAAAATTCTGTTTTCTTCACATGGAAGTTCTTTCGAAACCATAAAATAGTTTTAATTGATTAGAAAAGACAAATAATAAGCTGAATTGCAGTACTGAGTTCATTTAATGTTATATATTTTCATTAATATTTCAGTATATTGATAATAATATGAATTTTCAACCTACTACAAAATTATGTACTTCGGTAACACTCTTTTGTAATAGGAGTAAAAATGGTGTATAAGTAGTTTATTCACCGAGGCCACTTGTGCTAACAGACCTCGGTGAAAAATGAGATTCTCGCATACTATTGCAAATCCATTTTGCATTGATTTTGTTGTTGGATTCGGCAAGCTGCGTATCTATTGGTAATCTATGATAGATTACCAATGATAGAGAAAGCTTTCCATTTGTTCAAGAAAATAGTTGCAAGGCAAGGTGAATTTATTTACAAGGTGGATGCAAGAGCAAATTTTTTTGAATCGATTTTCCCTCAGTAGCTGTCAAAATTGAATGTTTAGAAAAATGCGACCAAAACAAATATGAAAAAATTGCAAATTGAGTTTTGATTTGTGTGAATAAGTTTTTTAATTGTTATTTTTGTGAAATTTGAACATTAAAAGATTAAAAAATAAACAATATGCGAAGCAAATGTGGTATGTGAAGTAAATACTCGGGTAAAGGAAATGATTCGTTTTTCCGTGTACCCAAAAATGAGTATTTCCGACAACAGTGGGTGGATGTATGTGGTGTTAATTTAAAAAAAGGCAGTTATTTGTGAAGACCATTTTTTGCCCAGTGATTTCAAAAATGGTCCTGGAGATGTGTGTGCAATAAAACGGTTGCTGCCAAGTGCTGTGCCTTCTTACTCCATTCCCAGTGTGAATTTGCCGGATAGCTGGCTGTTCATGGATAGTTGACGGTACTGGTGTTGTTAATTCCTCCACGCAAACTGGGTAAGTTTAAATATTTAAAGAATATTTCATATTAAGAGTTGATATGATTATTTATGAAATATTAATGTTTTAGTGGTTTTACTAAGACCGCAATAATCAATGAAAACAAAGCTCTTAGGGAAAAAGTGAAGAAGCTGGTGGCAGAGATCACTGAGTTAAAACTACAATTGGAGAGCAATAAATCTCTGACCACAGCAGTACACGAACTATTTACTATGGGTCAAATAAAAAGGCTTTACTGATGGTAAAAGGGCGAACTGGCGGTGGGAAGATGTCTCAAACGCTATATGCTTACAAGCTGCAGGTCCAAGAGCGTATAGACATTTATATAGCAAAGGATACCCTTTACCTTTACATTTTATAACACTGCAGAGGTGGGCAAATAAAATTCATATTGAGGAAGGCATTCTACGGTTTCCCATAGATTGCATGCGATTTGTGAACAATCTCTCGGAAGATGACAAAATTTGTGTGGTCTCTTTTGATGAGATGAAAATTGCTGCTGTATACGAGTACGACTCATCAAAAGATATAGTAAGAAAGCCCACAAATTATGTTCAAGTTGCAATGGTGCGAGGTTTAAAGGCCTCCTGGAAGCAACCTGTCCTTTATAGTTTTGACTGTAAAATGACTAAATCTATAATATATAATATTATAGAAGCTCTTCACAACGTGAGCTTCCCCGTCGTTGCCATTGAATCCGACTTGGGTACAACAAATCAATCGTTGTGGAAAGAGCTTGGTGTGTCTATTGGTGAGTTGCTTTATAATAATGAATAGGTATATAATACAAATATATTTTAAATACAATAGATAAGCCTTGGTTCCAAAACCCATGCAATATGGGTGACAAAGTATTTGTGTTTGCTGACGCTCCACATCTGCTGAAGCTCATGAGAAATATTTAATATAAATATTTGTATATTTTGCGTACCATTTTAAGCAGCTTTTATGTATTCCTCCATTCCTCTCAATTTCGTTTATTTTTATCGCACATTGCCTATGTTTGACAATTCCAGAGGTACGAAATTCACCTTGCAGCCACCTTGTAAATGAATTCACTTTGGTTGCAAGGTATATTTATCTTTTCAACAAAAGCTGTTTCCACAATAAATAATAAATCAATTCTTTTTGTCTTAAGGGTGCAAAGGAAAATTTAGATTGTCGCATAAATAATTAGTTAAAGAAATCCGATGAGCTAAAATGGGAATTAATGACAGTGAATTTTTAGTAGTTCAATAAATAAAAATTTCTAAACTGTACAGTTTTAATAAGACCAACTATGAAGAAGAATATTTTAATTGCGTGTACTGGATCGGTTGCCACTCTTAAATTACCAATCTTATTACAGGAATTTTCCAATTCAGAGCTTCCGGTCAAATTCGAGGTGAGCTTATTATGGAAACTTATATTATATGTACATTAATTTAAAGGGCTTTCTAGATTAAAGTCATTGCTACTGAACATGCAAAACATTTCATTGAGATGGCTGATATCCCAGGCGATATATCTGTATTCGATGATCAGAGAGAATGGACCAGTTGGGTTAGAAAGGGTGATCCAGTGATACACATTGAACTCGGTAAATGGGCAGACATTTTATTGATTGCTCCACTTAGTGCTAATTCGCTTGCCAAAATAGCATCGGTAAGCTTATATCTTATTTTTGTTACATTTTCGAAGCTCCAATTCCCTTTTTTTTATTCTGCAGGGTATTTGTGACAATCTTCTTATGAACGTAGTGCGAGCTTGGGATTTTCAGAAACCACTATTTTTTTGCCCTGCTATGAATACGCGCATGCTTGATCATCCAGTTACAATCGAGCAAATTTGTAAATTAAAGTCGTGGGGCTATTTCGAAATACCGTGTATATGCAAGACACTTATATGTGGAGACACTGGAAACGGTGCAATGGCAGAAGTTCGAGCAATTGTAAACATCATAGTTCTACAACTTTCAAATAATGTTAGCTGCTAATAAAAAGTAGTGGAAACAATTTCAGAAGAGTAATTATATAGCATTGTTAAAAGGAAAGTACTTACGCTCTTTTGCATTTGTTTAGCCTTGTTAATATTTTTTTAATCCATTATCATGACAGGATAATTACAATATTTTTACTTAGTTTCTAATTTAAAGTTCTGACTAGTATTGACGAAACAAATCAAAAGTCCCGTAGCAAATACCTGTTTTCAGACTGTATGTAAAGCCATGTGAGCGATTAGTCTGGTTTGCACAAAGCGTACAACTACGAGCGACTATACAAACTTGTGGAGGCTGCAGAATTTTCTGTGACCTTCGGATCAGATGATCGTTGTTTATCGCTTTTTACTACTTCGTTGTGACATATGAAGAGCATTCATGTTGAGAACAACGAACACGACGGACATGATTTTAATTATTTTTTAAATTTAATTTCAAAAAATTAATAATGATATACTTACATACTAAAATATAAGTTAACGCAGTCGGAAGGACTGCGATTAAAAAAATATTTTAGCCGCAACCAACAGCGGCATACTTACATATACTTTATCTGCAAGGATACAAATTAAAAACAAAATTGGAATAACACTTAGATTTATTACACTTATAGATAAATTATAGGTCTTGACAACTCGAGGTCCTCCTTAAGACTAACTTTATTAATAACTTATAAATTCTAAGTTTGGCCTAAAACTGACTGCGTCAGCATTCCCTGGCCGCAGTACCGTTCCCACTCTGCTGCGGTATTGCACCGGATACGCGTGCAAGCATTCAGACGCTACGTCAGCAGATTCGCTGTATTTACCTATCCTACGCTTCTGCTTGCTTGGAGACAGGTGTGAAGACAGGGGCGGCTAAGGCCGTGTTATCTTGTATATATATTGTTAAAACTGCAAAAACTGTCTTTTAAAATATGTTTTACCTTTCCTCTTTAATATCTTCACTTCATTCATTTAAAAAAAAAATTCGAGCAGTCTCTCAATGTTTGTTTTAACAAACTGTTCTTTTTTTCTTTGTTAGGGCGTACTTTACATGTTATCCGGATCCTACAGGCAGCGCCATTATTGTCGGGATATATCCTGGTCGTTAACTGGGCGCTTGGTAGCAGCCTGAGTATACTGGTTCTATTCGCGCGACTAAGAACGCGCTTGTGTTCAGTTGTTAGAATCTTTTCTTTATTTTCAAATCACGTGCTTATATCTATTTACAATCTTTATTTTGTAATTTTCAATTGCTTTTCTCTTTACGAAAGTGCTAACCGTGCCTCATGGCAAAAGTTCGAAGCAGTTCAATTGGAAATGTGCGTACCTTTGTTATTTTTACTGATACAACCTTAGTGCTATTGAGATTTGGTTGCCAGTAGCACTAACCCTCTTTCTAGAGGGCTAGTGCAACTACCTCTTAGTTATTAATTCTTCTTATTCTCTAGCGATATACCTACATCAAAAACAATTGTGCATCCTATATACTATGCTTATATATTTGCTTTTTATTATCTATCTTTGCCATGTTTTAGGTACTTTTTGTTTGTTTTATCTTCTACAGATTCTTTATTATTTTCTCTCTTTTTTTCTTTTGTTTGTTTTTGTTTTATTTTTTTTTACATTTTTTCCATATTGGTAATTTTTTTCTTATTTATAATTTTTTAAAATTTTATTTCTTTTGTATTATTTATTATTTTTTCTTTATTTTTATTAATGGACCCTTTTAGTTTTTTCATCTTGTTTGTTTTTTCCGTTATCTTTTCTTTTTGTTTTTGCTTTTGTTTTACATTTGATTCCTATAATTTATTCTGAAAATATTTTTGTTTTACAACTTATCCCTATAATTTATTCTTAAAATACTACTTTTTCTTTTACAACTTTCCTATAATTTATATCTACAATATTACTGCATCCTCTTCCTCCTGGTACGCTGCATTCTCTCGGTGAATTCTACATTCCCCCTCTTTCAGGAACGGTACGTATAAAATTGTAAGCCGGCGTGTGTTTTGCTCATCTCACCGATATTATTTTATGTCGTGGTAGTAGTTGAATTTTTTAAACCTGTTCTGGAGTTTGTTGAATGGGTGGAAGATGATGCCAGCTTATGCGAGTAGTTGTGCTTCTGGCGAAGTCAAAGTAAATCTTCGGTAGTAAGTGTCGTCGGAGATCTTCCAATTGGACAACACGTTGAGAAGTTAACTGATGAAGCTTGGCTACGTAATGGTGGATCTGTTCGTAGTTAGGATGAAGTCTGCGTCAGGAGATAATTCTGTTTGCGACTTGAATTTAATGTTGAATGTTGAAGCTATGACTTGTTGTAGTTGCCTTCTACTTTATTTATGGAGGAAGCTTGCATTTTATATAACATTGCTTGAACAAGAATCAAAAAGTTTGCATACTTCCGTATGAAATAATTGCTGATAACTGGATACCTTCCTTGCTGGAAAAACAAATTTTGATATTTCCGTAGAGGTTTGTCAGATATACAATCAATATCCCGTATCATCAGCGTTGTCACCATAATAATAATTATACTCAGTGGCATCAAAATAGCTGAGAAATTGTTTTACGACCGCCGTGGGTCTTATTTCATGGATTTGGTAGGTATTTTGGTGGTACTATCTTAATTTTCTTATAGGCCTCAGTTCGAAGTCATCTCGCGCATGGGGAGCTAGAAACCCTTCCACTCTTTTGTCCCTAAAATTAATTTTCATTTAACTTTTAGCAGAAAATTATCTCCAGACAGGATCGTTAAAAATTTTGCTGTTTGGTCAGTTTCATGTACGTGTTAGACATCGTTTTGTCGTTAGTTTCTTCAGATGAGGTAAAATGGGAATTAATGACATAGTGAATTGTTAGTAGTTTAATAAATAAAAATTTCTAAGTTATTATAATATCAACTATGAAGAAGAAAATTTTAATTGCGCTCAGTTGCCACTCTTAAATTACCAATACTATTACAGAAGTTTTGCATTTCAGAGCTTCCGGTCAAATTCGATGTGAGTTAATTACTTTTATTAAACATTAATTATTTAGGGTATTCTAAATTAACGTCATAGCTACTGAATATGCAAAACATTTTTTCGAGATAGCTGAGATCCCAGGCGATATATCTCTATTCGATGATCAGAGAGAATGGACCAGTTGGGTTAAACAGAGTGATCCAATGATACATATTGAGCTCGCTAAATGCAAGCAGACATTTTGTTGATTGCTCCAGTTATTGCTAATTCGCTTGCAAAAATGGCGTCGGTAAGTTTATATCTTGTTTTTGTTACATTTTCAAAGCTCCAACCTGCTTTTATTATCCTACAGAGTATTGGTGACAATCTTCTAATGAGCGTAGTGCGTGCTTGGAATTTTCAGAAATTACAATTTTTTTGCCCTGCTATGAATACGCGCATGCTTGATCATCCAGTTACAATCGAGCAAATTTGTAAATTCAAGTCGTGGGGTTATTTCGAAATACCGTGTATATGCGGAGACACTTATATGAGGAGGCACTGGAAACGGTGCAATGGCAGAAGTTCAAGCAATTGTAAACATCACAGTTCTACAACTTACAAATAATGTTAGCTCCTAATAAAAAATGGTTGAAACAACAGAAGAGTAATTATATAGTATTGTTAATAGGAAAGTACTTACGCTATTTTGTATTTGTATAGCTTTGCTGTTAATATTTTTTTAATCCATTATCATGACCGGATACTTACAATATTTCTACTTAGTTTCTAATTTAAAGTTCCGATTAGTATAGACGAAACAAAGCAAGAATCGCGTTTCAAATACCTGTTTTCACACTGATGACAAAAACTTTCTGTAACGTTCGACTCAGATGATCGTTGTTTATCGCTTTTTACTACGTCATTGTGACATTTTTTTTCCTTTTACATCTATTAATTTACCGAAGATTTCTTTGTTAAGAAACTAACAGTAATTTTTCTAAGATTACAAGACTACATTTATATGTAATATCCTCAGCCACTGCATCGAATATTTGGTGTTTCCACAGCATGTAATAAGACGTTATTAAATCAGGTCTAGGGTATATATCCTTTTGAGGCGTCTTGTAGGGGGAAGCTTTAGTAGGTTCCTCGCGAAGCAGTGGGGGTGATTTAAGAGCGTAGGCTTTGTAGGTGTTCAGCATTTCATTTTCAATCGTGGGTATATTCATGTCACGGTGGATGTTTATGTTCCTCAAGTACCATGGAGCACCGGCCATCATTCTCAAAATTTTCGTTTGGAGGCGTTGGAGTTTCTCCCTGTTTGACGGACACGCGGTGCCTCACAATTGAATCCCATATGTCCATATAAGCTGAATGAAACTAGTATAAATTAGTACCTTATATTCTAAGGCAAGGCTAGAATGCCTATTTAGTAGCCAGTTCAAGGTATGGAGTTTCAATTTGATCTGAGCACACTTTAAGTCAATGTGTTTAATCCTGGTTAATCGTCTGTCTAAGTGGATTCCCAGGTACTTTATGCCAGAGCGTTGTGGAATGTTTTGAACATTGATGCGAATAGGGGGCACATGTCCTTGCTTAAGGTAAATTTTAGCTGTGCACATTTACCTTTATTCTCCATTTGTTAAGCCACTGTTCAATAGACAGTAAGTGGCTCTGTAGCCATTGCGAGAATTCAAGATGGGAGCTGTTTGTACTCAGTATGGCGGTATCATCGGCAAATGTGAATATAGCCGTGTGATCGGAAGTTGGCATGTCAGCTGTAAAAAGCAAATACAGCAGTGGTCCAATCACACACTCCTGCTTTGATATCAAAGTAGTTGGATGTGTAGAGTCACCTTGGCTTTAATGTAGGTTTCAAATTCTTTGTGGAATTTCTTTGGAAAAATTTCTTTAAGTTTATATATGAGCCTTTTATGTCACAACTTATCAAAGGTTTGCGTAATGTCAAGGAATGCAGCAGAGTAGTATTTCTTTTGTTCGAATGCTGAGAATATAGCTCTTAATGTGCGATGCACTTGCTCTATCGTTCCATGTTTTTCACGGAAGCCGAACTGGTATTGGGGAATCACATTTTTTTTATTTAAATACTGGAAGACCTGCCGATGAACTATTTTTCGAAGATTTTAGATAAGGTGGGCAGTAGACTAATGGGTGTATAGGAACAAACCTGTGTAACATCCTTTCCTGGCTTCGGGATCATTATTATTTTCGAAATCTTCCAGCATTGAGGATAGAGCCCAGTAAGTGAGATACAGCTATATTAGGTAATTCTTTTATCATGCTTGCTATTATCTGATCCATTCCTGGGGCTTTTTTAAGATTAAGTCCTCCTTCCTTGAAGTTTTCAGGCGCTCACTCTTTCTGCTACTCGGTATTACCCGAGGTTCAAACGATATAATGGGGGGATTTGGACAGAAGACATTACTCAGGTGATGTGCGTAGGCAATGCATTTTTCATCATCGCTTTTAGCCCAAGTGCCATTATCTTTCTGAAGTGGTGACTTATGTTGTATTGGACCTTTCCACCTCTTAGTAGCACGCCACAATGAATACTCATTGTCGCCATGAGGACTCAAGCTTCAAAATAGTCTGCAACTGATTTTTGGTGTTTCTGCTTCAATATGTTTTTTAGTTTACGGATGCAACACGCGAGTTCACTCTTCAATTTTGGTGAACGATGATATTGCCATTCTCTTCTAAGACGTCGCTTTTCTTTAACCAGCATCCACATCACTAGGACTTGTGTTACGGGTGTGGTGGATAAATATGCGGCTTCCTTTAAAACATTTGCCAGGTCATTCAAGGTATTTTCGATGTCACGATCATCTTTTAAGGAGGCTTTATAGTTAATGTGAGTACTTATAAATTATTTGCATTTAAACCAGTCAGTGCATCTATTTGTCAGGTGAACAGAGTTGGAATTTGAAGACACTGATGAGGTTTTCAGATGAATGAAGGTTGGCGAATGGTCAGACGAATGATCAAACGAAGTCTCAGCGGTAATGTTTTCCTTTTTAATGTTTATAAACACACTTAAGTCTATGAGGTCTTCCCGAGTGACTTAAAAGAGCGTTGGAAGGTTATAGACTCAATTGAAAATCTTTTTGGATAGTAGATGGCGGATATGGTGATATTTCCTTCTAATAGTTTGATGTTAGTTTCTTGCAGGTAGACTTCGCTGACGTCTTCAAGGACTACATGCTTAATTCTACTACGTATAAGTATTCCACTTCTTCCGCGCGCTCTGTCGTTTGAATGTTTTGAATGGTAAAATGTATATCCTGTAACTCTAAAGTTGTTTTTTGTTGTTAAGTGGGTTTCAGATATTTGCATTATAACTATTTGGTGAGCTGTCAGACAGTCAGCCAGTTCCAATTTATCGTTCGTAAGACCGTTTGCGTTCCAAAAGCATAATTTCAACAATAAATTCATACCTTGGAAAGAATTTTTTGCAGGAGGGACTTGCGTTTCCATCATTTTCATTAGATGTCATGCATACCTTGCATAGATGTCATAAATGTGTTAAGAGTTTTCATTAGGTTTTTCTGCTGGTAAGTATTGAATGTGCCACTTGGTGTATCACTTTGTTGTATAGCACGTTTGGCAACATCAGAGAACTCTTGTATCTCTGTATTTCTCCACATATCACACAGACAGCACTCAGAGTACAGTGTGCCCATTTTTCGGCAGTTATGGCACTATACCCGACCAGCTTTCTTTCTAGGCTCTTCTACAGTGATTTTGCGGTGCATCAGATACTTTAATGTGTAGATGGGGTGAGATTCACCTTTTTTCAATTAGATTTTCTCTGGTTCAAGTTATACCTTAAAGAGGGGCTGCGGCACTTTGCTAAGATTGCATATGTTGAAAACGGATTTGACCGCATATCTCTCATCACTCAGAGAAGCTGGTATTTCGTCATTGCCAACAGAATGCTCTATGCCTTTGATTACAAATGTTAACCCTTTGGCAGACTTCATTTGATAAGTGTAGTAGTTTCTTTTACTAGAATCGAAATCATTTATCAATTTACGAAAATTGCCTTATTCATAAATTTGAATCTTGGTCTCATGTATGGCCCCTTTTAACAGAGGAATAACATGAAATTGTCCACTACCTACAAGGACTTCCAGGCGCCTGACTAAGAGGCTTGAATTTTGTTCTCTCAAATATATTGGAGGAGGTTTCGCAGTCTTTACCGGTTTGACTGGCTCTTCATCTTTATCAGTTAAGAGAGGTTTGAGTTGACAATATCCGTACCAGCAAATTTTTTTGATAGATTTCCTGGCATTATTGATTTCGAGCTTCTCAGCCTTTTTGTGGCTGTGATGTAACGATCGATACCGGTTTGAATTTTAAGTGTTTTTTAAATTTGATTTTATGTTTTCCACTTGATTCCCACGAATGTAGGGGATTTGTATGTCCACCACATCATAGCGCCGATAATGTGGTAAGGTCATATTTCCACTCCGAGGCGACCAGGTGACCAGGTATTGGAGAGGCTCCGTTCAAATACAGCTTTCGTATCCCTCCGCTGCAAAGAGATTCAACGGCACGGTTGTGACATATGATGAGCAAGTAGGTCTTAGTTGGAAATTCTTCTTATTCTCTACTGATATCCCTGCCCCAAACACAATTTCTGCATCCTATATACTATACAATACATTAGCGTTTTTTTTATTATCTATCTCTGCCATGTTTTAGGTTCTTATTGTTTGTTTTATCTTCTATAGATTGTTTATTATTTTCCCTCTTTTTTGTTTTTGTGTTTTGGTTTTTTTTGTCATTATTTTTTTTTATATTGGTCTTTTCATTCTTAGCTATTATTTTTTCTTTATTTTTATTTCGCTTTCTATTATTGGACACTTTTTCTTTTTCTTCTTTTTTGTTTTTACCGTTTTCTTTTCTTTCTGTTTTTGCCTTTGTTTTATAAATTATCCCTATAATTTATTCTTACAATACTAATTTTTGTTTTACAACTTATTCCTATAATTTATTGTTAAAATACCACCTCTTTCTCCTGGTGCGCTGCATTCCCTCGGTGAATTCTGTAGTCCCCTCCACTCTTTCAGGAACGGTACGTATAAAATTCAAAGCCTGCATGTGTTTTGCTCACCGATTGCTTTTATGTCGTGGTAGTAGTTGAATTTTTAAAACCTATTGATGTCTGCTCTGCAGTTTGTTGAATGGGTGGAACATGATGCAAGCATATGCGTGTAGTTGCGCTTCTGACGAAGTCAAAGTAAATCTTCGGTAGTATGTGTCGTCGGAGATCTTCTAATTAGAGAACACGTTGAGAAGTAAGACAATGAATTTTGGCTACGAAATGCTGGACCTGTTCGTAGATAGGATGAAGTTTGCGTCAGGAGCTGATTCTGTTTGCGACTTGAAATTAATGTTGAAAGTTGAAGATGTTAATGTTGTTGTAGCTGCTTCCAACTTTATTTATGGAGGAAGCTTGTATTTTATATAAAATTATCTGAAGGGGAATCAGAAAATATGCACACTGGCGTATGAAATAATGGCTGCTACCTTGATACCTTCCTTGCTTAAAAGACAAATTTTGATGTTTCCGTACAGGTTTGTCAGCTATACAATAAATATCCTGTATCATCAGCGTTGTCACCATAATAATAATTATACTCAGTGGCGTCAAAATAGCTGAGAAATTTATTTACGACCGCCGTGGGTCTTATTTCATGGATTTGGTAGGTATTTTGGTGGTACCAACATCATTTTCTTATAGGCGTCAGTTCGTAGTCATCTCGCGCATGGGGAGCTAGAAACCCCTCCACTCTTTTGTCTCCAAAATAAATTTTCATTTAACTTTTAGCAGAATCAGGATCGTTTAAAATTTTGCCGTTTGGTCAGTTTCATGTACGTGTTAGACGTCGTTTTGTCGTTAGTTTCTTCAGATGAGGTAAAATGGGAATTAATGACATAATGAATTGTTAGTAGTTTAATAAATAAAATTTCTATGTTATTATAATATCAACTATGAAGAAGAAAATTTTAATTGCGCTCAGTTGCCACTCTTAAATTACCAATACTATTACAGAAGTTTTGCATTTCAGAGCTTCTGGTCAAATTCGATGTGAGTTAATTATTCTAACTTTTATTAAACATTAATTATTTAGGGTATTTTAGATTAACGTCTGATAAAATTAGACCGAAAGGTTTGAGTGTTTGTAGAGAACTAACTTTATTAATAGTATACATATGTTTGTAGCAGGTGTGTACTTAAGTAAAGAAGTATTGGAAGTACATACAGTAGAAGTATTGGAGGTAAACACAGTGGGATATAATGTGATAAATATTCTTAACACTCCCACTTTTATCATACATTTCATTTTAGTTTCAAAATTTTAAATTAAAAAAAAAATCTTTTCCTTTTTTTTTAGGATTCATTAATATCTTAGTTTTTTTTTAATTCAATAATATTCATGAGTTGTCTAAAACGCACAAATTTTTCTTTTACTAAGGGCTTTGTAAAAATATCTGCCACTTGCTGATTTGATGAAACATAATTAATATTAAACAGATTGTTTTCATATTCTTCTCTAATAAAATTAAATTTTACATCAATATGTTTTGTTCGCTTATGATATTCTGGATTTTTAATTAATCGTATAGCTCCTTGATTGTCCATATTCAGATTAGTCTCTGGGTATTCGTCAGGAAGTATATCACGTAAAAGTGGTTTTATCCACATATGCTCTTTGACGGCCTGGCAGCTTGCCACAAATTCAGATTCGGTAGTAGGCATCGCAACGCAGCGTTGTCACTGTGATGCCCATGCAATGCAGGTCGAACCCATCATAATAACAAGTCCACTGGTTGATTTTCTTGTAGAGACGTCACCAGCATAGTCGGCATCACTAAAACAATTTAAAACAAAGGAATCTTTTGTTGGAAAAAGTATACCATACCCTTTTGTGCCATTCAAATATTTGAAAATTCGCTTTACGATATTCACATGTGCATTTGTCGGGTTTTCCAGGTATCTGCTAGCGTACCCAACGGCAAAACTTATGTCTGGTCTTGTTGCTAGCATTAAATACATCAAACTACCAACCGCCTGTCTGTACGGATAGCTCGACACTGCTACACTATCAGCTAATGTTAGCCCAGTTGTCGAAATATCGCAGGGCGTACTAACTGGATCGGCTTGATCCATGTTGAACTTCTTCATTAACTTTTCTGCATAACCATGTTGGTTTACATGTAGACTGCCATCTGCCAACTGTCGAATTTCTAGTTCAATGTCTAGCCTCGAACACTTTTATGCTGAATGGATGCTTTAGGAATGCTAAAAGCTTATCTATGTCTGCTTCATCTTCTGCCGCAACTAGCCCATCATCGATGTAAATAGCCATTAGCAATCTTTTTGCACCAGCTTTGTTAGTGAAGACGCAATTATCAGCTTTACTTGCCATCAGACTGAATTTTTTAAGCATTGTTGAAAAAGTCTTATTCCAACATCTTGAGGCTTGTTTTAATCCATATAAACTTTTCAGCAATTTACAAACTCGCCCCGTGTTGTCTGAATATCCTTCAGGTTGATGAACGTAAATATCTTCCTGGATGTCACCAGACAAAAAAGCTGTTTTGATGTCAAACTGCTTCAATTTCAATTGTTCCGTTGCCGCTATACAAAGGATAGCCCTTATCGACGTAAACTTGGCCACAGAGCTAAAAGTCTCCAAATAATCAATCCCGTATTCCTGAGTAAATCCACGAGCTACTAATATTGCTTTGTATAATTTT
Organism: Clusia tigrina; assembly: GCA_920105625.2. Lineage (NCBI taxonomy): Eukaryota > Metazoa > Arthropoda > Insecta > Diptera > Clusiidae > Clusia > Clusia tigrina. The sequence goes on from OV050030.1 coordinate 113,596,642, forward strand.
TCTTCATTTTCAGTAGTATCTTTGATCGTGACCCATCTTGTGCTGATGACTTTAGCTTCTTTTGGTAGTTCAGTCAAAAACCACGTTTTGTTGCCATTGAGGGAATTAATTTCCTCATCCATTGCCTGTTTCCATTCTTTGGCTTCTTTGCAGCTTCTTGCTTGCTGATAATTCGTTGGGGTTTGGCTGGTCGCCACAAAAAAGTGTCCCTCAGCGACAAATGCGTTAGGCGATTTAGATTGGCTATGCTGGTTACCGTTGTTTACGGCGAGATTCGTCGATTTACTACGTAGTCTGTCACTTATAAAACTTTGCTCAGGTTCAGGTCTTTGTTCAGCACCCGGCACGTCGATATCTGAGAATGGAAGACTTTCACAGAATACCTCATCATCTCTGTTCTCCAAAGATTCTGATTGTTGATGCTGTATACCATTCGCCATTTCTTCATTTTGTTCTGCATCCTCAGTCGATAAATCCATCACAGCTTCTGATGATTTTCCAAATTCATTTTTGAATGCGACGTCTCGAGAAATTTCCACCTTGTTTGTTCTTGAATTGTATACTATCAATCCCTTAATATCGTCTGCATATCCAACGAATATTCCTTTCTGGGATTTAGCATCCCATTTCAATCGCTTGTGCTTCGGTACATGAATAAATGCCTCCGTGCCGAAAACATGCAAATTGTCTATTTTAGGTTGCTTACCAAACCACAGCTCAAAAGGTGTTATTCCTTTTTGCGAACTAGTTGCTGTTCTGTTTAATACGTATACAGCACAAACTTTTTGTCCAGATTCTTAGCATATATCATTATTCTTGCTAATTCAACAATAGTACGCATTTCACGTTCAGCAGATCCATTTTGTTCTGGATTATAAGGCACCGTTTTGTGATGAGTTATACAATTTTTTCTCAGTAGTGAATCCACATTTTTGTTTATAAATTCAAGTCGATTATCCGAACGAAGTATTTTGATTTTTCGTCCCGTTTCAATTTGAACGTCGCCAATGTATCGTTCCAAGTACTTTAAGACTTCACTTTTTTCTTCAATAAAATCTATTCAAACGAAGCTCTGGTACATACAACACATTAGCTAAATGATTGCATATCCATTTGTTGTTGTTGTACGATTTTATGTTGATCGCACCCCTGCCATAAGCTTTAATAGTGTTGTTGTTGCCCAAACGAATAAACACAGCCACATCAAATGGCTGGTAAGTGACAAACCAGTTTTTGTTTTTCGTCATGTGGTCGCTTGCACCCGAATCCACATACCATTCGTCTTTTTCGTCTATGCTTTTTGCCGCCTCCGCTTCACACACAAATGCACTGCCTTTCATTTGATCTTCACCAGTTTGCTTCTTGCTTGCTTTACAGTTACGTTTCCAGTGCCCTGGCTTTTTGCAATAAAAACATCTTCCAGACTTACCATCTGCATTGTTATTGTTGTTTTCAAATTTTTGTGAGTGTGCCTTTTGTTTTGCAAAAAGAGCATTGCCGCTATCCATGCCCTTGCCTAAGGTCTTCATACGAACTTCTTCTAGCACAAGTCTTGCTGTTAAATTTTCTAACGTCTGTTGCTCAGGGCTCGACGACTCCCATACACTGTAAAAATGAGAGAAACTCGAAGGAGGAGTCATCAATATTTTTGTTATTACCATTGATGATGAAACAGCTTCGCCAACACCTTTCAGCTGCGACACAAGCGATTCCAGCTTTGAAATATGTAAAGCAACATCATCCTCAGCGTCTTTTTCAAAACTGTAGAATTTTTGTTGTAGCCTGTGTACAGTCGACGCGGATTTACATTCGTACACTTTTCGAATTTTTGCCACATTTCTTTTGCTGTCTTGCAATTCATTATATGCTGAAGTGGTTGCTGTCCAACTGACAATACGATAATTTGTTGAGCCTTGCTATCACTCCTCAACCACTTCGCATCCCGTACCACGCCCCTGGGTTCACCTACAGTTTTATTATCAGTTCCTGTACCGGAATTTGTACCCGCAGCTACCGTGATTGGTTCATCAGATATACACTGCCACAAGTCACCTGCGTTCAGAATTACCTTAATCTGAAAACGCCACATATTCCATTGGTCAGCTCTTTCTAATTTTTCAATTCTTGCCAAATTGCTTTCCATGTTGTTTTTTTTAATTTAAATTTTTTAAATAACAAATATCAAAAACTTTACGTTCTGTCCAGATAATTTCCAAAAAAAAACTTTACTTTAACTTTACTTTCGTGTCTGGGCCCATAACCTTATAAAACTAGACCGAAAGGTTTGAGTGTTTGTAGAGAACTAACTTTATTAATAGTATACATATGTTTGTACATGTAGCATGTGTGTACTTAAGTAAAGAAGTATTGTAAGTAAATACAGTAGAAGTATTGGAGGTAAACACAGTGGGATATAATGTGATAAATATTCTTAACAACGTCATTGTTACTGAATATGCAAAACATTTCTTCGAGATAGCTGAGATCCCAGGCGATATATCTCTATTCGATGATCAGAGAGAATGGACCAGTTGGGTTAAACAGGGTGATCCAATGATACATATTGAGCTCGTTAAATGCAAGCAGACATTTTATTGATTGCTCCACTTAGTGCTAATTCGCTTGCCAAAATAGCATCGGTAAGCTTATATCTTGTTTTTGTTACATTTTCGAAGCTCCAACTCCCTTTTTTTATTCTGCAGGGTATTTGTGACAATCTTCTTATGAGCGTAGTGCGAGCTTGGGATTTTCAGAAACCACTCTTTTTTTGCCCTGCTATGAATACGCGCATGCTTCATCATCCAGTTACAATCGAGCAAATTTGTAAATTAAAGTCGTGGGGCTATTTCGAAATACCGTGTATATGCAAGACACTTATATGTGGAGACACTGGAAACGGTGCAATGGCAGAAATTCAAGCAATTGTAAACATCATAGTTCTACAACTTTCAAATAATGTTAGCTGCTAATAAAAAATAGTGGAAACAACTGCAGAAGAGTAATTATATAGTATTGATAATAGGAAAGTACTTACGCTCTTTTGTATTTGTTTAGCTTCGTTGTTAATATTTTTTTAATCCATTATCATGATAATTACAATATTTTTACTTAATTTCTAATTTAAAGTTCTGACTAGTATTTACGATACAAAAGTCCCGTAGCAAATGCCTGTTTTCAGACTGTATGTAAAGCTATGTGAGCGATTAGTCTGTTATGCACAAAGCATACAATTACGAGCGACTATACAAACTTGTGGAGGTTGCAGAATTTTCTGTGACCTTCGGATCAGATGATCGTTGTTTATCGCTTTTTACTACTTCGTTGTGATATATGATGAGCATTCATTTTGAGAACAACGAATACGACGGACATGATTTTAATTATTTTTTAAATTTAATTTCAAGAAACTAATGATGATATACTTATATACTAAAATATAAGTTAACGCAGTCGGAAGGACTGCGATTAAAAAAATATTTTAGCCGCAACCAACAGCGGCATACTTACATATACTTTATCTGCAAGGATACAAATTAAAAACAAAATTGGAATAACACTTAGATTTATTACACTTATAGATAAATTATAGGTCTTGACAACTCGAGGTCCTCCTTAAGACTAACTTTATTAATAACTTATAAATTCTAAGTTTGGCCTAAAACTGACTGCGTCAGCATTCCCTGGCCGCAGTACCGTTCCCACTCTGCTGCGGTATTGCACCGGATACGCGTGCAAGCATTCAGACGCTACGTCAGCAGATTCGCTGTATTTACCTATCCTACGCTTCTGCTTGCTTGGAGACAGGTGTGAAGACAGGGGCGGCTAAGGCCGTGTTAACTTGTATATATATATATAATGCATGTTAAAACTGCAAAAACTGTCTTAAAATATGCTTTACCTTTCCTCTTTAATATCTTCACTTCATTCATTTATAAAAAAAAATTCGAGCAGTCTCTCAATGTTTGTTTTAACAAACTCTTCCCTTTGTTAGGGCGTACCTTACATGTTATCCGGATCCTACGGGCAGCGCCATTATTGTTGGGATATATCCTGGTCGTTAACTGAGCGCTTGGTAGCAGCCTGAGTATACTGGTTCTATTCGCGAGTAACGTATTATAATAGTCAACCAAACCGAACTACTCAGTGTGCACTAAGGTGGCCGCAAGGCTACAACAACAACAATTTTTGGATTTTGGCTTGTCAGTGGAGTGAAAAAGCTCTCGATTTTGACAACCTATAATCCAATTTTAGCTGCGAACAGGGAGCACAAATCGGTGTACCCTGGATTTGAATTTGAATTAAGATTGATCAAGATTTTGCGATTTTGATAGTGAGGAAAATTAGATAAAATTTAATAAATGTAAAACAGAGATTTCTGCAAAATTAAATTATGTGCAAAAGTGAAAATGTTTAAATTAAGTGGAATTGTAAAAATGTTTAAATGAAAATATGTTTAATATTGTTTGTGCTAGCGGATCAGTGGAACAAGTGGCCCGACTACTCCCGCTGTACACAATATTGTGTGGGAGGGGTACCAAGTGACGATGGGCGGCCGCCAGCGGCAGTGAATAACAATATGCATGTGCAGTGAATTTTAGAAGAAGCTTGGCCAAAGGTAACAAATGGTTTTCTTATAAAAATGTTAACCTTTTTTACAATTATTTATTATTTAGGAAAAGCAGACACGTTCAATTCGTTTACGTTTACGTTTATTCAATTTAACGCAAATGCGGCATCCTAATTCAACCCCCCAACAGGAGCTGCAACTAAATGGTATAATTGCTAATTTCCAGGCAGCATAAATTTTTGATAATTATTTACTTACAGTTAAGAACTATGAGAATTATGCACAGAAGCGAAATAATGCACTGCCGAAATCGCAAGAGCCCATGCAAATAAAACGCAGTTCAAACGCATTGGATACTTATAAACAATACGCATACAAATAGACAGCAGGGCCCACTTCCAATGTCAGCAAAGTTGCATCATTTAAAGCAATAATTCTTGTGAAAATACCCCCAATATTGAATATATGTAGAAGTGCAACAACAAGACAGTATATCCAATAAAGTATTAATTTTTTATTTTATAACATAGTTTTCTTATTAGCAGTGTGCACTAACTATTTAGATGTGCCCTGTTTCAAACTTTGTTTACAACCCTGATCTGAAATAAAAGCTTCGAAGCTTTTGAGGGAACGTCAAAACGAAAACAAGAAGAAGAGAAATTCTTCCTTGCGACTACCTTTTAGGTGTGCCCTGGAACTACTTAAAGAGACTAAAAAAGCTTAATGTACCGTTAGGTCTGACGTGTCGATCGCAAGCTCTTTGAGTAGTTTAGTAGTGGCGTGATTACCATAGAGGTTAGAAGTGTTGAATATATATACATACATATAATTTAATTAATGCTGAATATATATATATAATTTAATTAATGCTGAATATATAACTAATTTAAATTAATCATTTTAAATTCAAAGAATAAATAAACTATATAAATATTTAGATATTGTTTTTATACAAGAAAACATAAAAACATAACTGGCGCAGTCGTGATAGGATAACAAAAGTTGTCAGAAAAGAACTTATTAAAAATAAAAATAAAAAAATTTCAAGTGAAAAGTTGTTCGTGAAAAATAGGCAGAACAAAGCAGTGCTATAAAAATAAATTTTAAACAATATGAATATGGAATCTTTAATTGAGGTTATGCAAGAAACGCAAAATGCGTTAAGAGTCCTAACACACATTCAAGCAAACATGATAAACAACCCTGCAGCTGAGAGAGAAAGACAGCTCATGGAAATTAAACATCTAACGCCCTTCAACGAAACAAATACCAACACAGTGACAGCCTTTATTCAAAGCGTGGGATATTATTTACAGCGAATAAATGATGACAATAACAAGAGGGCAGCAGTGGCGACGATTTACATAGAAAATATACAAGGTGAAGCTAAAACGGCACTACTACATTTACGAGAATATGACAACTGGAGCAACCTTAAGCAAGCTTTACGTAGCAGATACCGTCCAGATATCAGACCAGAGGAACTATATGACAAGATAGGCCGCATTAAAGTAAGAAACCCAAGTGATTTAATTGAAAGAATTCAATATTTTAAAAATAAAGCGGAAGAATTAAAAATTTATTATGAACAAGAAAGCCAAGTGGATTTGAACGGAATCGAACCACTTATAATAAATACTATTAAAAGAATTACTCAAGGCACATTAGCATATGCTATAAAAAAATTGATCACCTATGACGAAATAATAAATGAAATGAATTCTATTAGCTTTGAAGATAATTGTATTAAGAATGAGTATCGAATTTTTGAAAATAGACCAAACATTAATAAAATTAATCAACAAGGCAGGTATAATAATACTAAACTGAATAACAGTAACCAATTACCTACACAACAACAACAACGTACTAATAATACTAACAACAACAATTACCACAACCCAAATAATTACCAACACAATCGACCACAGTATAACACACACAGACAATACAACCAAAATCAAACGGTACAATCCAGACAAAGCACACAAGAGATTCAGAACTACAGTAATAACCGGTTTTAGCAGGCAAATCAGTACAATAATCAGTCAGGTAATCAACAGGCAGTGAACTATCGTAGCGGCAATTATAAGGAACAAAGCCCTACTGTACCTATGGAGGTAGACAATATAACATTAGGTAGAAGTCAACAGGATAACCAAAAAATAAACTCAAGTGAAAACATTGTACCTTCGTTGCAGAGACAACATGTAGCAGCCCTAGAAAACTCTGAACAGCCAAGCTCATCTCATGAAATAAAAATTTTTTTTTATCAATTAGCTTCGGAATTCTACCAAACACCCATAATCAAAATAACTATAAAAAATAAAACTTATTTAGCTCTAATTGACACCGGTGCTGTAAATGTAAGCATGGTAAGCAAAGAAATAAATAATTTTGATAAGCATGATATAACACCGATTTCATATACTACAATAAATAAAAACGATTATTTGAACCAAGAAATACATACACCTTGCCCTAAAGAATTCAATGTCGAAGAAAAAGCCCTATGTCGGTGGAAGGTCGCTCCATTTATGTATGATAGAAAATATCAGTTTATAATTGGCACCGACATACTTCGATACCTACAGGTTAAGATTGACATGGAAGACAACAAAATAATTTGTAATAATGCTATTATACAATTCGAAGAACACCCTTTCGACAGAATAACGGTACTTGAAATAAAGACAGAAAATGAAAAACCCGAAAACATTGATACTGAAGACCTAAACGGAGAAGAAAAATTAGCATTGAACAAATTACTCAGAAAATACACAACACTCTTCTATAAAGATCACTCACACTCATGCAGTTGAGCATGAAATCAGAACTTCCACAGACGAACAAATAAATGCAAAGTTGTATAGATACCCACAAAAATACGAGGAAGAGGTTAGGAGACAGATAGTTGAGATGGAAAGCCAAGGGATAATACGCCGCAGCAATTCTAGGTACACTAGTCCTCTCATAGTTATACCGAAAAAAATAGACAACTCAGGCAAGCAAATATATAGATTGGTAATAGATTATCGAAAACTCTTTTTTTGCCCTGCTATGAATACGCGCATGCTTGATCATCCAGTTACAATCGAGCAAATTTGTAAATTAAAGTCGTGGGGCTATTTCGAAATACCGTGTATATGCAAGACACTTATATGTGGAGACACTGGAAATGGTGCAATGGCAGAAGTTCGAGCAATTATAAACATCATAGTTCTACAACTTTCAAATAATGTTAGCTGCTAATAAAAAATAGTGGAAACAACTGCAGAAGAGTAATTATATAGTATTGATAATAGGAAAGTACTTACGCTCTTTTGTATTTGTTTAGCTTTGTTGTTAATATTTTTTTAATCCATTATCATGACAGGATAATTACAATATTTTTACTTAATTTCTAATTTAAAGTTCTGACTAGTATTTACGATACAAAGCAAAAGTCCCGTAGCAAGTGCCTGTTTTCAGACTGTATGTAAAGCTATGTGAGCGATTAGTCTGTTATGCACAAAGCATACAATTACGAGCGACTATACAAACTTGTGGAGGTTGCAGAATTTTCTGTGACCTTCGGATCAGATGATCGTTGTTTATCGCTTTTTACTACTTCGTTGTGATATATGATGAGCATTCATTTTGAGAACAACGAACACGACGGACATGATTTTAATTATTTTTTAAATTTAATTTCAAGAAACTAATGATGATATACTTATATACTAAAATATAAGTTAACGCAGTCGGAAGGACTGCGATTAAAAAAATATTTTAGCCGCAACCAACAGCGGCATACTTACATATACTTTATCTGCAAGGATACAAATTAAAAACAAAATTGGAATAACACTTAGATTTATTACACTTATAGATAAATTATAGGTCTTGACAACTCGAGGTCCTCCTTAAGACTAACTTTATTAATAACTTATAAATTCTAAGTTTGGCCTAAAACTGACTGCGTCAGCTTTCCCTGGCCGCAGTACCGTTCCCACTCTGCTGCGGTATTGCACCGGATACGCGTGCAAGCATTCAGACGCTACGTCAGCAGATTCGCTGTATTTACCTATCCTACGCTTCTGCTTGCTTGGAGACAGGTGTGAAGACAGGGGCGGCTAAGGCCGTGTTAACTTGTATATATATATATAATGCATGTTAAAACTGCAAAAACTGTCTTAAAATATGCTTTACCTTTCCTCTTTAATATCTTCACTTCATTCATTTATAAAAAAAAATTCGAGCAGTCTCTCAATGTTTGTTTTAACAAACTCTTCCCTTTGTTAGGGCGTACCTTACATGTTATCCGGATCCTACGGGCAGCGCCATTATTGTTGGGATATATCCTGGTCGTTAACTGAGCGCTTGGTAGCAGCCTGAGTATACTGGTTCTATTCGCGAGTAACGTATTATAATAGTCAACCAAACCGAACTACTCAGTGTGCACTAAGGTGGCCGCAAGGCTACAACAACAACAATTTTTGGATTTTGGCTTGTCAGTGGAGTGAAAAAGCTCTCGATTTTGACAACCTATAATCCAATTTTAGCTGCGAACAGGGAGCACAAATCGGTGTACCCTGGATTTGAATTTGAATTAAGATTGATCAAGATTTTGCGATTTTGATAGTGAGGAAAATTAGATAAAATTTAATAAATGTAAAACAGAGATTTCTGCAAAATTAAATTATGTGCAAAAGTGAAAATGTTTAAATTAAGTGGAATTGTAAAAATGTTTAAATGAAAATATGTTTAATATTGTTTGTGCTAGCGGATCAGTGGAACAAGTGGCCCGACTACTCCCGCTGTACACAATATTGTGTGGGAGGGGTACCAAGTGACGATGGGCGGCCGCCAGCGGCAGTGAATAACAATATGCATGTGCAGTGAATTTTAGAAGAAGCTTGGCCAAAGGTAACAAATGGTTTTCTTATAAAAATGTTAACCTTTTTTACAATTATTTATTATTTAGGAAAAGCAGACACGTTCAATTCGTTTACGTTTACGTTTATTCAATTTAACGCAAATGCGGCATCCTAATTCAACCCCCCAACAGGAGCTGCAACTAAATGGTATAATTGCTAATTTCCAGGCAGCATAAATTTTTGATAATTATTTACTTACAGTTAAGAACTATGAGAATTATGCACAGAAGCGAAATAATGCACTGCCGAAATCGCAAGAGCCCATGCAAATAAAACGCAGTTCAAACGCATTGGATACTTATAAACAATACGCATACAAATAGACAGCAGGGCCCACTTCCAATGTCAGCAAAGTTGCATCATTTAAAGCAATAATTCTTGTGAAAATACCCCCAATATTGAATATATGTAGAAGTGCAACAATAAGACAGTATATCCAATAAAGTATTAATTTTTTATTTTATAACATAGTTTTCTTATTAGCAGTGTGCACTAACTATTTAGATGTGCCCTGTTTCAAACTTTGTTTACAACCCTGATCTGAAATAAAAGCTTCGAAGCTTTTGAGGGAACGTCAAAACGAAAACAAGAAGAAGAGAAATTCTTCCTTGCGACTACCTTTTAGGTGTGCCCTGGAACTACTTAAAGAGACTAAAAAAGCTTAATGTACCGTTAGGTCTGACGTGTCGATCGCAAGCTCTTTGAGTAGTTTAGTAGTGGCGTGATTACCATAGAGGTTAGAACTATATAGCACTACTACATTTACGAGAATATGACAACTGGAGCAACCTTAAGCAAGCTTTACGTAGCAGATACCGTCCAGATATCAGACCAGAGGAACTATATGACAAGATAGGCCGCATTAAAGTAAGAAACCCAAGTGATTTAATTGAAAGAATTCAATATTTTAAAAATAAAGCGGAAGAATTAAAAATTTATTATGAACAAGAAAGCCAAGTGGATTTGAACGGAATCGAACCACTTATAATAAATACTATTAAAAGAATTACTCAAGGCACATTAGCATATGCTATAAAAAAATTGATCACCTATGACGAAATAATAAATGAAATGAATTCTATTAGCTTTGAAGATAATTGTATTAAGAATGAGTATCGAATTTTTGAAAATAGACCAAACATTAATAAAATTAATCAACAAGGCAGGTATAATAATACTAAACTGAATAACAGTAACCAATTACCTACACAACAACAACAACGTACTAATAATACTAACAACAACAATTACCACAACCCAAATAATTACCAACACAATCGACCACAGTATAACACACACAGACAATACAACCAAAATCAAACGGTACAATCCAGACAAAGCACACAAGAGATTCAGAACTACAGTAATAACCGGTTTTAGCAGGCAAATCAGTACAATAATCAGTCAGGTAATCAACAGGCAGTGAACTATCGTAGCGGCAATTATAAGGAACAAAGCCCTACTGTACCTATGGAGGTAGACAATATAACATTAGGTAGAAGTCAACAGGATAACCAAAAAATAAACTCAAGTGAAAACATTGTACCTTCGTTGCAGAGACAACATGTAGCAGCCCTAGAAAACTCTGAACAGCCAAGCTCATCTCATGAAATAAAAATTTTTTTTTATCAATTAGCTTCGGAATTCTACCAAACACCCATAATCAAAATAACTATAAAAAATAAAACTTATTTAGCTCTAATTGACACCGGTGCTGTAAATGTAAGCATGGTAAGCAAAGAAATAAATAATTTTGATAAGCATGATATAACACCGATTTCATATACTACAATAAATAAAAACGATTATTTGAACCAAGAAATACATACACCTTGCCCTAAAGAATTCAATGTCGAAGAAAAAGCCCTATGTCGGTGGAAGGTCGCTCCATTTATGTATGATAGAAAATATCAGTTTATAATTGGCACCGACATACTTCGATACCTACAGGTTAAGATTGACATGGAAGACAACAAAATAATTTGTAATAATGCTATTATACAATTCGAAGAACACACTTTCGACAGAATAACGGTACTTGAAATAAAGACAGAAAATGAAAAACCCGAAAACATTGATACTGAAGACCTAAACGGAGAAGAAAAATTAGCATTGAACAAATTACTCAGAAAATACACAACACTTCTATAAAGATCACTCACACTCATGCAGTTGAGCATGAAATCAGAACTTCCACAGACGAACAAATAAATGCAAAGTTGTATAGATACCCACAAAAATACGAGGAAGAGGTTAGGAGACAGATAGTTGAGATGGAAAGCCAAGGGATAATACGCCGCAGCAATTCTAGGTACACTAGTCCTCTCATAGTTATACCGAAAAAAATAGACAACTCAGGCAAGCAAATATATAGATTGGTAATAGATTATCGAAAACTCTTTTTTTGCCCTGCTATGAATACGCGCATGCTTGATCATCCAGTTACAATCGAGCAAATTTGTAAATTAAAGTCGTGGGGCTATTTCGAAATACCGTGTATATGCAAGACACTTATATGTGGAGACACTGGAAATGGTGCAATGGCAGAAGTTCGAGCAATTGTAAACATCATAGTTCTACAACTTTCAAATAATGTTAGCTGCTAATAAAAAATAGTGGAAACAACTGCAGAAGAGTAATTATATAGTATTGATAATAGGAAAGTACTTACGCTCTTTTGTATTTGTTTAGCTTTGTTGTTAATATTTTTTTAATCCATTATCATGACAGGATAATTACAATATTTTTACTTAATTTCTAATTTAAAGTTCTGACTAGTATTTACGATACAAAGCAAAAGTCCCGTAGCAAGTGCCTGTTTTCAGACTGTATGTAAAGCTATGTGAGCGATTAGTCTGTTATGCACAAAGCATACAATTACGAGCGACTATACAAACTTGTGGAGGTTGCAGAATTTTCTGTGACCTTCGGATCAGATGATCGTTGTTTATCGCTTTTTACTACTTCGTTGTGATATATGATGAGCATTCATTTTGAGAACAACGAACACGACGGACATGATTTTAATTATTTTTTAAATTTAATTTCAAGAAACTAATGATGATATACTTATATACTAAAATATAAGTTAACGCAGTCGGAAGGACTGCGATTAAAAAAATATTTTAGCCGCAACCAACAGCGGCATACTTACATATACTTTATCTGCAAGGATACAAATTAAAAACAAAATTGGAATAACACTTAGATTTATTACACTTATAGATAAATTATAGGTCTTGACAACTCGAGGTCCTCCTTAAGACTAACTTTATTAATAACTTATAAATTCTAAGTTTGGCCTAAAACTGACTGCGTCAGCTTTCCCTGGCCGCAGTACCGTTCCCACTCTGCTGCGGTATTGCACCGGATACGCGTGCAAGCATTCAGACGCTACGTCAGCAGATTCGCTGTATTTACCTATCCTACGCTTCTGCTTGCTTGGAGACAGGTGTGAAGACAGGGGCGGCTAAGGCCGTGTTAACTTGTATATATATATATAATGCATGTTAAAACTGCAAAAACTGTCTTAAAATATGTTTTACCTTTCCTCTTTAATATCTTCACTTCATTCATTTATAAAAAAAAATTCGAGCAGTCTCTCAATGTTTGTTTTAACAAACTCTTCCCTTTGTTAGGGCGTACCTTACATGTTATCCGGATCCTACGGGCAGCGCCATTATTGTTGGGATATATCCTGGTCGTTAACTGGGCGCTTGGTAGCAGCCTGAGTATACTGGTTCTATTCGCGAGTAACGTATTATAATAGTCAACCAAACCGAACTACTCAGTGTGCACTAAGGTGGCCGCAAGGCTACAACAACAACAATTTTTGGATTTTGGCTTGTCAGTGGAGTGAAAAAGCTCTCGATTTTGACAACCTATAATCCAATTTTAGCTGCGAACAGGGAGCACAAATCGGTATACCCTGGATTTGAATTTGAATTAAGATTGATTAAGATTTTGCGATTTTGATAGTGAGGAAAATTAGATAAAATTTAATAAATGTAAAACAGAGATTTCTGCAAAATTAAATTATGTGCAAAAGTGAAAATGTTTAAATTAAGTGGAATTGTAAAAATGTTTAAATGAAAATATGTTTAATATTGTGCGTGCTCGCGGATCAGTGGAACTACTCCCGCTGTACACAATATTGTGTGGGAGGGGTACCAAGTGACAATGGTCCGCCGCCAGCGGCAGTGAATAACAATATGCATGTGCAGTGAATTTTAGAAGATGCTTGGCCAAAGGTAATAAATGGTTTTCTTATAAAAATGTTAACCTTTTTTACAATTATTTATTATTTAGAAAAAACAGACACGTAATTTATTTATTCAATTTAACGCAAATGCGGCATCCTAATTCAACCCCCCAACAGGAGCTGCAACTAAATGGTATAATTGCTAATTTTCAGGCAGCTTAAATTTTTGATAATTATTTACTTACAGTTAACAACTATGAGGATTATGCACAGAAGCGAAACAATGCACTGCCGAAATCGCAAGAGCCCATGCAAATAAAACGCAGTTCAAACGCATTGGATACCTATAAATAATATGGATACAAATAGACAGCAGGGGTCACTTCCAATGTCAGTAAAGTTGCATCATTTAAAACAATAATTCTTGTGAAAATATCCCCAATATTGAATATATGTAGAAGTGCAACAACAAGACAGTATATCCAATAAAGTATTAATTTTTTATTTTATAACATTGTTTTCTTATTAGCAGTGTGCACTAACTATTTAGATGTGCCCTGTTTCAAACTTTGTTTAAAACACTGATCTCAAATAAAAGCTTCGAAGCTTTTGAGGAAACGTCAAAACGAAAACAAGAAGAAGAGAAATTCTTCCTTGCGACTACCTTTTAGGTGTGCCCTGGAACTACTTAAAGAGACTAAAAAAGCTTAATGTACCGTTAGGTCTGACGTGTCGATCGCAAGCTCTTTGAGTAGTTTAGTAGTGGCGTGATTACCATAGAGGTTAGAAGTGTTGAATATATATACATACATATAATTTAATTAATGCTGAATATATATATAATTTAATTAATGCTGAATATATATATAATTTAATTAATGCTGAATATATAACTAATTTATATTAATCATTTTAAATTCAAAGAATAAATAAACTATATAAATATTTAGATATTGTTTTTATACAAGAAAACATAAAAACATAACTGACGCAGTCGTGATAGGATAACAAAAGTTGTCAGAAAAGAACTTATTAAAAATAAAAATAAAAAAATTTCAAGTGAAAAGTTGTTCGTGAAAAATAGGCAGAACAAAGCAGTGCTATAAAAATAAATTTTAAACAATATGAATATGGAATCTTTAATTGAGGTTATGCAAGAAACGCCAAATGCGTTAAGAGTCCTAACACACATTCAAGCAAACATGATAAACAACCCTGCAGCTGAGAGAGAAAGACAGCTCATGGAAATTAAACATCTAACGCCCTTCAACGAAACAAATACCAACACAGTGACAGCCTTTATTCAAAGCGTGGGATATTATTTACAGCGAATAAATGATGACAATAACAAGAGGGCAGCAGTGGCGACGATTTACATAGAAAATATACAAGGTGAAGCTAAAACGGCACTACTACATTTACGAGAATATGACAACTGGAGCAACCTTAAGCAAGCTTTACGTAGCAGATACCGTCCAGATATCAGACCAGAGGAACTATATGACAAGATAGGCCGCATTAAAGTAAGAAACCCAAGTGATTTAATTGAAAGAATTCAATATTTTAAAAATAAAGCGGAAGAATTAAAAATTTATTATGAACAAGAAAGCCAAGTGGATTTGAACGGAATCGAACCACTTATAATAAATACTATTAAAAGAATTACTCAAGGCACATTAGCATATGCTATAAAAAAATTGAACACCTATGACGAAATAATAAATGAAATGAATTCTATTAGCTTTGAAGATAATTGTATTAAGAATGAGTATCGAATTTTTGAAAATAGACCAAACATTAATAAAATTAATCAACAAGGCAGGTATAATAATACTAAACTGAATAACAGTAACCAATTACCTACACAACAACAACAACGTACTAATAATACTAACAACAACAATTACCACAACCCAAATAATTACCAACACAATCGACCACAGTATAACACACACAGACAATACAACCAAAATCAAACGGTACAATCCAGACAAAGCACACAAGAGATTCAGAACTACAGTAATAACCGGTTTTAGCAGGCAAATCAGTACAATAATCAGTCAGGTAATCAACAGGCAGTGAACTATCGTAGCGGCAATTATAAGGAACAAAGCCCTACTGTACCTATGGAGGTAGACAATATAACATTAGGTAGAAGTCAACAGGATAACCAAAAAATAAACTCAAGTGAAAACATTGTACCTTCGTTACAGAGACAACATGTAGCAGCCCTAGAAAACTCTGAACAGCCAAGCTCATCTCATGAAATAAAAATTTTTTTTTATCAATTAGCTTCGGAATTCTACCAAACACCCATAATCAAAATAACTATAAAAAATAAAACTTATTTAGCTCTAATTGACACCGGTGCTGTAAATGTAAGCATGGTAAGCAAAGAAATAAATAATTTTGATAAGCATGATATAACACCGATTTCATATACTACAATAAATAAAAAAGATTATTTGAACCAAGAAATACATACACCTTGCCCTAAAGAATTCAATGTCGAAGAAAAAGCCCTATGTCGGTGGAAGGTCGCTCCATTTATGTATGATAGAAAATATCAGTTTATAATTGGCACCGACATACTTCGATACCTACAGGTTAAGATTGACATGGAAGACAACAAAATAATTTGTAATAATGCTATTATACAATTCGAAGAACACCCTTTCGACAGAATAACGGTACTTGAAATAAAGACAGAAAATGAAAAACCCGAAAACATTGATACTGAAGACCTAAACGGAGAAGAAAAATTAGCATTGAACAAATTACTCAGAAAATACACAACACTCTTCTATAAAGATCACTCACACTCATGCAGTTGAGCATGAAATCAGAACTTCCACAGACGAACAAATAAATGCAAAGTTGTATAGATACCCACAAAAATACGAGGAAGAGGTTAGGAGACAGATAGTTGAGATGGAAAGCCAAGGGATAATACGCCGCAGCAATTCTAGGTACACTAGTCCTCTCATAGTTATACCGAAAAAAATAGACAACTCAGGCAAGCAAATATATAGATTGGTAATAGATTATCGAAAACTCTTTTTTTGCCCTGCTATGAATACGCGCATGCTTGATCATCCAGTTACAATCGAGCAAATTTGTAAATTAAAGTCGTGGGGCTATTTCGAAATACCGTGTATATGCAAGACACTTATATGTGGAGACACTGGAAATGGTGCAATGGCAGAAGTTCGAGCAATTATAAACATCATAGTTCTACAACTTTCAAATAATGTTAGCTGCTAATAAAAAATAGTGGAAACAATTTCAGAAGAGTAATTATATAGCATTGTTAAAAGGAAAGTACTTACGCTCTTTTGCATTTGTTTAGCCTTGTTGTTAATATTTTTTTAATCTATTATCATGACAGGATAATTACAATATTTTCACTTAGTTTCTAATTTGAAGTTCTGACTAGTATTGACGAAACAAAGCCTAAGTCCCGTAGCAAATACCTGTTTTCAGACTGTATGTAAAGTCATGTGGGCGATTAGTCTATTATTCACAAAGCGTACAATTACGAGCGACTATACAAACTTGTGGAGGCTGCAGAATTTTCTTTGACCTTCGGATCAGATGATCGTTGTTTATCGCTTTTTACTACTTCGTTGTGACATATGATGAGCATTCATGTTGAGAACAACGCACTCGACGGACATGATTTTAATTATTTTTTAAATTTAATTTCAAAAAATTAATGATGATATACTTATATAGTAAAATATAAGTTAACGCAGTCGGAAGGACTGCGATTAAAAAAATATTTTAGCCGCAACCAACAGCGGCATACTTACATATACTTTATCTGCAAGGATACAAACAAAAAAAACAAAATTGGAATAACATTTAGATTTATTACACTTATAGATAAATTATAGGTCTTGACAATTCGAGGTCCTCCTTAAGACTAACTTTATTAAAACTTATAAATTCTAAGCTTGGCCTAAAACTGACTACGTCAGAATTCCCTGGCCGCGGTACCGTTCCCACTCTGCAGCGGTATTGCACCGGATAGGCGTGCAAGCATTCAGACGCTACGTCAGCAGATTCGCTGTATTTACCTATGCTACGCTTCTGCTTGCTTGGAGACAGGTGTGAAGACAGGGGCGGCTACGGGCGTGTTAACTCTTCCCTCCTTAAATGTCTGCGTCCCGCAGATCGACCTGGGTCACCGCAGGAACTTCGTTGGTTTTTTCGGCAATCGCTACTAAGACCATAAGTTTCTTCAGTATTCATCAGCAATCTTTTGTACAGGACATCGACACGTTTGCCTCCTGACGAAGTGCTTCTCACCAGTATTAGTCGATATTTATCCGGCTTCACCTTTGGCATCGAGAGCACGTATACGAGGATAGTTCCATTCGTATATATAGTTGCTTGGTATATTCCATTGCTTCTACCAGATTTTGATAAGGTAGCGCCTCTTCAGAAAAAACCTGCTTGGTTTCGACCTGGTCTAAAAGATTGGTGTTTACGATTTCAGTTTTTGCCATCTGACAAGCTCGGACTATTTCTGAAATTTGATCTTTTAGGACGAGGACCGTGTTAGCCAACAAAATTTCGAGCTTTTCCGCATTGAAGTTTTTGTCAAAGTCATTTGCAAAATCAACCACGTTGTAAACCCTTTTTACAGCTCCTTGCGTGGCGTTAAAGATACTTCTGTTAATGGAAGCTGGTTATTGTTGTTGTCGGCCAATTGATTTTGGCTACTCAGAACACAATGCCAGTCAGTGGCGTCAGGAGATCCTGCTACCCATTTCTACGCCGATCCAATCCAATATATAGAGCGAGATTTTCTCGATTTGGTAACCTGCAATTCGTTAAGACGCATTTCGTCTGGCTGAGATGAAGTTCGATGATCGTCTTCATCGGAGTTGCCTCAAGCTCGCGTTGCACTACACCCGTGAGTTCCAAAATAATTTCGTTGAATTGAGTGAGGTCAATGATATGTAACAGCTTGAAGTGACCATTGATTATGCATCCACTTCCATGTTCGATTGTCACCAGCGGAGATTTGTAGTTCAAAACGTTGAAACCGCAAGCGCAGGGAATTAGAAGCAATCTTTTTTGGCAAACATTTCAAAAAAAAAAAATGCAAGGAGCTCTATGTCCTTGATTGCAGGAAAACATGACTTGTGCGAAGAACTTTAGTCATTTTTGTTTCAAATTCGAAAAATTCAAGTCACGAAAGGACAGATAGCTTCCTCAAAAGAAGAGCATTACAAGTACAGCATATCTTCAAGAACAAACCTTTAAAATTTTCTTAACTTTTAACAATTCGATCTCGTTTTTTATATCATATGTTTACAACCTACTTTTGTCCTCGAGAGATAGCTTCCATATTTGGAAATTTTCTTTTTACAATTTACTACTTACAAATTATTAAAACAATTTTTTATATTTAAATATTACTGTTATATTTAAATAAATCAATTCTTTTTTCTTTTGTTTTTTGAAATAATTATATTTATATTCGAGCCCGCGATGGAAGGTAGAATTGGGTTGAAAAAAATCGTTCTTGTACAAAATGTTTACTTGAGCCTTATGGATCCTTTTCCCATCGTTCGTGGTTACTGTGACCCTGATATCCCAGCATACAACCTCTTTTTTATAAAGTGAGCGTTGTTTTGCCTTAATTTGTTTGTCCCTCACATACACTACGTCCCCCTGTGCATCCGATTCCTCACTTCACTAAAAATTCTATTTTGAAAATTTGCTAACTCCTGATAATTTATTCTTTGAACCTATTGGAAAATATATCGCTCGGTTTGTCCTTAGTTATGGAATGAATTGTATTGTTATACCGGTCGGCAGCTATGTACAACAATTCCTTTGGGGATGTGCTGGGCATATCTCTCTGTAGACACCGGTATATTACAATAACGGTGGAGTGAAGTCTTTCGACTTGTCCATTCACTTCGTTCCATTGAATAGGGGTTTGATAAAGACTAATTCCTAACCCTCTAACATAATTGGAGACTAAAGAACTGACGAAGCCTGTTTCGTTATCAGTGACTATCATCTGTGGGACTGTAAAATAGTGATTAATTTCTGCAAATTTTTAGCGTAAAAGTACAGCAGACTTATATTTTATGTGGAAGAATTTCGCAAATTTAGAGAATATGTCTATGCAGCTGAGAAATTTTTCCCCACTAATTTCAAAGATATCGATGTGTACAATATCACAAGTATGTTTCGGGATAGGAGCATCCTTTAGTTTTGGGACGAAGGGATATTTATTTACTCGGCACACTTCGCAAGCTTTCGTGAAATGTCTTATCAAGTTTGCCATCCTGGAGAAATAGTATCGTTCCAAAATTTGTCCTTTATTCTCCACAGGATTCCTATAGGCTGTCCTGTGCTCTTCCTCAATTAATCTGAAAATTCTTTCTTCATTCGCGATATCCTATACTAATCTCTGCATTATTCTAATCCTTTAATAAAGGAAATGTTCGAGATATGCTATTTTCGGGAATTTTAATACCGTTAATTACCGCTGGGTTCAACCGTTCTTTCAATACTTTTATTAGTGCGTCGCGGACTATCTAGTCACATAGTGGTGGGTGTACCTATCATGAGGATTCTCAACACTAAAAAGTTCTCGTCCTTCCCTGACCACAATCTGATTCCTACATACGTTCAGGGATGCTTCAACGTGAATTATAAGGTTGGAAGCATCTTGTTCAGCACTGTGAACAGTTTCGACTTTGCTAGCAGTTTTAGTAGTGGAGCCTCTAGCGGATTTCAGTTGCTCCTTGATGTGTCAGTTGCTCCTTTACTAGCAGTTTCTGTAGTCGTGTCGTCACCATTATCAACAGCCATCACGTGAAGTCCTCCATTCCCCATTTCATCCTTGATAAGGCATCAGCCACATAGTTTGATTTACCAGGAGTGTAAATCAATTCGTGGTTGTATTCCTCTATAAGTGCCTTCCATATTTTTAATTCGGCATTTTGATTGCTATTTCCGAGCGCGAACGTTAGGGGTTGATAGTCAGTGTAAACTTTTCTGTTTCTTGCCCCATACAAGTAGGAACGTAGGTTGTCCAATGCCCACACAATGGCTAACATTTCCTTCTCATTGGTGGAATTATTATCCTCCGTCTTGCTTAATAAGCGGTAAAAATATACGCAATTGGCTTATCCTTGCCAACCTCACCTTGGGACAGAAGCGCACCTATCGCAAAATCTGATGCATCTGTAGTTAAATTAAAGGGTTTCTGGAAATTTGGGAAAGCTAAACTATCAGAGGAAACAAGGAGCTCTTTTAGATCAGCAATTGCTTTCAAGGGACAGAATCAAGCTCAATCGTCACTTTCTTCGATTGATTAACCTTCACTTGAGCGTTTTCTCCACGTGTTAAATTAGTCAAAGGTTTGGCTACTTTGGCATAGTCCCGAATGAATTTTCGATAGTAAGACGTCATTCCCAGGAAACGCTTTAAATCAGTTAACGTACCCGGCGGTTCTAGACCTTGAATGGCACTCACCTTTTTTGTATCAGGTTTTATACCGTAGGTTGTGATAACATATCCAAGGAATTCTACACTAGTTTTCATGAATTGGGGTCTTTTTCAGATTGACTTCTAAGTTTGCCCTCAACAATGTAACAAAAATTGTTCCAACGTTCTTCAGGTGCTCCTCTTAATTTCTTTCCAAAGACGATTATGTCATCAATTTAGACATAGCAAATTTTCCCTATGTACTCCTTGAGCACATCATCTATCATTCGTTAGAAAATGGCAGGAGCATTCTTTAGACCAATCGGAATCCTCAAAAATTGGTATTTTCCGTTCATTGTTGAGAACGCTGTTTTCGGTATATCAGACTGCTTCATCGGAACTTAATGAAATCCGGAGGGCAAGTCAATCGTAGTAAAGTATTTTGCAGAACCTAAGGTGGCAAGTGTAGAATTTATATCGGGAATCGGGTATGTATCAGGAACGGTTACATCGTTCAAGCTCTTGAAATCTATTACCAGCCTATACTGTTTTTCGTCAGCAGAAGGCTTTGGTTTTTTAGGGACTACCCAGATTGGGGAAATGTAGGGACTTTTTGAAGGACGTATGACGCCTTCCTCAAGCAATTGCTCAATCTGCCTCTCAACTTCCTCCCTTCCTAATTATATAAAATCTACCGCTAACTTCTTCGCTGATTTGGATGCGTCCATCGGCTGAATTTACAAAAAAGGATTTTGGCAGCTTTTTGCTATTTAGGAAAAGAGATGCATTTATAAAATTTTTGTTCGCATCTGTGTCTACCAAGAATTTCAACACAGTACCCTGGCTATCCACGTACTCTATGTAAGATACGGTGAATAGGCTCCTGTCATAAAATTTACCTGATCTTCGGAATTCTCTTCAGCCAAATTCGCATAGTCCTCATTCACAGTTTCCATATGGAATATCCTCTGCTGCTTTTGGCGGAAGTTGTCTGAGCCGGATTTCTTTTTGAATGGGAATCCTTGTTGAGGTCTGTTTGAGAAGCTCGCCCGACGCGTCTGTATAGAAGGGTCCACCTCCATTGTTTCCACTGGCCTTGGTGCTTCAGTCCTTTGAGCGAAATGTCGATTCTGGAAGGAACCACTCTGCGGCCTAACTCCAAACTTATGGCTGTTTCCAACAGGTGAGAAATTGTTGTTAAACTTCGAGAACGACGGACGAGGATTACTGTCATTATTCATTTCGTTTACAGGAACAGTCACCGAGGTCCTATTTATATCTCAGTGCACAGGATGGCTCCTAAATTTCCAATTCTGAATATCCAGACAAGCTGTGTAGGCTTTGGGTAGTGATCTTGGTCGTTGGACAATAATCATGCGGGAAAGATCGCCACTCAATCGCCTTACAAAGACATCCAGCGTTCTATTGCTGTAGGTTTCGATCAGTGCATTTACGGTTTCGGCAGAGTAGTTTTCGGTTTTAAATTTATTTATAATTTAAGAAAATTGGTGGTTTACACGAGCATAAAACTGGTCTAACTTTAAGTTACCCTGAGTCACCTGACCCAGCTGATGTTCGAGGGTACGGATGTCCCTTGTATCAGCGTAGTGAAGCGACAGGCAACCTTTTATTCCTCATCAGTCGACTTCCGAAATATTATGGGATATTAAAGCAGAATCAGCGTGACCCCTAACCTATCCCCTGATGCTCTTGAGGATTGCCCTACAAATTGGTTTCGTCCTGACGATCTTGTAATCGGGTAACATTCCCTCAACTGATGTCACCCAGGACACGTATTGGGCTGGGTTTCCCTCGAATGCCTGGAGGTCCCTAACTGAGTCTGGCAACCTGCGTATTTACCTCAAATATTCCTCGCTCACTGTCCCGCACAATGGGATCTCACCTGGTGTCACGGTGAGTGCATTCACTTGTTCCAGTTGACGAATGCGATTTTCCGCCTTCTCCAACTGGACCATAAGTGCACCCACAGAGCCAGTCAGCTCGGTAACCAAACAGGTCAAGGATTCCAAAATAAAAATATTTTTGATTCACCAAAATCTGGTTTTTTCTTGTTTGTAAATTTTTCCTCACTCCTTCCTTCGCTTCTTTGTTTTTGTTTGCTTTTAGCTTCAGTTCGCTGAGCTGACGCCGCAATTTCATTATATTTTTTTCTCGGACTCACAGGCAAATTGATTGCATTGGTAATGTTATTGCTGAAATGTAAAATGTTTTAGTATATCATAAAATATAATTTCTGGCTTAGGTCAAGGAAGGGGCGCGGGAACCCTTTTTAGTCGTCCGTAATCGGATGACGGGCATCCGACTCAGGACACTTCCTTCACGGGTGCTCGGCATTTAATGCAACTTCAAATTTTGCTGCCATTGCCAAAAACGACTAGTGCACCCTGGCAGGACGTATTTGACCATTTGGGGGCTGTTGTTATACAATACCGATACCGTTGACCGTAACCAGTTGATAATGCGCTGCCTTGATCAGGAAATGGTTGTCGTGTTCCCATGTGAACGACAAAGTGCACCCAGATAGGGCGTATCCGATCATTCAGGGACAGGCGTTGCAAAATAACATCAGCACAGCAGATTATTGCTTTGCGTATTTTACGCTTTGACATACAGTTTTATAAATCTTGGCAAGGAGTCGACCCCTGTGCTACAATTAATTAAAGCACACAATCAGTTCACCGAAGATTACAAATTTAAATTTGTCCGACATTTATCGGCATCGTTTATAATTATTATTTTCGTAAATGTTGGGAAGGGGTTGAACGTTGTGTCGCCCATAATCGAAGACACCCAGCAATTCGCCAAATACATTTTACGATATCTAGCTTATATCTTTCATCACTATTTTTATATTTTAAAATTTTATTTTTCCTTTTATAGGCGTACATTGTGTGCATACCCAGTGAACCGATTGTTCACATCATGGTGAATATTATATTTTAATTAAGGAACCTCTATCCCATTTTCAATGATCGCTCTAAAGCGTAAAATTATTTATGTTAGGTCTGAGGGTCTTCGGGGTCACAGAGCATTTTTCTTTTTTTATATCCTTGGGAATCTCAGAATAAAGACGTAAGGATTTACTTGTTTTAATTTGAATCAAGAATTTCTTCATATTAGGTCTGAGGATCTTCGGGGTCACAGAACGTTTCTCTTGTTATTTTCTGGAGGGTCCCTTGGGAATCTCAGGATGTAGACGTAGGGACATGTTCGCACAATATTCTTCAAGGGCCGCTATATTTGCATCGGAAGGGCTATGCTTTATTTTCCACTTTTCAATATTAATTCATTTTTGCATTGCCAGGAGGGTAATGAATCGCTGAGCAATTTGTTAATTTTATCTTATATTTTGATTATTTTTATATTAGGCCCTTCCGACTTTAGGGAGCCCGCTCCTTTAGCGGGTCCCTGCTCGGACGCCAGTTAACACAGTCGGAAGGACTGTGATAAAAAAACATTATAGCCGCAACCAACAGCGGCATACTTACATATACTTTATCTGCAAGGATACAAATTAAAAACAAAATTGGAATAACACTTAGATTTATTACACTTATAGATAAATTATAGGTCTTGACAACTCGAGGTCCTCCTTAAGACTAACTTTATTAATAACTTATAAATTGTAAGTTTGGCCTAAAACTGACTGCGTCAGCATTCCCTGGCCGCAGTACCGTTCCCACTCTGCAGCGGTATTGCACCGGATACGCGTGCAAGCATTCAGACGCTACGTCAGCAGATTCGCTGTATTTACCTATCCTACGCTTCTGCTTGCTTGGAGACAGGTGTGAAGACAGGGGCGGCTAAGGCCGTGTTATCTTGTATATATATTGTTAAAACTGCAAAAAATGTCTTTTAAAATATGTTTTACCTTTCCTCTTTAATATCTTCACTTCATTCATTTAAAAAAAAAATTCGAGCAGTCTCTCAATGTTTGTTTTAACAAACTGTTCTTTTTTTCTTTGTTAGGGCGTACTTTACATGTTATCCGGATCCTACAGGCAGCGCCATTATTGTCGGGATATATCCTGGTCGTTAACTGGGCGCTTGGTAGCAGCCTGAGTATACTGGTTCTATTCGCGCGACTAAGAACGCGCTTGTGTTCAGTTGTTAGAATCTTTTCTTTATTTTCAAATCACGTGCTTATATCTATTTACAATCTTTATTTTGTAATTTTCAATTGCTTTTCTCTTTACGAAAGTGCTAACCGTGCCTCATGGCAAAAGTTCGAAGCAGTTCAATTGGAAATGTGCGTACCTTTGTTATTTTTACTGATACAACCTTAGTGCTATTGAGATTTGGTTGCCAGTAGCACTAACCCTCTTTCTAGAGGGCTAGTGCAACTACCTCTTAGTTATTAATTCTTCTTATTCTCTAGCGATATACCTACATCAAAAACAATTGTGCATCCTATATACTATGCTTATATATTTGCTTTTTATTATCTATCTTTGCCATGTTTTAGGTACTTTTTGTTTGTTTTATCTTCTACAGATTCTTTATTATTTTCTCTCTTTTTTTCTTTTGTTTGTTTTTGTTTTATTTTTTTTTACATTTTTTCCATATTGGTAATTTTTTTCTTATTTATAATTTTTTAAAATTTTATTTCTTTTGTATTATTTATTATTTTTTCTTTATTTTTATTAATGGACCCTTTTAGTTTTTTCATCTTGTTTGTTTTTTCCGTTATCTTTTCTTTTTGTTTTTGCTTTTGTTTTACATTTGATTCCTATAATTTATTCTGAAAATATTTTTGTTTTACAACTTATCCCTATAATTTATTCTTAAAATACTACTTTTTCTTTTACAACTTTCCTATAATTTATATCTACAATATTACTGCATCCTCTTCCTCCTGGTACGCTGCATTATCTCGGTGAATTCTACATTCCCCCTCTTTCAGGAACGGTACGTATAAAATTGTAAGCCGGCGTGTGTTTTGCTCATCTCACCGATATTATTTTATGTCGTGGTAGTAGTTGAATTTTTTAAACCTGTTCTGGAGTTTGTTGAATGGGTGGAAGATGATGCCAGCTTATGCGAGTAGTTGTGCTTCTGGCGAAGTCAAAGTAAATCTTCGGTAGTAAGTGTCGTCGGAGATCTTCCAATTGGACAACACGTTGAGAAGTTAACTGATGAAGCTTGGCTACGTAATGGTGGATCTGTTCGTAGTTAGGATGAAGTCTGCGTCAGGAGATAATTCTGTTTGCGACTT
Organism: Clusia tigrina; assembly: GCA_920105625.2. Lineage (NCBI taxonomy): Eukaryota > Metazoa > Arthropoda > Insecta > Diptera > Clusiidae > Clusia > Clusia tigrina. The sequence continues at coordinate 113,623,023 of OV050030.1, forward strand.
GAATTTAATGTTGAATGTTGAAGCTATGACTCTTGTTGTAGTTGCCTTCTACTTTATTTATGGAGGAAGCTTGCATTTTATATAACATTGCTTGAACAAGAATCAAAAAGTTTGCATACTTCCGTATGAAATAATTGCTGATAACTGGATACCTTCCTTGCTGGAAAAACAAATTTTGATATTTCCGTAGAGGTTTGTCAGATATACAATCAATATCCCGTATCATCAGCGTTGTCACCATAATAATAATTATACTCAGTGGCATCAAAATAGCTGAGAAATTGTTTTACGACCGCCGTGGGTCTTATTTCATGGATTTGGTAGGTATTTTGGTGGTACTATCTTAATTTTCTTATAGGCCTCAGTTCGAAGTCATCTCGCGCATGGGGAGCTAGAAACCCTTCCACTCTTTTGTCCCTAAAATTAATTTTCATTTAACTTTTAGCAGAAAATTATCTCCAGACAGGATCGTTAAAAATTTTGCTGTTTGGTCAGTTTCATGTACGTGTTAGACATCGTTTTGTCGTTAGTTTCTTCAGATGAGGTAAAATGGGAATTAATGACATAGTGAATTGTTAGTAGTTTAATAAATAAAAATTTCTAAGTTATTATAATATCAACTATGAAGAAGAAAATTTTAATTGCGCTCAGTTGCCACTCTTAAATTACCAATACTATTACAGAAGTTTTGCATTTCAGAGCTTCCGGTCAAATTCGATGTGAGTTAATTACTTTTATTAAACATTAATTATTTAGGGTATTCTAAATTAACGTCATAGCTACTGAATATGCAAAACATTTTTTCGAGATAGCTGAGATCCCAGGCGATATATCTCTATTCGATGATCAGAGAGAATGGACCAGTTGGGTTAAACAGAGTGATCCAATGATACATATTGAGCTCGCTAAATGCAAGCAGACATTTTGTTGATTGCTCCAGTTATTGCTAATTCGCTTGCAAAAATGGCGTCGGTAAGTTTATATCTTGTTTTTGTTACATTTTCAAAGCTCCAACCTGCTTTTATTATCCTACAGGGTATTGGTGACAATCTTCTAATGAGCGTAGTGCGTGCTTGGAATTTTCAGAAATTACTATTTTTTTGCCCTGCTATGAATACGCGCATGCTTGATCATCCAGTTACAATCGAGCAAATTTGTAAATTCAAGTCGTGGGGTTATTTCGAAATACCGTGTATATGCGGAGACACTTATATGAGGAGGCACTGGAAACGGTGCAATGGCAGAAGTTCAAGCAATTGTAAACATCACAGTTCTACAACTTACAAATAATGTTAGCTCCTAATAAAAAATGGTTGAAACAACAGAAGAGTAATTATATAGTATTGTTAATAGGAAAGTACTTACGCTATTTTGTATTTGTATAGCTTTGCTGTTAATATTTTTTTAATCCATTATCATGACCGGATACTTACAATATTTCTACTTAGTTTCTAATTTAAAGTTCCGATTAGTATAGACGAAACAAAGCAAGAATCGCGTTTCAAATACCTGTTTTCACACTGATGACAAAAACTTTCTGTAACGTTCGACTCAGATGATCGTTGTTTATCGCTTTTTACTACGTCATTGTGACATTTTTTTTCCTTTTACATCTATTAATTTACCGAAGATTTCTTTGTTAAGAAACTAACAGTAATTTTTCTAAGATTACAAGACTACATTTATATGTAATATCCTCAGCCACTGCATCGAATATTTGGTGTTTCCACTGCATGTAATAAGACGTTATTAAATCAGGTTTAGGGTATATATCCTTTTGAGGCGTCTTGTAGGGGGAAGCTTTAGTAGGTTCCTCGCGAAGCAGTGGGGGTGATTTAAGAACGTAGGCTTTGTAGGTGTTCAGCATTTCATTTTCAATCGTGGGTATATTCATGTCACGGTGGATGTTTATGTTCCTCAAGTACCATGGAGCACCGGCCATCATTCTCAAAATTTTCGTTTGGAGGCGTTGGAGTTTCTCCCTGTTTGACGGACACGCGGTGCCTCACAATTGAATCCCATATGTCCATATAAGCTTAATGAAACTAGTATAAATTAGTACCTTATATTCTAAGGCAAGGCTAGAATGCCTATTTAGTAGCCAGTTCAAGGTATGGAGTTTCAATTTGATCTGAGCACACTTTAAGTCAATGTGTTTAATCCTGGTTAATCGTCTGTCTAAGTGGATTCCCAGGTACTTTATGCCAGAGCGTTGTGGAATGTTTTGAACATTGATGCGAATAGGGGGCACATGTCCTTGCTTAAGGTAAATTTTAGCTGTGCACATTTACCTTTATTCTCCATTTGTTAAGCCACTGTTCAATAGACAGTAAGTGGCTCTGTAGCCATTGCGAGAATTCAAGATGGGAGCTGTTTGTACTCAGTATGGCGGTATCATCGGCAAATGTGAATATAGCCGTGTGATCGGAAGTTGGCATGTCAGCTGTAAAAAGCAAATACAGCAGTGGTCCAATCACACACTCCTGCTTTGATATCAAAGTAGTTGGATGTGTAGAGTCACCTTGGCTTTAATGTAGGTTTCAAATTCTTTGTGGAATTTCTTTGGAAGAATTTCTTTAAGTTTATATATGAGCCTTTTATGTCACAACTTATCAAAGGTTTGCGTAATGTCAAGGAATGCAGCAGAGTAGTATTTCTTTTGTTCGAATGCTGAGAATATAGCTCTTAATGTGCGATGCACTTGCTCTATCGTTCCATGTTTTTCACGGAAGCCGAACTGGTATTGGGGAATCACATTTTTTTTATTTAAATACTGGAAGACCTGCCGATGAACTATTTTTCGAAGATTTTAGATAAGGTGGGCAGTAGACTAATGGGTGTATAGGAACAAACCTGTGTAACATCCTTTCCTGGCTTCGGGATCATTATTATTTTCGAAATCTTCCAGCATTGAGGATAGAGCCCAGTAAGTGAGATACAGCTATATTAGGTAATTCTTTTATCATGCTTGCTATTATCTGATCCATTCCTGGGGCTTTTTTAAGATTAAGTCCTCCTTCCTTGAAGTTTTCAGGCGCTCACTCTTTCTGCTACTCGGTATTACCCGAGGTTCAAACGATATAATGGGGGGATTTGGACAGAAGACATTACTCAGGTGATGTGCGTAGGCAATGCATTTTTCATCATCGCTTTTAGCCCAAGTGCCATTATCTTTCTGAAGTGGTGACTTATGTTGTATTGGACCTTTCCACCTCTTAGTAGCACGCCACAATGAATACTCATTGTCGCCATGAGGACTCAAGCTTCAAAATAGTCTGCAACTGATTTTTGGTGTTTCTGCTTCAATATGTTTTTTAGTTTACGGATGCAACACGCGAGTTCACTCTTCAATTTTGGTGAACGATGATATTGCCATTCTCTTCTAAGACGTCGCTTTTCTTTAACCAGCATCCACATCACTAGGACTTGTGTTACGGGTGTGGTGGATAAATATGCGGCTTCCTTTAAAACATTTGCCAGGTCATTCAAGGTATTTTCGATGTCACGATCATCTTTTAAGGAGGCTTTATAGTTAATGTGAGTACTTATAAATTATTTGCATTTAAACCAGTCAGTGCATCTATTTGTCAGGTGAACAGAGTTGGAATTTGAAGACACTGATGAGGTTTTCAGATGAATGAAGGTTGGCGAATGGTCAGACGAATGATCAAACGAAGTCTCAGCGGTAATGTTTTCCTTTTTAATGTTTATAAACACACTTAAGTCTATGAGGTCTTCCCGAGTGACTTAAAAGAGCGTTGGAAGGTTATAGACTCAATTGAAAATCTTTTTGGATAGTAGATGGCGGATATGGTGATATTTCCTTCTAATAGTTTGATGTTAGTTTCTTGCAGGTAGACTTCGCTGACGTCTTCAAGGACTACATGCTTAATTCTACTACGTATAAGTATTCCACTTCTTCCGCGCGCTCTGTCGTTTGAATGTTTTGAATGGTAAAATGTATATCCTGTAACTCTAAAGTTGTTTTTTGTTGTTAAGTGGGTTTCAGATATTTGCATTATAACTATTTGGTGAGCTGTCAGACAGTCAGCCAGTTCCAATTTATCGTTCGTAAGACCGTTTGCGTTCCAAAAGCATAATTTCAACAATAAATTCATACCTTGGAAAGAATTTTTTGCAGGAGCGACTTGCGTTTCCATCATTTTCATTAGATGTCATGCATACCTTGCATAGATGTCATAAATGTGTTAAGAGTTTTCATTAGGTTTTTCTGCTGGTAAGTATTGAATGTGCCACTTGGTGTATCACTTTGTTGTATAGCACGTTTGGCAACATCAGAGAACTCTTGTATCTCTGTATTTCTCCACATATCACACAGACAGCACTCAGAGTACAGTGTGCCCATTTTTCGGCAGTTATGGCACTATACCCGACCAGCTTTCTTTCTAGGCTCTTCTACAGTGATTTTGCGGTGCATCAGATACTTTAATGTGTAGATGGGGTGAGATTCACCTTTTTTCAATTAGATTTTCTCTGGTTCAAGTTATACCTTAAAGAGGGGCTGCGGCACTTTGCTAAGATTGCATATGTTGAAAACGGATTTGACCGCATATCTCTCATCACTCAGAGAAGCTGGTATTTCGTCATTGCCAACAGAATGCTCTATGCCTTTGATTACAAATGTTAACCCTTTGGCAGACTTCATTTGATAAGTGTAGTAGTTTCTTTTACTAGAATCGAAATCATTTATCAATTTACGAAAATTGCCTTATTCATAAATTTGAATCTTGGTCTCATGTATGGCCCCTTTTAACAGAGGAATAACATGAAATTGTCCACTACCTACAAGGACTTCCAGGCGCCTGACTAAGAGGCTTGAATTTTGTTCTCTCAAATATATTGGAGGAGGTTTCGCAGTCTTTACCGGTTTGACTGGCTCTTCATCTTTATCAGTTAAGAGAGGTTTGAGTTGACAATATCCGTACCAGCAAATTTTTTTGATAGATTTCCTGGCATTATTGATTTCGAGCTTCTCAGCCTTTTTGTGGCTGTGATGTAACGATCGATACCGGTTTGAATTTTAAGTGTTTTTTAAATTTGATTTTATGTTTTCCACTTGATTCCCACGAATGTAGGGGATTTGTATGTCCACCACATCATAGCGCCGATAATGTGGTAAGGTCATATTTCCACTCCGAGGCGACCAGGTGACCAGGTATTGGAGAGGCTCCGTTCAAATACAGCTTTCGTATCCCTCCGCTGCAAAGAGATTCAACGGCACGGTTGTGACATATGATGAGCAAGTAGGTCTTAGTTGGAAATTCTTCTTATTCTCTACTGATATCCCTGCCCCAAACACAATTTCTGCATCCTATATACTATACAATACATTCGCGTTTTTTTTATTATCTATCTCTGCCATGTTTTAGGTTCTTATTGTTTGTTTTATCTTCTATAGATTGTTTATTATTTTCCCTCTTTTTTGTTTTTGTGTTTTGGTTTTTTTTGTCATTATTTTTTTTTATATTGGTCTTTTCATTCTTAGCTATTATTTTTTCTTTATTTTTATTTCGCTTTCTATTATTGGACACTTTTTCTTTTTCTTCTTTTTTGTTTTTACCGTTTTCTTTTCTTTCTGTTTTTGCCTTTGTTTTATAAATTATCCCTATAATTTATTCTTACAATACTAATTTTTGTTTTACAACTTATTCCTATAATTTATTGTTAAAATACCACCTCTTTCTCCTGGTGCGCTGCATTCCCTCGGTGAATTCTGTAGTCCCCTCCACTCTTTCAGGAACGGTACGTATAAAATTCAAAGCCTGCATGTGTTTTGCTCACCGATTGCTTTTATGTCGTGGTAGTAGTTGAATTTTTAAAACCTATTGATGTCTGCTCTGCAGTTTGTTGAATGGGTGGAACATGATGCAAGCATATGCGTGTAGTTGCGCTTCTGACGAAGTCAAAGTAAATCTTCGGTAGTATGTGTCGTCGGAGATCTTCTAATTAGAGAACACGTTGAGAAGTAAGACAATGAATTTTGGCTACGAAATGCTGGACCTGTTCGTAGATAGGATGAAGTTTGCGTCAGGAGCTGATTCTGTTTGCGACTTGAAATTAATGTTGAAAGTTGAAGATGTTAATGTTGTTGTAGCTGCTTCCAACTTTATTTATGGAGGAAGCTTGTATTTTATATAAAATTATCTGAAGGGGAATCAGAAAATATGCACACTGGCGTATGAAATAATGGCTGCTACCTTGATACCTTCCTTGCTTAAAAGACAAATTTTGATGTTTCCGTACAGGTTTGTCAGCTATACAATAAATATCCTGTATCATCAGCGTTGTCACCATAATAATAATTATACTCAGTGGCGTCAAAATAGCTGAGAAATTTATTTACGACCGCCGTGGGTCTTATTTCATGGATTTGGTAGGTATTTTGGTGGTACCAACATCATTTTCTTATAGGCGTCAGTTCGTAGTCATCTCGCGCATGGGGAGCTAGAAACCCCTCCACTCTTTTGTCTCCAAAATAAATTTTCATTTAACTTTTAGCAGAATCAGGATCGTTTAAAATTTTGCCGTTTGGTCAGTTTCATGTACGTGTTAGACGTCGTTTTGTCGTTAGTTTCTTCAGATGAGGTAAAATGGGAATTAATGACATAATGAATTGTTAGTAGTTTAATAAATAAAATTTCTATGTTATTATAATATCAACTATGAAGAAGAAAATTTTAATTGCGCTCAGTTGCCACTCTTAAATTACCAATACTATTACAGAAGTTTTGCATTTCAGAGCTTCTGGTCAAATTCGATGTGAGTTAATTATTCTAACTTTTATTAAACATTAATTATTTAGGGTATTTTAGATTAACGTCTGATAAAATTGGACCGAAAGGTTTGAGTGTTTGTAGAGAACTAACTTTATTAATAGTATACATATGTTTGTAGCAGGTGTGTACTTAAGTAAAGAAGTATTGGAAGTACATACAGTAGAAGTATTGGAGGTAAACACAGTGGGATATAATGTGATAAATATTCTTAACACTCCCACTTTTATCATACATTTCATTTTAGTTTCAAAATTTTAAATTAAAAAAAAAATCTTTTCCTTTTTTTTTAGGATTCATTAATATCTTAGTTTTTTTTTAATTCAATAATATTCATGAGTTGTCTAAAACGCACAAATTTTTCTTTTACTAAGGGCTTTGTAAAAATATCTGCCACTTGCTGATTTGATGAAACATAATTAATATTAAACAGATTGTTTTCATATTCTTCTCTAATAAAATTAAATTTTACATCAATATGTTTTGTTCGCTTATGATATTCTGGATTTTTAATTAATCGTATAGCTCCTTGATTGTCCATATTCAGATTAGTCTCTGGGTATTCGTCAGGAAGTATATCACGTAAAAGTGGTTTTATCCACATATGCTCTTTGACGGCCTGGCAGCTTGCCACAAATTCAGATTCGGTAGTAGGCATCGCAACGCAGCGTTGTCACTGTGATGCCCATGCAATGCAGGTCGAACCCATCATAATAACAAGTCCACTGGTTGATTTTCTTGTAGAGACGTCACCAGCATAGTCGGCATCACTAAAACAATTTAAAACAAAGGAATCTTTTGTTGGAAAAAGTATACCATACCCTTTTGTGCCATTCAAATATTTGAAAATTCGCTTTACGATATTCACATGTGCATTTGTCGGGTTTTCCAGGTATCTGCTAGCGTACCCAACGGCAAAACTTATGTCTGGTCTTGTTGCTAGCATTAAATACATCAAACTACCAACCGCCTGTCTGTACGGATAGCTCGACACTGCTACACTATCAGCTAATGTTAGCCCAGTTGTCGAAATATCGCAGGGCGTACTAACTGGATCGGCTTGATCCATGTTGAACTTCTTCATTAACTTTTCTGCATAACCATGTTGGTTTACATGTAGACTGCCATCTGCCAACTGTCGAATTTCTAGTTCAATGTCTAGCCTCGAACACTTTTATGCTGAATGGATGCTTTAGGAATGCTAAAAGCTTATCTATGTCTGCTTCATCTTCTGCCGCAACTAGCCCATCATCGATGTAAATAGCCATTAGCAATCTTTTTGCACCAGCTTTGTTAGTGAAGACGCAATTATCAGCTTTACTTGCCATCAGACTGAATTTTTTAAGCATTGTTGAAAAAGTCTTATTCCAACATCTTGAGGCTTGTTTTAATCCATATAAACTTTTCAGCAATTTACAAACTCGCCCCGTGTTGTCTGAATATCCTTCAGGTTGATGAACGTAAATATCTTCCTGGATGTCACCATACAAAAAAGCTGTTTTGATGTCAAACTGCTTCAATTTCAATTGTTCCGTTGCCGCTATACAAAGGATAGCCCTTATCGACGTAAACTTGGCCACAGAGCTAAAAGTCTCCAAATAATCAATCCCGTATTCCTGAGTAAATCCACGAGCTACTAATATTGCTTTGTATAATTTTTCTTCATTTTCAGTAGTATCTTTGATCGTGACCCATCTTGTGCTGATGACTTTAGCTTCTTTTGGTAGTTCAGTCAAAAACCACGTTTTGTTGCCATTGAGGGAATTAATTTCCTCATCCATTGCCTGTTTCCATTCTTTGGCTTCTTTGCAGCTTCTTGCTTGCTGATAATTCGTTGGGGTTTGGCTGGTCGCCACAAAAAAGTGTCCCTCAGCGACAAATGCGTTAGGCGATTTAGATTGGCTATGCTGGTTACCGTTGTTTACGGCGAGATTCGTCGATTTACTACGTAGTCTGTCACTTATAAAACTTTGCTCAGGTTCAGGTCTTTGTTCAGCACCCGGCACGTCGATATCTGAGAATGGAAGACTTTCACAGAATACCTCATCATCACTGTTCTCCAAAGATTCTGATTGTTGATGCTGTATACCATTCGCCATTTCTTCATTTTGTTCTGCATCCTCAGTCGATAAATCCATCACAGCTTCTGATGATTTTCCAAATTCATTTTTGAATGCGACGTCTCGAGAAATTTCCACCTTGTTTGTTCTTGAATTGTATACTATCAATCCCTTAATATCGTCTGCATATCCAACGAATATTCCTTTCTGGGATTTAGCATCCCATTTCAATCGCTTGTGCTTCGGTACATGAATAAATGCCTCCGTGCCGAAAACATGCAAATTGTCTATTTTAGGTTGCTTACCAAACCACAGCTCAAAAGGTGTTATTCCTTTTTGCGAACTAGTTGCTGTTCTGTTTAATACGTATACAGCACAAACTTTTTGTCCAGATTCTTAGCATATATCATTATTCTTGCTAATTCAACAATAGTACGCATTTCACGTTCAGCAGATCCATTTTGTTCTGGATTATAAGGCACCGTTTTGTGATGAGTTATACAATTTTTTCTCAGTAGTGAATCCACATTTTTGTTTATAAATTCAAGTCGATTATCCGAACGAAGTATTTTGATTTTTCGTCCCGTTTCAATTTGAACGTCGCCAATGTATCGTTCCAAGTACTTTAAGACTTCACTTTTTTCTTCAATAAAATCTATTCAAACGAAGCTCTGGTACATACAACACATTAGCTAAATGATTGCATATCCATTTGTTGTTGTTGTACGATTTTATGTTGATCGCACCCCTGCCATAAGCTTTAATAGTGTTGTTGTTGCCCAAACGAATAAACACAGCCACATCAAATGGCTGGTAAGTGACAAACCAGTTTTTGTTTTTCGTCATGTGGTCGCTTGCACCCGAATCCACATACCATTCGTCTTTTTCGTCTATGCTTTTTGCCGCCTCCGCTTCACACACAAATGCACTGCCTTTCATTTGATCTTCACCAGTTTGCTTCTTGCTTGCTTTACAGTTACGTTTCCAGTGCCCTGGCTTTTTGCAATAAAAACATCTTCCAGACTTACCATCTGCATTGTTATTGTTGTTTTCAAATTTTTGTGAGTGTGCCTTTTGTTTTGCAAAAAGAGCATTGCCGCTATCCATGCCCTTGCCTAAGGTCTTCATACGAACTTCTTCTAGCACAAGTCTTGCTGTTAAATTTTCTAACGTCTGTTGCTCAGGGCTCGACGACTCCCATGCACTGTAAAAATGAGAGAAACTCGAAGGAGGAGTCATCAATATTTTTGTTATTACCATTGATGATGAAACAGCTTCGCCAACACCTTTCAGCTGCGACACAAGCGATTCCAGCTTTGAAATATGTAAAGCAACATCATCCTCAGCGTCTTTTTCAAAACTGTAGAATTTTTGTTGTAGCCTGTGTACAGTCGACGCGGATTTACATTCGTACACTTTTCGAATTTTTGCCACATTTCTTTTGCTGTCTTGCAATTCATTATATGCTGAAGTGGTTGCTGTCCAACTGACAATACGATAATTTGTTGAGCCTTGCTATCACTCCTCAACCACTTCGCATCCCGTACCACGCCCCTGGGTTCACCTACAGTTTTATTATCAGTTCCTGTACCGGAATTTGTACCCGCAGCTACCGTGATTGGTTCATCAGATATACACTGCCACAAGTCACCTGCGTTCAGAATTACCTTAATCTGAAAACGCCACATATTCCATTGGTCAGCTCTTTCTAATTTTTCAATTCTTGCCAAATTGCTTTCCATGTTGTTTTTTTTAATTTAAATTTTTTAAATAACAAATATCAAAAACTTTACGTTCTGTCCAGATAATTTCCAAAAAAAAACTTTACTTTAACTTTACTTTCGTGTCTGGGCCCATAACCTTATAAAACTAGACCGAAAGGTTTGAGTGTTTGTAGAGAACTAACTTTATTAATAGTATACATATGTTTGTACATGTAGCATGTGTGTACTTAAGTAAAGAAGTATTGTAAGTAAATACAGTAGAAGTATTGGAGGTAAACACAGTGGGATATAATGTGATAAATATTCTTAACAACGTCATTGTTACTGAATATGCAAAACATTTCTTCGAGATAGCTGAGATCCCAGGCGATATATCTCTATTCGATGATCAGAGAGAATGGACCAGTTGGGTTAAACAGGGTGATCCAATGATACATATTGAGCTCGTTAAATGCAAGCAGACATTTTATTGATTGCTCCACTTAGTGCTAATTCGCTTGCCAAAATAGCATCGGTAAGCTTATATCTTGTTTTTGTTACATTTTCGAAGCTCCAACTCCCTTTTTTTATTCTGCAGGGTATTTGTGACAATCTTCTTATGAGCGTAGTGCGAGCTTGGGATTTTCAGAAACCACTCTTTTTTTGCCCTGCTATGAATACGCGCATGCTTCATCATCCAGTTACAATCGAGCAAATTTGTAAATTAAAGTCGTGGGGCTATTTCGAAATACCGTGTATATGCAAGACACTTATATGTGGAGACACTGGAAACGGTGCAATGGCAGAAATTCAAGCAATTGTAAACATCATAGTTCTACAACTTTCAAATAATGTTAGCTGCTAATAAAAAATAGTGGAAACAACTGCAGAAGAGTAATTATATAGTATTGATAATAGGAAAGTACTTACGCTCTTTTGTATTTGTTTAGCTTCGTTGTTAATATTTTTTTAATCCATTATCATGATAATTACAATATTTTTACTTAATTTCTAATTTAAAGTTCTGACTAGTATTTACGATACAAAAGTCCCGTAGCAAATGCCTGTTTTCAGACTGTATGTAAAGCTATGTGAGCGATTAGTCTGTTATGCACAAAGCATACAATTACGAGCGACTATACAAACTTGTGGAGGTTGCAGAATTTTCTGTGACCTTCGGATCAGATGATCGTTGTTTATCGCTTTTTACTACTTCGTTGTGATATATGATGAGCATTCATTTTGAGAACAACGAACACGACGGACATGATTTTAATTATTTTTTAAATTTAATTTCAAGAAACTAATGATGATATACTTATATACTAAAATATAAGTTAACGCAGTCGGAAGGACTGCGATTAAAAAAATATTTTAGCCGCAACCAACAGCGGCATACTTACATATACTTTATCTGCAAGGATACAAATTAAAAACAAAATTGGAATAACACTTAGATTTATTACACTTATAGATAAATTATAGGTCTTGACAACTCGAGGTCCTCCTTAAGACTAACTTTATTAATAACTTATAAATTCTAAGTTTGGCCTAAAACTGACTGCGTCAGCATTCCCTGGCCGCAGTACCGTTCCCACTCTGCTGCGGTATTGCACCGGATACGCGTGCAAGCATTCAGACGCTACGTCAGCAGATTCGCTGTATTTACCTATCCTACGCTTCTGCTTGCTTGGAGACAGGTGTGAAGACAGGGGCGGCTAAGGCCGTGTTATCTTGTATATATATTGTTAAAACTGCAAAAACTGTCTTTTAAAATATGTTTTACCTTTCCTCTTTAATATCTTCACTTCATTCATTTAAAAAAAAAATTCGAGCAGTCTCTCAATGTTTGTTTTAACAAACTGTTCTTTTTTTCTTTGTTAGGGCGTACTTTACATGTTATCCGGATCCTACAGGCAGCGCCATTATTGTTGTTAGAATATTTTCCTTATTTTTAAATCACGTGCTTATATCTATTTACAATCTTTATTTTGTAATTTTCAATTGCTTTTCTCTTTACGAAAGTGCTAACCGTGCCTCATGGCAAAAGTTCGAAGCAGTTCAATTGGAAATGTGCGTACCTTTGTTATTTTTACTGATACAACCTTAGTGCTATTGAGATTTGGTTGCCAGTAGCACTAACCCTCTTTCTAGAGGGCTAGTGCAACTACCTCTTAGTTATTAATTCTTCTTATTCTCTAGTGATATACCTACATCAAAAACAATTGTGCATCCTATATACTATACTTATATATTTGCTTTTTATTATCTATCTTTGCCATGTTTTAGGTACTTTTTGTTTGTTTTATCTTCTACAGATTCTTTATTATTTTCTCTCTTTTTTTCTTTTGTTTGTTTTTGTTTTATTTTTTTTTTACATTTTTTTCATATTGGTAATTTTTTTCTTATTTATAATTTTTTAAAATTTTATTTCTTTTGTATTATTTATTATTTTTTCTTTATTTTTATTAATGGACCCTTTTAGTTTTTTCATCTTGTTTGTTTTTTCCGTTATCTTTTCTTTTTGTTTTTGCTTTTGTTTTACATTTGATTCCTATAATTTATTCTGAAAATATTTTTGTTTTACAACTTATCCCTATAATTTATTCTTAAAATACTACTTTTTCTTTTACAACTTTCCTATAATTTATATCTACAATATTACTGCATCCTCTTCCTCCTGGTACGCTGCATTCTCTCGGTGAATTCTACATTCCCCCTCTTTCAGGAACGGTACGTATAAAATTGTAAGCCGGCGTGTGTTTTGCTCATCTCACCGATATTATTTTATGTCGTGGTAGTAGTTGAATTTTTTAAACCTGTTCTGGAGTTTGTTGAATGGGTGGAAGATGATGCCAGCTTATGCGAGTAGTTGTGCTTCTGGCGAAGTCAAAGTAAATTTTCGGTAGTAAGTGTCGTCGGAGATCTTCTAATTAGACAACACGTTGAGAAGTTAACTGATGAAGCTTGGCTACGTAATGGTGGATCTGTTCGTAGTTAGGATGAAGTTTGCGTCAGGAGATAATTCTGTTTGCGACTTGAAGTTAATGTTGAATGTTGAAGCTATGACTCTTGTTGTAGTTGCCTTCTACTTTATTTATGGAGGAAGCTTGCATTTTATATAACATTGCCTGAACAAGAATCAAAAAGTATGCATACTTCCGTATGAAATAATTGCTGCTGACTGGATACCTTCCTTGCTGGAAAAACAAATTTTGATATTTCCGGACAGCTTCGTATTAAGATTTAATTATTAAATGTATTGTCTTTAAGTTGGTCGTCTTAATGTTTACATTAGAATCCAATAAGTGTCATTTGCATAATTAGTCAGTCGCTTCATGTTCGTCATACAGACAAGTCTTATATTATGATTCAATAAACGTTCCGTATAAGAGAACATATTTGTTTATCTAAAACACAAGCGTTTTATTTCAAGTTTATTTATTTTCTTGTATTATTATTATATAATTAATAAACTTCCATTACCATTCGAAATAATTCAATAGGTAATGGTCCCAGAACACTAGTTTTGATAAATATATAATTATTATGCATAAAATAGAAAAAGCCCCGTCGTCGAACCGTAAGTATATTTTAAATATAAAATTAAATGAACATTTTCAAAAGTCATCTCGCCGAAGTGTAATTGATAAACAAACGAAATAAATTAAAATTATAAGAAGAATTAAGTATTTTGAACAGTTGATCGTCGAATCACAAATATTTAATAGTGAAATATATTGTGAAGCATTCTAGAACATTCGAGAAGAAAAGAATTTCTTAACATTCGTTGGTGACTCAGTTCCACCCAGTCAACGGTTTTTATTTTCTGATGAAATAATTTTATGTGTTGAGTTATATAAACATTCAATCGTCGTCATTGAATGAACATCATTTATTTGATAAATAAATACATATTAAAATATTATTTACTTTGTTGAAACAATATATATTTTCAAAAATGTATCTTACGGGGGAAAATCGCGAAGAAAATAATTTCAGTGGACACAAATTAAATGGAACAAATTATCGGCTATGGAAATTTCAATTGTATGCGTACATGAAAGCGCATAGTTTAAGCTATAATATTGAAGGCAAAATTCCAGCACAAACTGCAAATGCTGAAACAAAAAGTCAATTTGAAAGAAATGAAGGAAAAGCCATGAATGCAATAATCCAGTCGATAGATACGAATCGTGCGAATCTGGTTTTAATATATTTAACGACAAAGGAAATGTTAGAAAAATTAAGCAGCATTTATGAGAAGAATTCCGAAATTCGTATTATGACACTTTATGAAGAATATTTTGCCTGTAAAATGAAAGACGATGAACCAGTTGCCGCATATCTGTCCAGATTAAATCAAATGGCTGCTGAGACTGAACAGCAAGGTGAAAAATTGTCCGACAATTTTAAGATGGTTCGTATTATTAGTAGTTTACCACCAAATTATAATAACTACAGACAGTTTTGTATAATACGAAGGAAACAAGATCACACATTGATGTCATCTTTATTATTATTATTGACAGGCTAAAAGAACACCGCGACCTAAAAGATCTATTGTGCAGCCTCGTACCCAACTAAAACAGTCCTAGACTGTTTATAAATCTCGTAACTGCTGTGGGCTTAATTTTAACTAGGTGATTTGGAGATATGAACCCACTGCCTAGGTACTTATGTCTGCGTCTTGCCACCGCTGGGCAAGTGCACAGAATGTGTTCTGCCGTTTCCTGCTTCTCTTGACAGAGTCGACAAGAATCGTCTTCTACCACGCCTATTTTCTTTAGGTGGTAATTTAGTTTACAGTGTCCTGTTAAAAGTTCAGTGTATAGTTTGATGTCATTTCTGCTGAGGTTTAAAGAAGCATCTACCCTTATGTGTTCAGGATCAATGAGTAGTCTCGACTGCCGCATGCCTTTTTGGGCTCTCCAGTAGTTTAGCAGACTTCGTTTTTCCTGTTCGCACAACAAGTTATTTGTGAAGCTACTGTTTACCCCACAGAAGGGTTCTGGGCCTATAAAGGCAGTGTCTGCACCCTTTTTTGCTGTCATCTTTACAATTAGATGAAGACAATTTAAAGCGAATTGATGGGGAAGATGTGTCGTGTCTGATTCTGCCTTTCTTGCTAAAACCGGAAAAGGCAAGAAACAAATATCCATAAAAGGTTTTGAAGAGCTTAAAAAAGAAAACCAAATGTCACACATGCAATAAAATTGGTTACTGGTAGAAAGAGTGTTTTCAAAATAAAAAGAAAAGTGATGACAAAAATAAAAGTGATAAAAAAGACAATGACAGTGGGGCAGCATGGTGTGTTATTGTTAAGAATAAAAGAGACAATAGCGATGGAAATTATTGGTATGCTGATTTGGGTGCATCCAGCCATATGACATTTCATCGCGAGTGGTTTTCAGAATTCAAAGAAAGAAAAACGTGTTGTTGAAGTAGCGGATGATCATCGTTTAGAAATAAATGGTACTGGTACAATATTAATTGAAGCTCGTGTTAACAATCAGTGGGAACCACATCGATTAGAAAATGTATTATATGTTCCGGACATTCGCAATTATTTGGTTTAAACAGCAGTTTTAACTGATAAAGGTGTCAGAGTATTGATTCAGAAAAACGGTTGTAAAATGTTTGATGAATCAAATAATTTCGTTGCTGTATTTGTTCGTGTTGAAATGAATCAAATAAAAATGGATTTTCGATTGCGTATTAAAGAATGTGAAAATGTGGCTGCTGTCTCATTGCAACACTGGCATCGTCGTTTAGGCCATATCAACGTTGATACAATTAATTGTTAATCTATCGAATAGTTATAAATTCTTTTGTGAAGATTGTCAATTGGGAAAAATTACCCGCTAATCTCAGAAACAATTAGAAAAGCGTACATCGGTTAAAGGTGAATACATGCACGTCGATGGAAGAAACAGGTGTTGGTGGGATACGTTTCTTCATGTTAATTAAAGATGAAGCAACAAGCCTCCAATTTGTTTATTTGATAAAATCAAAAGATGAAGTGTTTAATTTGATTGAGTGCATTTGTTCCAATGGTTCAAAATATGAATTGCGCACGTATCAAGTGTTTTCGTTTTGATAATGGTACAGAATTTGTTAATAAAAATGTCAAACATTTATTAACAAAAGAAGGCATTCAATTTGAGGACATTGTACCATATACAGCCAGAACAAAACGGTTTTATTGAACGTGATACCCGTACTATACAATAAAGTGCCAGAACAATGTTCATCACAAGTGGTTTACCGAAGGTATTGTGGCCAGAAGCAGTTCGAATAGCAGCATATTTGTTGAATCGTCAAACAAATAGCAAATGTGTTGGAACTACACCATATCAAAAATGGTTTGATTGTAAACCATATTTGTGACATATAAAAATATTCGATACTGAATGGTTTGTACAAATACCAAAACAAGCTGGTCGAAAGAAGTGGGATCCAAAGTCAAAGAAAGTTCATTTGGTTGGATACAAGCCCACAACTAAAAATTTCTGTTTGTATGACCCAAATAGTAAAAAAGTTACTATTAATTGTGATGTGAAGTTCAATGAAATTGATTCTAAAGTATTTAATATAAACAGTTCAAATGAAAATATTGTCCACAAGGTGTTTGAAGAAAGTGACAAAAATATTGATGTTGAAGAAAATGATCTAATTAATAATAGTGTTATATCATCGACATATGAAGATGCTGAAAGTGAATTTGATAATGATAGAACAATTATCAATAGTGAAATTCATAATGATCAGATAAGTGAACGACCTAATGATCATTACAATTTACGAAAAACAGTGAAGGCTCCTGAACGTCTCATTGAACAAGTTACTGCCGCTTTTGTGATTGAACCAAAAACATATAAAGAAGCATTCAGTCAAAATAAAATGAACAATGGAAGCGTGCAATGGACGAAGAATATGATTCATTAATGCATAACAATACCTGGGTGTAATTTGAAAAACCTGAAGAACAAAAAGTTATTGATAATCGTTTTTAGAGTAAAAGAATATACAGATGGATCAATTAATCGTTATAAAGCGCGTTTAGTTGTTCGTGGATTTACCCAGCAGTATGGTATTGATTATGAAGAAACGTTCAGTCCTCTGGTTAAATTTACATCGATCCGTACAATGTTATCATTAGCCGCAATGAATAAAATGACATTAAAACAATTCGACGTCAAAACAGAATTTTTAAATGGTGATTTAAAAGAAGACGTGTATATGAATCAACCATTCGGATATGATGATAATAGTGGTCTTCTTTGTAAACTAGTGAAAAGTTTATATGGGTTAAAACAGGCATCACGATGTTGGAATCAAAAATTCACCGAGTTTATTCGTCGTTTTGATTTTAAAATATGTGATTCGGATGCTTGATCGACGCAAAGAAAACAGAATGATCATCATTGGTATAGACGTAGATGATGGGTTAATAGCTTCAAATGATGTAGACGAAATTGATGCAGTGATTTCATATTTACAAAGTCTATTTGAAGTCAAAGTGTTTGATATTAATTGTTTTCGTGGTTTACAAATCGAACAATCGTCAAATGGTTCGATACGTATACATCAAAAAGCATATGTTAATAAAATACTGAGCCGTTTCAACATGGACGAGTGCAAAATCGTATCTACACCCGCTGATTGTGGACACAATCTTGGTGATTTTGTAAATGACGAGAAAAATGAAGATTTTCCATATCGCGAAGCAGTGGGAAGTTTGATGTACCTTGCAATTGGAACTCGTCCTGATATCAGTTATGCTATTGGCGTTGTTAGTCGATATTTGGAAAAACCAGTCGAGGCTCATGTCAATGCAGTCAAACGAATTTTCAAATATCGAAAAGGAACCAGTTTTTTTTTCTTATTACAAGAATTTATTATTTATTGAATCTGCTTAGATTAAGCGTAATAATAAGTACATCAAATCTTAAAACTAGCCACTAAAAAATAATTTTAACCTGGAACGCTACCTTGGGGAACATCGGCTGAAATTGGAAAATCTTCGGAAATAAATTCGTTTACTTTTACACTGAAACGTCTATTTAATAAGTAAGACTGAAGAATTTTATGATAGCTTTTTGGAAGAAACTTTTTGATTTTGAACATCAGTCCTTGATGCCTCACCAAGCTCAAAAGCTTTTCTTATTTCATTTCAAATTCGATTCACTTGCTCAATAGTGCTGTGCTTTTCGCGAAAACCGAATTGGTGTTGCGGATTTACGCTATGTTCATGAAGAAAAGCAGATAGTTTATTTAAAAGTAGTTTCTCAAACAATTTGGAAAGGCAAGGCAACAGGCTGATAGGTCTATATGATGACGGTAGCGTTGCGTCTTTTCCAGATTTAGCATCATACATATCTGAGACTTCTTCCATGCATTCGGATAGTAACCGATTCCCAAAATTGCGTTCAATAGCTTACAGAGAAATGTTGATACAGAATCTGTTAACTGTTTTAGCATTTTCGGGGTAATATCGAATCCAGGTGATTTTTTTGGATTCAGTTGTTGAATATGTTTGGCTATTTCAGGAAGGGAAATTTTAATAGGCTGAGCAATATGCAAGGTAAGGAAGGCAATGCAAAGGAGTTTGTAGTGGCTGGAATATGTTGCATAGATGTCGTGCAAAGTACAGTGCTTTTTATTTATCGCTTTGAGCCCACCTTCCATTGGAGGCTTAAAGTTTTTCGATGCCTTCCAAAGGGAATACCTTTCGGTAGAATTTGGGGTTACCTTCTTTAGGTACTCTTTTAGGTTTTTATCCTCCTCCTTTGTAAAAGCATCTTTAAGAGCACTTTCGGCTGTTTTAAGATTGTATTTAGAGATGGGTGAGCGATGGGTTTGCCATTCTCGGCGCAGCCGTCGTCTCTGTGTTACAAGTTTTTCAATTTGGCTATTTGTATAGGCATACTTGCACATTCTAGAAGTATTTATTGGCGTTGCCACTACGGCTGCCGTCGCTAGCATGGAGTTGAAAATATCAATATTATTATCTATATCATCTGCAGGTTTTACCTCAACTGTTGTAAAGATATGACTACTAATATAATTTGTATTTCAACCAATCGGTTTGGTTGGTCCCTATGCGAAACAGTGGACTTGTATATTATGGCTGTTCATAAAGGTTGATAATTACAGGCGGGTGATCAGAGGACAGATCGACACAGGTTTCCGCTGATAATAATAATAATTATTTATTTATTTTAAAGCGTTCACATATAAGACAGGGTCTTTTAAATGCGTCAAGAAGTATCCGAATAACAATGAATTATATATAACAAAAATTACTTAAAATAAGACTAAGAATGTAAGTTAAATTAAACTAAATTATTAGATCAGACAAATAAATAAGTTAAGATCAGATAAATAAATAATTAAACATATAAATAATTGAATAAATAAATAATTAACTTTAAAAATAAATAATTTTTCTGAAATAAGGAAAAGTCAGATCAGAAAAACAATGAATAAACAAAAAGGAAACAAAAAGTAGGAAAGCAGAAAAGAGGGGGGGGGGGGGGGGGGGGAAAAAAAATAAATAAATAAAAAACAAAAAATAAAAAAAATAGCATTAAGAGAAGTAGTGAAAAACTGCTTGCTTAAAGTTGTGCTTACTTGATATACTCCTAATTGCCAAAGGCAACGAATTCCACAACCTGATGGCGTTCACAAAAAAGAGTCTATTCGAGTTTAAATACTTGTAATTAGGGACTAAGAGGTTCATATTTCTCCTCGATCTACAAAACTTCAACTTTACAAACAAATAATTAGGTGTTCGCGTGTATATTAAGTTATGTAGAAATATGCAATTTCTAGCATCCATATAATTAAAAATATTGCAACCAAGGACCTGATTGCAAAACTTACTGATATGGTCAAACTTTCTTAAACCATATACATATCTTGTAGCATTATTGAATGCCACCTGCAACTTATGCCTGGAACCCGAGTCAAGTTTACCATAAACAACCTCTGAGTAAGTCATGATCGGTACAATAAGCTGAAGCACCAACCTCCTTCTGGTCTCAGCAGGCACAAATGATGCAGTCCTCCTCAAATTCCGTAAGGTATAGTATACCTTACTCACCACTGAATTTATATGATCCTCACAGGATAGTACGGAGTTAATGTGGTATCCAAGGTTTTTTACTTTTTCAACAAATTTAAGTTTTGTATCATTTAGTGAAATTGTCGGTATATCAGAGGAAGGGTAACCAGACTTGGAAATCGGGAGGACATATGATTTTTGGGAGTTGAGCTTCAGCCTATTAGCTATAGCCCATACTGCTATTATGATCAAGTCTTCGTTTACCCTAGCACATAAATCATCAATGAGACCAATAGGTCTGGACAAATACAATTGAAGGTCATCAGCATATGCATGCATGGTAACATGACGACACTTACTGAAAATGTCATCTATGAACAGTGTAAACAAAAGTGGACCAAGCACTGACCCCTGAGGCACCCCACAGGTTGAATTACTGAACGCAGACACATTCTTTCCCACCCTAACCCTTTGAGACCTTCCAACCAAGTAACTATTTAACATACGGACCGCCGAGCTGGAAAAACCAAAATTCAACCGTAGCTTTTCACATAGTAATGAGTGATCTACAGAATCGAATGCTTTAGAGAAATCTAACAGACAAAGCAAGGTCAAATGTCTCATATCAAATGACTCTCTGATGTCATCCAATATTTTAACAACAGCAGTGGAGCAGCTGTGTCCAGGCCGAAAACCAGATTGGAGTGGGGAAATAAGGTCAAATTTTCTGACGTGTTCTGAGATTTGCTCAGCCATGAGAGATTCACATACCTTTGATAAAGCCGACAACAAACTTACAGGACGGAAATCAGACGGTACATTAGCATTGGACTTTTTAGCTATAGGGATAATCGTCGCTATTTTCCAAATACTGGGGAAGCAGGAGCTCGTTAAACAATGGTTAATTATATGGGTCAACGGGCTTAGAATGAAAGGCAAAATAAGTTTAATAAATTTAATAGGAATTCCATCCTCTCCGACAGCATTTGACTTGATCTTGTTGACACAGCGAGCAACATCATCTTCACCCACAGAAATAAACTCAAACACAAATGGGCATTCAGAAACACAGTCCCTCGCAACTACAGCAGACATATCATCAGCAGACACTGAACTACTACCAAAATAGTCATTCAGAATACCCGGATCAATCCGACAATCTTCAGATTTCCCATTGCATACCCCAGCTTGTCTCAAATTATTCCACAGCTGCTTGGAAGGTCGTGCCAAACATAGTTTGGACATGAAAAATCTGCGCTTAGCCAATTTAATAGTAGAATTTGCATCATTTCTAGCTCTTTTGTGCTCTTCCCATCTAGATGCAGTTGGATTTCTTTTCCACTGATTGTATGTTCTATGCCGTTTTTTAATAGCCAATTGGGCATTCTTCGTAAACCAGGGACAACTGCTGTTAGTGACAGAACGAGTAACAAGTGGAACATGCAAGTCAAACAAGGCACCAATTCTGTACATTAAAGAATCCAGCTTTTCATTCACAGAGCTAAACAGCCTACATTCAGACCAATTAATAAGTGACAGGTCATTAAACAAAGAATCAAGATTAATTGATTTATAGTCTCGAAAGGAAAAAGAATTTTCAGCAACCACTGGGTTTAGATTTACATTCACTGAACAAAAAATTAGATCGTGGTCGGATATAAACGATAATTGGTCAAAGATCATAACTGAAGAAATATCCGAAACCAGAAAAACATCCAACAAACTTGGAGAAGCATTATCTGCAAAGCGTGTTGGCATACTGGTATTCAGCACTTGCAGTCCAACTTCAGAAATTTTACAAATGAATTGCTTGGCAAGACTGTCCTTACATAACATGTTTATATTGAAATCACCACACACAATAAAATGATCATAATCGATTACACAATTTGACAAAGTAGCAAAGAACGGATCCAAACAGCAGTAACGATAAGGATTATATACACACGACAGAAAAACTTTTGTGCTATTGTCATAAATTTCAACATTTAGAAATTCCACATCTGAGCCTCCAGACATATTCAACAAATTCACTCTTAAATTACTTTTACAATATATTGCCACACCCCCGCCTTTTTTGTCTAATCTATCGTTTCGAAAAAGCTTGTAATTACCTATATTCAGGCAAGAGTCACCTATACCTTCATGCAACCAGGTTTCGGATACACAAATTACATCAACAGATGAATTCTCAAAGCAGTGTCTAACATAATCCATCTTAGAATCACTTAGACTCCTCGCATTAAAATGTACAATGTTTAATCCAGAGCGCTGGCTGCATAAAACGCCAATCAATGTTTTATGAACGTCACTGGAGGCAGAAACTTCATCACCCATAATTAGCATAAAAATACATATCAGCAACACAACAATAAGCACTACAGTAATAGAAGAAGCAGATAGTAGAGAAGAGGAAATTACTTAAAAAAATAGTCGAGCACAAGGCATATAGAGAGAGAGCATTTAAGCTATTAATATATGTAAATGTGCAATTTAACACTTGAATAAAAATAAAGAAGAAACTAAATAGTGAAGTTGAGAGTAATATAGAATAATAAATTAAAATAAAATAAATAGAATAATACATTAAATAGAATAATAAATTAAAATAATCAAGTAAAAGTTGAGTTTTATGCTCCAGTATAGCTTCTGCCGGCAACTGCATCTACGCTCTCTCTGCTACTCACTACTATTGCTTCAGCATTCGGATCGGCTCTCACAAAGACTCGGCCCCGAATTGTAAACGCTGACACTAGAAGTTTTTGTCTTTTGAGCTCATTGGCCCGACGCAATATTTCACGATTGTTAATCGTTAGACTCTCATGTACATAAAACGAGCTGTCACCCTGAACCCCAATATCATTTAGCAACAGCGGCCTTTTACTGGACTTGCGGAAGCCAGCAATGTGCTTGAGCAACTGACTTCTATCACGTGCCGAGTGGAGTTTCACCAAAATCGGAGCTGTAGTGGTTTTGCTCAGGTTTCCCTTACCTCTCAGACGGTATGCCTCTCTCACTAGTGGAGTACTGACATTAACCGCTTTGCAAACTTGTGAGAAAATAGCAGACACATTTTCAGCTGCAGCATGGGGAATACCATTGATAATCAAATCAGAGGATACCGCATCGTTCTCAAATTTGGCCACTTTATCACGCAACGTGGCTACCTCACGTCCAAGAGCCCGATTATCAGCATCCATCTCCTCCACAACAGCAACCCGCTTCTCCATTTTTGCCACAGCAGACCTGACATTGATTAGCTCACCAGATAACTCACTCATTCTCTGCATAACTCTCTCTTCAGCTAGTTTGACAGCTTCAGTTATGCTTTGAGTCACCTGCTTAACAATGCACTCCTGCTGCAGTTGAAGCTTCTCTTCAAGCAGTTGTAACCAATTTCGTGGTAGTGGTGAATCACCAAGTTTTTCATGTATTTGAGTAGGAGTCAAATACTGCGGCGAAGAGACGGACGTCAATTTTTTTGGCGCGGCTTTTCGAGTGGTAGGCATTGCTTTCAAAACACAAAACATTCAAGTTGAAAGTCTTATTAAAAAACAAACAATCACTTCAAGAACAAAAACAATTCCACCAATCAAACAATTCCGGCTCTCCAATTTCCAAGATAACCCGTGATCAACAACAAAACAGTACACTGAAACTACGCGACGCAACCGCCAGCCAAAACAAACACGTCTATTCGTCACACATTACACTCAATTACATCTATATTTTTAGAAATAGCAAAATCAAGAAGATCTGGAATTTTCTTTGGGTCTGTTGGCCAATAAATGGGCTGTCCTGGTGAGACAAAATCGAATTTACTATGTCTGTTAGTTATTGCGTTGTACAATTGTCGGCCTTTTGGATTAATTAGGCGAGAGCCTCAGTGTTTATGTTTCGCATTATAATCACCGCCAGCTAGAAATCTATCACCAAGGGAATCAAAAAGTTCTTTAAATTGAGTTTCTGTTACAGTAAAACGGTGTGGGCAGTATATAGCGTAGTATATAGAAAGCGTCAGGTCTTCGTCACGATTTTTAATAGATACTGATGTAGCTTGCATCGAATGCGATTGCGTAAGTGATGCTTAAGCCGATTTCTAATTAGTATAGCTATACCGCCATGTGTCTTATCATCAGGATGATTAGTGTTATAAAATTTGAAGCCTGGCAGATGAAGGTTGTATTTGTTTGTGAGATATGTTTCAGACAAAAGCATAACATCAACTTCGTGGTCATGTAGAAACTTATTAAGGGCTTTTTTTTTTTTTTTTTTTTTTTTGTCGGAACAATCTAGTAAACGCAGCACTCAGACAGAGTATATATCCATTGTACTGCACTTAAGGTTCCCTTTTACTCTGCTTTAAATCTACCCGACCCTCTGAAGAAATAGAAGTAGATCCTGTGGTGCCAAGGAGCCAAGTTGTTTACTCCTCAGCACATCAGTGCCAAAAATCCCAAACCTGATTCGAGCAAAGGCATGGCAGACGCAAAGGAAATGGTCCGCCGTCTCGTCTTCTTCTCCACAGGCTGGGCACATCGCACTGTCTGATATGCCAATCCTTTCCATGTGCCTAGCCCATAGAAAGTGCCCCGTCATCACGCCAACCAACAGCTTGCAGTCCCTCCTACCTAAATATAGAAGGAACCGTGACCATTGGTCAGAGATAACGGGTAGCACAATTTTCGTCCATCCGCAGCTTCTCTCAGCTCGCCATGCTCGCTTGTGGGTCGAAACAACCCACTTGTTTGCAATGGCTTTGATGACAGCAGAAGGGAGTGGCAGAACAGGCTCAGGGCCAATAAAAACAGCCTCAGAGCCCATCCTGGCCAAAGAGTCAGAGGTCTCGTTACCCGCAATGCCAGCGTGTCCCGGTACCCAAGTCAGCGTCAGACTATTATGTTTTCCAACATAATTTAGCCTGGATTTGTAGGACCTGACTATCGTGGAAGTGGTGGTAGGACTATCCTAGGCCATGAGCGCAGCTTGGCTGTCACTGCAGATACAAATAGATTTGCCTTTCCACCTGTTTTCCACAACAAAGTCCATTGCCTCAACTATCGCATACATCTCCGCCTGAAACACAGACGCATGCAGACCAAGGGCAAAGAACCGACGGGTCCCACAAGATTCAACGAAGACACCAGAGCCTGAACCGTCTTCAGTCCTGGAGCCATCAGTGAAAATACGGCCGGGCTCGTTCTCGGGATCTAACCATGAAAGAGCCTCTGGGAGCAACACATTGTACCGCTCTTCTAGTATGACGGTTGATGAAATGGAGTCCATGGGCATAGACAGGATTGCAGAATAGTTGTCAGTGCCTGCGCCGTCGTCCAACATCGAGCACACCCCATACCAGTGGCCACTATGTTTCACTCTGCATATGACCTTAACGGCCTCTCCGCGGATGAAGACGTCTAGTGGCGGGAGCTTCACCAAAGCATCAAGTGCCTGGCCTGGAGTAGTCGGAAATGCTCCCGTAGAACATATGGCCACAGTACGTTGTAGTCTTGATAGAGCTTTTTTGACCCCTACAAGAGAGAGTCTGCTCATCCAAATCACCGATGCATAGGTGATAATAGGTCTTACCATAGCTATATAGATCCATAGAACTTTACTTGGAGAAAGACCCCATGTCTTACCAAAATGACCCTTACTCTGCCAGAAAACTGACAGTGCTTTGGATGTCTTCAGTTCGACATGTGATTTCCAAAGAAGTTTGTTATCAAGGATGACTCCAAGATATTTGATTTCCTTGGATAGCTGAATAGTGACTCCTTTTAGTGTAGGCAGAATAAGTCCACCAAGCTTTCTTCTTCTGGAAAAGAGGACAATACCAGTCTTGACAGGATTATCCGACAGCCCATTCGCACAGCACCAAGTATCAATCATATCCAGAGTTCTCTGCACCCTTCTGCAGACAATCATAAGGGATGGACCTGTCACAAGACAGCCAACATCATCCGCATATGCCTGAGTGTAGACACCCGAGGCATTATTGGCGATAAGCAAGGGGATCGTTTACCATGCACCAGAGCAACGGAGACAGTACGCCACCTTGGGGACATCCTCTATTAACCCCAGACGACACCAGCATATCTTCCTCCGCCCGCACCGTTATGATTCTCTGGGCCAGCATTGAACGTATCCAATTTACTAGGACCAAGTCTACGCCATGCCGCCTAGCAGAGCCGCACATACTGTCGAAAGTAGCATTGTCAAACGCACCCTCTATGTCCACAAAGATGCCCATTGCGTATTCTTTGCTGTCGATGGCTCGCTCTATCCTTCCAACAAGGTTTTGCAGAGCCGTCTCGCAGGATTTTCCGCTTTGATAGGTATGCTGAAATGGAGAGAGTGGGTGCGTCTTCAGAGACTTCCTACGCATGCGAAGCTCCACCAGCCATTCTAAACTGTTTAGCATGAACGAGGTCATACTAATAGGTCTGAAGCTCTTGGGATTGGTGTAGACGTCTCTTCCAACCTTAGGAATGAAAGCAACCCTCACCATCCTCCAACAGCGTGGTACATAGGCCAGCGCGAGACATGCAGTGAAGATCTTCTTCAGTGCTGTCAACACTAACTCAATCCCTTCCTTCAACACAATCGGATATATGCCATCCAGTCCGGGCGATTTGAAGCTGCCAAAGGATTTGATAGCAAATCTAATGGCAGCCGCTTTCGTCACAGTTCTGGCGACATACCAATCATGTCGAGAGGGTGTAGCTGCCCTGACAACAGTTCCACCCAAAGGTGGTTGTTGACGGGCTATGCTTACCTGATTTCCTGGAAAGTGTGACTCCAACAGCAAGCTGCGTGTCTCACTTTGCCTCTCCGTCACCAGGTTTCCTGACCGACCCCAGCTTAGCGGTTTGGCCCTTTTTCAGGAGTTTGACCAGTTTTGCTTTCTCTAAAGGAAGCCCTTTTCGAGTCCCGAATTAGCTTCTTGTAGTCCCTCTGAACACGTCGATATCGTTCCCAGTCCTCATCAAGATTCGTTGAGGGCCCGGTTGAGAAGTTTTCTAGACTCAGGCCTCAGCACCTGAAGTTCTCGATTCCACCATGGAACAGGAGTCCGGCTAAAAGGAGGTCTAGTTGGACAGGCTACCTCGAAGCTGTTTGTTAGAGCAGTGTTGAGATGTTCAACAGCCGCCTCAATGTTTTGCTCCTTGCGAAGTTTCAGTGGCGTCACGTAATTGCTACGCAGTGCCTCCCTGAACTTTGGCCAGTCTGATTTTCTTGGGTTTCTAGTGGGCAATGGCATCTGCGCCTGCTCGCCACACTGAAACTCAATGTATCTGTGGTCCGAGTACGAGTCTTCGGCGAGGACCCTCCAGTTGTTGATCGACCGTCTTAGATTTGACAGGGTGACGTCAATTACCTCCTGCCTTCTCGTAGTCACAAAAGTAGTCTGCTTGCCTACATTGTGGATATTCAGGCTGGAGGAGGCAATATACTCGAAAAGTCGAGACCCCCCCTTTGCACTTGCTGCAGCCCAAGATCGTATGCTGGGCATTAGCATCGCAACAAAGAACGAGACCAAGATTGCGCCGCTCACAGAATCCTAAGAGAGTAGCGACCTTCCCAGGTGGTGGCGCGTCCAAAGCATCGTAAGGAAAGTAAGCAGATGCAATCACGAACCTCGACCATCCGTGCATACTCTTAAAACTAATCTCTGCCGCAACCAGATCCTGACAACAGAATGCGTCAAGGCAGGTCGCTGCGAGATGGAATGATATAATAAGACCGGTTCTAGGTCTAATCGAGTTTCTGTCATATAATATCGTGGCCCCTTTCAAAGAGCCAAGGCTACAGAGGCGACCCCTAAGACCCAGGGCTCTTATACTCTTGTTATGTGGGGTGATGTGTACAGGGTGCAGCAGGTTGAGTCGTTAAGGGCTAGTTTATGCTGGTTAACACCGTTTGCGTTCCATAAACATATTTTTAACAAACTCATTTTTTATTTACAAGAGTTTGGATCTTCTGATTTTGAGCTTTAATCAAATCTTGTAGCATATTTTGCACTGTAGACATTAATTGAGATAGATTTAGAATCATCGATTCTACTCCACTATTAGATGCATTGTTATTGTTAACTTGCCGTACGTTGCCCTGCAGAACACTGGCGTAGATTGCTTGACCAGAATTAGGTTTTTGCATAATAGGGTCACTTATCTGAGGATTTGTGGTGGCAGGCTGCATATAAATAGGATTTGGGGTTAAGTTTTAATTATATACCCTGCGACAGTTTTGATTTTTTATCTTTATATACAGTGCAACCTCTGTAATTAGCCGTGTGGTTACCACCACAGTTACTACATTTCTTTGCGGATGTGTCAGCTTTAGCTAAGGTGCAAATACTTGTAGGGTGGAGATCGCCGCAAACTATACAAACGATTTAGAGTGGCCGAATTCTTGACAATTCATACATAGTATTAGGCCGTTACGTTTGTGCGGTTCTTCAACCGTAATTCTGCGGTGGAAAAGATATCTTAGGTTATATATTGGACGCGTCTCGTTCTTTTTAAGCTGGGTTGAGTTGGGGAGCAGTTCCACTTTAAATATAGGTTGTGGTACCTTATTTCTATTCACAATATTTATCACAACTTTTACAGGCAACCCTTGCTCTTCAAGAGCCTCTTTTATATCGCCAGAATCTACTGTGGTTTCGATTCCTTTTAAAACAATAACAAGGCATTTTGAGCTCTTTAGCAGATAGGAGTAATAATTTTTGTTGTTCCCGTTAAAAAATTTACAATATCACGATAGTGCTTTTCACTATATGCCTGGATCTTTGTCTCCTCAATACTACCTTTTCTAAGAGGCACAATGTGAAAATTATTTATGCCTATAATATTTGCGATGTTCAATACTAATTGATTGGAACTACGCTCACGCAAGTAAGTTGGTGGCGTTACTGTACTACAGGTTCATCTTTCGATGTATTAGTAGAATTCTCTACACTAAGAAGTGCAAATCTATTATTCTCCAGAGAAGCAACTGAGTTTGTTGTGTTTGCCCTTTTGGCGACGCCCATGACATTTTGTGGACTTATCTTTCTTTTAATATTAATGTTAATGTAGCGATCAATACCAGTCTGCACGACCGCCACTTTTTTTATTTTCTTTACCTCACTGTTTATTACCACCTGCAGAGACATTGTTGCTGGACTCCTTACTGCTGCTGAGTTTCGTGACGGCGCTATGCTGGGCTGCCTTGCCTTCGCTGTTTTTTCAAAGAAAATCATCGCGCTCTTTCCCATAGCGGCAGTTACAGGAATCGACTTTTCTGTTGAGTTCGCTGCTGTTGCCGACACTGCTACTGACACAGCTGATGATTCTGCTAGTGGCATTGTTGTTGCCGATAATATACCGTAATGTATTGTTTTTGTGTTGTTGTTTGGTGCAACGGGTATATGCACTGAGTGCCGACGCTCTCTATGAGGGGAGTGCGCGAAACTCATAGCTTTGTGTATATGTTTTTAGTGTTTTTTTTTTGAATTATATTTCATATATGTATTTAAATTATTAAACGAGCTGTTATAAATTTCTCGAGATTATTTTGATTTAATTGATAATATTAATATTACCAAATAATATTTGAGAAATATGTAAATCAAATCAAACACGGAGAGTACAAAAAACACGTCCGAACTGTATAGACTTGAGAAAATAAATGAACCAGTAATTTACGTATACTTTATAAATATAATGATAATTTTGATTTTGTTGGTTACAGAGATGCAGACTATGCTGGTAATTGCGAGACAAGAAGATCAACCAGTGGTTATGTGTTTCACATTGATCAACAAGACAACAATCTGTTTCAACTTCTACCACAGAATCAGAATATGTTGCTGCTTGCCAAGGCATTAAAGAGTTAATTTTGCTCAAAAATCTGGTCTCTGAATTAAATCCTGGTCAATAAATTAAAGCTAAATTTTACATGGATAATCAAAGCGCTATTAGTTTGGTCAAAAATCCAGTTTGCCATAAGAGGACCAAACATATTGATATACAGTTTCATTTCATCCGTGAGAAGTTTCAAAAAAACAGTTTTGATTAAGAATATATACAAATGGATGAGCAAATGGCAGATATATTCACAAAAGCATTGATCCAAATTCGTATTGCTACTTATGCAATTTAATGAATTTAAGTTTTGATTTTTGATTGATACAATTATTTTGATAGTTTTGTTTGATTTGAATTTTTTTTATTTTTTAATTTCTTCCTCTATATATTACAATCTATAACAATAATATTAAGTAATATTTTGTGCAGGTTTGGATTGAATATGCTCTTTTTGCCAATGCCAAAAGAACTTCTTTTATTTATCTGTTTATTAAATTTTCTCTATTTATCCATCATTTTATTTATGTTTATAATTAATTATTTATTTTGTTATTGTTATGTATTTATTTTTTAAACCTTCCTGTAAGTTCTGCAGGGGTAATTCGCTTCAATCTTCTTGGAGTTGCACCCTCCGTGTCTGCAGCACTACGCAGTTCCAGGTTTTGATGGCCTCTCAGTCGGTGTATATGTTTGGTGCTGCATTTTGTGATTGTGTCCTTGATGGTTTCAATGTGTAGGTCACGGTGTATAACTTCGTTTGGGATATACCATTCAGCATTTGTAATTGTTCGTAGTATTCTTGACTGCATTCGTTGTATTAAATTTAAGTTTGATATGCTAGCTGTGCCCCATATCTCGATTCCATATTTCCAGATAGGCGCTATTATTGTCTTGTATATTATTAGTTTGTTGTAGAGAGATAGCCTAGATGCTCGTCCAAGTAGCCAGCTTAACTGTCGGAAATTATTTTTTGCATCGTTTCGCTTGTTAATGATGTGCTGCTTCCAAGTCAATTTTTCGTCTATGGTTATTCCAAGATTGCAGCAGAGTGAGTTTATATTTTTTTGCCCTTTATAGCAAGGCTGTATTTTGTCGATTTTCTGTTTGTATATACAACTTGAACAGTTTTGTCTTTATTTATCTCTATTCCCCATAAGTCACACTGTGCTACTACATTGTCCAATATACGTGTATGTTGGATTGTATTTGTTGCCTTTTTTTCGTCATTGTGTGATGCCATTAAAACTGTGTCGTCTGCGAATGTTGCTATCATCGCATTGCTTTTTGTTGGAATTGGTATATCTGCTGTGAATATTAAGTATAGTAGAGGTCCTAATACGCTGCCTTGTGGTACTCCAGCTGTCATTGGTAGGATGTCTGAGCAATCCTCGTCATATTTTATGTAGAATAGTCGTTCGCTTATATAGCTCTTTAAAATGTCATAATAATTTTGTGGCAATATTCGCTTAAGTTTATATAGAAGTCCTTTGTGCCACACCTTGTCGAATGCTTTTGCAATGTCCAAGTATACAGCTACGCAGTATTTTTTGTTGTCTATACTTTCAATGATTTTGTTTACAACCCTGTGGACCTTTTGCATAGTTGAGTGTTGTCTTCTAAATCCAAACTGATGGCTGGGTATTAAATTTTTTGTTGTTAAGATTGGCTCTAATATGTCCTGTAGTATCCTTACAAATACTTTCGATAGTATTGGCAACAGACTGATAGGTCGGTAAGAAGTTGTTTTGGTGGCATCTTTTCCTGGCTTGCTGATGGTTGTTATCTGTGCAACTTTCTATAAGCGAGAGAAATACTTAGTTTCTAGCATGCAGTTAAATATATTTCGGATATATATTATAGCTATATCAGGCATTTCGTTTAGCATTTTCCCGGTTAACAGATCATATCCTGGCGCCTTTTTGTCTTTTAATTTTTTAATTTTGTTTTTGATTTCTGCCACTGACGTCTTTTTTGTTTTGGATTGCGGGATATTTTTTACATTGTCAAGATGAGTGGTTTGATTGTCCATTTCGCTTGTAAATATTTCAAGGAAATGTTTGGCCAGGGTGATGGCTTTGTCTTTACTTGTTTTCGCCCATTTACCGGTTTGTGTTTTGATAGGAGGTTTGTGTATTATTGCACCAGGGAGTTTTTTCGTAGCCTTCCAAAGAGAGTGGTCGTTCCCAAGCTCAGCATATGTTTTTCTAGTTCCTTTTCTCTGCTTTTCTGAAGTAAAATTTTTAATTCATTTGTTGAATTGTTTAGGTTGCGTTTATCTTCCGGATTCCTAGTGATTTGCCATGTTTTCCGGAGCTTCCTTTTCCATTTAGTTTTTCCCTTGATGAACGCTGGTGTAGTGTCCGTATTTGCTAACGCTAGCTTCGGTGTTGAAGCTGTGATTGCTTCGATGACGCTATCATTGAAGTATGCGACTGCGGAATCGATTTAATTTTTTGTTTTTAATCGTATATCTATTTTTAGTTGTTTTTCCAGTGCTAGACGAAAATTATTCCAGTCAGTTTTATTGTTATAGATACCTGAGAAAAGTCTTGTCTCTATTGATCCTAGTAATGCTATTAGGATTGGGGAGTGGTCCGAGGATAATTCTAAACATGATTTAATAGTCGGCTGTTTATGAAGAATATTTTTTGTGATGCAGAAGTCTATTAAATCTGGTTGTTTTTTTGTATCTGTTGGCCAGTATGTTGGTTCACCAGTGCTAATGAATCGACCATTACTATATCGTATAGCTTTAAGTAACTCGCGTCCTTTTGCGTTTGTCAACCTTGATCCCCATAAAACATTTTTAGCGTTATAGTCACCTCCGGCTAAATAGCGATTCCCCAGTTTTTTTTAAATAGTCTAGATATTGATCTTTTGTGTTGTTATATTTTGGTGGATAATAGACAACAGATACTACGATTTGTCCTTTCGAGTCTTTTAGTGCTATTGTGGTTGCTGGAAGGTTTTCTTTTTTATATGCGTCAAGTTCAATGTAATTCATATTTTTTTTTATAATGATCGCAGTTCTACCGTGAGATTTGTTGTCAGGATGATTTGTGTAATGGATGTCAAAGTTAGGGAATTTAACATATGTTTTGTCTGTAGCATGTGCTTCCGAGATTAACATCACATCTATTGAATTATTTATTAGGAAAGTCATTAGTTCTAGTTCATGGCATGACAGTCCATTTGCATTCCATATTGCCAAATTTATTTTATTTGCTGCGTTCGTCTATTTTGCATACAAGCATAGTTACTATGTTCATCATACTGGTCATTTGATTTATTAGTTGTTTCATCATTATTTTTAATTCGGATAGATCGTCATTGTTTGATATTATTTCATATGTGCTGTTGCTTTTATTTGATTTGGCTCCTGTGTTATTGTTTCCATTTGTGCAGCATGAGCGTATGAAATACCAGAGATGATTTTCTGGCCATTTATTTTTGTTTTGTGATTGTTTTGGTTTGTTCTAATATTGATTTGTTCATTTGCTTCTCTCTTGCGAAGTGTAGGGTATCTCTGGACTTGTAGAGCTTTATATATCGCACATCCTCTGTAGTTTGTCGCAATGTACGCATTTAATATTTACTCTATCAGCGTCGATTTTAATTGTGCACATATTTGTCTTGTGTTTTCCAGCACATTTGACACACACCGGGTCTATCTGGCAGTAGTTTCTTGTGTGGCCGTACTTTTGGCAATTTGTGCATTGGGGAATTGTTCTCTTTTGTCGGGGTGGCTCAAAGCTAATTTTGCAATGTAGGAGGTGATTAATGTCGTATATGCCTTTATTGTTATCTTTAATTTTCAATTCAATTGAAAATAGTGAAAGTGGTTGTTTTATTTTGGCACCATTAGCTATTTGGATGTTATGGATATTTGTCACTTCTTGGCCTAGTTCGGTAATTCGTTTTTAATGTCTTCTGTGTCGGTTGAATGGTGCATATTTCGTAATACCACTCTAAAGCCTCGCTCATCTTTTGGTCGAAATGTGTAATACTTTGTCCCTTTTTGCTTTAATAATTCAATTACTTTTGTGTAGTGTGTGGATTCTTTTGGTTGAATTTTTATTTCGTTCTTGCTTAGAATTTGCATTTCGTACAATATATTTGGCATGGAATTTAGTGCTTCAGATAAGGCTTTTATATTTTCAACATTCTGAACATATATAGGAGGCGGTTTTTGTAAACTTTGCGTAATTGGTTTTTGTATATTAATGTTCGCATTTGTCCCACTGTTGTTTTGTTCTTCACTGTTGTCTTGAGAGTCCGTTTTGTCATTTACTGCTAACAGTTCGAATCTGTTTGTTGTGTTTGGAGTGATAGGCTTGCTCAGCCAATATTTTTGGAGTGATGTTTGTGTTGTGTTGAACATTTTATTTTTCGGTCTTTTGTTACTAGAATTTTGTTCATTTAACTTGTTTGGCGATTGTTTTTCGCGGTTTCGTTTTGTGTTGTTATTTTCGGTAATTTTATTACTGGTTTTAATATTTATATTTTGTACTTGCGTGTTTGTTGTTGCGGATGAAATTGGTGTTGTTCCGATTGCCATTATTGGTGAGTTGCAGCTAATCGTTACCGTCGCAGTCACCGGTGTTACAGTTGTGGTAGAGGAGCTTTGTGTTGTGGTTGCTGATTTAGTAACTGGTGGATAAAACTCCATAGTGGGAGTCGCGCATTGGACACTCCAAGGTAGGGAATTGCTGGAACTTAGTAGAGCGGGAGAGTAAGGTCGTGCTCTGCTCTCTGTCACTTCGACCGGCAATTTGGAGTTGCCGTTGTTTTCGTTTGAGACGAAAGAAAAATATGCGTTTCTTTTTTTTGCTGTTTTTTGTTTCAGTGCGTCAGCCACACTCATTATAAATTTGTGATTTGTTCTTATTTTATTCTATTTTAAAAGATGTGTCCCAGTAAGTGACCGGTAGATTCGTTCTAGTCGATCACTGCACTATTGCACTTTTTCTTTAAAACTTAAGTTACTTTAACTTAATAAATTTGTATTGAAGAATTAATTTTTGCGGAGCGAGCTTAAACACGTCTGCACTGTTCAAAACTTTCTTGAAAAAAATTGATTTGAATAACGTAGAATTTTGAAAACCCATTTTTGTATATTTGGTATTTTGCATTTTTGTCATTTAACGTAAAATTGTAATAATGAGTGGGAATGTTAAGATTACATTATTAAATGTATTGTCTTTAAGTTGGTCACCTTAATGTTTACAAAATCTGTCGTTTGCATAATTAGTCAGTCGCTTCATATTCGTCATACAGACAAGTCTTATATTATGATTCAATAAACGTTCCGTGTAAGAGAACATTGTTTGTGTATCTAAAAGTCAAGTATTTTATTTCAAAGTCATTTATTTTCTTGTACTATTATTATATATTTAATCTACTTCCAAACCAATTAGAAATAATTCAATAGTCCGTCAGCTATACAATCAATATTCCGTATCATCAGTGTTGTCACCATTATAATAATTATTATTAATAATAATAATTATTATTAATAAAATAATAATTATATAATAATTATAATAATTATTATTAATAAAAATAATATAATAATTATTATTAATAATAATTATTATAATAACTATTATAATATTAATTATACCCAGTACGGTCAAAATAGCTGAGAAATTTATTTACGAGCGCTGTGGATCTTATTTTGGTGGTACCATCTTCATTTTCTTATAGGCCTCAGTTCGCAGAAATCTTGTTAGACATCGTTTTGTAGTTAGTTTCTTCAGATGAGGTAAAATGGGAATTAATGACATAGTGAATTGTTAGTAGTTTAATAAACAAAAATTTCTAAATCGTACAGTTTTAATAATACACAGTACAGTTGTAAGAAGAATATTTTAATTGGCGGTACTTGCCCGGTTGCCACTCATCACCAATACCAATACTATCACAGAAGTTTTGCATATCAGAGCTTCTGGTCAAATTCGATGTGAGTTAATTATTCTAACTTATATTATACATTAATTATATAGGACATTCTAGATTAAAGTCATTGCTACTGAATATGCAAAACATTTCTTTGAGGTGGCTGAGATCCCAGGCGATATATCTCTATTCGATGATCAGAGAGAATGGACCAGTTGGGTTAAACAGGGTGATCCAATGATACATATTGAACTCGCTAAATGCAAGCAGACATTTTATTGATTGCTCCAGTTAATGCTAATTCGCTTGCAAAAATGGCGTCGGTAAGTTTATATCTTGTTTTTGTTACATTTTCAAAGCTCCAATTCGCTTTTATAATTCTACAGGGTATTGGTGACAATCTTCTTATGAGCGTAGTGCGTGATTGTGATTTTCAGAAATTACTATTTTTTTGCCCTGCTATGAATACGAGCATGCTTGATCATCCAGTTACAATCGAGCAAATTTGTAAATTCAAGTCGGGGTGTTATTTCGAAATACCGTGTATATGCAAGACACTTATATGTGGAGACACTGGAAACGGTGCAATGGCAGAAGTTCAAGCAATTGTAAACATCAAAGTTCTACAACTTACAAATAATGGTTGCTGCTAATAATAAATAATGGAAACAACTTCAGAAGAGTAATTATATAGTATTGTTAATAGGAAAGTTCTTACACTATTTTGTATTTGTATAGCTTTGTTGTTAATATTTTTTTAATCCATTATCATGACTGGACAATATTTCTACTTAGTTTCTAATTTAAAGTTCCGATTAGTATAGACGAAACCAAACAAGAATCCCGTAGCAAATATCTGTTTTCAGACTGTATATAAAGCAATGTGAGCGCTTAGTATCTTATACATAAAGCGTATAATTACGAGCGACGACAAACACTTTCTGTAACGTTCGGATCAGATGATCGTTGTTTATCGCTTTTTTCTACTTCATTGTGATATATATTTTTTCTTTTTATATCTATTTATTTACCGAATCTTTCTTTTTTTAAGAAACTAACAGTAATTTTTCTAGGATTACAACACTACATTTATATGTAATATCCTCAGCCACTGCATCAAATATTTGGTGTTTCCACCGCATGTAATAAGATGTTATTAAATCAGGTCTAGGGTATATATCCTTTTGAAGCGTCTTGTAGAGGGAAGCTTTAGTAGGTTCCTCGCGAAGCAGTGGGGGTGATTTAAGAGCGTAGGCTTTGTAGGTGTTCAGCATTTCATTTTCAATCGTGGGTATATTCATGTCACGGTGGATGTTTATGTTCCTCAAGTACCATGGAGCACCGGCCATCATTCTCCAAATTTTCGATTGGAGGCGTTGGAGTTTCTCCCTGCTTGACGGACACGCGGTGCCTCACAATTGAATCCCATATCTCCATATAGGCTTAATGAAACTAGTATAAATTAGTACCTTATATTCTAAGGCAAGGCTAGAATGCCTATTTAGTAGCCAGTTCAAGGTATGGAGTTTCAATTTGAGCTGAGCACACTTTGAGTCAATGTGTTTAATCCAGGTTAATCGTCTGTCTAAGTGGATTCCCAGGTACTTTATGTCAGAGCGTTGTGGAATGTTTTGACCATTGATGCGAATAGGGGGCACGTGTCCTTGCTTAAGGTAAATTTTAGCTGTGCACATTTTCCTTTATTCTCCATTTATTAAGCCACTGTTCAATAGACAGTAAATGGGTCTGTAGCTATTGCGAGCATACAAGATGGGAGCTGTTTGTACTCAGTATGGCGGTATCATCGGCAAATGTGAATATAGCCGTGTGATCGGAAGTTGGCATGTCAGCTGTGAAAAGTAAATACAGCAGTGGTCCAAGCACACTGCATTGAGGGATTCCTGCTTTGATATCAAAGTAGTCGGATGTAGAGTCACCTTACCATGATTTTTCTGCCTTTAATGTAGGTTTCAAATTCTTTGTGGAATTTCTTTGGAAGAATTTCTTTTGATTATATATGAGCCCTTTGTGTCACACCTTATCAAAGGTTTGCGTAATGTCAAGGAATGCAGCAGAGTATTTCTTTTGTTCGAATGGTGAGAATATAGCTCTTACTATGCAATGCACTTGCTCTATCGTTCCATGTTTTTCACGGAAGCCGAACTGGTATTGGGGAATTACATTTTTTTTATTTAAATACTGGAAGACCTGCCGATGAACTATTTTTCGAAGATTTTAGATAAGGTGGGCAGTAGACTAATGGGTGTATAGGAACAAACCTGTGTAACATCCTTTCCTGGCTTCGGGATCATTATTATTTTCGAAATCTTCCAGCATTGAGGATAGAGCCCAGTAAGTGAGATACAGCTATATTAGGTAATTCTTTTATCATTTTTGCTAATATCTGATCCATTCCTGGTGCTTTTTTAAGATTAAGTCCTCCTTCCCTGAAGTTTTGAGGGGCTCAATCTTTCTGCTACTCGGTATTTCCCGACGTTCAAACGATATAATGGAGGCATTTGGACAGAAGATATTACTCAGGTGATGTGCGTAGGCAGTGCATTTTTCATCATCACTTTTAGCCCAAGTGCCATTATCTTTACGAAGTAGTGACTTATGTTGTATTGGACCTTTCAACTTCTTAGTAGCACGCCACAATGAATACTCATTGTCGCCATGAGGACTCAAGCTTCAAAATAGTCTGCAACTGATTTTTGGTGTTTCTACTTCTATATGTTTTTTAGTTTAATCAATTTTGGTGAACGATGATTTTGCCATTGTCTTCTAAGACGTCGCTTTTTTTTAACCAGTTTTTCCACATCACTAGGACGGTACAATAGTGAAGCTTTTTGTGTTACTGGTTCGGTGGATAAATATGCGGCTTCCTTTAAAACATTTACCAGGTCATTCAAGGTATTTTCGATGTCACGATAATCTTTTAGGGAGGCTTTATAGTTAATGTGAGTACTTATAAACTATTTGCATTTAAACCAGTCAGTGCATCAATTTGTCAGGTGAACAGAGTTGGAATTTGAAGACACTGATGAGGTTTTCAGATGAATGAAGGTTGGCGAATGGTCAGACGAATGATCAAACGAAGTCTCAGCGGTAATGTTTTCTTTTTTTTATGTTTATAAACACACCTAAGTCTATGAGGTCTTCCCGAGTGCCTTAAAAGAGCGTTGGAAGGTTATAGACTCAATTGAAAATCTTTTTGGATAGTAGATGGCGGATATGGTGATATTTCCTTCTAATAGTTTGATGTTAGTTTCTTGCAGGTAGACTTCGCTGACGTCTTCAAGGACTACATGCTTAATTCTACTACGTATAAGTATTCCACTTCTTCCGCGCGCTCTATCGTTTGAATGTTTTGAATGGTAAAATGTATATCCTGTAACTCTAAAGTTGTTTTTTGTTGTTAAGTGGGTTTCAGATATTAGCATTATATCTATTTGTTGAGCTGTCAGAAAGTCAGCCAGGTCAAATATATGGTTCGTAAGACCGTTTGCGTTTCAAAAGCATAATTTCAATGATAAATTCATACCTTGGAAAGAATTTTTTGCAGTAGCGACTTGCGTTTTCATCATTTGTTGCATCATAGTCATGTATACCTTGCATAGATGTCATAAATGTGTTAAGAGTTTGCATTAGGCTCTGCTGGTCAGTATTGAATGTGCCACTTGGTGTATCACTTTGTTGTACAGCACGTTTGGCAACATCAGAGAATTCTCGTATCTCTGTATTTCTCCACTTATCACACAGACCGCACTCAGAGTAGAGTGTGCCCATATTCCCGGCAGTTATGGCACTGTACCGGACCAGCTTTCTTTCTAGGCTCTTCTAAAGTGATTTTGCGGTGCATCAGATACTTTAATGTGTAGATGGGGTGAGATTCACCTTTTTCAATTAGATTTTCTCTGGTTCAAGTTCTACCTTAAAGAGGGGCTGCGGCACTTTGCTAAGATTGCATATGTTGAAAACGGATTTGACCGCATATCTCTCATCACTTAGAGAAGCTGGTATTTCGTCATTGCCAACAGAATGCTCTATGCCTTTGATTACAACTGTCAACCCTTTGGCAGACTTCATTTGATAAGTGTAGTAGTTTCTTTTACTAGAATCGAAACCATTTATCAATTTACGAAAATTGCCTTCTTCATAAATTTGAATCTTGGTCTCATGTATGGCCCCTTTTAACAGAGGAATAACATGAAATTGTCCACTCCCTACAAGGACTTCCAGGCGCCTGTATAAAAGGGTTGAGTTTTGTTCTCTCAAATATATTGGAGGAGGTTTCGCAGTCTTTATCGGTTTGACTGGCTCTTCATCTTTATCAGTTAAAAGAGGTTTGAGTTGACAATATCCGTACCAGCAAATTTTTTTGATAGATTTCCTGGCATTATTGATTTCGGGCTTCTCAGCCTTTTTGTGGCTGTGATGTAACGATCGATACCGGTTTGAATTTTATTTTTGCTCTTGTCAGATGTGAAATAGTTACTCAGTGAATGTGAACGAGTGCGTACAATACCTAAAGGTATACGAGGGCGGATTGATATTGAAGCTACCTAGCGCTAGATGGGAGGACAAACACAAAATTTGTTTTAGAAATTGCGATCTGTCAAACGTCAGCTGTTAAAATTTTGTGTTTCTTGAAAAATGAAAAAAAGCGAATTTCATGCAGTGATTAAACACTATTATTCGAAAGGGAAAACGGCGAAAAAGACAAAAGAAAAGCTCGATAAACATTACGGTGTGTCTGCTCCGTCAGATTACATGGTAAAATATTGGATTGCTGAATTTAAACGCGGCCGAACAAGCACTGCAACAATACCCTCAACAGGAAGGCCAAAAGAGGTG
Source organism: Clusia tigrina (assembly GCA_920105625.2). Classification (NCBI taxonomy): domain Eukaryota; kingdom Metazoa; phylum Arthropoda; class Insecta; order Diptera; family Clusiidae; genus Clusia; species Clusia tigrina. Next base: position 113,664,258 of record OV050030.1, read on the forward strand.
GTTACTGAAGAAAATATCAAGAAAATCCTCGATATCGTTATGAATGATCGCCGAGTCAAGTTGCGTGAGATTGTTGAAATGGTAAACATATCATATGAACGTGCATTTTGCATGAACATTTGCATATGAAAAAGCTATCGGCCAGATGGGTGCCGCGTTTGCTCAGTGTCGAACAAAAACGAGTTCGACAGACCACTTCACAGCGGTGTTTGGACATGATAAAGCGTAATCCTGTTGATTTTTGGCGTCGATTAATAACTGTTGATGAAACGTGGGTCCACCACTACACATCTGAAACCAAAAATCAATCGAAACAATGGGTGGAAGCTGGTGGAAGTGCTCCGAAGAAGGCGAAGGCAGTGAAATCGGCTGGCAAGGTTGTGGCCACTGTATTTTGGGATGCACACGTGAAATACACTTCGAATTGGTTAATCATCCACCTTATAGTCCAAATTTAGCTCCTAGTGACTTTTTCCTGTTTCCAAACTTGAAAAAATGGCTCGCAGGAGAAAGATTCATCTCAAACGAAGAAGTGATTACCGAAACTAACGCGTATTTTGAGGGGTTCCCGAAATCGTATTATTCAGATGGTATAAAAAAGTTGGAATATCGTCTTACTAAGTGTGTCGAAGTAAAAGGAGACTGTGTTGAGAAATAAATGGTTTTTGAAAAAAAAAAATGTTTTTTTCCTACTTAGGTAGCTTCAGTATCAATCCGCCCTCGTAGCAGATAAAGAGGAGTTACTTATCGGCTCTCCTAATGTCTCTGCAGTATTTTTCGTTGTATACTTGAGTTGTACAAGATCGTTACCATTAATTGTTTCTGTTTTATTTTTATATTCCAAGTTTTCGTCGACGATGTAATGTTTAGTGTTTTTTATACTCTTTACCTTTAAAAAAGGTAAATAGGGAATACTAATTTTGTGGTTTTGAGAGGGGTTGCAATTTCAAGAAGGAGGCGTGGTAGGTATGAACATACGAGTATATATACAGATATGGTCAGAATCACTTTCTAAGCAATTTTTATTTTTTCCGTCCGTCTGTCCGTCTGTGGCAACTTTTTTTCTACACCGTTAGAGCTATCTTAATGAAATGTTGCAAAAGTATAGCCTGCACAAAGATACAGAACCAGATTGCTGATAGAGATTTACGGACGAAATTTTACGGGAAGGAACATGTGGACATTATAAAGCTATCTGCAAAAAATGGGACTGATCAGAGAAAAGACACACCCACTTTTGACATAGGGAACTTTCGGGTCTAAAATTAAAATTAGCCTACCTATGCTCGTATTGATGCCAGCGGAACAAAAATTGGCAGAAACATACATGGGGTCCATAATATTGTGTGTGCAGAATATGGAAATCATAATACAACTGCCACACCCACAATTATCCAAAAAGCATTACTGTGTTCCTATTAAAGATTTATCAATGAAATTTCACAGGAAGGTTGCGGGGACTAACATTAAACACCACACAAAAAATGGGCGTGTTATTTCTACATCCACGCCCACTATTGGCATATTATTATAACTTGCGACCTACACAAGATGTTTATATTAGTACGTATATGGACCCTACAAAGCCATATACAAGATTCGGGGTCGATCAGAGAAAGGATACGCCTCCCTCCCATATAATGAACTTTGGGGACCCCACTTTAAAGACTATTGCCCTATCTATGCTTCTAGTGAAGATATATGAAAACAAATTGGTGTATGTATACACTGGGTCTGTACTAGCATGCATTCCACATATGGGCAGATTTTTGCTACTGACACGCCCACAATTAACCAAAAATCATTACTAGGTTCCTATTAACGATTTATCAACGAAATTTCACAGAAATTTTACGGGTACTAACATTAAACACCACACCAAAAATTGGCTTGTTATTTCTACAGCCACGCCCACTATTGACATATTATTGTAACTTGCGACTTATACAATATTTTTGGGCGAAATTTTATATTAGTACGTATATGGACCCTATAAAGCCATATACAAGATTCGGGGTCGATCAGAGTTAGGATACGCCTCCCTCCCATATAATGAACTTTGGGGACCCCATTTAAAGACAATTACCCTATCTATGCTTCTAGTGATGATATATGAAAACAAATTGGTAGATATATACACTGAGTCTGTATTAGCATGCATTCCAAATATGGGCAGATTATTGCTACTGCCACGCCCAAAATTAACCAAAAATCATTACTAGGTTCCTATTAAAGATTTTGCAACTAAATTTCACAGGAAGTTTGCGGGTAGTAACATTAAACACAACACAAAAAACGGGCGTGTTATTTTTACCGCCACGCCCACTACTGACGTATTATTATAACTTTCTACCTACACAATATTTTTTGCCGAAATTTTATATTAGTGGTTATATTGACACTAGAAAGCCATACACAAGAAATGGGGTCGATATAATCATTTCAAGGTACCCTACCAAAAATTACTGTGAATATGCTCCTAATGATAATTTATGAAGAAAACATCCTCATTGTTGGAACTCGTACGTACAAGAAAAGGTAAAGGGAATATCGAAGTCGGTCTAACTCGACTTCAGATTTCTGTACTCGTTTTATTTGATTTTGTGTTTTCTACTTGATTCCCACGAATGTAGGGGATTTGTATGTCCACCACATCATAGCGCCGATAATGTGGTAAAGTCATAATTCCACTCCGAGGCGACCAGGTGACCAAGTATCGGAGAGGCTCCGTTCAAATACAGCTTTCGTATCCCTCCGCTGCAAAGAGATTCAACGGCACGGTTGTGACATATGATGAGCAACTAGCTCTTTGTTAGTAATTCTTCTTATTCTCTAGTTATATACCTGCCCCAAAAACAATTTCGGCATCCTATATACTATACAATAAATTTGCGTTTTTTTTATTATCTATCTCTGCCATGTTTTAGGTTCTTATTGTTTGTTTTATCTTCTATAGATTGTTTGTTATTTTTCCTCATTTTTGTTTTTTTGTTTTTGTGTTTTGGTTTTTTTTGTCATCATTTTTTTTATATTGTTCTTTTCATTCTTAGCTATTATTTTTTCTTTATTTTTATTTCTTTTTCTATTATTGGACACTTTTTCTTTTTCTTCTTTTTTGTTTTTTCCGTTTTCTTTTCTTTTTGTTTTTGTCTTTGCTTTATAAATTATCCCTATAATTTATTCTTACAATACTAACTTATTCCTATAATTTATTGTTAAAATACCACCTCTTTCTCCTGGTGCGCTGCATTCCCTCGGTGAATTCTGTAGTCCCCTCCACTCTTTCAGGAACGGTACGTATTAAATTCGTAGCCGGCATGTGTTTTGCTCACCGATTGCTTTTATGTCGTGGTAGTAGTTGAATTTTTAAAACCTATTGATGTCTGCTCAGTTTGTTGAGTGGGTGGAATATGATGCAAGCATATGCGTGTAGTTGCGCTTCTGACGAAGTCAAAGTAAATCTTCGGTATTGGAGAACACGCTGAGAAGTAAGACAATGAATTTTGGCCACAAAATGCTGGACCTGTTCGTAGTTAGGATGAAGTGTCCGTCAGGAGATAATTCTGTTTGCGACTTGAAATTAATGTTGAAAGTTGAAGATGTTAATATTGTTGTAGCTGCTTCCAACTTTATTTACGGAGGAAGCTTGGATTTTATATAACATTATCTGAAGGGGAATCAGAAAATGTGCACACTGACGTATGAAATAATGGCTGCTACATTGATACCTTCCTTGCGGAAAAGACAAATTTTGATGTTTCCGTACTGTAACGACTCAAATTTATAGCTGGGGTAAAACTAAGCTGCTCCTGAGTCAGTACCGTTTCTATGAAAAACTCAGAAAGCCGCTTTCGGAGTTCATCCACTGTGCCTGTATTTTCCAAACCGAATTCCTCCGCAAAAATCACCAGCTCATCTTTCCGTAGCACGTACACCCAGCTTGTTTTCCCCATCCTGTGACTTTCCTGGTTAATGGCGAAGACTATGGGTGAGCATCAGATGCATTGAATTTCCTTGTTTTTATAGTCTCTGCTCGGGCGCCACTGTAACGACTCAAATTTATAGCTGGGGTAAAACTCAGCGGCTCCAGGGGTCGTATATAGAAAATTACTCAGGCGTTGTAATATTTAAGTTTTCTTTATTAAATCCTTATTCTTATTTCTAGGTTTTACACCTTATTACAAAAATGATGACTTTATGAAGGCCGTTCCTGAACTTGGTGCTGTGCCGTCCTGTCTCCAGTCTCAACGGTGGTGGATTGAAAAACCACTTCCACCGGTTTGACTTTGAGAAGCAAGTCCTGGTTTTCTATGAAAGCGGATTGAAAAACCAAGCGTTCGTAGCAAACTCAGTACTTCTTAGTGTCTAGGTCCGTGCCTTGAGTCTTTCGTTACAACCGTGGTGGATTGACAAACCACTTCCACCGTTCTAACGTTGACGAACAAGTACTGGTTTACTATGAGAGTGGATTAAAATCCAGCATTCGTAGTAAATGCAGCGCTTGTGTGTGTGTTTGTCCGTTGATATTGATTTCTAATCTCGTGGCGTCTGTGCGGCTACGTTTCTAAGGTACTTACTTGCGCGATGTGTTAGCACGAAAAAAGCCCGTATGTCCGGTTACAGGCGCTTTTATAGCCACCTGTTGAACCTCTAGTTGTTGTTCCAATCCCGCTGGCCGTTGCTCCGACTACCGCTTCCTGTTGCTAAGGCCAAGGCATTGTTGGTGTTTTCCTCTTGACCTTAGGCGACCCTCAGCGTTTTGCTGGAAAAGTCCGGCTGTTGTCAAGCGGGTAGTAGTTGCAGCGGTACGTTGTTGTTGTTGCACGCATGATTTCTTTCTGCTGGTGGTTAATATTATTTAAATTATCCACCAGCGTTTGAACACTATTTGTGTGTTTCTCCTTTCTGTGATGTCCGCGCAACTTGTCTGCACAGCGACTATTATGTCGTCGTCTCTTTTCGTATCATTCCTTCCTCGTGTTGTTGTTGTACTATTTCCCAAGCTAACGCACTCGGTAAATTCTACCGAGTCGTGTTGTTGTAATTAACGCACGATTAATTGAAGTCTGCTTTTAGTGCTGTTTTTGTTGTCGATCAGTGCAAACGGCTGGCTTGAGTTCGCCAAGTCTGTCGGCGCATTCTTGTTGGTATAATCCACATGCAATTCATTTTCCTTGTCTTACGCAAGCGGCTGGTTTGGCTTTGCGAATGCTATGGTGAACATTCCGCTAGCGTAGTTGTTGTTACAATTTGCATGTGATTTATTGACCAACGGTTAATATTTCGTGCTTTTCATGCGCTCCCGCCTTCGCCCATTTCCATTGGTGCGAAAGTATTCTAATAAATAATATTAAGCTTTGATGGGGCTGATTGGTTACGGCACTCTCAATTCTTCGCACGCGAGTGATGCTGGTGGTCCATTTTCGCAGTTACTATTGCTTTGCTAAACATTTATTGTGTGAACAAAATTAATCAATAATTTTCGTCACAGTACAGGTTTGTCAGCTATACAATTAATATCCTGTATCATAAGCAATGTCACCATAATAATAATTATCCTCAGTGGCGTCAAAAGAGCTTAGAAATGTATATATAACCACTGTGTGCCATATTTCTTGGATTTGGGAGGTATTTTGGTGGTACCATCTTCATTTTCTTATAGGCCTCAGTTCGCAGTCATCTCGCGAATGGGAAGCTACCTCCACTCTTTTGTCTCCAAAATGAAAGAAAATTATCCCCAGACAGGATCGTTAAAAATTTTGCCGATGGTCAGTTTCATGCACGTGTTAGAAAGTCATTGCTACTGAACATGCAAAACATTTCTTTGAGATGGCTGAGATCCCAGGCGATATATCTCTATTCGATGATCAGAGAGAATGGACCAGTTGGGTTAAACAGGGTGATCCAATGATATATATTGAACTCGGTAAATGCAAGCAGACATTTTATTGATTGCTCCAGTTAATGCTAATTCGCTTGCAAAAATGGCGTCGGTAAGTTTATATCTTGTTTTTGTTACATTTTCAAAGCTCCAACTCGCTTTTATTATTCTACAGGGTATTGGTGACAATCTTCTTATGAGCGTAGTGCGTGATAGGGATTTTCAGAAATTACTTTTTTTTCCCCCGCTATGAATATGCGCATGCTTGATCATCCAGTTACAATCGAGCAAATTTGTAAATTCAAGTCGTGGGGTTATTTCAAAATACCGTGTATATGCAACACTCTGATATGTGGTGGCAATTGAAACGGTGCAATGGCAGAAGTTCAAGCAATTGTAAACATCACAGTTGTACAACTTACAAATAATGTTAGCTGCTAATAATAAATAATGGAAACAACTTCAGAAGCGTAATTATATATTATTATTAATAGTAAGTACTTACGCTATTTTGTATTTGTATAGCTTTCTTGTTTATATTTTTCCAATCCATTATTATGACTGGATACTTACAATATTTCTACTTGGTTTATATTTTAAAGGTCCGATTAGTATTGATGAAACAAAACAAAACTCCCGTAGCATATAGCTATTTTCAGACTGCATGCAAAGCAATGTGAGCGATTAGTCTCTTACGCACAAAGCGTTCAATTACGAGCGACGACAAAAACTAGTGGAGTTTACAGAATTTTCAGAAACGTTCAGATTAGATGATCGTTGTTTATCGCTTTTTACCACTTCGTTGCGGCATATGATGAGCATTCAAGTTGAGAACAACGAAAACGACGGACATGATTTTAATTATTTTTTAAATTTAATTTCAAAAAAATGAATGACGATATATTTACATATTAAATATATATATATATATATATATATATATATATATATATATATATATATATATATATATATATATATATATATATATATATATATATATATATATATATATAATATATATATGTTATATATATATATATATATATATATATATATATATATATATATATATATATATATATATATATATATATATACAGGGTGGCCCAAATGAGACCTAGTGATGTTAAACACGTGTAACTGTTGTAATAACGGATTTTTTTAAAATGATTTATTTTAATATGTTAAATACATTTTATGGAAATTTAACGTGACTATGTGTGAAATATGACATCAGACAAATTACCACCATTTTGCTCGATACAGGCATTGGCTCTTTTTAGCGCATTTTGCATTACACGGCGTAATGTTTCTGGTTGCAGGCGCCGTATTTCGTCTCGAATATTCTGCTTGAGCTGTCTAAGTGTCTGTGGTTTGCTAACATACACTTTGGCTTTTAAATATCCCCATAAAAAAAAATCGGGCGCAGTAAAATCTGGTGAACGAGGAGGCCAAGGGAAATCTGAATTTCTTGAAATTATGCGTTCACCAAAAATTTCACGCAGCATGTCAATAGTTTGCCTAGCAGTATGCGCAGTGGCTCCATCTTGTTGAAACCACAAATTAGGATGTTGCTCCACCATTGGCAAAAAGTTGTCGATCATTGTTCTGTAAGAAGACCCGGAGGCGTTTCATCCTCATTCTCAAAGAAATATGGGCCGATGATTTTTGTGGCCATAACACCGCACCAAACAGTGCATCTGATTGGGTGTGACTGATGCTGATGTATTGCCCTTGGATTTTCGGAGCCCCACAACCTACAGTTTTGTTTATTCACATAACCACTTAAATGGAAATGCGCTTCATCCGTCATCAAAAGATTATTTAAAAAATAATTTTGTATGGCTAATTGTGTAAAGCGAATAGCGTACTGTAGTCGTTGTTGGGGGTCTTGCGGTAGAAGCTGTTGCACAATTTGAACTTTGTATGGATACATCTTAAGATCCAACTTTAAAATTCTCTGTAATGTTGTTCTGGGTATACCCAATTGGCCGGAACGGCGACGAGTTGAGACAGATGGATCATTTGCAACACTCTCCTACACAGCTTCCACGTTGTCTTCAGTACGAAGATTTCGATGAGCACCTCTTCCTGGACGGTCGGCAACTGAACCCACTTCCTCAAAACGGCGAAGTAAACTTGTAATCATAGAAAATGTGGGCGCTGATCTTACGTTAAAAAAACGGCGATAATTTCGCTGCGTCAGAACAATTGATCGTTGAGAAGAATAATAATATTAGATAATTTTAATGCGTTGTTGTGGACTGTACGTATTCATTTTAAATTTCCAAGAGTTCGGTTATAATCTGCAAAAATAAAAAATAAATTATGTTAAAAAATAAAAAAAGGTATTTGTGTTTCACATCAGCTGGTCTTATTTGGGCCACCCTGTATATATATATATATATATATATAGATATATATATATATATATATATATATATATATATATATATATATATATATATTATATATATATATATATATATATATATATATATATATATATATATATATATATATATATATATATATAGATATATATATATATATATATATATATATATATATATATATATATATATATATTATACATGCTAAAAAAATTTTTTTTATCTTTTGGCTTTAATATCTTTTCACTTCATTCATTTATAAAAAAAAATTCGAGCAGTTTCTAAATGTTTTCACAAACTCTCTTATTTTTTTTCTTTGTTGGGGCATATCCACACATTATCCTTACATGTTGGCCGGATCTTACAGGTAGCGCCATTATTGTTGGGATATATCCTGGACGATAACTGGTCGCTTGGTAGCAGCCTGAGTCCACTGATTCTATTCGCGCGAGTAAGAACTCGCTTGTGTTCAGTTATTAGAATATTTTCTCTAATTTCAAATCACCTGCTTATGTCTATTTACAATCGTTACTTTCTAATTTTCAATTGCTTTTCTCTTCACGAAAGTTCTGACCGTGCATCATGGCAAAAGTTCGAAGCACTTCAATTGGAAATGTGCGTACCTTTGTTATTTTTATTGATACAACCTTGGTGCTATTGAGATTTGGTTGCCAGTAGCACTAACCCTCTTTCTAGAGGGCTAGTGCAACTACCTCTTAGTTATTAATTCTCCTTATTCTCTAGTGATATGTCTACATCATAAACAATTTCTGCATCCTATATACTATACAATATACTTGCTTTTTATTATATATCTTTGCCATGTTTTAGGTTCTTATTGTTTGTTTTATCTTCTGTAGTTTCTTTATTATTTTCTCTCTGTTTTTCTTTTGTTTGTTTTTGTATTTTGTTCTTTGACATTATTTTTTTTTCATATCGGTCCGTTTTTTCTTATTTATTTTTTTTTCTTCATTTTTTTTTTTTCTATTATTGGACCCTTTTAGTTTTTTCATCTTCTTTGTTTTTTCCTTTATCTTTTCTTTTTGTTTGTGCTTTTGTTTTTACAATTGATTCCTATAATTTATTCTGAAAATATTTTCGTTTTACAACTTATCCCTATAATTTATTCTTAAAATACCAGTTTTTGTTTTACGACTTATTCCTATAATTTATATCTACAATATTACTGCATCCTCTTCCTCCTGGTACGCTGCATTCTCTCGGTGAATTCTACATTCCCCCTCTTTCAGGAACGGTACGTACAAAATTGTAAGCCAGCGTGTGTTTTCCTCATCTCACGGATATTATTTTATGTCGTGGTAGTAGTTGAATTTTTTAAACCTGCTCTGCAGTTTGTTGAATGGGTGGAAGATGATGCCAGCTTATGCGAGTAGTTGTGCTTGTGGCGAAGTCAAAGTAAATTTTCGGTAGTAAGTGTCGTCGGAGATCTTCTAAGTGGACAATACGTTGAGAAGTCAGACAATGAATTTTGGCTACGAAATGCTGGACCTTGGAAGAAGTTAGGATGAAGTTTGCGTCATGAGATAATTCTGTTTGCGACTTGAAATTAATGTTGAATGTTGAAGCTATGACTCTTGTTGTAGTTGCCTTCTACTTTATTTATGGAGGAAGCTTGCATTTTATATAACTTTGCCTGAACAAGAATCAGAAAGTATGCATACTGCCGCATGAAATAATTGCTGATAACTGGATACCTTCCTTGCTGGAAACACAAATTTTGATATTTCCGTACAGGTTTGCCAGCTATACAATCAATATCCCGTATCATCATCGTTGTCACCATACTAATAATTATACTCAGTGGCGTCAAAATAGCTGAGAAATTTATTTACGACCGCCGTGGGTCTTATTTCATGTATTTGGTAGGTATTTTGGTGGTACCAACTTCATTTTCTTATAGGCCTCAGTTGGAAGTTATCTCGCGCATGGGGAGCTAGAAATCCCTCCACTCTTTTGTCTCCAAAATGATTTTACATTTAACTTTTAGCAGAAAATTATCCCCAGACAGGATCGTTAAAAATTTTGCCGATGGTCAGTTTCATGCACATGTTAAACATCGTTTTTTCGTTAGATTCTTCAGATGAGGTAAAATGGGAATTAATGACATAGTGAATTGTTAATAGTTTAATAAATAAAAATTTCTAAGTTATTATAATATCAACTATGAAGACGAAAATTTTAATTGCGCTCAGTTGCCACTCTTAAATTACCAATACTATTACAGAAGTTTTGCATTTCAGAGCTTCTGGTCAAATTCGATGTGAGTTAATTATTCGAACTTATATTAAACATTAATTATTTAGGGTATTTTAGATTACTGTCATTGCTACTGAATATGCAAAACATTTCTTCGAGATAGCTGAGATCCCAGGCGATATATCTCTATTGGATGATCAGAGAGAATGGACCAGTTGGGTTAAACAGAGTGATCCAATGATACATATTGAGCTCGCTAAATGCCAGCAGACATTTTATTGATTGCTCCACTTAGTGCTAATTCGCTTGCTAAAATATCATCGGTAAGCTTATCTCTTGTTTTTGTTACATTTTCAAAGCTTCAACTCGCTTTTATTATTCTACAGGGTATTTGTGACAATCTTCGTATGAGCGTAGTCCGTGATTGGAATTTTCAGAAACTAGTATTTGTTTGCCCTGCTATGAATACGCGCATGCTTGATCATCCAGTTACAATCGAGCAAATTTGTAAATTCACGTCTTGAGATTATTTCGAAATACATTTTATATGGAAGACGCTTAAATGTGAAGACACTGGAAACTTTGCAATAGCAGAAGTTCAAGCAATTGTAAACATCATAGCTCTACAGCTTTCAAATAATATTAGCTGCTATTAAAAAATAGTGGAAACAACTTCAGAGGGGTAATTATATAGAATTTTTAATAGAAAAGTATTTACGCTTTTTTATATTTGTAGAGCTGAGTTGTTAATATTTTTTTAATCCATTATCATGACTGGATATTTACAATATTTCTACTTAGTTTCTAATTTAAAGTTCCGATTAATATTAACGAAATAAAATAAAAATCCCGTAGCAAATAGCTGTTTTCAGACTGTATGCAAAGCAATGTGACCGATAAGTCTCTCCCTCACTAATCTTACAATTACGAACGACGACAGAAGCTTGACGGATGATTGTTGTTTATCGATTTTTATTACTTCTTGGTGACATATGATGAGCATTCAAGTTGAGAATAACGACCGCGACATGACTTTAAATATTTTTTTTATTTAAGTTAAATAAAATGAATGACGATATTCTTACATATTAGGTAGGTTGGTAGGTATAGCGGCTTCCCGAAGGGCTCACTAACTCCAAAATTGATCCGTTGTGATACCGCATGAGACAACACGCCCCATCACTTTCAAAGCTCCAGCTATTTGGAGCTTTTATTGAAGCAGTTGATGGGGCTAACCCTTTATTTCAGATATCTCCCAAAGAGTCCAGAAAGTGGTGGCCCAGGAAAGTGCGCCTCCTTCTGAACAGCGCTGGACACGTGCATAACTTGTGTAAAATGAACTCTTCCTCCTCCTACCCTTCCATCTCGTGCATAAGTTGCTAGAGGCAATCCCCAGCCTACACTCGTGAGTAGGGCACTACTTACGGAATCTATACTTAGTCAATTAAAAAATAATAATAATTTAGTTTTAGTAGTTTGCCCCATGGCCGACACAGCGACCTAAAGGATATTTTGTGTCGTACTACATTTGTCATTAATGATCCATGTGATCACAATTGTCTGATCTACTATTCCTTATAGGTTTATTACAGGCATTTATTTCGAATAGCCATAGCATTTCGTCCGTTTGATGATGTTAAAGCGGCACAATTTAAGTGATCAGGTTATTTTCTACCTTGATGTTCCTTCTCTAAAGAAAGGAAGTAGTTGTGAAAGTCATGTTCCTTCAATATCTTTTCTGCTTTAAGGATGAATTTGAGAATGTCCATAACAGGAGCATTCTTTAATTCTTCCAGAGCCAGCTTGTCGCGGTGGAATATATTCCTTCTTATTCTTGCCAACCCGAATGCAGTTGCACAATATGTGTTCTGTGGTTTCTTCTGCTTCTAGACAGAGCCGGCACTCCGTAGCATCAATAATGTGGATTTTTGTCAGGTGATATTTCAGGTAGTAATGACCTGATAGAAAACCTATTATTTTCCCTATGTTTGCTTTGCACATATTGCGCAGTTCCTTATTTTAGGTGAATGGCCTTACCAGTCTTTTGGCTTGGCGAAGTCCCTCTATTCTTTCCCAGTGTGACATTTTGAAACTATGTTCCTAGCCATCAACCTCGGATTTAGACTCCGCCCAGTTGATACCACAGTGTGGCTCCGGACCTATGATGCTTTCTGCAGAAACGGCCCTAGCCAGTTCGTCAGAAATTTCGTCGCCGGCGATCCCCGAGTGACCGGGACCCAGAAAATTGCAACCTTATTTGTTGCACCTAAAGATTGTAAGTTGTTGAAGCATTCTTCCACCAGTTTCGATTCTAAAGAATATGAAGCTAATGCCTATAATACAGCTTAACTATCTGAATAGATAGTTATGTGTGCACCCTTGATACCCCATTATGTCCTCAATTGATTCATTCCACAATAACACCCATTTAGTTCTTCATTATTAATAGTCTTTATTTCATTATTAATAGTCTTTATTTCATTATTAATTAATATTACAAATATCAAAAGAATGTCTGTATCAATACCATATAAAAGCAAAAGTAAAGTGATCTGCATAAAAGCTAGAGATGTGTAACCCACAAGAAATGTCAACTCATGGCTACTCAAGTACTAGATTCTCGTTAATCATATACGTATACATTAAGGTAGTTACTATAAACAAATAGAGTTATAAGAGTTCTCCCACGCTAATTGGGCAGCTTCAGGCATCTGACACATAACTATCTAGATAGGCTGGTGTACGACGTATTCGAGAAGTCCTTCGAGGTAGTTGTTGTTGGTCAGCCGGAACTGTCGTGTTTTGTTCTTCAGTGTCCGCATTTTCATAGTTTCCTGCGTTGACCGGAATTTAAATTAAATCTTGAATATCGTATCTAGGAACTATCGGGTTTGGATTCTGTTGTATTTGTTCTTCATGTTCTGGACTTGTTTGTTGTTGAATCATGCTTGACCGAAGTTGATTAATATGACGTTTAACTGTATAACCATCATCCAATTTGACTAGATAATGGAGATGACCCAATTTCTTGATGATTGTTCCCAGCTTCCATAAATTTTTATTGTTTGTGTAATATCGAGCTTGAAGTCTCTCTCCCTCGCGTAATTGACGAGCCTTACACAAATCTCGAGAACCTTGATTATGAATTTGAGGAGGTCTCAGCGCATCTAGCTGGATACGGATTTGTCTGTTTAAGTATTGCTCCGATGGCGTTTTTCCATTTGCAAGTGGCGTTGCCCTGTAACGAAAAAGTATTTCTCTTACTTTCTCACGTAAAGAACGACGGTCATCTAGCATTGATTTAAGTCGATGTTTTAAAGTTTTAACATTACATTCGGCAAGACCGTTCGTAGCTGGATGCCCGGGTGCAATAAACTTCTGAAAAATACCACGATGTGTACAAAATGATTGAAATTCATCACTGGTAAATATTGTGGCGTTGTCGGATACAATTACGTCTGGATAACCATGTCTAGCAAATAAATCTAGTAACATCTCTATTGTAGTAGTAGAAGATGGAGAAGAAGGAGTTATACCAATTTCAGTCCACTTGGATTTAGCGTCCATCACAACCAGATAATAATGGCCTTGAAAAATACCCGCATAATCGATGTGGATTCGTTGCCAGTTGTGTTGTGGTTCCTCCCAAGAGTGTAGTGTAGCCTTGGGGGGACTTGACCTCACATTACCACACGATGAACACTCTTTTACTAGACGTTCAATATCTTTATCAATTGATTTCCAATACACGTACCTGCGAGCTAATTGTTTCATTTTTGAAATACCAATATGTGTTTGGTGAAGTTCTGCTAAAACTGCCTGTTGTAAAGCAGTCGGTACTACTACACGTTGACCTCTAAAAATGATTCCATTGTTTATCGTAAACATGGTGTCTTCCACTCGATTATTTTTAAGATTTTGTAGAATTGTTGACAGTTGTTGATCTTTTTGCGTTTCCGCTTGAAGAGTTTTAAAATTTAAATTTAACGTTAAAATTTGATGTATCGATGATTCACAGATTTGATTAACTTCTTCGTTTATAGCAGAATCTATTAAATTTGACGTTTTTACTGGAGCTCGAGACAAACAGTCAGCATTACCATTTTCGATGCCTTTCTTGTAGACAACTTTATAATCGAACCCTGAAAGAAATGCTGCATATCTCTGAAGACGTGAAAAAGTCATTTGTGGTAACTTTGCACTTTGATGGAAAATTCGAACTAAAGGTTGATTATCCGTTATAAGTGTAAATTGTTTTCCATATAAATATTGATAAAAATGATCCACTGAAAATACGATAGCCAATGCTTCACGATCAATTTGAGAATAATTCTTCTCAGCTTCCGTAAGCGATCTTGAAGCAAATGAAATTGGACGTTCTTGATCATCTACGATGTGAGACAACACTCCCGCAATTCCAGTTGGACTAGCGTCACAAGCTAATTGTAGTGGGTATTTTGGATCATAAGGTACAATTACACGATCACTAGCTATTTCTTTTTTAATATTTTTGAAAGCTGCATCGCATTGTACATTCCAATTAAATTTTGAATTTTTCTTGATGAGATTACGTAGAGGTGATGTAATTGTTGAACAATTTGGAACAAACCTTGAATAGTATGTAACCATTCCAAAAAATCTTCTTACGTCATCCGCTGATTTAGGCTTTGGAAGATCTAAGATAGCTGCTATTTTCTTTTTCGATTTTAAAATTTTATTATTTTTGATGGTGTGACCCAGGAATTCAATTTCTTCTTGAAAACACTGCATTTATATTTATTAAGATGTAAATCGTATTGTTGAAGACGTTGTAAACATTTCAATAAAAATTCTTTGCATTCTAATTTTGTTTCACCATGTATGATGTCATCAAAATACGCTTCCGTTTTTGGAACTTGTTGTAAAATTTGATTAATTATTCGATTAAACTCCGAAGGTGCTGTTTTAATACCAAATGATAACCTATTCACCTGATGTCATCAAAATACGCTTCCGTTTTTGGAACTTGTTGTAAAATTTGATTAATTATTCGATTAAACTCCGAAGGTGCTGTTTTAATACCAAATGATAACCTATTCACCTTATACGTACCCCGATGCGTTGACATCGTTTGGATTTTACTTGAATCTTCATCCACTGGTATGTGTAAATACGCTTTGTACAGATCCAATCTGCAAAAATATTTCGAATTACGTAAACAGTTAAAAATATCTTCAATTTTTCGTATTGGACTATGGGCGTCCACGAGACGTTCGTTTACTCCTACTTTATAGTCAACACACAAGCGTATCCCTCCATCAGATTTTGGTATTACGACCAAGGGGGAACCCCAGTCACTGATTTCAGTTTTTGAAATTACACCTGCTGTTTCTAGTTGATCAAGTTCTTGGTTGACTTTTTCGATTAAAGCATAGGGTATTTCCCGTTCCCTGTTAAATATAGGCTTAGCCTCATTACGTAATTTAAGCAATATTGTATATTGCTTAAAACATCCAATTTTTGGTTGAAAAATATCTTGAAATTCGTCATTTATTGAATTAGTAAAATTAGCATCACTTACGTTTTTTACTGAATACGTAGAGTTGATTTCGTTCAAATTGATTTGAAATTTTCGAATCCAATTGCGTCCAAGAAGTGGTGTATATTCCTCTGGAACAATATAAATTTCGTCGAATATTTTTTTACCATCATACTCTCCCTCGACTTCAATTTTTCCATCCGGAGTGAAAACATCTTTTGTATACGATCGGAATGCTATTTCCGTTGGCAAAAATTGAACATTGAGGTTAAGTTTCGTAAATTGGTCTCTAGGTAAAAATGTGTAACCTGATCCAGTATCGATTTCAAATTTTACTGGTTTACCTTGAAGATTTATCGTAATAAAAAATCGGTCGAAGTTTTTTGAATCGTTTTGGTGTATGTCTACTACGCTTAAAACACCATACTGATGTATGTCTTCTATTTGATTTGTAGATTCTTGGCTTGAATTACCACCTTTTGTACGAGATTTTATGCATACCTTTGCTAAATGACCAGTTTTTTTGCACTCAGAACATTTGAGATTATTTTTGTTGATTAGACAATCCTTAACATGGTGGTTGTTTTTTCCACACCTTATGCAAAGACCATCAAGACCTAATGATTTAAAATCCACATTAGACTTACTGTATTTCGAATTGTTTTGATTGAACTTGTTTTGAATCGATTTTTGATTATTTCGATGGTGATCCTTCCTTTTACCTGAAATTTTGTTTATTTCACCTGCTGTTGATTGTTTAGCGAGCTCTTTTGAATCACTTTTTGCTGCTTCCAGTGCAAGAGCCTTCGTTAATATTTTAGGAAATTCACACAATTCATTTTGTAAGAGTTGCTCACGAATACCATTGTCTCTGATACCACGAATAAACTGCGCACGTAGAAAAATGTCTGCTACAGATTTTTTACAACTGCAGTTAAATTCGCAGTCAGCTATATTGGACTTTAACATTGCCACGTATTCGGAAATTGATTGATTTTCCTGATATTTCGTTAAGAATTTATGTTGAGCCACCAACACGTTTTGTTGTGGTGATAAATGTTCATGTAAAAGTGTTATCAATTCGTCGTATGTGAGACTGGTTGGGTCCTTGGGTGCTGCAAGAGCTGTAGCCATCGCAAAATGCTTGGAACCAATTGAGTTTAACAATAGATTTGCACAATATTGTTTGTTGGTATGTATACCTTTCATGACTGTGTAATTTCCGAACCTTTTTTCATAATTACGGAAAGATTCCTTTGTAGTATCCAGAACTTCAAAATTTGGTACTAGTGCCTTATTAGTGGTTACGTTAATACTACCACCTGTTGTTGTTGGAACGTTCTCCGTCACTTTTTCCAAAATTTTTTTCTGTACCGCCATAAAAGCTGCGAATTGATCGGCGTCCATTTTGTAAAATTGTAGGCTGTATATGGAAAAAAAGAAATTGTAAGTATGTGTACTTAATGTGTATCACGTATGTATGTATGATATGATTTGCCAATTAATTCGATTTTAGCAGCCAAACTTGTTTATCCTCGTCGCCAATTTATTATGTCCTCAATTGATTCATTCCACAATAACACCCATTTAGTTCTTCATTATTAATAGTCTTTATTTCATTATTAATAGTCTTTATTTCATTATTTATTAATATTACAATTACCAAAAGAATGTCTGTATCAATACTATATAAAAGCAAATGTAAAGTGATCTGCATAAAAGCTAGAGATGTGTAACCCACAAGAAATGTCAACTCATGGCTACTCAAGTACTAGATACTCGTTAATCATATACGTATACATTAAGGTAGTTACTATAAGCAAATAGAGTTATAATATACCCCTTTTCAGATTTGTTCTCATACAGATTGAGATTGCTTGAATTTCCGCCTGGAAGATGCTAAGTTACTTGCCTATTGGTTCTGAGATTTTTTTATTTGGTCCATAGACCCCTGCACCGACTCCGGTGTTTTTTTTTGAACCGTCTGTGAACCATTCCAGACTTCTAGGGTCGACCCAAGGTCATCCTATGTCGCATTCATCAAAGTCTGAGATAATAATCTGAAAATTGCGATCAAACTGTCGTTTAGGAATCATATAGTCCGTTATTGAGCAGATTTTGTTTTGTTTCAAAATATTGAAATGACCATAGTCATGAGTTTCTTGTCTAGCCACGATCTTCATCTTTAATGCGCTTCTAGCAGCACATTTTTTACGAATGCGTGTAGGGGGGATAGTCCTATTATAGCCTCAATAGCAGCGGTTGGGCAGTTTCGCATGGCACCGGTGATTGCCACGCAAGCCTGTCTTTGAAATCTTGTAAGTATTTTCTTACCAGATTCTTTTGTTGTCTTGGGCCACCACACAAGGGATGCTTAGGTAATGATTGGTCTAACCATCATTACATACATCCATTGTATCATTTTTGAGTCTAGACCCCATTTTCTACCAAAGAGACTTCAACATGCCCACATTGCTCTTGTGGCTTTGTTTATCACCGAGTGTAGGTGAGAGTTCCAATTCAGTCGCTTATCCAGAACTACACCTAGATATTTGACTTCATTGGAATATTCTATATTGATTCCCTCAACAGCTATTGTACCAAGGTTCAATTTTAATCTGTTTGTAAAAGGAACGAGAATGGCTTTGCTAGGATTCATGCATAACCCCTCTGCGCGACACCATTCTGAGATGATGATTCATAATGTCGAATACTGTTCATTCAAATTTGCCACTAATAATGACAGCAAGATCGTCAGCATATCCAATTGCCTCGAAGCCTAACTCTTGTAGATTGACTAAGAGATCGTCAATAACTAAAGACCATAGAAGGGGTGACAACACACCGCCTTGAGGACAGCCTCTCATTGCCTTGACTGATACGGCCCCGTCTCCCAGAGATGAGCTAATTTTTCTACTTTTTAACATCGTTTTAACCCACCCAACAGTCAGTTTATCGATATTTTTGCAGAGCCCCTTCGATAGAGCCGTAACTGGTATTATCAAAGGCACCCTCGGCATCTAAGAAGGCACATAAAGCAATTTGCTTGGAATATTGAGCTTTCTCTATCTTTGTTGCAAGGTAATGAAGCGCTCCCTCCGTGGATTTCCCCCTATTATATGCAGACTGAGACTGATGCAGAGGTGGTGTACTGTTTAGCGCTTCTCTCATATGTAGATCCACCAATCTTTCCATAGTTTTTAGAAGAAACGACGTGAGACTGATAGGTCTTTAAGATTTAGGTAGTTCGCTGGACCTCTTCCACAATTTTGAAATAAATACCACATTGACTTTACGCCATATGTATGGTATGTACTCCCTGCTGAAACTGTTCCTAAAAATATCAACAAGTGATTCAAGCATTATATCCAGTCCTCTTATAAAGAGGGCTGGAGAAATGTTATGCTCACCTGGTGTTTTGATTGGTTTAAAGGACCCAACAGCCCATCTAACTTTGTCTGGGGTAAATATTACTCCAGACAAACTCCAGGATATTTTGTCTAATATGGCCCATCGGTTGCATGACGGCTGCTCCAGTGTCAGTGACACTTTAATTGACCCCGGGAAGTGCACTTGAAGCAGGTATTCTAGAATGTCCCTCCAATTCATTGTATAAGATCCATCTGGTCTTCTTAAAGTTGCAACACCATTCGAGTGTTCCTTGCGTAAAGCTTTGTGGAACCTAGCGCTCTCTGCCGTTTCGACTATGCTTTCGCAAAATTTTTTCCAAGACTCACGCTTGGTTCTTCTTAGTTCTTTGTTGTAGTTTGTCAAGAGCGACCCACATCTTCGTGCGTTTACAACGATTGAACAGTTTTCTTATCTTTTTACGCATATCTGCAAGTTTGTGATTCCACCATGGGACATTACGAGTCACATTGTGTGTTTTGGCCGCAGTGCTTTCATGATATGTTGAAATTATTATATCATTTAGTCGATACACCGGCTCCTCGAGTTCACCGACATAACTTATACTTGTAGGCAGCGAATTGGTTCTTGATTCTAATAATTCCCTTAATTTGTCTTTGTTGGATTGAAGACTTCATTTTCTAATGCAAATTTACCAGGTAAATCGGATCTTATATGTAAATGATCTGACAGAGAGGGCTCGTCAGATACATGCCATTTACTAACCAAATTGGCGATGTGAGGACTGGTTAGAGTCAAGTCTAATACCTCTTCTCTAACCGGATTAATAAAGGTTGGCCTTTTACCGTTATTACACATGTTAACATTTTTACTTAAGAGCAAACTTAAGAGAGACTCACCTCTATTGTTAATGTCCGAGCTTCCCAATACATAATGGTGCGCGTTTGCATCACAACCAATCACATACTGCAGATTGTTGTTGTGGCAGTGCCCAATAAGGCCCTCCATGGGATGTATAATGTTTGACTCACCTGGAAAGTAGGCGAGTACACAAACAATTTCCTGCGCTCCCTTCTCTGTTGAGCCTTCAACAAAGATAGCTACTAGATCTTAACTATTAAATTATGAAATGAGAAAATGGTTAGTATTAAAATCAATCAAAATCGCCGCTCTGGGCCGCGAACAGTGCTAATAAACCAACTTGCATCCTTTATTTGTAAGACATTTGATTTTGCCACTTCGTCACCGAATCTCTTGCACAGGGTGGCCGATGGTCCTTTAGCATGGTGCAAGTTCGCCTGTAGCACTTTAAGATTGCTCATTTGCGGCGGCTTTCCTCAGCGAGTTTCTGGAGCCTTGTGCCCCTAGGACCCTTTATTTGTGGTCTCTATAGCCCCTAGTATGCTTGGCTTTTGTTTTGTCATGCTGAGGCGCTTTCCGCGCATGCCATACTGCGGCATCCTGTTTTGTTGTTGTTGTTTTTGTGCCTGAGAGTTCTCTTTGTCGTTCTAGCGCGGCTTTGGTAGTCGATGGTGTATTAGCCTCCGCTTCGTTGGACCTTGTGTCACCAGCATGCCCTTTAGCACTGCTCCCGAGAGACGGTGTTGTTGGTTTTTTTGCGCTATCTCTGACTTTTCTGCGCATTTGTTGCTCTTTAATATGAGACGCACAAGTCCATAGCGATAGGCTATCTTCCCTTTGCACTGTGAAGGTGAAGCGACGCACCCATGGTCGACCTTAGGATCACCTTCCAATTTTTCGCTGCCATTGCATTCTGCGCCCCAATGGTGGCAAGAATTCTTTCAGTTGGAAGCTCGGTGCTCTGTGAGCAGTAGCCTCTGATCACATACGTTTTTGGAAACTTTGATACCTCACCGAGCGTCATTTCCAAACAACATTTCCCTTTTATAAGGCCGATGTGTTTTCTCATCCAATTAGCCGTATTCTCATTTGAGCATAGGAACAGTGATCATCCGTTTCTCTTTGCTAGGCCCTCAAACACTGGTTTGTTGTTATTGTCGTTGACCTCTATCATAACGTCAATAACGGTCTCTTGGATTAGAACCAACTGTTCTTAGTGAATGGCGCCCTTATTAAATCGGTCGTAACAATTCCCAGCCGAATAATGCTGGCCACTTGACTGAACGTTGGCCCACCTACTTAAAGTGACGTTTTGGTCTTCTTGATAGATGGCGTTTCTGTTGGGGACTCTTCTGAGCGAGCCCTTTTCGCCGTGGACTCACTTTTAGCAATCTCTAGGGCCTTTTCCCTAGAGTGATCGCCTGTCAACGCTTGCTTGCAGTGTCTCTTCTCTGCCAAAGTAATTTTTATGAAGTCACTTTTTATGTTCAGATTGCTTAGGTCTGAACCAATAACCGTGCAAACAGATTTGTCTGAGGTCACACTGTTGTTGTCACCATTGAATCATGACCTGATTCAAGATTCTGTGGTGGTGGTATCGAAGCCAGAAAAGTTTTATTTTTTGCAACTGCAGTCAACACCGTAGATGCTGATGCGTAGCATTGTTGGTCAACAACACCTACCAATGTAGATGATGTTGTGACTTGGCTAGGTGCATTTGCAACAACTCTGCACGCAACTGAAGAAGAGATCTCCAACCCAACAGCTGGGTCGGTCGAAATGACCGACGATGATTGCCCATCAGCAGATTAATCGTTTATTTGTGTTTTTTGTTTTTTGGTTAGATATATATATATATATATATATATATATATATATATATATATATATATATATATATATATATATAAATTCCCACGAGTGTTAGGGTATATGGTCGCCCACGGCAGAGCCTTTGGACCGTGGGAAGGCATTTAATTAAAACCGGAGCTCACACAAGCACAAAGGCAAGAAGAAAGAATACATATATATGTATTCGAGGGTTTGCGCAAGTTGACTGGATAAGTTAGATTAGAAATTGATGAAATTGCAACACTGAGAAGCGAACCACCATGAATAATTCCACTAACGTTACGTGAGCAACTAGCAATAACATTTGATGAGATTGCAAATCAACTAGAACATACTTCATGGACAAGCAACATTGTTATGGTTAAGAATGAATGAAGCTTTTAGGGATGTAAAATACCAATTACCAACACTTTAAAAGATACTTACGGAACTAGCAGGTGCAAAGGCTTTTAGTGTATTCGATGAAATAATGCGTTTTTGGTAGTTGGAGTTGGATAAAACGAGCAGAAAATTAAGGAATTGGAGAACTTTTGGAAAGCATAGATTTAAGAAACTACCATTTAGAGTAAAACCAGCAATGCAAATCTTCCAAATAGAGTAAATTCAGGTCGTTTATGGTTTGAAGGAGGTAATATGCATAACCGACGGTATTGGTTTTAGGAAAAGGGAAAAATACCAAAGAGGCAACTCGAGATCACAACAAACAATTACTTGAACGTCTAAGGAAAGAAAATTTGATGATAAATCGTGAGAAAATGGGAATCGGCCGAACATATATAAAATTTGTTGGTCATATCTTAACAGAAGATAGTTTAAAAACCCGATCCTGAAGTAATTAACGCAATCATCAACATTCCAAGACCATCAATCGAAAATTATGCGATTTCTGGGTAAGGCGACCTATTTGAGTAAGTTCATTCCAAACATCTGAACCTCTAAGGAAAGGACATTAAATGTGATTTTCATGGAATGATGTGCAGGAAAAAGCATTTAGAAAAATAAACCCTGTTATAACAAATAATCCAGTTCTAAAATATTTTGATATGAAGAAATAGGCAACGATAGAAACAGTTGGATCATTATTCGCATTGGGGTGTACACTTCAAAAATACTAGCACCAACACAAAGGAAATAAGAATTATGCACAAATTGAGAAAGAGATATTGGTTATCCTTTTTGAGTGCAAAACGACCATAATATTTACGGAAGAAATTTGTACTAATTGAAAGAGATCATTTACCACTCATCAGTATTTTCAAGAAATCTTTATTGAAGACACCTAAGAGATCCAAAGCCTATCACTTCACATATACAATTTCTGTATAAAAACAACTTTATTAAGAGCACCAAATGAAGTTAACGTAAAGAGAAATCGTTTGAATTATATAAAATAGAAGAATAATTGAAAGAACAAGATGGCTGGATTGAGATAATTCATTGATAGAGATCGAGAACAAAAGGATCGGCAACCAGATGATTATCAAAACTCAACAAGCTACGGCCCAAGACAACGTTATGAATATATTAATAAAAGCAATAAATGATGGCTGGCCGGAAAAAAATTAAGCTGAGGAATCAATAAGAGACATTTGGAATATTCGAGATGAGTTGGTGAGAAACAGCAAAATTATATTTAAACCCAATAGAATACTGGTTCCATAACATATGAGGAAGGAAATACTTGATTGTTTAAATCAACCAATTTTAGGAATAGAGTCGACTATAAGACTAGCAAGATCAATACTCTATTAGAGAGGTATGACAGATAGCATAAAACGTCAGATTGAAGACTGTGAGTTATGTAACAAATTTATTAGAAACCAACAGAGTACACCGTTAACAATTTCGGAAATATATATATAATATGACCATTCGAAGTCATCTCAATGGACGTGAGTGAGGTAAAAATTAAAGAAATGAAGAGACATTTTTTGATAACAGGTGACCACTATTCTGATTTTTATGAGATCGATGAACAGCCTTTCAGCAAAAATAACAATAGACATGAGTCGAACAAATTTTGGAGGACCCGGTATTCCTTTAAAAGTCATCACTGACGGAGCAAATTTTGTAAATGCCGAAACAAATTTTCATCACAATGGGGGTTTCAATATGAGACCTCAAATCCGTATAATCAACAACCGAATGAAAATGTTGAATCTGCAGTAAAAATAGCAAAATAACTCATAACAACATATTTCTGAAAATACGTTGGGTTCGGAGATATTCGCAAACAAGATCGGGTCAAGTCCAGCTAAAAGACAATTTTGCAGATGGTTAAATCTCGGTATACCAAATAAAACAAAAATTAACATGTAGTAACAGTGGTGACACAACGGATCGAACAACTACGTATCAAAAACAAGAGGTATTTCGATTAAGGAATAAGGAAAGAAAATTTTTTGAACAATGGTAATGAAATATATCTGAAGTGACACCCGGAAGATGTGTGGTCTAAAGTGAAGTGACGCAAAAATTATCAAATCGAAGATGGATATTACATTCGAATCGAAAACTACATAAAGGTACCACTATTCACATAAGAAAACCAAATACCACAACAATAAATATGTTCAGTGAAGATTAACGAACAAACTTACATGAAAGTATTCCGGAATCATCGATAACATCGCCAACAGTACGACAACCAATGTCGCAACAAACCCCAACTTGGCAACTATCAACTCAACCCTCTACAATTGTTGCCGAAGACGAAAAAAACAGTAAATTGAACATTCAATGGAATATCACTGGAACAGGACAACATCGAGACCAATAAGATAAATCAAGACTCCGAATAAAATAAAGGTGATAAAGGAGGAAAATAAAGGCGATGGCATATTGTATATGATGTTCTCATCTCTATATATATATATATATATATATATATATATATATATATATATATATATATATATATATATATATATATATATATATATATA